>HG992308.1:5000000-6250000 GCA_905220615.1 Tinea trinotella | reverse complement strand
CTGGCCTATTTTTTGAGATAACACGCTCATCAAACTTACTCTATAATAAATAGATTGTAAGGTGTGCTGTGTGGCTTGTGGCACCGTCCTGTTAAAACCACGTGTCGTCCAAGTCCATGTCTTTCAATTCGGGCCAAAAATAATCGGTAATTATGGCGCGATAACGATGGCCATTTTTATATTTTTTTATAATTTGCAGACATTGTTCGTTAGTGTACTTTACCATGATGAAAATGTTGAGTTTACTGAATAAATTGTTACACAATGAATCGCAGCCGCGGCGAAGAGCGCCCGCAAACCCTGCGATCCACAATCGGAGAGCGCACGATTAAACTATAACTACGATTTTGTAAGTTCGGATCGAAATCGAGTCGTGAGTACCAAAAGTAATTTTACATACATTTTTACATTCTACGACAGTCACGGGACCAAAACCGCTGAGAAACCGTCAATCACAATCATAACAAAAAGTTGGAACTAATGTATAATAGGTATAACTAACAAATTAGACGCTCGAATCTATTTAACATTTTTTTTTGTGGTTACATTATTTAATGTTTTTTAATTGATAACTAAATATGTGTGGTAACTGTATCTACCAAACTTGCCATATCATACATTTACCATATACTTAAATAGATGTTGGATATCAATAAGCATTTACTCATACGTGTTTTATTACGTTACTAGGTTTAAATGTAAATTTATCGTTAAATCGGATGACCGTTCCATTTTTAGGCGATAAATAAACAATCGTAAAGCTACCTAAATCATTTTTAGGCACCAATACGAATTTATAAACGATTTATTTCACCAAGTCGTTTGTTTGAAAAATACTATACGTATTTATAAATGCTATTTCCACTTGTAGTCATAAAATATGTCAAACGATTGTGGGTACTATTTCATACAAAAGGAAACAGGAAATTGAAAAAAATTCCAATATTATTACACATCGGTCCGAAACTATCCCTTATCGATTTTTTAAGAATATTTTCATCTAAACATTTCTTTCGACACAAACGCTATTAGAGCTATTTTGAGATATATTTGGAACTTTTCATTAATTTTTTTATTAACAAAAAATGAACGAAAATCCATGGATTGGACCATGGAACGGAACATGGAGGTTCTATGCATCCTTTATTGCTTATACCACGGAAAACCTACATTTACTACCATATCATGTTTTCAAGAGATACTTTCGTACAGTGACTATGACTAGTAAATCCTACTTGATCTATAATTGCATTTTTATTAGAGCTCGTCGTATGACAGCACCTTAACTAATGTTAAGATCTAATGCGGTCCATTAATTGATATGACTGCTACTACAATTAAATCACAGTCGCGTACGCACTACAATTAGATTGCAACCACTATTTCTGACTAGTTGGAACCGGCAACTATCGAGCTGGTCCCGAAATGCGACTCAGATACTTCACTTGTAAGTGATGGTTAGTACCCGGATCGGCAGACCGGGCACTACTGCTTACCACCCTTAGACAACCAGATCTAAAAAACATTTGACTCTTTTTCATTGTATTATTCAATCTAATTATTTATTTACAAAAAAATGAACAAATCTTTGCTCCGTCCGGGATTCAAACCTTAACGCGTAACAGACTGGTAAGCTAACCGATGCGCCACGTGTGTCGTCAAAATACTGTGTACGTACATACGTAATAAAAGATATTCATTATTTTAAGTGAAATGTTCAGTCAGACGTGTATTTTATTTTGTTTACAAAACACCATCGTAAAATCTCAACTATTCGCCCAAACAATGTTGTGTAACAAGCAATATTTATCTACAAAAAATCCTATCGATAAGCAAGTTAATAATAATGAGAATTTAACATTACCTAGTTATAGCCTTGACCAATTATTCAATTACATAATTACCAATTAATTAATAATTACAACATGTAGATTTATGTCGTCGCAGTTTTTTTTTATCGGCCTTAAAGCTTTACAACTTTTCTATAGAAAACATCGATATCTTATCGATAAGGTAGCGTTCGTAAAAAACACATTCACTCGACCGTTTTTTTCGTCGACTAAGTAATGCTGCAAAATTCGTCTTTACGAAAGCTGTTTTATTTTTATGGGATTATATACAGAATATGCTGCCATATATAAGTATATAGTCCGCCCTAAATATTCAAAGTTTTTTTTCTAAACATTGGCGAAAGAATATTAAAATCGGATGAGTAGTTTCGGAGCTAATCTCCCACACCCAAACCCTAATATTTTATCTCTTTAAATTATGGATTATATTATGCAATCACATAATCATTTCATTTTAGATATCATGCAGTGAATTTATATAATTTCGGGTTTAAACTTATTTTAGTTATCTCTAGACTAAGCCACAATACATGATATCAATCTATACCGATACATTTTACTTATATCTATATATATGAAGAAGCTAAATAAAAGAATTTGAAATGATAATAATACACAAAGACAATTTATATTTTTCGGTTACTTTCGATTAAATATTAAGAACTACAAGTATGATTGGGAGCATATTTTTTCTTGTAATCGTATTTACAATTCAATTTCATGCATAGCAAAACATGAAACACACATTTTAAAATGCATAGTTTTTCCTCCCTGTAAACGGTATTTGCAATCTATTGAATAAATTTATTTCAAAAATGTTTAATATGAATATTTTTCTGACGATTTATTCGGCTTTACAGTAAAGCTAACTATTTAGTCATAAAAAAATAAAATCATATTGTCACGCCTCTTTCCTACAGGAATAGACAGAGACAATGGAGTGCCAATTGCCACGATCAAGACACAACTCCTTTGCTTCTCCAGATTTGGTTTACAATTTGTGACGTGTAATTTCAATATCAGAGACATTATAAAAGTTGTTTTCCAAAAACCAGAAGGAGTGAGAAACACTGGTGAAGGAATTTAAGATAAATGTTGTTAGGATGATGTTGGTTTGGTACAGAGTAGTTTATCTGAACCTGCATCAATGATATATCATATTTGTAATAGGTTTTTTTTTTCATTCAGGGGCGAGTCCCTCCAAAATAGACTTAAGATGATTTTTTTGTTTTGTGTTAAGGCTCTATGGAGCTGACATGTCTTACATTAGCGTATAAGCTTATGTCATAATAATATGACATAAATAATATAAGCTTATGTCATAATAATATGACATAAGCTTCCAATAAAAATAGATCGAAAAATAACACATAAATTTTCACAGATTTCTCGTTTAAGAAATTAAATCAGCACTAGGTAAAATTAGAAGTTAAGTACTAGATTAGAATTAGATTGTTAGAATTTAGATTATCAAAAATTAGAAGTTAGGTACTAGATTATAATTAGATTGTGAGAATTTAGATTATTAAAAATTAGGAGTTAGGTACTAGATTAGAATTAGATTGTTAGAATTTAGATTATCAAAAATTAGAGGTTAGGTACTAGATTAGAATTAGATTGTTAGAATTTAGATTATTAGAAATTAGAAGTTATGTTAGGTAAGTTAGGTACAGCACTAGGTAGAATTTACGACTTATTGACTTGTAATACGAAATACATAGATGTATTCCAAGTATTTTTTTATCTCGCGCTAATCTGAATGATAATTCTCTGAGATTCATGAGCGCTGATGAAAATGAAATTCCATCAGGATTCCTCGTTCCTTTGTATTATTTACTGTATGAATATTAAAATTGAGTGCCTTCCTAAAAAAAAACAGAGGTCCGTCAGTGGACCTTAGAGCTTGTATGAAGGGAATTGTGTATGTGGAGGAAGCAAGGGAGTTTACCTGCGTTGTCTCTGCCTATCCCTGCTGAAATTGAGGCGGGACAATCTGATTGATAAATTAATGTAAAATAATTATTTAAGTAAAGGTAACCATTTACTTAAATATGTAGGTAACCTTGGTCATTTGCCCAGGATGATCTGTAAAGTAAGTTAGTCGCGTTTTGAACAGCTTGAATGTTGCCTGATGAGCTGTGAATACTGTTTTTTATTGTAACACGACATTTGACCTCGACACCACCCACCCATCTGCCCCAGTCGCCGTCACTATGCCGGCCAAAGTTGCTTCTTCACGCATCGCTTGAAGGATCCAAGGTTATAGGATGGAGAGAACACATGGGCTGGCAAAGCATTCCACTTGTTGATTGTTCTACAAACCGAACCCAAATCTAAAGCCACCCAGCAACGTTTTCTTATAGAAATAACAAAAGAAATCCTTATTATTTTATATCGTTTACCTAAGAAAGTATAAGAGCTAAGCACTGATTCGACCTTTGAAATATAATATGCCTATGTTAAAAGATCCTTCATAATTAAATACAGCTTAATTTTTTATATTCTGACTAATAAAAAAAACAATTATGCAATCAACGCTTCAATTTCACAGGGATAGGCAAAGACAACTGGACGCCACTTACTACACCTAAATTAATAATATTATCAATCAATTAATTAAATTGTCACGCCTCTTTCCCACGGGGATAGGCAGAGACAACTGAAAATCAGAGGTCTTATTTAGGCTTACGAGTTGTAAAAGTTAGTGAATGAAAAAACCCTAATGTATGGAAGTGAATGGCAAAAAATACATGAGAGTATTAACGCTGTAGAAATATAGTTATTAAGGAGGATATGTGGACTGACGGATAGCGGATAGAATGAGGAACAGCACAGTGCGTGATAGATGTGGTATGATAGAAGGTTTAGTGACAAAGATTGACAAAGGAATGCTGCGATGGTTTGGGTACATGAAAGGGGTGACTAAAAGTAATCTGATGTAGATGGATGCGACAAACGAGGCAGACCCTTATCTTCAGACCCCGTTTCTCGACCAAATCGGAAACATCCTCAAGAAAGCTGGATCCCCTAGTGCCCATAATGGTAAAGCTTGTATTAAAGGAATTATGGGTGTAAAGGAAGTGAGGGAGTTTTGTCAGGATCGTGACAAGTGGCGTTCCATTGTCTCTGCCTATCCCTGTGGGAAAAAGGCGTGACAATTTGTTGATTGAATGAAAAATTCATTATATTATTGAATTAAATCAATTAATTATTACTATTAAAAATGCTAATATAAATGTTTTATTAGGAACTTTAGGAACACTGGTTCATACGTACGTTTATATCTACTAAAATTCCTCTCCCAGTATACATGGGTAGTTAACTATCTCGTAAAATCAAATGAAACGATTTCCAAAAGGGTTTTCTAATCAAATTCTCACATATATCGTGCTTCATTATTTTACGGACAATTGGAACCAATAAAATTGACGCAGAATTTCCTCTGGGTCTAGATTTTTAAGAGTAGTAGTATTATTACCAGGCTGCCGATCTAGGGTAATACTTTCAAGTGTACAAACCGTGAAGTGACTCAGTCGCGTTTTAAGATCACTTTGAAAATTCTGTTTTTAAATACCGTCATAATAGAAGTGACTGGTTCTAATAATTTTACTGTTGTAGCAGTCGCCTCTTAACCGCATGGACTACAGACTAGAGCTTAACTTAATTATATTCGCCCCTGGGTTTTCACTGCTGCTATCAGACCAATCGAATCGTGACTAAATTATCATTTTTTAGAAAACAACAGATACAACTTCGCCTTATTTTATGCATCAAGTGTGATAAAAACAAAACCAATATGGCGCCCACTTGTTTTTGAAATTACATCGAATGATTATGTCGAGGTGGGAATGCCAATCAAGATGTAAGCGTTGATATGTTCTGGATTGTGACAAGAGAAGAAAAACAAGATAAACGTGTGCGCCACACAATCAATTTTTCGGAGACACAAAATTCTTGCATTTTATATTATGATTCGACCTCGACTTTCCTGATTAAAGGGGAGCTTCAAGAGGGCCGACTAGTTGAAAAATCCGACTTAGCCGGCTAGAAAAGTAGTCCTACTATGTCATGAAATGAATAATGTCGGTTTTGTAATGTACTATTATTTGTATATTTATTAGGGTTAAAATAATATAACGGTATAAGCCGAGTTATAATTATTATTTACCCCTGAGGTTCAGAAAGGTACAGTTTATATATTATATTTATTATTGAACATTTTGAAGGGCGGTTATTTACCTTTGTGAATCCGATTTAAAATAAGATAAATAAATTTTGTTTTGTTATTGTTCGATAGAAACCTACGTAATTGTAAACCGAGATATAAGGTATTTATTTCTCTTTTTGTTTATTTTATTTTATATATTACTCTTATATAATTAATTTGAAATAACGATGTGAATGACATTTCATTTAATTACCAATAAAAAATTTATTGCTTATATCATAGAAACAGTACAACCAAAATACATTGGTACCGGCAATAGGTTCTAAACCGGGAGCACTTGGTTTGCAAGACCATTTATCTACCACTAGATTACGGTCGCCTTTACAGATTTAAATAATAAATTGATTTATTACGTTTTAATTCTTATTTGTCATGATTTTATTTTTATGTTTTTTTCGAAAAGCACAATTCTTATAAATTTCAAACATCTGTAGGCCTAATTTCCATTGGGCTGAGTCTATATTATGTAAATATAATAAAAGCGTATTCGTTCAAAATTTTCCATGGTAATTATGTGAAACATTAACTTTACATTAATTTTATAAAGGTTGGTGATGGAGGTAATAAAAGCAGCTGTTCGTTTTAATTAAAATTTGTAACCCAAATACTTCTATCCGTAAACACCTCAACAAAAAATTTAAATTTATTAATATTATATATACCTAAAATTTTAACGGCTCAACACTTCATTAATAAATTAACTTTTAATTGCAAAAAATGATAAAATGAATCATTAATATTAAAGATTTTTCTTTTACATAAGAAATTATTCTATAACTGAAAATAAAAATCATGATATACATTAAGTCCACATATAATTTCAGCTAGCTCATAAGCCGGCATGGTGATGGTGACTGGGGAAATAGTAGACTTAAACGTTTTTTTTTTCAGTCGACGGCGCTATTGGACATCTTTTTGCTTCCCTGTTAGCAAGTCTTAATAAAAAATCAACAATCAAGTTACTTAGCTAAGCTCAATACTCTTTCCTAACAAAGGAAATAAGATAAGCTTAGAGACAGGAAAGTATAAACGGATTGCACGTCCTGTTCATCTCAATCCCTCGCGCAATCTTGTGTGAAAATCATTAAACATATTTTAATATTTATAATGACTTCACATTTTTTTGTGTATACTAGATATACATATGTATACATTCACATTATTTCAAGCACCCTCTTTATGGCTTACAACGCAGGGCTGTTGTATTCTACACAGATACAACTGCGAGGGTTTTTATACAATATAATATATACTATAGTCCACCATCATGTATATAACTCTGGTGTTCCATCTGCATACTCCAATGAACCATATGATATATATATATATATTTATTGGAGTATGCAGATGAAACACCAGAGTTGACAAACTCTTAACACTATTTGCATTAGTTCAAACTGACCCCTTATTTTGTGACCAGATTGGAACTTAAACCCTTTGATCCAAATTGCAAATTGAGGATCGGTAAAGTTAGTAAATAAATTGCGTACAAATTAGATACGCCTTCATGGCTGTATAATTAATTGCAATGTTGTTAAATACCCTGTTGCAAATTAAAAGCTAAGCTTTTCAATTTATTATTGTAAATTAAATATTATAGCTCAACTTTAGTTTTTCGTAACACACAAGTCTGTTACGCGTAAAGTCCCGGGTTCGAGTCGAAAATATCATGAGACTCATATTTGAACGTCTACTTTATAAAATTAACTTAACGTTGTGTGGTTTTATCTAATAAATAAATGTGCATGTAAATTAGGAGACATATAGAATTTTATACACTTTATTACTTTTGTAAGTGTCATTCTTGTATGCACAAAATTTAAATTATTATCCGGTTATCCATATTAATGTATCGTCTATTTAAAAGTATATTGCTCATGTTATTTTCTGTGAATTAATGTAGTGTCACATAAATCATATTCACTTATTAGCTAACCTAAAACACATTTATTATTTGAGCTAAATTCTGATAAAATCCAACGACAATGTAAAATAAATTATATAATTTAAGACATACCATAAATATTGTGGTCCCCATTATTAAGAAATATAGAATCGGACACTTGGCAAGTGCTTGCAGAAAAAATGTGCTTTACTTTCATCTTAGATCTGATAATAAGAATTTTCCAAACTTCTTTATTATTAATATTTTGATGTAACGTTGAGTTCATAGTTAGATTTCATGGTGTTCCATTTTTAGAGGTAATGTTTTTTTAAAGGATTTAATTCTGGTGATTATACCAATTTTTAGATTTATTTTACTTATAGGAGTGAAATAACGAAATGTTTCTTCAAACAAAATCCTCTATCTAGGGTACTTTCCCTCCAGAAGCAATTGTTTGTTCTTTTTTGTGTAGGCTGATGATGACATGACAAACAATAGAGGAAATACGTATCTATGCATGGTACGTACGTAACGTACAATAAGTACTCTCAATTATATATGTGTGTACTCGTATGAATAAAGCCTTAAACCAAATTTAATATGAAATTCTATACCTAAATTAAGGTATAAGGCAAAGAGAAGTGCTCTTAAGGTCGAGTACAAAGCCAAGGATACCTTTTCAAGTACAATCGAAATAAATTAATGTATTGTGTGCTTGGTTTACTACAACATTCCAGGAGAACTACTGTAAAGTTTTCAGTACCTACATAGATATATAAATAGAAAATTATAGATAGATAGGAAAAATTAGGCGTGCTCATCGGTTAATTGCGACCCGGCTTTGGGGAAGACATAAGAACGACTTGGGTTTGATTATTGCACTTTGACCGTGCTACGATTGGGTTATTTGTATTGTACCAATATTGATAATGATTGGTAATGAAATACGGCCAATAAGCGTTACGTCGTCATCATTCTCCATCAATAGCTTTGGCTTAAGAACTTTAAGAATTCTTTAAAAAAAAATTGATAGCACAAAATGCGCTAACAGCGTCGCCTTAAGTGCGTCAAATAAGTTTGTGGCAATTTAAATAGACATGAAAATTTGATTGATTAGAAATATTTAGATAACAAAAATACTAAATTCCAACCAATAATAAAACACTACTTAGGAAATTATAAAAAAGATAAGAACTTTACAATTACATTTCTTGGAATATCTCAATAAATGTATATTTCTTCAACGTATTTTCATATTTCAGACATTGGCAAATCCTGACAAAACCTTATGCTAGCCAGACACATGTAATTTAAATCTTCTTGAATAAAATCCAAACCAGACAGGTCATTTATGCTGTAATTTACTCTTCTTTTTTAAAACTGAAACTTTTATTTTAACATAAATCTCTTCCATTGTCTGATCAATCAATGAAATCTATTAAATATTGTATACTATTATTAATTAAATAGAAATTTTGGAATTGTTAAAAATGGGTTAACACGAGTCGGTGGCGTGCGTAGCTTTGACGGAGGACTTGAGTTAAATAATAACTACACGAAGATAAGGTCGATACTGATTTAATTCTTATTCACAATGGTTTATATATTGGTGTCGAACAGTTACAAAAAAACATGGAAGATTCCATCCCATGATTCTAGGGTTAATACATTATTCTGATATTGATAACTTTAGTGATAAAAATATATTATTATTTCCAAAAGGGTCCGGAGACTGGGGCCAAAGTTCACATTCTATTTGTAGCGATGGTATACCATTACGCTGACATAACTCCTCCCCCCTTAAGTGAGAGGTGTACCGGGGATTGCAACGACGGTGGTAGGAGAGGATCTTCAGCCCTACGTTGCTATCCTGAGGTAACCGATCGTTTCGGGGCCCATCAGTATTTGTTTACTGCAAAGCTGGAACTGGTTATGATGATAATGATCCTCAACGTTATTGATGTCCAGCTCGGGCGTGTTCCTATTATAGGTGTTTCTTCATCTCGGAGGATATCTTTGGTTCATTGAACTGCGTTCATCAGACTGTCTAATTGTATGTTTTCTTATTTGTAAATTTTCAGTATTTTTTTTTTTCAGTTATAAGCTAGCGGCAGGTATTGTTTTCTAAGTATTATTATATTTTTCATGTATTTCTAGGGTTTGTCTCAATAATTCGACGCTACATCTGTTATCTATTGTTGCTAATACATCACTTGTATTTCGCTGGTACTACATACATTTCATTTCAGCATGTAGTTTTGGTTATTTCTTCCTTTATTATAGTTATCCAGAAATTCTCATAGATTTGCTCTATAATGTTGTTTGAGTACTCTGCTTTTGCGTCATTACAATCACATGGGTAATGACTGATGGTGTTGTATTAATTGGGCGATACAATCTTCGAACTCTCTTGTCAGTTTAAGTGTTTACAGATCATCTTCGGCGATTAGCTGACATGCTTCTTGGTGGTATGCAAATTTGTTACTTTCCAAGGCAAGGCAAGTTAAGGATTTATTGGTATTAGGATTGTGTTGTTATAAATGGTTATGCCATACAAGTATAGTATAAATGGTCAGGTATTATAGGCATCTCTTATTGGAATCTTATTAGTATATACTGAAATCTTATTAGTATCTAATAACTGTATATTTTTCTAAAGTTAGTGAAGTATTTACGTCGATCTGAATAATAACTATTTCAGTAACGATATGTTGCGAGTCTAAAATGCTGGGGTATATTTTATTTAATTGCGAGAATGTTATCGCGTTTTCTAAGAGTTGTTATTTAGGGTTGCATGAAGTTAAGACATCCGGCGTGATATTTTTTTGCTATGAAGCGCGGTTGTGAAGGCAAGTTATGATTATTACTAATCACTATCTCTGTGAGTTGTTATCTAATAATTTATTAATATCCGTTTCGAGTCGCATGAAGTTAACGACGTTAGGCGTGTTATCTTTTTTTAAGTCTAGCGGTCTTAAGGGTAAGTGATAATTTTTTTTTAATCACTATCTCTTGTTCGCCCTATTTTTGTTTGTGCTTTTATATCGCCTCTAATCGATATTTGGGTGTTATTGACAGATTTGGGTTGTTTTATTGAAATGCGTTCGTATTTTGATTTTAAACATTATATTCAGTTATATTGTATTATAATATATTCAGCCAGTGATATTTTTAATGTAACTGTTTGCTTGTTTCCTATATGTCTCTACGTTTAGTTAGTGTTTTTTTTTATATATAAAGTTTATTTGTTTTGTCCTATTATTTACTAATGTTACACGGTTCATACAACTTACAAATTTTTGTTTCGCGATTATTAAATACGGTGTTATATACGATTATTATATAATATATATATTATAGGTGTTATACAATATCGGATAGTACTCTATATGAATAAAGTAACAATAGAAGGTTTTAACTGAGGTTGTAAATTCTTTAAACATTTTTATTTATTTATTTGTGATTAGATGTCGTTAATTGTGTTTTATAGTAATAGTTATATGAATGTATTTATAAAGATACTAAGATTGTTCTTCATAAAACTTTCGTCATCATTTTCCATCGGTCTTTCTGATTAGAAGTGTATTTCAGAGGATCCTTTGATCGTGAGTTGTTATTATACGGTTCTTTTTTAATAATAACTATATTAGGATTGAACGGCTTCATTGTACGCGTCGACATATTTACGCTAGAAGGTTGCTTTTGCTCAAAGAACATTCTTCTGTTTTTAAGCATTGCTTCCTTTTGTTTTGCCAGAATAATGGCACGATACAATGTCGGTTTTAGTATGTCGAGGAATACTTTGATTGCAATCGTTTCATAATATTCCGTTTTAGATGGATCTAATATTATTAATTTTATTACAAAACTTTTTCGCAATTCGTTTTTTAATAAACAAGCGATGTACGGATAATACCGCTTTTCCGCTAATAAAAGTGCATTTTCTACGATTTTAGTATAGAATGCAAATGTATTTTTATTACCATTATATATTGGTATTAATATTGACATTATCCCGCAATCTATCGAGATTAAAATGCCTTTTGATTTTCCTTCTAAGCCTTTAATTGCCATTTTAAGGTTAGTTGGATTAAATAAAACTTTTCTAAATTCGATATTAGAATTTAAGGAAAAGGAATGCCTCGAGGAAAACAGATTTTATGCCTTCCTCAAAAACATGGAATAAATAAACTTTTCTAAATTCGATTTTAGAATTTAAGGAAAAGGAATGCCTTGAGGAAAACAGATTTCATGCCTTCCTCAAAAACATAGAATAAATAAACTTTTCTTAATTCGATTCTAGAATTTAAGGAAAAGGAATGCCTCGAGGAAAACAGATTTTATGCCTTCCTCAAAAACATGGGATAAATAAATAAATAAACTTTTCTAAATTCGATTTGAGAATTAAGGAAAAGGAATGCCTTGAGGAAAACAGATTTTATGCCTTCCTCAAAAACATGGAATAAATAAATAAATAAACTTTTCTAAATTCGATTTGAGAATTTAAGGAAAAGGAATGCCTTGAGGAAAACAGATTTTATGCTTACCCCAAAAACATATCAGGTGAGTATCGCCACTTCGGTTTGCCTCTTATCGTCGTCCGACCACCAGGTTCTTATTTAGAATCACGTCGCGGTGATGAGCTTCTGCCTATCCCGTTGATTTATCCGTGATCTTACCACCAGGTTCTTGTTTCAAATTACGTTGCGGTGATGAGCTTCTTCTGCCTATCCCGTTAAATAATCCGTAATCCGACTACCAGGTTCTTGGTTAGAGTCACGTTGCGGTGACGAGCTTCTGCCTATCCCGTTAATTAATACGTGATCCTACCGACTGCGCCAGTTATATTTTCGGTGGCGTGCGTAGCTTTGACGGAGGACTTGAGTTAAATAATAACTACACGAAGATAAGGTCGATACTGATTTAATTCTTATTCACAATGGTTTATATATTGGTGTCGAACAGTTACAAAAAAACATGGAAGATTCCATCCCATGATTCTAGGGTTAATACATTATTCTGATATTGATAACTTTAGTGATAAAAATATATTATTATTTCCAAAAGGGTCCGGAGACTGGGGCCAAAGTTCACATTCTATTTGTAGCGATGGTATACCATTACGCTGACATAACTCACGCCTTAACTTATAATTAGAATGGTTGTTATTATTCTGTCTGTATGAAAAGAGTTGTAGATGTGTAAGGGTTAAGATCGTGAGGCACTTTTATCTCTCCGTTGTTTCTTCCTATCCCTACTAGAATTAAGGCGTGAAATTGATGATAAATATTCTCATAATTTATATATTAAAATGTTGACCAATACTTTTATTCGAATACAACCTAATGTTAAACTGGTGTGCGAGCCATAATGAAAAAAAAACAATTGCTGCCACTGATTTGCAATCAGCAGTCACATTCACTATGCAGGCCTGACTGTTTCCAATAATTTAAGATTATAGGCAATTCCGCCTACATATAGTATATTTGTACTATACTGTTCGCGTCTAGTATAAATTGCCAGGCGTTTTTCCTTTGTATTCTTTACTTAGTTAACCTAGGGCTAGGTTGTTAATAGCATCCTTGAGCATCTGAAAATGGACTACATACAAGAAAAAAAAAGTATTGTTATTTTTTATCTAAAATAGAGTTTTACTATGAGCTTGTTGAACCTGAACCAAAATTAAAATTAACGATCTTGATGATAGGCAATGAATCCTGTCAAGTACTTACGTCCAGTTTTTAAGCGCGGGTGAAACCGAGTACCACCTCGAGTGCTAAATTTAATAAAATAAAGCTTTACAAAGTTAAATTATTAAGCTAAATATTAAAATGTCTAACTCTCTACTACTCGTATAACACGAGTTTATATGGCACCAAGTTGTGCAATTCAGGCTACATTTTATTCAGCCCACGTTTCAGTGTATTGCTGATAGGATCATTTGACCTTCACACACGACATTATGTTAAATAAAATCAAAATAACATTTTAAAGAAATGTTATACATTACACCCTTGTCGAGATATGTTGTGTAATAATTCGGAGTAACGTAAAATATATTTAAATTGAAGTTTCTTTATCATTATTTTTGACATATGTCTGTTTACTGTTAAACAATGGAGACAACTGTTGCCACAAACCGTTGCAAGCAGTAGTCGTATTCACCGAGCCGACGTGGCTGCATTCCGATAAATTTCATTGACCGCTCTCCAGCTTAAAATCAGGTGTAATGCAGTCACAGGTCAACCCATAAGAAAAGTAATATTTAATTTATTAAGTAATATTCAACGACTAAGGTATACAGAGTAGGTTTTATGGTCTTCGGTAGTCTTGGACCTCCCATTGCTTCTTTCGTTCTATACTATACAGCCGTTCTCTCAGTCTTGAGGATTGTCACTCTCGTGGATAGTTATTACCTTTCACCTTCACGCCACCTTGTCTTGGCCACCCTCGAAATTTACGGACACAAGTAGCCTTTCTAATATTTTATTTTTACATTTCTATACTAAGGTACTAAAGTGATTGTATCATAGAAACAGGAAAACCAAAGTACATATATCAAAGATACATTGGTACCGGTGGGTGGTGTCGAACACGTGCTCTCCAGTTTGTGTAACCATTGGACTCGTATTGGACGTTCTTCCCAATACTTCTGGAGATGTGGTATTTTGTAAGCACACTATAGACAGATATGTTCGTTTCCAATCCCAAACATTTAAGGATTGAGATACTTTTGCGTTTTGCTGATAACCGTAAAATCGGTATACGCCACCAACAATCAAGTCGTTTCTCCCTTCAGTCAAGTCGAGGTCAAATGTCGCGTCACAATAAAAATATATTTTATAAGAAAACTAATTAATATTTATTAACAACAAATAACTAACACAATCAAGATCGTGTTGAACGCAAGAAAATTAGATTTCCTGCTCACGTTGGGGGAAAACTTAACTAACTTTCAAAGACATTGTTACTTTAGTATTGAAAATTTGTTGTCACTTATAAACTATAGACTAACTCATTTCATATAATTAGTGTCATAAAAGAAAAATAATAATATGTCAATACAATAATTTATCATTACAAAAAAAAAGTTTCTATACCTACTATAATATGATATTAGTTATTGTTAATATTCCGAACTGCTCTACGCTGGTGTCAGTCTTCGAGCACCGAGCTATTACCAAATAAGAGTACACCATAGATACTATAGAGTACGAGTACCCATAGATGCAAACAAAATTCACACACGACCTGAGCTTTATCCTGCTAGTGTTGTGCCGGTGTGAAGTAACGTGTTCAGTACCCCAGTTTTTTACTATTTTATGTAAAAAATACTGGTCCGACAAGTGCTGACAGCTGAAAAAAACGATAGAGTTATCGGAGTATAGCTAAAGTTATAGCTGTTTTTAGATTTAATAAAAAAAACCTTGTCAATTTTATTATTATTATTTTAGTGACGATTTTCCATAGCCAGTTTACGCTTTACTTAAATGTATCAAAGATAAAAGATGGGGAGAACACATGGGCTGGTAAAGTATTCTACTTATCGATTGATCGCTAAATTGCTACATTATTTCGGAGACATTGTTTGTTATAATTTGTGGTTATAATATATTTATTTATTTTAGCTTTGTCTTATGTTTATAAGGAAGTTAGTTTGGAAGCTTAGTATCTGTTTATAGAACATGTTTTATAAAGACTTATTTTCTTATATATTGTATTAACAAATGAATTTGTTATGATATTGTTATTTTTTACGAAAACGTGAGATATAATTAGTTTTCGAGTAAGTATTTTCAATAACATTGTAGAAGCGGCTTATAAAGCAAGCTTTTACTTCCTACAATACAATACCCTAAAGTTCAATACATATTGTGCTTAGTCCGACCCTTGTCAAATAGTTACGCTTAGTCGATTTACTTGCGGTTGTCTCGGAGATTGAAAATTTATCAGCCAACCACTGCGGGGAAAAGAACGAAACCTCTGTGCATTTTGCATAAAAAGGTTATTTTTTTAATACAGTTTTGTATTTAATACAGTAATATATGTGTGTGTATGAAGTCAGTCTGGAATCGACTCTTTTAATTATTTCTCTTTTAATTATCCCCTTTTAATAATTTTTACCTAAAAACTGTTTTTTGTTTTTTGTATGTTTAACCATAGAGCTTGTATAAAGAGAATTGTGAATGTGAAGAAAGCGAGGAAGTTGTGTCAGGATCGTGGTAAATGGCGCTCCATTGTCTCTGCCTATCCCTGTGGGAAGAAGGCGTGACAATTTGATTGATTGATATGTTTTATAGATGTGTCTTTCCAAAGCTAGTATTATTACTTTATTGATAAGTAATAAAATTGGATAGAATAATTTACAAGTGATACATACACATTGGGAATTAGCTTTTAGAATAATGAACTGGCATCTTGTATCTACGAGTATAACAAAGGTGATAACTGCAAAAGTATTGTCATTTCATTCAGACAAAAAACGGTGTAATGTTAAAAAATAATATTAAAATTATAATAATAAACTATTTAATATTGTTATAATATATTTGGCTCATTTAAAAACTTCAAACTTAAAAAAAAACATTTAAAACTATATTTTTATTGGAAATAATAAACAAGGGACTTCTCTGAATTGTTTATTTGTCAACAATAATGGTATCCTAGATACGCTAGAAAGGTGCTATATTTAAAATTACTTTTCTAAATATTCAACACCTCCCCTTAATTTTAAATCTCTAAATAAATTATAACTAAATAGACTAACCTAAATAGAATTACCATTTCTAAACAATTCAATTCAAAACATAAGAATATTCAACTTACATAACTATATAATAAAACTACCCATAATCTGCGTCAGAATATCCACATATTACTTTTGTTCCTTTGTATTTTGTACCCAAATATTTAGTGTCCTTCAAATACTTAATAATTCTTTTTACAGCATTATTATGATCTTTAGAATAAGTATTAAAAAATCGACTAACTATATTCTTTGCATGCATGCAAATAGGTCTAGTGGCGCAACACAAAAACAATATAGAAACCAATGCCTCACGATACGGAAAATCACTGATTTTAACATTTTGGTCACCTTTAGTTAGTATTACGTTTGGCTCCGTGGGCACGCTGTGTGAAGCAGCATCAGTCATTTCAAATTTCGATAATATTTCTTTAACATAATGTTTTTGTGATAAGGATATGCCTTTATCAACTATAACAAATCGCTTTACTTTAAATACCCGCTTAGAAGTTATCGATAACTGACAGACTGGCTTCCTCCGAGTATAATTGACCTCCTTATGAACCAACTCATTAATCCCTATGCCAATATTATCATTTTGCTCTGCTATATCTCTTTCTTCAATTATTTTCTCAACTCTTTCTTTAATTCTTTCCTCAACTATTTCTTTATTTCTTTTCTCATATTTTTCTTCATTTCTTTTATTATCTTTTTCTTCAATTTCTTTATCGACACTAGTTATTTTTGTTCTCATATTCATTTTATTTAAATTTATAGTATTTACATTAAACTCATTTATGTTATCCATTTCATTATCATACTGGTAATCCAAACCAATTAAGTCATTATCTAATATTTTATTATTTACTTCACTTACTTTATACTCATTTTCTAATAATGGCATGTTTACTAGTAATGGTATATTTTGGCACAACCCTGAAATATCATTAAATTCTTTAAAAACTACATCTCTTGATACAGTCATTTTTCTGGTCGTCACATCAAACATTTTATAGTTAGAAGAATCCCCTTGCATCCCAACGAAAATCATTTTGGTACTTTTCTTATCCCATTTAGTTATTTTTTGTTGGGGTGTATGTACAAATCCTACAGAACCGAATGTTTTAAAATAACTTAAATCTGGCTTTATACCCGTCCACCGTTCATATGGGGTAATTTCTAGAGATTGACTCAATGTAACCCTGTTCATTAAATACACAGTTGTATTCACTGCTTCTGCCCAAAGATAGAGAGGAAGGTCTCGTGCATAAATCATTGAAGTCGCACGTTCTACAATAGTTCTTATTTCTCTTTCGGCTCGGCCGTTTTGTTGTGGTGTGTAAGGGACTGTAATCTCGTGCTGAATACCATTTTTGATCAGATAATCATTGAAATATTGATTAATATACTCACTGCCATTATTCGTGATCAAAGTTTTGACACTATGTCCAAATTTATTTTGAATCATGTTGTTATATTGTATAAAACAATCCAACGCATCCGATTTGTGTTTAATAAAATATACATATATAAAACTAGAAAAAGCATCTTTAAAAATCATAAAATATCTACATCCCGACACTGACATACATGACATCGGACCACAGATATCACTATAAACTAATGACGCAAATGACAAATTGTTTCTTTTAGAACTTACAAAAGAAAAATGCGATTGCTTTCCAAGCATACAAGCCTCACAAAAAAAATTATTTACATTTATTTTGGATAAATCGATATTAATCAAATTATTTTTTACCATTTTTATAATTTCTTGAATATTTACATGCCCAAGACGCTCGTGCCATAGTTTAAGTTCACAAATTGGAGACTTATTAATTAAGTTGCATTGCTGGTGCACTATAGTTTTAAAAAGCAGTTCATATAAATTATTTGACTTCAATATAGCACTAGCGACTTTTACACCATTATCATAAATATATGCACTACAATGATCTTTCATAATAGAAAAACCATTTCTTGTAACTGCACCCTCAGAAAATAAATTATTCTGTAATTCAGGGATATATAAGACATCTAATAATTGCCCATCAAGCCACATATTATTAATATACTTTTTAATCAAAACGGTACCTTTACCCCTTACCTTGATAGTTTTATTATTACTTAGCTTTACAGTGGCACAATCGTTTTCTTTAAATTCGGTCAGTTCACTAAAGAAATCTTTTCTGTATGTCATGTGAGCTGATGCTCCACTGTCCATTATCCACTTATCAGACTCGTTCACTTTACTATAATCCACTAACACTGCGGATGGTTTGATTCCTCTCATATTTGTCCTGCTATATCTTCTTGGAGCTTGACAATCTCTGGAAAAGTGTCCTCTTTTGTTGCAATTGTAACATACAAATCTATTTTCTCTTGACGTTAAAGGTTGATCTCTATTAGGTCGGTCACTCCGAATATTTCTATTGGTATATAAAGCATTGTCTTCTTCTTCATAATTGTTTAAACACATTTCTTCGTCAATAAGACGTGCGGTTAAAATATTTATTTTTTGACTTTCTGGTGCCATTGACAGCCATGCTTGTCGAAAATTCCTATATTTGAGTGGTAGGGCTGATATTATTTTTGTAATAATTGCATTTTCACTTATCTTTTCGCCATTTTCACGCAGTTCCTTCGCCATACTCTCTACTTTTGCAATATGTTGTGCAATATTATCCGTGTTTAACATTTTGTATTTATAAAATTTTTCTTGCAAAAACAGTGTATTTAACGGAGACTCTTGCTCATAAATACTTTCCAGTTTGTTCATGACTTCTGCTACAGTTTCACAGGTCTCAATGAGGGAAATTTGCTTATAGTCCAAGGCTTGAGTAACAATTAACATTGCCATGGCGTCTTTCCTTACCCACTCCTCATTCTTTTCTACCACACCATTTAGTTCTAAAAACGTTGCTAGGCCATTCGCTTTGAGTGCACATTTAATTTGAAATTTCCACTGACGAAAATTATTTACATTACCGTCGAAGCGATATATTGCTAATTTGTCCATTTTATTAAATTATTCAAAGTCAAATGCCTTTTGCTGCTCCTCTTGGTTTATTTTATTACTTTATTAGGCGTTTTCTGGGCCCATAACCTATTGGAAATAATAAACAAGGGACTTCTCTGAATTGTTTATTTGTCAACAATAATGGTATCCTAGATACGCTAGAAAGGTGCTATATTTAAAATTACTTTTCTAAATATTCAACAATTTTACCCTTAGAATTATTTCGCAAGTACTTACTCGTTAAATAAAAAAGAGAACAAAATACTTGTAAATAAAGTTCATCTGGTATCTTATTTATATTGCTTGTCTGTCGTCTGTCCTTCATCAATCTATTTACATCCGTGTCAATGAATATCACACAGTTGACCACACAAGATAATGATCTACAATCCCTAATGTGCGCAACACTGCAAACTCATGTTCGCCAATTTATCTTTCTAGGTAAATTATTTTTATTATTGTGACTCGACATCTGACCTCGATGAATCTTGTTTTACGGTTTCTTCATTCGTCGTCACTATGGCACTCAGAGGTGCTCCCTCACGCCCTCCTTGAAGGATTCAAGGTTATAATCACAGAATAGAGAAAGATATACATATATCTTAAGACATTGTTATAGAAGATAAGATATAGCCATATCTTTTTCTGTTCTGTGGTTATAATAGTATGGGGATAACACAGGTAAAACATTCCACTTGTCGGTTTTGTTATAATAGATAGTCGATTCGGTTAACAGAATACGGATACTGTCGCCCATTGGTGTGGGACAGACAATGAAGTTGTAATTTAAGATTAGGTTTAAAGTTGCTAGAGTTCAGCCAGGCCCTAAAGTGGATAGCACTCCATCTTAAACATGCTGTGGGCGGTCCAATGTCGTCGAATATGAAAGTCTTAATTATATTATCTCTAAAAATCTTTCAAAAAAAGTTCATGTGACGATATTTAACGGTTGCCGGGGGCATGAGCAACGTTTTGGCTACAAAGTAAACAAAGGTAAGTGGCAGTAACTGCCTTCAATGTGTTAGTACTAACATAATAGTGGAAAATGAAAAAGTCAAACTTGTCAGGTAATTTTATTACTAAAAAGATTTTTTATTCGTACATTTTAGACGCTTTATCATGAACTGAAAATTTTTACTTCCACATATAATTGGATTATTTAGGTCCATAAGTTTTTTTTATATAAAAATATTGGAGAAAAAAAAATGATAAAGTGGTAGGCAGACAGTTAGTATTATAGACCGCGAAGTATCTAAGTCGCGTTGCGAATGCTACTTGCAGTTATTTAACTCTAGTAGAAGCCGTCTCCAATTATGGAGCACATCAGGCTGGGTGGTGCCATATGTCAGACCACAATACATAAATAAAAATTATCTTTAGAACTCGTTATAAATTATTCATGAAATCTCATGAAACGTTCATTACACTGGTATTGTTAGCGCAAAAAAATAAAGCAACCATATTTCCATGGTCTTCTAAATGGTAAATAGTAATATACGGTCACAAGTACCATTGTAATAGCCACACACAAAATACGCATATAATAATTAGGACTTTTAGCGGATAAATTCATTCTAATGGTAAGTTTGGATATATACCAGAGTGAAAGGAGGGTGCTTTTAAATACTATATATTGATGCTGAAACTATTTGATATAGGAGCATTTAATAGTATCCTAGTTGAACCAATATCGACTTCTTCTAGGATTTTGATATATTGTGATATATTTTGTAAATATTTATTTTAAGCGTATATTAGTCTAGGTTATTTGTAAAGTTGTATAAAAATAAAGTAGGGTAGATTGTATATTAAGGTTAAAGTGACCATGGGGCTGGCATAAGCAGAAAATGCTTAAAGCCCAAGAAAAATAGGGATTAAAAAATGGATATAATTGTGAACCTTGAGTTCACAATTATATCCATGTGAACGCAAAGTTCAAAAATGAACCTTGGGTTCATTAAAACGTAACTATTTCAGTGACGACACTAGTCTGCTACATTACGCTACGCGTAAAGTGGCCAGTTCAATTGCCAGTCGAAGCAAAGATTTGTTTTATAGCATTTATTTGTAATATTATTTATTAGATTGGAAATTGCAAATAGTTGTTACACTTATAAAAGAGGCAGTTATTCGCACCGGACCTGGTTATTTAAACATTTAGTGGTCTGGCAATTCGGGGTAGTTCCACCACGTACAAACTTTTAAGTGTACATAACGTGAAGCGACTAAGTCGCGTTTCGAGATCAACTTGGATGTTACCGATTCCAACTATGCTGGTATTTGCAATAGCAGTCGCATCCAACAGGATAAGATTGCAATTGAATAACTGTAGTAACGTCTTCATTCATTTAGTCATATTATGTCTAGGACTAAACTACTTTCTGTAGTTTTTTTCTAGCCCTACATCACCTATTTCTCAGAGCAGTGTTTCAAATTACATATAAAAGCTCCTCATTTTGCACTTTCTGTAATTTAAAAAGTTTGATAACAACAACGGTACGACCTATTAGACAAAACTTCGACGCCTGTTTTTGTCTGAATAACTTTAATTAACGTATTTAGATTAAAATCATGATGAGAGATACAAATACAAAATTCCTACGAATTTCCACTCAAAAATAAGTCAATGTTTTTATACTTTAATAATTATAACAGTAAGTAAAGGGAAATACTATTTACCTACTTCATAAGATTGGTTCATTCTCAAATTCTCAGACAAGCTTTATATTTATAAAGTTAAATAAAAACAATAATCTCTTTACTTAGACTAATTATAATGACTCTTACTTTTTTCATGCTTGAACTTATTTATAGTTTATTTTTATTTTTATTTATTTAGACAGACGCAGGAGTTTTTTCGATCAAAGTTTTTGTATATAGATAGGTGTAAATTAGCATGTGTTTGTGTGTATGTATTATGTGCATAAAATTAATATTACGTTGGTAATATTAATTCAATGATTATATGTATACTAGCGGCCCGCTCCGGCTTCGCACGGGTATAAAACCTTATAAATATATTTGCAACAGCTAATTATTTATATAATTGTGGGATTCCAAAAATACGCGAAGTAATATGGATATAGACAGAGATCAATTAAAAATACTTAAAAAATAATTTGCTATTCGTGCGACTAAAAACAAAAGATAATCAACAATCATCAACAACAAAAGAGAAACGCTTACGTCCCGCATTTTTTAAATCTATAATATTCTCGAATATATTTATTTAAATCATATGCGGTAAAAGGCCATTTAGATCTATATTAAATCAACAATGTATTTAAGGTATTTAATTGGATAAGGATTAATTCTGAATTGGTTAAAATCGCTTCAAAAATTAGCCATTATTAGTCGTAAAAAGTAAATGACAAAAAAATGTTATTGTGGGATATCCATAAGAGATAGACATACGAGTATACCATCGCGGTTTAGCGACTGGTTTGTTGCGCGTAAAGTCCTGGGTTCGAACCCCGGTCGGAGCAAATATTTGTTTCATAGCTTTTATTTGTAATATTTAATAGTATTAAATATTGCAAATATTTGTGAATAAAAAAAAGAGATGGATATTTGCTTCGGGTCTGGTTTTCAAAGAGTGGTAGGCAGTGGTACCCAGTCTGCCGATCCGGGGTAGTACCACCACTTACAAGTATACAGACCGTGAAGTGATTTGGTCACGTTTTAAGATCAGCTTGTAAGTTGCCGGTTCCATTTAGGCCGGCATAGTGGATGTGATTGCTACTCACAGTTATTGAATTGTAGTAGCAGTGACATTCATTCATGGACCACACTTCAGCTTAACATCAAGCGGGGTGCTGTCATATGTCGAGTCACAATAAAAAAAATTGCAGTTCTTTTTTGTATACAGGTATAACTTAGCATGTGTGTGTGTGGTGTGTGTGTGTATTATATATATATTAACGTTATGTTCACCTAGGTTATGCGTTTTTTTTCTCAGTGTGATTTAAAAATTGCAAGTCGTTTTAGCATGTGAGTATGGGGTTGGGCTTAACAGTGTCGAGCAGTGTGCTAACCTGTTGGGGCGTTTTTCGACAAAAGCTGAGCCTAAATCCTTGCCACATCACTTTCCTAATTTATGTAAATCCATAACCATGTAAATGTGATGTGACAATAAAATATTTTCATTTTATTTAAAATTAAAATTCTCAAGAACTCTGGGTTGCCTGGTGCACATAACCGTAGATATTGTATGAAAAGAATATTGTGGATGTGAGCGAATGTGAATGTGCCTATCCCTCTGGGAAAAAGGCATGACAATTTTTTAAATATTTTTATTTACATTTCTATACTAAGCTGTTAAAGTGCTTGTATCATAGAAACAGGATAATCAAAGGTACCGGCAAGTGGTTTTGAAACCGTGCTTTCGGTTTGCGTAACCATTGCACTGCCACTACACCACGGTGGCAAAAAGTTAAAGCTCAGAAAGATATCATGGGCAAATTGGAACTAATTTATTTACCTTATTTTATTTACCTTATTTATATTTATTATATTTTACACATGTCAATGACCATCGTTAAAAATAAATATTTAAAATCTCTCAAATATGAGGTTTACCAGATTTTACCTGATCCTAATCAGTGATCAAAGATTACTTAACTGGTGCGTAGGATGTTACGTAATTGCGTAGGATTGGCGTAAATATGTCAATTCAAATACTTGTTATGGAAAGTCTAAAGAAGGCTTCTACAGTAGATTGATTTCAGAAAGTTTCCTCTAACAGAAACCTACATTTTACCAAAGTTAATAGAATTAATAATTTGCTTACTTTGATAATTTAATTTAAAGGTATTTCTCACAATGACGGTCTCTACAATTGTATTAATTTATAATGACTTATCACGGTTTGTTCGTATTGTAATGTAGATGGAACGTTATTTAGGAACATGGAGGAACTTTTATTAAAATTTAGATTTGTCATACTCGTATATGACAGCCTGATGTTAAGATAGAGTGCGAACCAAAAATTTATAAACCTTTATTGAGAAACAGATCAAATTAAAAGTATATTAACTATAACTGAATTAAACTATAAATAAAAAATAAACTATAAATAAAACGGTCATGCCGTCGGGTCTCTTGCCGTCGCGCTTGCTCAGCGCATATCCAGAGGGTTCTAAAATTGCGGGCACTTCAACAGTGACCAGAGCACTTCGGATGATATCGTTGAGTGCCGCGTGACGGGGAATGCGGCCGACCCTTCTGGAGCCTGGGGCAAAAAAGCCCGTGGTCTCCAAAATTATCCATTGAAATCCATTACTCGTAAATGAATATATACAATAAGCAGTCATGTCTACTTTGCCGGCTTAGTTGAAACCGGCACTTACAAGCTGATCCCGTAACGCGCCTGAGTTACTTTACGTCTGTACACTTAAAAGTGACACAGCAAATGACCACCAACTATCTGGATATAATTTACAGTAATTGGATAAAATTTAGAAAATGAAATTGGATTCGACAAATTGTTATAGCAGTAAAAAAACTCGTGTACAAATTTTTTCATTGCAAAAAGTTGTTACTGGGTCAGCCATGTTCGTGACTACAATGCCAAAATATGGATTCTGGTTATCAAATCATGTGGTTATGAGCTCTCTCGTGTATTTTACTACATCAAAATGAAGGAGGGCTTATGTAAAACAATTTTATTATAACAACAAAATGTTTTTAATAATACTTGGTTATATATTATACAATAGTATGTTGGTATAATGTTATACTAATTTTGAGGACAAGCGTAGCGCAATTAGTTAGCACACAAGTCCCGGTTCGATTCCCAGTCGAAGCAAAGATGATTAATTTATTAGCTTTTGTTTGTAATACTTAGTAATTAGATTGAATATTAATTTGTTAATATTAGTAATTTAGTAAAGAAAAAAAGGTTGAGGTCCGTATATTTGCTCCGGTTCTGGTTGTCTAAGGTAGGTAGGCAGTGGTGCTAGGCCGCCGACCCGGGGTAAGTTTACAGACCGTGAAGTGGCTTAGTCGTGTTTCGCAATCATCTTGTATATTGCCGGTTTCAACTAGGCCAGCATAGTGGAAGTGACTGCTATTTACAGTTATTTAACTGTCGTAGCAGTCACCTCCATTCTTGGAGCTTTAGATAAGGCGGGGTGCAGTCATACGTCAAACCACAATTTTAAATAATCTAACAAATTTATAAAGAAAAATTTGTTTGTTTGTTTTAATCAAAATTAATATTAAAATTAAACACAACATTGTTACTAACCAACTAACAATTAAATATAATTTAACTATAAGTAAAAAATATCATCCAATGACGTCGCATCAGAGATAGTCCCAAGGAGACTGGCAACATTTCCCCTTTGTATAGCAAGGCTAATACGTTGGCAGAAATAATTGCCAGCCTTCCTGTCTCCAGACTTCTCCGTCAGCCGGCTGGACAACTCCTTGGTCAGGCGCTTAGCTGATGGTCCCCAAGGGCCCATCGTCTCGACCCCAAACGGCGCAAATTCGTAACCAGTACCGAGGTTAGCGTATTTGCGCAACTTGAGGTTCTCAGCAGAAATCGCCGCACTTCCCGCGCTTAACGAAGTCGCTTGGATGTGAGATGGGGCTAATGTGTCTACACAAGTCGCATCCCACACCAAAGACCTGCCAAGCTTCCATGGCCCAACAGTCATTCCGTCAGGTCTCTTGCCATCGCTCCGCGCAATACCGCAGGGTTCTAAAATTGCGGGCACTCCAACAGTGACAAGAGCCCTTCGGATGATATCGTTGAGTGCCGCGTGACGGGGAATGCGACCGGCACTTCTGGCACAAGAAAGCCCGTGGTGTCCAAGATTATCCACCGGTTCTCCGCACCGACACTGGTGTTGATGGACAGTCCGGGCTCCGAGACGAAGACATACCGCCAGGGTCAGGGTATTTCTATCAAGGAGTGTCCCAACCGATGCAGACGGAAAAGCCTGCAACCAGAAACCCGACTCCCTAGTAGAGACGGCTATGAGGCGAGCCCGCTCTCTCATGTTACTGGAAGATAATATATCTTCCATTACCATTTTGCAGAGCGGCTCGTCCCATAGTCGTTGAAATTTTGGTGAAATTGGTAGCGAAATATTGGGGCACGCAACTGACCAGGCATCTCTGGCATCCGACATGTACGCCGGCTCCACGGAACCCAAAGATGGGTTTGTGATGCTCCCGTAGAGCTCGACAGTACTATATACTGACGACAGAAACGCTGGCAGTGCTACACTAGAAATTTTGCGAGTTCCCAGACCTCCAAACCGAATTGGCAGTGAGGCCTGGGCCCATGTACGGTCGTTCATTGGACAATTTAGGATTTCTGTTAGTGTATTTTGTAAAAGTTTGTCTAGTAATAGTAGTTCATTGGGAAATTTCCAAAGTTGGGAGCATCGGAGTACATATGTAAATTTGGGGGCAAACAAACAAAATCGGATGATAAAAAGTGCCATGTGTGGTTGAATTTGGAATAAGCGTTCTGAAGTTGAGTTAAATTTTGTTAATTGTTCCTGAACGTAAATTTGAATCGATTCATCAAGGATTGGTGATCCTAGAAGTCGAAGGGTTTCGTTGTTTAAAATTTTTATATTGGGTGCCAGACTATTAAAAATGGAAATAATTTTAGATTGTTCGCCAGGTGTTAATAAATTAGAAAGATACAGTTCGCATTTCGCAAAATTTAGCTCTAAACCAATGGTCTTAAAATCGTTTATAATTTTTTGTAAATCCCTAAGAACTGTATCTGCGTTTCCTGCAATCGTGCCATCATCGAGATACCATAAATTAAATTTTGAATTTAGGCTGCTTATGATCTTGTGAATTGTTAAACTGAAGATGGCAGGACCTAGTGGATCGCCCTGTTGGCAACCAACTGCTGATACTAAGGAGTGATTTTTATAAATTAATTTTGAAGGGGTGATTTATTAAATGATTGTTCGAGAATATTCTAGATTGTTTAAACAATTTAGAGAATAAAAATCTTCTCACTATATAAAAGTCCCTTCCCGCGTGTCTGTCCCTCTCGTACGCTTAGATCTTTTAAATTACTTAACGGATTGTGATGCCGTTTTCACTATCATTTGAAAGAATTACATAATACTATTATTTTAGAAGATGTTCTAATTTGAAACGGGTTTAATTAATATAAATTTTAACCACGTTGATAATTTTTTTTATCTATATTTTTTGGAGCTTTTGTCTATTAAGACATGTCAGCTCCATAGAGCCTAAAACATATCATTAAATTCATCTTAAGTCTATTTGGGAGGAAGTCGCCGCTGAAGGGAAGAAATAATATTGCAAAATTTATAACATATCTCTGATGCTGGTTCAGATGATAGATAGATAAACATTGATAGATAGATAGATAGACGTTGATAGATAAAAACTACAATGCTTATGAAAAAGGAGGAATAAGAAAAGGGAGGTAAGCATAAAAAGCTGTACTCGTGCGTGTCACCTTATCGGTTGTGACAACGGAAACCCCCATCGATCAGTCTTACACAAACGTTCTAGTAGACATTTTGAGGCTAAGATTAATTTTGATGTATACAGCATTACTTATGGTTTAAATATAAATGTGTAGTGGCGGAAATAATATATGTTCTGAGGTTTTGTGCAAACATTATTAATGATAAAATATTTTTGCGGCTTACTATCGCATTTACTTTTTATTTCGCGTTAGATATCGAACACGATGGTTGCAAAGCTTGCGAATGTCGGATTAAATCAAACTAAATAACCACGATAGTAAGTCACAAAAATCTTTTAGATATATCAAGTTTTTATTTTATGTAAAATTTCATAAAAGAAACAAATGGATGTTAAATGATTCTTGCTTCTAAAAACTTTAATCAATCAATCTATTTGTCATACCCTAACTTCCATAGAAATGGTTAGCAATAGGCAATGGATCACCACTTACCGTGATCCTGACATAACTCTCTTTCTTCCTTTACAGCAACAATTTTCTGCATACAAGCTTTATAGTTACGGACACTATGGACCTTTGTATTTTTAATATTGTTCCTCGATATGGTCGAGGAACAATCTTCAGTTTTATTCTTTTACTCAACTCTGATATTTTTCGTCGATCTCTTTTCATCCACCCTTTTAATGTGATAAAAGAATTTACTAATGATGCTTTTTTAACACACTTAGCATTCTCTTTCATACGATAATAGAGAAACCAGCTCAATTCATTGTGAACAATCACCTGTGATTTCTTGTACATTATTACTACAATAAAAATTAAAAAAACAAAGAATCATCAATTTTAAGTAGTTAAAATCTTGAATTACCTTTGCATATTTTTCTTTTTTTGTTATACAAAACCTATTTAAAACTTTATCAAATAAATTATTATACCTAATTCCCACAGGGATAGACAGAGACAACTCTTTACTCTTTTCACATCAATCATATTTAAAATATATCTATGATAATTTGTTTAACAACTCAATTTTAAATTTATTTCAAAGTTCGCCGAACGAATTACACGTTATATAACAAACCATTTTCAAATTACAGGTGGCAGGGTTGAATTATCTTAATTGGCATCTAAAAGCGTGATTACAGCTATCATGAAAGCTCATTTCCGTCCCAGAGGTTTCTACGTTTATCTATACAAAATAATATCAAGGACCAAATTTTCCTATTACATGAACCTCATCAAAGTAAACAAGAGCCGCTATTATCTGTACAATGTATTTAATGTCAATGCTATGAAGAAACAATAATACCTACCTATAAAATAATTATACACTTCGACCAATATAATAATATCTTATTTTGGTTTAAGTTGTCTTAAGTTACACATGAAAACAACCAAAATTTTTATTTGTGTGTATTTTTTTCTTCTTTTTAGTAATTATTATTCAATCAATTAATCAAATTGTCACGTCTTTTTTTCACAGGGATTAGTCCCAATTAGTAATAACTAAGATTTTGTAAGAAGCCGCGCGGTTCGCCTAACGAAATCTTAGTTTGGGACTAATAACCATACCCGTTTTTTTTTATATAATATGCTACTAAATGTGCTTGTATAATAGAAACAGGACGACCAAAGTACATATATAAAAGGTACATTGGTACCGCAGTGATTTGAACCGAGAGTTCGGTATGCTTGATTATTTTACCACTAGACCACGGTCTTCGTTGCATCCGTTTCCGTTCCATTGATATCAATTTAAAAACCTTTTATTATTAGCAGTACATTGAGGTTCTTCGATGTTATTTAGGGTTATAATAACCAATTACAATTGTTATGGTGTTGTTACAATTTTATTTATTGTGGTTCGACACATGTCAGCACCCCGCCTGATGTTAGGCTGGAGTGCGGTCCATGAATGGAGGTGACTGCTACTACAATTCAATAACTGCAAGTAGCAGTCACATATACTCTACCGGCCTAGTTAGAACCGGGAACTTACAAGCTGATCCTGAGACGCGACTAAGTCACTTGACGGTCTGTATACTTGTAAGAGGTGGTACCACTCAATCTTTCCTTCAATTTGCCAATATACTCAACTGGGTTAATTATGTTAGAGTTCTATCATAAGTAAACATGACGTTAGAGAATTTAATTATATAAATTGATAACCTATTCATAGTTAATTATTAGTTAGCTCCGAGAAATTAGCAGATACACATTTGAAGAGGTGCTGGAAAGGATATAAGCGACAATTTACACATATCATCATCAGCCAGAAGGCGTCCAGCATTTTTTTAGCTGCTCCCGAAACACGTCATTTACACTGATCGCGAATTACGCCTTTTGTATTTACACATACAAAAAGCTAACTAAGACGCCATCACTATGCGAGGTAGATATAGAAAAGCTTCATCATCATCATCAGCCAGAATGCGTCCACTGCTGAACATAGGCCTCCCCCTTAGAACGCCATTCCGAACGACAAAATGCCAGTTGCATCTAGTGGGAGGCCTACCTACGCTGCGTCTTCCGGTTCGTGGTCTCCACTCTAGAACCTTTCTTCCCCATCGGTTGTCGGTTCTTCGAGCGATGAAAGATAAACAGAACATAGCAGATATATTTAAAAAATAAATATATAATACCAGTATAAGTAGGTACCTACTGGTAAGAAATATCATTATAATATTAGTTTTTATCTACCAATGGTGTACACAATATTATGACTATAAAATCATACAATTTAGTACCACGCACGACGTTATAGTGAACACAAGTTTTTATATCAACTACTAAACAGGGAAAATGCTACTTATCTCAGTGACGGTTCTCTTTGGTTTTGCGTGCTTGGACAAACAAGGTTTGTATTTATGTTTGTATACATTTATTTACTACATTAAATTAATATGTAAATTCCTAAATCAATGTGTGGAAGATGATGGGAATGGCAGAAGAAGAATGAATAATGCTGTTAAAATGCAGCTATTATCAACTACTAAACAGGGAAAATGCTACTTATCTCAGTGACGGTTCTCTTTGGTTTTGCGTGCTTGGACAAACAAGGTTTGTATTTATGTTTGTATACATTTATTTACTACATTAAATTAATATGTAAATTCCTAAATCAATGTGTGGAAGATGATGGGAATGGCAGAAGAAGAATGAATAATGCTGTTAAAATGCAGCTATTAAGGGCAAGCCCGCACTGCGAAATCTCGCCGCGTGATTATTCCCGCAAAATCCAATGACATATAGAAATGGTATGAATCTGCACGCACGCACTCATGATTGTGTCGGGAGCCGCGCGATAATTAGTTGCTCGCCGCGGCAGCGACAATCGCAGACGCCGCGGGCTGGAATCGCGTCATAAGTTCCAAAAGTAATTTTAACATACATTTTCATTCTATGGCAGTTACGGGTGCAGCGTAGGATTATTTTTTTTCCATAGTTAATAGATATTATAGTAGTTAGTTAGTAGTTCTTTTTTATAAATTAAAATTAAGTTTTACTTTATTTAATAATTAATATATGGTGCAGGCTATAATAGATGGGTTTCTCGTGGGTTTCTTCTTTTCGTCATACACCTTTCCGAAACCATGGTAGAATCTGACGATATGCAAATGCGACGACGCTTATGCTAATAAATTATTTTCATTTCGTTGCAGTACAAGCTCAAAGAGACCCATCGTTTAGACCTGATTACGTTTACAACGACAACTTCGCTAGTTTTTATAAACTAAATTTGAGTAAACTATCGTGGGCATTAGCGAAATCAAGATGTCGTCGTGAGGGTGCAGAATTATTTTATCCTTCAACAAAGGATGAAGCCGAATTTGTCGCTGGCATGATTAAAGATAAATTGCCAGAGAACCCTAAAGCTTGGATTGGTATTAGTGATATTTTATCTGAAGGCGACTATGAAACTATTAATGGTACGTAACTTACCTCCTGAAATATTATTGAAAGACAACAGTAGGAACAAAAAATTGGAAACTGTAAAAGAAACTGGAAACTGATTTTTGCCTTCCAATACGTCTTTAACCTTTAAAGTGCTATTAACCACATGATATATTTATTCTGTGACATAGCCAAACTTAAGTTACCATAAATAATACTTTGTTGTGTCGCAAAAGAATTCAATAAAATTTTAGGTAAAATTTGGTGACGATAAACCTAGATATGATAAAATATTTATTACTTAAAATAAATGTGGGTTTTTTGTTTTAGTACAAGTAGGAATTTAAGTTCAGTTTTTTAGTAACTCTTTTCAAAACATAAATTTACTTTTATTTCTTACCAAAATAAAAAGCTATTAAAAGTGACTGCAACTAAAACTGACTTTAAATTTAAACTTAGTTTCAGTAGTTTCGTAGTACAAATTTTGATTTAATTCTTAAAGCGAGACAATCATTTGTTTAATTATAAACCTTAAAGTTTGAAAAAGTTTCATCTTCTTCTTCGAGGACATTCCTGAAAAATCAGAGGACCACACTATAACCACAGAATTAGTATAAAAAGAATTAAGTGAGAGTTATGTCAGGATCGTGAAAAGTGGCGCTCAGTTGTTTGTACCTATCTATCCCTGAGGGAATTTATGTTCTTCTTCTTCTAATCGTGTTACATCCAAATAAACGTTTCGGAATCTTTGATACAATTTAATTATGTATTTATTTGATACAGTTTATCTACGAGTATTTATCAAGGATCACCGGAAAATAATGACTTAATCTTTATAATGATACATACTTTTATTATTATTGTGACTCGACATTGAACATCGACTAGCCTGGTGGTAAGCAAGGGGTAGTGTCCAAGATCACCGACGACTAAAAACCGACTTAACCAACATATTAAGAACTATGTATAATATTCCTATCTGAAATTATGATAAGTACCTAGCTTGCTGCCATTTAAGGCGACCGTGGTGTAATGGCAGTGCAATGGTTACGCAAACCGAAAGCACGGGTTCGAAACCACAATATGTACTTCGGTTGTCCTGTTTCTATGATTCAAGCGCTTTAATAATATAATAATAAGTTTATTTAAGTAAGTTAGCCTACGTACAACATTTATCTTTGTACCAAAAGTTGGGGTAGTTGGGGAACTGTATTTTCGGTTACAATACAAGTTTACAAAAAATATAGGACATTTTTAAATTTTACTACATAAATATAAACTTAAAGAGTTAGTATTATTAGGGTGTTAGTAATAAGTGTAGGGTGCATGTTTGTGTGTGTGTGTGTGTGTGGTCCTCTCGTTGTGTAAAATATAGGTACGATACTTCATTAAGCTACATTCAATATTTCCTCTGTATCATCATAATTCAAATCTAATACCCACTTTCCTACGGTGGTTTTACATTGAATTTTATTTATGTTTACAAAGTTAAGCTTTTTATTTATTTTATTATACACAAATTTTTAGCTTAGTAGCTTAAGTATAGAAATGTATAAAAAAAATAGGTGCGCAATTATTATGGTGCAACTCTTTTTAATACGTGAAGAATTTTATGAGATTTTTATTAATAAGATGAAACATCTAACCTTCACTTGAGCTCCATGATCGCTAACGACTTTAAAACCGTTATTTATTTCATTTATCATAGGCTTAAGTATTGAAGAAATCTACGTAAATTGGAATATATACGAGCCAAACAATGCTGACAATATTGAGGATTGCGTAGAAATGTCAGATAAAGCAACTATGAATGATTTACCGTGCAAAGAGAAAAAACCATACATTTGCAGAAAGACATTGGCATCCGTTGAATGGAATCCGTTCTGTGAAACTCCAGATAAAGGTAATTTGTGTTTTTAATAATCTTTTAGATGTACCTAACTAATATAGGGGAAGGATTCAGTAGATTGTTCCGTGATCAAATCGAAAAGATGTTTTATGTAATACAAACACGCATTAAAATTAAATGCCGTGTAAGCAAAAGGAGGTCCAAGAGTGCCGACGACTGTAAAAACCAAGTCTCCACGGTTACCCCAGTCGCCGTCACTATGCTCGGTAGATATGGTGGTGGTGGTTATGGTGGTGGTGGTTATGGTTGTTTTAGTGGTTATCCTTTCATGTATATTTTCTATACTTAATAGTTTTAAATTTTTCATTTTACATCTGCTAGTCGTTCAACCACGGTTCACTTTATTTAAAGCAGGGTTCTGTAGTAGTACTAAGAATTATAGAGTTTCTTCAAAGAGAATTGGCGCACTATTATCTCCTTCTATTCCTGTAGGAATTTAGGTGTGGTTTTAATTTGATTTGATATTCCACTTCTTTTTCTTATCTATCCTATAAATAACTAGTAGGTAGTTGAAAATACTTTTGGACATAAAATAATTTAAAAATATTATAATTTAATTATTTTTCTTCAAACCAAGGTCACGTAAGATTACTCTTGTTGTTTTCCGCTCAATGAGATTTTCGTCCTTGAATTTCCGTAGTAAATTTTCAGTGAAATTTCTCCGCCCTCGGTTGCTAAATTACCATTAAGTGAACTCTTTAGTTACGCATCACTGCTACCACTCTAAAGTTACCCCTAACAGATAATTCTGTTTACTTTGACAGTCCATTGCGATCAAACTGCTTCTAAACCAAGATTCTATTGTCTAACTAACGCATTTCTGCACACTTTAGTTAATTTTCATATTTTATGTTCGGGCAACTTACAGCTAACTAGCTAAAATATAAATCACTAAACGTTGGCGCAAATAGTACACAATGAATAAAAATTAAAACTGAAGGCTTAAAATAGTATCGATTTGATATCACCGGGAATTGAACCCGGTGATAAACGTAAAATTAATTTAAAATACTAAAACCTAATAGTTAGATAATGATTTACCGCTGGAATTTTAATGAAAATAGTAGATGATACAAACCTATGTAAATGTATACAAACTTATGTATATGATATTAATTTCATTCTTTCAGTAAATATTACTAAATTATACACAAAAATATATTAAATTAATAATAAAAAATATCCTCTAGAGACGTCCCATCAGAGATGGTCCTAAGGAGACTGGCAATATTTCCCCTTTGTATAGAGAGACTAATACGTTGGCAGAAATAATTTACAGCCTTCCTGTCTCCAAACTTCTTTGTCAGCCGCTTGGACAACTCCTTAGCCAACATGATATTATATATTATATTTATTATTTTGAAGCTAAAACAATTCTGAAGTCATCAATCATTACAGGGTATCTAATGTTGTTTTTCACAGTTTGTCATTCTTTCACCCTCTACTTGTGAGTGAAACTCTACCTTCGTATATTGATATTACATTATATTAAACGTGTAAATTGATGTATTGTGTGTAATGTCCAAGAAGACATACTTGCGACAATACCGCCCACGCTTAGTTTCAGGTTGTGTGGGCAGTAAATCATATTAATCTTTAGAGCAAGTACTCGTAAATATTATCACATGGTATTTTTTTATATTTTTTTGGCATATTCCAACCCTAGTATTATAACTGTATAAATTAATGAATTAAACAAATTTTATGCGGCTTACCATCGCGTTTATTTTGGTTTTGATGTTACATTTTTTTATTATTCTGATGCAGCCATCGTGGTTCGCGCAAAAATTAAGAAAAATTAATTTGTAAATTAATAATAAAAACTGTATACCTACTATATAAAACTTTAGACGACAGGCGTGGACCAACGGTTAGCGATTGGTTTGTTGCGCGTACAGTCCCAGGTTCGATTCTCGGTCAGAGCAAATATTTGTTTCATAGCTATTATTTGTAATATTTAATTATATTAAATATTGCATATTTGTAATATTTAATTATATTAAATATTGCAAATATTTGGTAATATTTGCAATATGCAATCTTAGGCCGGCATACTGACGGCGGCTGGGGCAGCCGGGAACTGACTCGGTTATTCCAGTCGTCGTCACTCTTGGACCTCCTCTTGCTTATCATCAGACGAGTCGAGGTCAGATGTCGTGTCACAATAAAAAAAAAAAAAAAAAATTGGCGGATATTTGCTTTGGGTCTAGAGAGTAGTAAGCAGGGATACCGGAGTATATATTATAGTACCACCACTTACAAGTAGTAATACTTGTAAGTGGTGGTACTATAATATATACTCCGGTATCCCTGCTTACTACTCTAAATCACTTAGACCGTGAAGTGATTTGGTCACGTTTCAGGATTAGCTTGTTGCCGGTTCCAACTAGGCCAGCATAGAGGATGTGCGTATATGGGGAGAGCATAGTGCTACTTACAGATATTGAATTGTAGTAGCAGTGACATCCATTCATGGACCACACTTCAGCCTAACATGAAGCTGGGAGCTGTCATATGCCGAGTCACAATTAAAAAAATATATTCAAAAAAAAACTTGGCAAAGCCGTCCCAGAGATGCGAACAGTACTCTGCACAATTTAAGCATTTACCCTTAGTTAAAACTTTTTCTGATTTCTATTTGGATACAGTTTATGCATATTTATGTATATTTACTGTAGAATTAGTAATTAAACGTTATCTCGAGTGTGCGTGTGGACTCCTAACCCTGAAGTATCGGGTAATCTTTTATATGACCCATTATGACCTACATATCTACTTATTCTATTATAGTAGTTGTGATCATTTGCTATATCAAATGACTTGGGAAAGTTTATCCCAAGCAATTATTTTATATTTAGTGCCTATATTTGTGCGTATATGGGGAGAGAGACTACAAATTAAGCACATCAATCATCTTCTACTGCGTTAAAACTTTTATATGGCGACAATTACGAGTTAACCAAAACCAATCAACTTTAATTAATATACGGGTGATACGAATCTAACTTGCGATTTCAATTAGTCTGGTTATATTTTAGCGATATAGAGCGCTGTTGTTTAATAGTTTTTTAGTACAGGTAATCGTCCGATACATTTGGTTTTCCATTTTGAAGACGCACGCGCTTATTCGGGTTTTCAATATTACTTCTGTAGCGACTGCTACATGCTACCGCTAGATTGCGTTGCATGTGTCCAATATCTCGCAAACGATTTACCGACAAAGTAATCAATATAAATATACGCTCCAACGAAAAGACGTCACCCGGCTAGTGAGCCCTGTACGCAGCACGCGTACAGCTGGGAGTACTCCTTTCCTTTTCTGACATGTGGAATAGGGAATATGCATGTGATTTAAATATTGCTGCAAATTTTTCCCCCGATTCTTTATTGTACTAACATCATGCTAAAATAATTATATTTTTAATTTTCTTTGTATATATTGCATAAAAGATTAAGCAAAAAGTAAAAGATAAGCAAGTGAAATTCAAATGAGTGAAACGCATCACCATTGGCCGAATGAAAAGTGACGTCACATGACACGTTCGGGGTCGAAGCTCATATTGTGCGCGTAGTGTTTAAAAGAAAAAATAGCTGTTCTTTGTGTTTATGCAGTGTTTTCGTTTAGCTATTACAATTTAAAAATCCACATAAATAACAGTAACACTTGTAGTAAACAAATACTTTGTAGAAGAAAATAATTAATATATTTTTATTGAGTGTAATCGTCGGCGTCAGGATCGTGCAATAATCTTTTGTCTCTGCCTATCTCTGTAGGGACAAAGGCGTGACATTTTAATTGCTAATATCAAAAAATATATAAATAAATCAAATTCTCAAGCCGTTTTCTCACGGGTATAAGCAGAGACAATGGAGCACCACTTGCCACGATCCTGACCCTCGCTTCCTTCACATCCGCAATTCTTCTCATACATTGGTAATATATTATAAATAAATGTGTTAAAAATGTACCTATTGGAGAGTTACTATTATAGGAGCATTCAAATACTTTTTTTCTGTAACTAATACTTTACTTGCCAGTATCGAAGTAGTAACATATGTTTAATTTTAAAAACATTTTTAAGTAAATTAATAAATATGAAGCTTCAACACCATCGTCAGTGTTTCATGATGATGATGATGATCACGGTGTTATAGTAAATCGGCGGTGTTATACTAAAACTTCCGTGAGAGGGAAACTTTGTGACCAGGAAAAGATCCAAGAGTGCCAAAGACTGATTGAACGATTTAGTTTACGGTTGCCTCAGTCGTTGTCACTATGCCAGCCAAAATACAAGTTTCACAGCTTTGAATCACTCGTCTATACTCGATGACCTTTAAAATGATTACTGGAAAACAGAATCCCCCATTATTACACATTAATGGCCATTCCTGACCACGATGGCTGCAAAGCTCTCGAAACGTGGAAATAATAAAAAAAAATTGTAAAATCAAAACCAAAATAAACGCCGCATAAAATTTGTTTAATTTATTAAACATTAATATTCAAGAAATACAAGTTTTACAAATAATTTAAAGTTGCACGACTTGTCACTTGCAGTTGCCCGCCAGACGTATTTTTTACATTTTTAAACTAAGCTACTAATAGTGCTTGTTTCATAGAAACTGGGCAAGCGAAGTACGTATATCAAAGATACCTTGGTACCGGCAAGTGGTTTTACACCCAAAGTTCGTGGCGTAAACATTTGACTACCACTAGACCACGGTCGCCTTAAATACTTTAAATCCACAGAAATGTTAATAATGCAAAATTTAATAATATTGTGGGCCAAATTGTAAACAAACCAAATCATCTTATGCCTTTTTTTGGCTCGATATGTGACGGTACCCCGCTTGGTGTTGAGCTGGAGTATTGTCCATTAATGTAGTGAACGCTAGTATAATTAAATAACTGCAAGTAGCAGTCACATACACTATGCGGATCTAGTTGAAACCGGCAACTTTTAAGCTGATGCCGTAACGCGACTGAGTCGCTTCACGGTCTGTACACTGGATCCTTCAAGCGATGCGTGCAGAAGCACCTATGGCCGAACTGAGGCGGCTGTGAACAAACTCGGTTTTCTCACTCGTCGTCACTCTTGAACCTCCTCTTGCTTATCATCAGGCGCATCGAGGTCAGATGTCGTGTCACAATAAAAAATGTCTCGGCAGACTTGGCAAATGGACTATCACTCTTAATTTTATTTTATTAAATATATTTCTATTTTAGCTTACTTGTATAACCGTGACTTGGATAAATGCTATAAATTCCACACGAAACCTCTAAACTGGACGGAAGCCTTCGCGGTATGTGCAGCTGAAAATTCTTACCTCACAGTGATTAACAGTCAAAAGGAGGCCGATTATCTTGTCAAGTTGACTGCTGATTCCCCCAAAAATTACCAAGGCTATTACCTGTCAGGCGCTGTGCATGTTGGCTTCTATAAAAATAGAGACAAACAATATACCACCATACTAAGTAAGTTTATATAATAATAATAATAATATAACATAGCTTTGCAGAAAAGTGTACTGACCTCAGATCACAGCATAATATACGAGTACTTATATGATCTGAGGTACAGATCGTTAAGTGACCTAAAGGGATCAGCTTGTAAGTCGCCGGTTCTAACTAGGCCGGTATATTAAATGCGACTGTTACTACAGTTATTTCACTGTAGTAGCAGTCACCTCCATACATCCATAAAAATAGCATTCGCGTCTGCCAATTGCCGACCCTTGCCATATAATAAAAAGTTTATTTAATTTCACTTACTTATCAAGCAATCAATCACAGGCGTGGACGAACGGTTAACGATTGGTTTGTTGTGCGTAAAGTCCCGGGTTCGATTCCCAGTCGGAGCTAATATTTGTTTCATAGCTCTTATTTGTAATACTTATTTGCAAATATTTGCTAATAAAAAAAGAGGCGAATATTTGTTTCGGGTCTGGTTATCAAAGAGTGGTAGGCACTACCCGTCTTCCGATCCGGGGTAGTACCACCACTTACAAGTATACAGACCGTGAAGTGATTTAGTAGCGTTTCGGGATCAGCTTATAAGTCGCCGGTTCCAACTAAGCCCGTATATTAGATACGACTGCTACTTACAGTTATTGAATTGTAGTAGGAGTGACATCCATTTATGGACCACATTCCATTGAATTGTAGTAGGAGTGGCATCCATTTATGGACCACATTCCAGCCTAACATCAAGCGGGGTGCTGTCAAATGTCGAGTCACAATAAAAATGAAATAAAATTGTCACACGTTTTTCCCACAGGGATAGGCAGGGACAAAGGAATATAAGACTGATTTAAGTTATAATTGGATAAGTTTAATCTGTATGTATTTATACTAATAATATTTATTAATACGTAAAAACTTTTCTGTGGGAGCTTTGTCCTTGTAGTTCTCAAGGTCTTGAACTCTGAACTCTTAGCTTGCACCTTTGTACATATTTATACAATTTCCAGATTCATCATTAGAGAACAGTGGATATACGAGATGGGGCGGTGGTCAACCAGACAACACGGACACAGAATTCTGCGGCTCAATATTCTATAACGGAGGTCTCAATGACATGTATTGCCCAAATGTTTGCTACTTTATATGTGAACACGATATTGGATGGAACGATACTGATTTAGTACATCCAGATATATTTTCTATATGAATAGCTTTATAATTCCACACCAGGCCGGCTTAGTGGACGAAATTAATTCTACTGATTCGTTGTCATATACTATCACATTCCATGTACTTAGTCATATCCCAAAGTTATTTATTTATGTATGTATATATTGTGTTATGAATATATACATAATGTGTTATGAACGAGTAGTACCACCATTTACAAGTGAACTAACTGTAAAGTGACATAGTCGTGTTTAGGGATTAGCCCGCATACATTGCCTGCCTAAGGTTCCAACTAGGCAGGCAATGTATGCGGGTGCTCTTGGAGTATATGTCAACCCCGATTAATAAATATTAAAAGTATTCAGTATGTTATGTTTTTTTATAATTCGACTTATTCATAAAGCTACCTACGTAGATACGTAGTGCAATCGGAATGAATTTAAATTAAACTTTAGACAGAATTATTTCTATCAAAAAGGTTACCAATGCGAAAAAAACAAACTTAATAATATTTGTGCGAATATGCGGATAACACAGCAATTTAAAAACCAGTTGCGCTTGCGGCTTGGACCTGTACACTGGTTTATGTGAGCTTGTATTATAAGGAAAATGATATTTAAAATATCTATTATACTATCATTGGTTATCCACGAACGAGGTATGTGTTCATATTTTAATTAAAATATCACATTGCTTTCTTAATAATATATTGTATAGTAACTTTCATATAGTAAAAAAAGTAATATTTTATAATAACATGAATGATGTTACTACTTTAAAAGGTAACAGAAAGTTTGAAAAATGTAAATAAAAGTTATTTTCTCAATGACCAAAACCGCTATACTAAATCAATCAATTTCATACCGGTTACATTCGTGACACGATTTCTCAACAAAGCATCGTATATTTACAATATTTAATGATTTAGTGATACTATTAAGGTCAAACAGCATTCAATATCTAGCCATAGGTAGTAAACAACATACATTTCAACTCAAAATTTCGACTTGTTTGTTTGATATTTCATAAGTAAAAATTACAGATAATAAATATAGGTATAAATAATTTTATTATTATGAGGAAAATATGAGTTATACATAATTGCGCGCATCTTTCCAGTATTAGGTGACAACCACTTCTTCCGCCGTGATTATGCGTACAATGATGATTTCGCTAGTTTTTATAAAGTGCATACAGTCAGTCGAAGTTGGTCCGAAGCTAAACAAAGATGCCACAGGGAAAGTGCTACACTGTTCTTTCCAGACACACAAGCAGAATCACAGTTTGCTACGGATTTGATAATTAAAAAAATTAAAAACTTTGGTTACGTTTGGATTGGAATCAGTGATGTCATTTCTGAAGGGGATTTTGAAACTGTTACAGGTAAGGATATAAGTATACTTTAAAAGATTTAGTTCTTAGAGTCAGTGAGTAAGAAGATTAAATTTAAAAATTTATATTATAATTAATTAGTGTATGGTTGACTTGGCAAACTAGCTGTGAGCCATATGTATTGACTAAATAAATAAATAAATGAAAGTTGATTCAAAAAAGATCATCAATAGTAACATAGGTAAGTAGAAGACAATCGGAGACATTCTCAAGAAAGCTGGGTTGCCTATATTACCATAGAGCTTGTTTAAATAGAATTGTGGGTGTGAACCCACAATTCTATTGTCAATAAACACCATTCTATCCTGTGAGGGAAGTAAGAAAATTTTGTCAGGATCGTGGCAAGTGGCGCTTTTCTTTGCCTTTAATTGATTGACAATAAGTAGAAGGATAAAATAGGGACGACACAGTTCCTTGATCAAATCGGGTAAAGAAAAAAATGTATGTAAAGCAGTGCCGCCATCACACCACAAAAAAAAAAACGAAGGCTCGAAAAACTTATACGAAAATAGACGAAAAACTTATTTTTTCTTATTAAAACAGAAATATAACATATTGATAAAAAAAAAATTAACTAAAATACATTATTAAAAGGAGTCCCTTTAGGCAAGGTTCCGAAGATACTGGCAGCGTTCCCCCTTTGAATAGCTAGACTAATTCTTTGTCCGAGGTAGCTGCCAACTCTTCGGTCTCCTGTGATGTCGACTAACCTTTTTGATATTTCCTTAAAAAGCCTTAAAGCGCTAGGATCGAAGGCTCGAAAAACTTATACGAAAATAGACGAAAAACTTATTTTTTCTTATTAAAACAGAAATATAACATATTGATAAAAAAAAAATTAACTAAAATACATTATTAAAAGGAGTCCCTTTAGGCAAGGTTCCGAAGATACTGGCAGCGTTCCCCCTTTGAATAGCTAGACTAATTCTTTGTCCGAGGTAGCTGCCAACTCTTCGGTCTCCTGTGATGTCGACTAACCTTTTTGATATTTCCTTAAAAAGCCTTAAAGCGCTAGGACCCCACGGACCAAAGGTCTCGACACCGAATGGGACAAAATCATACTCGGAGCCTAGACCCCTGTATTTGCAAGCTTTAGCTTTTTCAGCCGCTTCACAAGCCGCACCAGCTCTGCTGTTGGTTCCATGTAGATGGGAAGGTGCCAGCGTGTCTGAACAGGTTTTTTCTTATTTGAGCATGAAAAGTTTACATTTAAAAATCAACAGTTAACCACAAACGATTGAGGGCCTATGGGCCGCCGAGGTCTAAATCCGGCATTGGTGTGAAGAAGCGAGAAAGTTAGGTATCACATGAACATAAAAAGGTTAGGTTTTTTGTTTATTGTGACTCAACATCTGACCTCGACCTGTCCGTTGAAAAGCATGATGGAGGTACAAGAGTGGCGACGACAAAAAAATGCCGCCTTCCGCCAGTCGCTCAAAGGTGCTTCTTTACGACATTGGGGCGTAATAATAGTTAATACAGAAACATACATTTACACTTTATACCTAATTATAGAATATTAAATATATTCTACATTTTATAAAATATTATATCTAACTACTCAAAATATATATATATTGATAAAAAATAAAATAAAATACATTATTAAAAGGAGTCCCTTTAGGCAAGGTTCCGAAAATACTGGCAGCCTTCCCCCTTTGAATAGCTAGACTAATTCTTTGTCCGAGGTAGCTGCCAACACTTCGGTCTCCAGAAACTATGTCGATATAAATATATTACGTTTGCTCATCGGCTACCTCGATGCACAAACTAAGGACCACGGGCCTATTTCACAAGGTAAGATTGAGTAACTCTTTAATCAAATATATAATAAAGAAAATTAACTGATATTATTAGTAACAGATTTTCCCTAATCGCATTTGATTGGATTTCCCACCTTATTTAGTTAATACTACCGTTACTATGTCATTACAAAACTTCCTTATTATTGTTTTTTTTTATAATGTAATGATCATTTTATGTTCTTCTTGATTGACGTAGCTACCTACACATCGGTCTAAATATTTTTCAAAATTCAAATCCCAATGTATATTTTTTTATATACTTATATTTTGGAAATATAATTTAAGCGAAAAGTCTTAATTCAATAAAGTCAGTATTACCAGGCAAGGCGAGGACAGATGTCGAGTCACAATATGAAAAAAACTACATTCGAATTTAATCAGGCAGTTCAAAGGTCATGTCAGAAATAAACTTTCTTAGATTAATTTTAAATTTTACTATCTTTGTATTAAATGGCTAATAAATATATATTAAACTACGTTGTTAAATTACTTAGTTTGTATAATTGCGTTGTGACTTTATTATTGCGTTGTTATTTTATTTTTATATCACAAATTATCGGAAAAATAAATTTTATGTAACTACTTAGTTCTGTATCTAAATACAAGTATACAAAACGTGAAGGGACTTAGTCGCGTTTCGGGGTTAGATTGTATGTTTCTGGTTTCAACTAGGCTATTTAACTGAAGTAGCAGTCACCTCCATTCATGGACCGCACTACAGCCTAATTAACATCAGACGAGGTGTTTTCATATGTTGAGTCACAATAAAAAAAATATCTATGACCCGCGCCACCTAGCTCTCATTTAGACTATTCAGGACATACCTTAATTTATTCTCTTTATCCCACCTTTAAATGAAGCGTATTAAAAGCATCTTTGTCCGGAATAGTGACAATGACTAATGTAGTTCTAAGACATCCCCTCGCTTACCATGAGGCAAATCCTAATATAAGTATCTACTAATTATTTCTTTAATAACAATTTCAGGCAAACAAATCGAAGAAACTTATGCTAATTGGGAAGACCAGGAGCCCAATAATGATAAAAACAACGAGGATTGTGTGATACTAACAAAAGCAGAAAAGATGAATGACAGAGATTGTTCTGACAAAATTCCTTTTATATGCAAAAAGAATTTGGCTTCAGTGGAATGGAATGCTTTATGCGACATGGCTGATCCTAGTAAGTTATTTGTGTTATTTTTAATATTTTCTTAACCCTAGATAGCTAACGTTACTAAAACTCTATGAGAAGCTAACCATTCGACTTTTTGACGAACACTATTTAAATGCCTATTTCAATATTATTTAATATTATTACGTCTAAGATTTTTATCATTATAGATAATATAGGATAAAATTAAAGATAATTTGTAATAAAATATAATATTTATTTAGGTTTTGAATACAAAATCACACATCTTAATGGCACATAATTATAAGAGATTAAAAAGGCACTGAATCTTAAATTAACTTAAATAGGAACTTTTTTAAAAAAACATGTTTTTTTTTCTTTTAGTTTAGTAAACAGAAAATATCAAAATAAGTAGTAAATATTTTAAAACATAATTTTTTTTGGCGCAATTGGGCTAAAAATCAAGTCAATGTTCGCCGGAAATGGGAACTATGCAACTATTGCAAATGTTTTTGTAATACGCCTTTTTTGTAGGAGCACAAGCCACAACTCTTACTTTTCCTTAGTGAGACATTTTCTGGGACCAATTGAGGTTCTGAACCAGATGGAACATGACCTTGACTTTGTCCTTCAGTAGGATCCTCATCATCCAATCATCGTTACACCCAACACTTCTCTTATTATTTCTTTTACTCTTCGCGGCATTGTTGGTGTTTCCAAACGATGTTTTAGCCACGGTTAGAACGTGCTGATCCTCTTGTTGTACGAATTAAATGTAACGAAAAAGTTCGAAATCATGTATTTCCCTCTACGGAAAGGCCAAATATGCCTATTTTTTCCTCTAAATTGGTCTGTGTTAAGTGGACAATATTTTTGGAAGCAGATAAACATTCTCCTCGCGACTCACTAAATGGATGATCATCCGAAGAGGAGCTTTCTTATTACACAATATCTGTAGGCAGTTCATCAGTATCCGAGGGCTCGTCATGAAAATCACTCTCCACATCATTCACCAACAGTTCGTCCTCAATCTCACTGTCAGAATCTTCCGTTGTGGATACATAGTCTTCGTCATCCAATGCCTGAGCTATTTGCTCGTCTGTGATGGTGGATCTTTCAGCCATTCTTCACTCTAAACGTAATAACTAAAACAAACAATCAAACTTTTTGTGTGTTGACTACACCCAAAAAGTTACACATAAGCTAACCATTCGTCAAAATGACGAGCAAAAAGTGGGTATCTCAAAAACTATGCAACTTACCGCCAAATCGCAACTACCGTTCGACGCAGCTCTCCTCGCACTGAGTTAGTTCAACACCGCACCCGTGTGAGTGGAAAAATAAGAAAGTGACGGCGATATATTTATTGAGTGTTCGTCATTTTGACGAACGTTAGCTATCTAGGGTTAAACTAAATAATTTGTGTATGAAAGAAAAATCGGGCCTACCACTCTTTAAAAAAAACTGAAAATTATTGAATGGCTCATATCTTCTATACAACGTGTTACAACTACAAAAACAAAACAAAAAATGTTTTACAGAAAATCACAGTAACAATAGTTTTCGGAAAAAAATTAAAAGTTTTCTTTGAACTAAACCCTGCAGTATAAAAAATATGTATTCTATGATTTTCAATTAAATACTCGTATACCATTGACAGATGATTCCACTGCATACATCTTAGGGGCGTCCATAAATTACGTGAGATGATAAGGTTGACCCTCCCGAGTCAAATCTCATCTAATCTTACGTTGGAGAGAGGGGCAAATATTGCAAATAAAAGCAATTTTTTTCTGTTTGACACAAAAAAAAATTATACTATTTTGGTCCATTTAATCCAGATTGTACATGCTTAAGATTTAATCTTAAGCGTAATCGTAATACGATTAAGATCATTCACTAATTCGTTCCAAAGAATTCAGACTTAAGAAACAGAAGGAGCCCTAAAATAGCGACAAAATACAACCGTTTATATATATACTATATATATATATATATAGTCTAATATATTATATATCTTACTCTAATATATTATGTATATACCATTTTCACTTATAGCATTAAAAAACAGTCAGAAGGGGATGAATATACATTTTTACATTCGTAATTTAGAATGTTGTCACTAGTTTTAATGATCATTTGACAACCTAATTTGACAGAATAACAAATTACATTAAAATACTTAAAAAAAGGATGACGGAACAATTATGCCGCTACTCTTACTACCACGTGACTTTTAATTAAGCAGTATTAAAAGTCAACCACAATTACAAGTGGTTGTATTTGCAAAAAAGTAGTGCTAACCTTTGAAATAAAGGAATTGAAGTACAAGTAGTTGTCTCTTTCAGTCACACTTGGTGTAAACATAATTTAAATGAGACAAATAACAATGAATTAGTTCTTATTTTAGCACAGATTCTATTCTTTCCAAATTCTTTGATTCGTTCCAAAGAAAATAATTTCATTCATTCTTCGACGTTATACATCTATCTACTGACTGTTACTACTACTAGTCGTAAATAAAAGCACGAAGCAATTTTTTTTCACGATAACAATCCAACGCGTTTACGTAAGAAACGAACATTTTGAAAAATCTCTCGTGACATTGGGGGAGGGGGGAGGGAGTTGAATAAAATCTCACGAAATCTCACCAGGGAATTTTCATCAAAAAAAAACAGAGAGAACGTAGTTGCGCACCTAATAGTCTAGATAATTCAAAATCATAGTAAAAACATTGTGAATCATAGAGTGTAGTCAATTGGTCTTATTTTACATTTTAGGCTACGTGTACAATGGCGAACTTGGAAAATGTTACAAATTCCACCTTAGACCTATGAACTGGACAAACGCACATGCAGTTTGCCTCGCAGAACAATCATACCTCGCTGTAATTAACAGCCAAAAGGAAGCAGATTATCTTGTAAAAATGACTGCAGACGCTCCTAAAGATAGATTCAAAGGAAATTACTTAGCTGGAGCTGTCCATCTTGGATTTCATAACCAATTAGGGGAAGGATTCACCACAGTGTATGGTATGTGATATTTTACATCTCTTATTGTAAACACTAGACGTATGACCTTGACTTTTCCGATGGTAAACAAGGAGAAGTCCTTAAATGCTAAAGACTGAGTAAACCGATCCCGGAGCATACAATTGTAACTTAATAACAAAAATGTATAAAGATTAAATGTTATGTTATACATTCAACTATTCAACTAGAAATAGAACCCCGACTCTCAAATAGCAGCTGGCTTGTAAATTGTAAATCACCACGCCACTCCCTTCATAAAGAAAATCATATTTTATTATACACAAACATTTCTTACAGGAACTCCTCTTGAAGAAAGTGGTTACATTCACTGGGGTGGTGGTCAACCCGATGGTAAAGACCATGAGTTCTGTGGGTCTATGTTCTACAATGGTGGTCTGAATGACATGACTTGTGGGAATGTGTGCTACTTTATATGTGAACATGATATTGGTGCTTTCAATTCTAATTTCGACGAGCGATTTGGCGATGCAACTAACTAATGTACCTATTTACAAAAAGCTGTAAACGCATTTAATTAAAGAAAATAATAATATATTCAAATATTTATTAGGCTTGTAATATAAGAACCATAACAACATATACTTTGTTTACTAAGCTCGTATCATAGAAACTGGGCGATGTACAGCAAAGATACATTGGTATGTGTGGTTAAAAACTCTGGTTAAATGCAAGCGCATTTAACCAGGGTTTGAGAGACAATTTCGCTACTGCTAGACCACGGTCGCCTTTAACCCAAGAACTTCTTGATTGATTGACCACTGGCCGATTAATCAATCAAATTTTTTCGCCTTTTTGCTAGAGACAATTGAGCGTCACTTGCCACGAGCCTGACACAACTCCCTTGCTTTACTCACATCCACAATTCTCTCCATACGAGCCAAGTACTCATATAAAACGAGCACTTGGCAACCAAGCTTTCTTTCAAGCTTGAAAACCAACCTACTGGGTCTGGCTCGTTTAACGCATTCATTTACAACTTTAATTACATATTAAAGATCGCAGGCGACGGCGAGGGAGACGCTGCACAGATTAACGGAGGCGGGAGCGTCGCGTATACAGTGGGTCGCAGCGGCGCGTACGATGGTGCATACGAATCACTTCCAGGATTGTAAACTAGAGAGTCATCCGTACGGACTTCCAAGTTTGGAGAGTATGGCGTTGCTGCTCCACAAGATGGAGCGTCATCCCTGGTGGTTCAAATTCAGGCTTATGATGGCACGTAATCGTCTGACCATCGTGCTCTACTGGGCGTGAAGTCACCTTTGATGTACAACTGGATGGGCCTGCAAAAGCCCTTACTCGTATGCTGTGGTACGCTCAGAGTGCCGCACTTGCTGAATCCCACGTGATAAAAGATAATAACGAAACTTGTTAGGGAACAATTCAAATAAATTGAAGTTCTCATAAATTGTCGGCTGAAACAATATAAACTTTAAACCTTTCTAAAGCCAATTGAATTTTTTTTTAAGAACACAATTTATGACCCCACACTAATTAGTTTTTTTTAAATTTTTTCTCGACATCTGACCTCGACTTTCCTGGTGGTAGCAAGAGGTGGTCCAAGACTGCCGACAACAAAAAAACCCGACGCAATGTGCGGCCTCAGTTCAAACTCTGTACAAACCGTGACGTGACTGGGTCGCGTATTGATATCAACTTCATCATCAGCCAGAAGGCTTCCACTGCTGATCATAGACCTCTCCCTTAGAACGACATTTGCAGTTGCATCCACTGGTTATTTGTGACTTTCACTAAATCGTCAGTACACCTAGTGCCCATTGCCACTTCAGGTTGCAAATCATTTCAACTTGTAAGTTGTCAATACCAATTAGACCGGTATGGATGCGATTGTTACTCGGGTCCATTCATAGACCGCACTTAACATCAGGCGGGGTATTGTCATATGTCAAGCCTCAATTACCACTGATTGAATATGTTACAATTATCATTAGCCTATTTATTTATCCCACTGCTGGGCAAAGGCCTCCTTCTCTTTTCACGATATTTTGCAATCTCTCGCCACGAACTTTTGTAGGAATATATCTCATTTCGTAATCTCCGTTTGGACCAACCGCGGTGTCTTCAGACATAAGATTAAATATTACAAATATTTGTAAATGAGGCGGGGCGGGTATTTTCTCCGGGTTTGGTAGTCAAAAGAGGTAGAGAAGGGTGCCGATCCAGGGTAGTACAACCTATCACAAGTGTACAAACTGTGAAGTGAGTCGTGTTCAGGGATCAGCTTGTAGTTATAAGTTCCTACTACTTGGGCAGGCTAAGTGTGTGCGACGGCTACTTGCAGTTATTTACCTATGGTAGCAGTCGCCTCAATTCATGAACCGCTGATCAGCTTAGCATTAGGCAGGGTACTATTACGAGTACCTATATGTCAAAGCTAAGTTGCCTAGTGCCCATACCATAGAGCTTGTATGAAGAGAAGTGTGGATGTGAAGGAAGCAGGGAGTTGTGTCAGGACCGTGAAGAGTGACTCTCCATTAGGCCGGCATAGTGGCGGCGGCTTGGGCAGCCGGGAACTGACTCGGTTGTTCCAGTCGTCGTCACTCTTGGACCTCCTCTTGCTTATCATCAGGCGAGTCGGGGTCAGATGTTGTGTCAAAAAAAAATAATAAAAAATAAAAAAATGCTTATCCCTGTGGGAAAAAGACGTGACAATTTGATTCATTGATTAATATGTCAAACCCCAATGAATATAATATAAACACTTTATTATTAAAATCAAGATACTTTATTATGTTATGCTTTTTTTATAATTCAACTTTGTTATTCATAAAGCTACCTACGTAGATACGTAGTGCAATCAGGATGAATTTAGATAAAACTTAAGACAGATTTATTTGTATGAAATGGTTACCAATGCGAAAAAAAACAATCTTAATAATATTTGTGCGAATATGCGGATAACACAGCAATTTAAAAACCAGTTGCGCTTGCGGCTTGGACTCGTACACTGGTTTATGTGAGCTTGTATTATAAGGAAAATGATATTTAAAATATCTATTATACTATCATTGGTTATCCACGAACAAGGTATGAGTTCATATTTTAATTAAAATATAAGTAACAATTATATAGTAAAATAGATATATTTTATAATAAAATTAATGATATTATTATAAAATATATCTACTTTACTTAAACATATACTACTACTTTAAAAGGTGACAAAGAGTTGAAAAAAATACATAAAATATATATATTTTCTCAATAACCAAAACCGCTATACTAAACCTATAAATTTATTACCGGTTATATTCGAGACACGATTTCTAAACAAAGCCTAATCGTATGCTAATTAATTTTCGAATTTTAATAATTAAGTGATATTATTAAGGAGAAACGGCATTCAATATCTAGTCATACACTTAAACTCAAAATTCAAAGTTCACTTGACTTGTTTGTTTGATATTTTATAAGTAAAAAGTACAGAAAACAAATATAGGTATAAATATAATTTTATTATAATGAGGAAAATGTGAGTTATACATAATTGCGCGCATCTTTCCAGTATTAGGTGACAATCACTTCTTCCGCCGTGATTATGCGTACAATGATGATTTCGCCAGTTTTTATAAAGTGCATACAGTCAGTCGAAGTTGGTCTGAAGCTAAACAAAGATGCCACAGGGAAAGTGCTACACTGTTCTTTCCAGACACACAAGCAGAATCACAGTTTGCTACGGATTTGATAACCAAAAAAATTAATAACTTTGGTTACGTTTGGATTGGAATCAGTGATGTCATTTCTGAAGGGGATTTTGAAACTGTTACAGGTAAGGATATACTTGAAATAATTTACTTCTTTGAGTCAGTGAGCAAAAAGTTTTTTTTATTATGTGTCGACGTCTGACTTCAACCTGCCTGATGTTAAGCATAATGAAGATCCTAGAGTGCTGACGACTAAAAAAACATCACAGTTCACGGTTACCCCAGTCGCCATTACTATGCAGGCGAAAATAAAAATGAAAGGAGACTGAAAAAGAGATTTAAAAATTAAAGTGAAGTGGAAGGATAAAACGGGGACGACATAGCAATAGAGAATGTTAATAGAGATTGTGAAGTGACTTTCGCGTTTCTGGATCTGCTTGTAAGTTTCCGGTTTTAACTAGGCCGGCATAGTACTTACATGTGACTGCTACTTACAGTTATTTAAATATAGTAGCAGTCACGTCCACTTATAGACTGCACTCCAGCTTAACATCAAGCGGGATGTTGTCATATATCGAGTCATAATAAAAAAGACTATGAGCTATTCGACTATTCGCGACATATTATCTTTGTATATTCTCTCTATCCTCATTATTTCTCTAATAACAATTTCAGGCAAACAAATCGAAGAAACTTATGCGAATTGGGAAGACCAGGAGCCCAACAATGCTAATAACAACGAGGATTGTGTGATACTAACGAAAACAGAAAAGATGAATGACAAAGATTGTTCTGACAAAATTCCTTTTATATGCAAAAAGAATTTAGCTTCAGTGGAATGGAATGCTTTATGCGACATGGCCGATCCTAGTAAGTTATGGCCGAAATAATTTATGTATCAAAGAAAAAAGAATCCTTTAGATCCGCCTTAAATTTTTATTTATTATTAAAGCTGGCTACAGAACACCCACACATGGGCTGCCACTCTTAAAAATTTGAAAATAATTGAATGGCTCATATCTTCTATACAACGAGTTATGGAATATACTACAAATAAAATGTTTTACAGAAAAACACAGTAACTATAGTTTTCGGAAAAAAGGGAATAGTTTTTTTTTGTGCTGAACCCTGCAGTATAAAAAATATATAAACCGCGATTATTAATTTAATATACCAGTGAAAGATGATTCCTATTTGTATCTTATTTTAACTTACATAATAATGAGATACAGATTTAAAACAGCTGTAATTTTAGTGTACATAATTCAAAATCAAGTAAAAAAAACGTCTTATAAATTGTTGTCAATCAAGTGTAGTCTTATTTTACATTTTAGGCTACGTGTACAATGGCGACCTTGGTAAATGTTACAAGTTCCACCTTAAACCTTTGAACTGGACAAATGCACATGCAGTTTGCCTCGCAGAACAATCATACCTCGCTGTAATTAACAGCCAAAAGGAAGCAGATTATCTTGTAAAAATGACTGCAGACGCCCCTAAAGATAGATTCAAAGGAAATTACTTAGCTGGAGCTGTCCATCTTGGATTTCATAACCAGTTAGGGGAAGGATACACCACAGTGTATGGTATGTGATATTTTACATTTATTTATTTATAAACACTCGACATCTTTTCCGATGGTAAGCAAAGGGATCTCCAAAAACGCTGAAGACAAAAAAAATCGATTCAGCGTGCCGTTGCAACAGTCCCCGTCACAATACAGGCCAAAAGATTTTTACATTGAAATAAAAACCTAATAGCGGGGTTTAGACGCGCAAGGTTTTACATGAATACATAATTAATAAAAATATACAGTCAAATTAGCTTGGAGACGTTTTTGCATTTGTAGTAGTGTGTGTAGTACACACGCCCAAGAGCGCGTTTCCATTATGTCGATAGATAAAGATGTTACCGGCATTTGCAATTAGGGAAACATATTTTGGGTTTTGCTAGTCCTCAGCGCTCATAAATCTTCACTACCATGAGCTGGCCACGTGTCGCCCCACAAATGATTCAAGTTTAACCCGAAACGCGAGTGAGTCATTTAAGTTAAAAGTTGTGGTACTACCATGTGCCGGGCCCTATAGCCAGGAATCGAGTTTAGGGGGAGACTGTGACTCTATATAGAACCTCGAAAGCAGAGAGTGGTACTTATGGCTTCCCATTTCATAAAAAATAACATATTTTATTATAAACATACATTTCTTTCAGGAACTCCTCTTGAAGATAGTGGTTACATTCACTGGGGTGGTGGTCAACCCGATGGTAAAAACCATGAGTTCTGTGGATCTATGTTCTATAATGGTGGTCTGAATGACATGTTTTGTGGGACTGTGTGCTACTTTATATGTGAACATGATATTGGTGCTTTTAATTCCAACTTCGAGGAGCGATTTGGCGATGCAACAAACAATTCACATAAGCTTTAACTGCATTTAATATATTCAAATATTTATTAGGCCTTGTTATATAATAACATATACTTTGTTATATTCTAAGAAACTAGGGCTCGTATCATAAAAACTGGGCGGTGTACATCAAAGATACATTGGTACCGGCAAATGTTTTTAACCAGAGTTTGAGAGACAATTTCGCTACTGCTAGACCACGGTCGCCTTTAATAACCCAAGAACTCCTTGATTAATTGACCACTGGCTGATTAATCAATCTCACATCCACAATTGTCTTCATACAAGCTCTTCGCTTATGAGCACTAGGCTACCCAGCTTTCTTGAGGATGTCTTCGATTTGGCCGGAAAGCAATCTTCTGGGTTTATAAATTCTTTTCTCCAATCTACATATTATTTATCTTTGATTTATTATATACTTTGGTCGCCTAGTTCCTTTAGACATGTTTATAGAAACATAAAAAAACTGTTTATCATATCGTGTCCTAAAATGATCAAACATGTTATTTTTAAAACCAGATTTATGGTTTTCCCAGAATGCAACATAAAATGTTCACCCCGAAAAAATAATAAACAGTATCAAGTATTGAAAACTTAATATATATTAATTTTACATAGTTTGTAAATAAAACAACATTAAGATGGAATCACATTGGAGTATAATCTTATAAAATAACTTCGGCTTATATATAAATAATCCTACACAATATTCAATATGTATATACAATAACCGATACGAAAAGTCCACGTGCGCGCGCCCAGTCACTTTCAACTACATTTCAACTACTGCTGATAAAAATATCAATTTCTATGAAAATGACATTGTTTTAATAACTATTAAAATGTGATTACAAGACATAATTTATTTGACACAATTTTCGTTTAACATTTCATTGTGCTAAAAGTGCGACCGAGCACTGTTCCATTATTCAATCCTCCTGCGGACACGGAGGGAAGGAAGGGTAAACTCTCGCAGTCAGAGGTTCCGGTGCTGGAGAGGCCACCGGTGCCGGTGACGCTGCAGGCGACGGCGAGGGAGACGCCCCACCGATCAACGGAGACGGGAGCGTAGCGTACACAGTGGGTCGCGGCGGCGCGTATGATGGTGCATACGAATCACTTCGAGGATTGTAAAATGGAGAGTCATCCGTGCGAACCTCCAAGTTGGGAGAGTAAGGCGTCGCTGCTCCACAAGATGGAGCGTCATCACTGGGTCGGTATGCTGGTTCGACTGGTGCGTACACCGTCCTCACTGGCGGTTCGACTTCAGGCTTATGATGCGATGATGGCACGTAAGCGTCTGACCATCGTGCTTTGCTGGGGGTAAAGTCACCTTTGATGTACAACTGGATGGGCCTGCGGAACCCCTTACTCGTATGCTGTGGTACGCCTAGAATGCAGCACTTGCTAAATCCCACTTCCGGTGATAAAAGATAATCACGGAACTTGTTGGGGAACAATTCAATTGAATTGAAGTTTTCATAAATTGTCGGCTGAAACAAAATAAAATACATTATTGTTATTTATTGTTTTATTTTAACTTGAAACCTATCTGAAGCCATTTGGCTATTTATTTAAAAGAACTATTAATTGTGACTATTAACATTTGACCTCGACCTGCCTTATGGTAGCAAGAGGAGGTGAAAGACTGCAGACTGAAAAAACCAAGTCAGTTTGCGATTGCCTCAGTCACAGCCTCAGTGACAAAACTTGGTCGCGTATCGATATCAACTTGTAAGTTTTTGATTCCAATTAGACTGGCATGGATGCTACTACTTATCGGCTTCATTCATAGACCGCACTCCAGCTTAACATCAAGCGAGGTACTGTCATATGTCAAGCCTCAATTAAAACTGAATAAACATGTTATTATTTTTAATTACCGTCAAGCGCTTCTTCTTTCTATAGCTGGCCCAGTTCTGAGCTTCCAATACTAGTTTACCGCCTGGCCTTAAATCAGCAAACATCTTCCTGAATGCCCTCTTAAGGCCTGCATCACCCCAATTTAGGTGCAGCCATTTTGTTGTGGACAGGCAAAGGATTAGATCAAATTGGGCATTATCCGGCCCACTGCCAACTGACACTTCTTCCCTGGGCACATAGTTACCCTGTAACATGATTTAAAAATTTATTATGGACCCGGCAGTAATGACTCTTGAGCTGTGCAGCATAAGTATCGTCTGATAAGAAATGCGCTGAATGACTGCGGTAGGAGCAAGTCCGCGCATCTATTCTGTCGTGCTCATAATTGATAAAATACAAAATATTCATACACATTTGAAAAACGAAAACTAAACAAGTTACTGCGCGCGCAGCTTGGATGCCAGCGAACTTTTTTCTGCCGTCATCTATACACACGCTTACATACGACATTTATTTTTGGTAGTCACTCGCGTCGTCTCAAGATTTATTTTATTGTGACACGCGATCTACTTCGGCATGCCTGACCTGACCTGCTGTAACCAAGAGGTCCATGATTAAAAAAACCGAGTTAATTCAAATATGCCACAGACGCCGTCACCATGACGACTGTGAGCTGCGCTTCACTAGAAGTACGAAGGTTAAAAGATGAGCCAACATTCACAAAGGTATAGGCAGAGACGAAGCAGCGACACTTTTAATAATTACAAAGTTTAATATTGATATATTAATTATGAGATCGTAGTGGCAGCGACTGAAGCAAATGTGAATTTACTCAGTATTAACCGTGAACTTTTCAGACGTTGGCACTCTTAAACTTCAGTTCATAAATGGAAGCAGTTGCAAGTACAGTTCAATAACTGCAGTAACAGGCGCATCCACCATGCCGGCCAAGCAAGTTAAAGTTCGCTCTGCCCTGGATCGGCAGACAAGGCCAATGACCACCAACTGGGTACCACTCTTGAAAAGCTAGAGCCATTTATTATGAATTAAGTATTCTTTATTTATTATGAACTAAGTATTCTTTAATTATTGAGACGCGACGTCTGATCTAAACTTGCGAGATGGTAAACAAGAGAAGGTCCAAGAGCGCCGACGACAGAAAAAAAAAACGTTTTATTCTACGGCCGTTCACTCAGTCGCCGTCACTATGCAGTCACGAAATAAAAACAGAAATAAAAATAAATTCGCTCATTGGGCCCACGGAAAACTTGTCTCAAAGATCGACAATGGAGATTCTAAAGAAATTATTATTTTCAGTTAATTATCTTTCAATATTTCATTTATGTAGGCAATTTCATTTTTGTTAATAAATTTGCCGGCTAACCCAAACTATAATACAAGTAAGTAAATATAGCACAAGTGAATATTTACATAAAAATGTCTTGCTAATAATCCAAATGATAAAAAAAACAAGACAATGCAATTTATTTGGCACATTATTATCAATTGTTTGACTTAATTGTATGCTAATGAGATATATATTATATATAAGACTTATATTAAAAAAACATATACAGGGGATTGACAAAATATACTAGTGGAAAAAATTAAGAGACCAAAACTTCTAGCTTTAAAATTATTTTTTTAAAATTCCAGTATGACCATTTTTAAGGGAAATACAGGCACTTGAAAAACTTTAAAATGTTGAAAGTTTTTTTTGATCCCTTAATTTTTTCCACTAGTGTAGTATTTGGGCGGCTATATGATGGTATTAAGCTGGTCTTATCATTCATATCACTAACAGATTACTGCGAATGAATATCAATATATTGAACTTCTTTCTATGACTAGCAGACCTCTGCCAAAGACTGCCCTTTAAAATGATAATGCGTCCATGTACAGAGCTGACAAGGAGCAATAATTGGCAGAAGAATACCATTGCACAAAGAATACTTCTGTAAAGAGTTATAATGGTGGTCTAACACCTTATAAAATATTGTGTATTGTATTATTTTGTGCACCCCCTATATACATATCAATCAATCAAACAAATTGTCACGCTTTTTTCCCACAGGGATAGGCAGAGACAATGGAACGCAACTTGCCACGATCCTGACACAACTCCCTCGCTTCCTTCATATACATATAAGGTAGGATAATAACAATACCTGCTTAAAAGTAACATTATATGGAAATATAGGCGGAGATACTTCTGCTGAACTCGTAGACGTCGAGGCGGCAAGAGGTCCATACAACATAGAAAAAGAGTTTGGAAAGAAACATTGCATCTCTTGCTTTCCGACAGCTTTTCTATTCTTTTTTGGTTTCTTTATTTTTTTAACAGGTTTCTTACAATCTTCCTTATCTGATTCCTGTTTTGAAGTATCAGGAACACACTCTTCACACTTATTGCCTACACAGGCATCACATTCTTCAGTTTTCTTGTCTTCTTCTGGATCTTTCCGCATAGGTGGCACAGGTACAAATGAATTGAGCGTTTTCTTCGCACGGCCTGCAATATTTAAACAAACCATTAAATTTCTAATCTAAAGAAAACATTGATTAATTAAAAACTAGAGAATTATTTAGTACAATGGATTTTAACACCATAAAATTTATTTTACTCAATATTATGAAATTCTCTAATTTCTTATCTGAATCACTATTACATACATGTTGGAACATGTACTAATCGTTTTCTAATAAGAAAATTTCACTCGTCCCCATTATCTGGAAAATTGATTTATCATCATACAAATCCCAGTAGCCAAAAAACTGGCTATACGAAAATCTCAAAATACTATGAAGAAAGAAAATCCGATTGCGCAATTCCAGTCTAACAGATGCTTCTACACTGGAAATATTTTGTACCAATTAACCAGCTGGCTTTGCGATTGTCTCGTCCAGATATGAAGCACTATAGGAATATTATTATAACTCATTTTAAATAACTTAATGGTTCAAATAAAAATGTTTTCTATTGTTTTTTGTGAATATTTACTGAACCTTTAAATATATTTTTTTGGATATTTTGTTGCACTGTTCTGGTAAGTCATTTAAAATGAGTTGCAATGATGTTCTTTATCTTGCTTCTTAATTTGCCGTGCTAGGGGGGCAGACCTGGATGAGATAATTTCTATTTAACAAAGAGATGGTAACCAGTGCAGTAGCATAATGCTTCTCAGTACATTGTTACTGTTTAAAAGCATAAAATTATTAGTACTCAGACAACTCAAGATGAAAACCGCACCTTCATTACAATGTATAAATTATTAATGAGCTTGAGTAATATTTACAAAACAATAAGACAACACTAAGGAAATTCAAAATTCAAAGTCAAATGACTTTTATTCATTTGGTTTTTACAAACACTTAGAAACGTCATTAAGAAAGAGTGAGGGGACCCTACCGGACAGAGCATAACCATATTATGTATTATACAAGGATATGTTACCACCTAAGGTTTTGTGATTTCAATCAATCAAATTGTCCCGCCATTTTTCACAGGAATAGGCAGAGACAATAAAGCACCACTTGCCACAGTCCTGACACAAATCCCTCACTTCCTTCACATCCATAATTCTCTTCATAGAAGCTCTAATGTTGTGGGGCACTAGGCAACTCAGCTTTTTTGAGGATGTAAGCAAATCATATTTTAAAATTTACAGCCTGGATCCCTAGAGTCCAACACTTAGAATTTAGAAAAACTTAGCTGCCTTATAAATTAAAGAAAAAACAACAACCACATTTTTGTTATTTGTCCTTTGGTTGTGCTGTTTCTATGATATAAGCTCTTAAGTAGCTTAGTGTAGAAATGTGATAAAAAATAAAAAAAATAATGAGATATTTAGGGGCTTGTGATGCTGCTCCGTAACATGGCTCCTATAGCACTGGGGCAAATATGCCACTTTATAGAAACTACAATGAATCATCTTTTAAATAACCTCCCAAGTTCAGATTTAAGTGTTTTTTTGGCCCTAATGTCAATAATACTATATATTGGCCCTAATACTACTATAGCAAAGATTGGGCCTTATTTGGTTAGGTAGAGGTAAGCAGAATAATTTTACTTTTTATAAAGATAGTGAATGTAAGTGTTACATGTGACAAACCAACTTTTCCTTTACTTTCCTGCCTGCTAGTGAACCCGTCACCAGCATTTAGAATCCATCATCATCATCATCAGCCAGAAGGCCCCCACTTAGAATGCCATTCTGAATGACGAGGTGCCAGTTGCATACACTGGTTATTCGTGACTTACTATGTCGTCAGTCCACCTAGTGGGAGGTCTACCTACGCTGAGTCTTCCGGTCCCCCGTCTCCACTCTAGAACCTTTCTTCCCCATCGGTTGTCGGTTCTTCAATGATTTAGAATTCATGGGTGCTAGGAAAATTGTTTTGCCCATCTGATTGGAAACAAAGTAAATATAAAAAATATATTAAAATACTAACCAATAAGTACATGATCAATATCAACTCCAAGGACAGAGCGGGCTCCATACCTACGAGCAATAGCTATAGATATATGCCCCACATTGCAACCTATATCCAGAACATCCTTATTCTGAAATAAATGCTGGTTCATCTCAAACACTTGCAGGCGGACATCCATCATTGCATTCAAATTGCGGTAACCATAATACCTGAAATTTATTTTATTTATTATAAAACATGATTGTCTATACAATAGATGTCCTTGGGCGTTCTTAACCAGTCTACCTTGGGAACAAGAAAGAAATGTTATATTTATATAGGTGCAAAGATGAAATAGTTAAAATAATCAAATACTATGCACTTTTATTTACTAATTACTAACAAGTACATACGTAAATACATGTATAATCAATCAAATTGACACGCCTTTTCCCAATGGGGATAGGCAGAGGCAATGGAGTGATCCTTGACACAATTCCAATAACTTTTGTCCCATCCACAATTCTCTTTATACAAGCTCTACTGTTTTGCATACCTACTTACTTAAAATATGTAGATATATGTATAAATAAATCAATACATACACACATATAATAGCTAATCATATTTGTTTTTATTATAGAATTTATAGAAAATCAGCATTAGGCAGCATTGTGAAGGCTACTGAGGCAATAATTATAATTTTGAATTCATTTTGTCAGTTGTCTGTACTTTAAGATCCCTCAATCAATTAAATTGTCACGCCTTTTTCCCACAGGGATAGGCAGAGACAAAGCAGTGCCAGTTACCACAAAATGGACGCAATGGTTGAGATCTCTCCTTGCCTACAATGAGGCAGGTTGAAATCCAAACAAAAAGCAAGTTATGCAAGTCATCTTAACATCACAAACCTTTTATAAATTATATTTATTAGCATTTCTATACTAAGCTATCATTTTTTTTTATTGTGACACGACATTTGGCCTGATGATAAGTAACAGGAGGTCCAAGAGTATTGATTACTGTAAAAACCGACTTAGTTCACGGCTGCCCCAGTTGCTGTCACCATGCCGGCCAAATATGCTTAATCATAGAAAAGGACGACAAAAGTACATATATATGTATCAACAAGTGTTTTTTAATCATTTCACTACCTCTACAACATAGTTGTAAATTATAACAAAATTTATTCATTGATTTAAACTATATTTCAACACTCACCTATCATAGTTGCCATACTGATATCTTGAATTTTTAGGATGAAATGTAGGTAACTTTGTATCTTCACTTGGTTTAGATCTATGAGGAGATGCTGGCCGCTCAAGTGGCACTGATCTTGATGGTACTCTAGGCCTCATCCAAGCACCTGGCTGAGGGACTACAGGGCTCACAATCTTATCTAGTGAATCCATCCTTCGCAACTTCTTGCTGTCTTTGCATTTCTGACCATTATTCTCACTGTCACTACAGGACCGCTTCCGAGCTTTCAAAGATGATGAAGCTGCTACTTCTGCAACATCTTCTACTTCTTCAACAGTTGACTCTTTAACCTCTTCATCTTGAGGTGTTGTGACAGTCTCAGTAGTTTTCCTTCTCAACTTTGGTCGCTTCCTCCTCCTCTGTTGCATTTCGAGTAACTTCTCATACTCTTCATTGTCCAAGGGCTCCATTAAATTAAGAGGATCACATATATTTGGTGGTATTATTACATCAATTTTTGCTTTATGTCGGGGTGGTGTGGGCAGTGGAGATGACTGTGGTGTCTTAGCATTTGAGGCACGATTAACAGATTCATTTTTTAAACTATTTAAGTTAAGTGGATCTGATATGTTACCTCCTAATAAGAATTTTGTAGGAGGAATGAATGTCTCCTTTCTTGGCCTATTGTGTGGAAGAAAGAATTTAGAAATGCTGGAAACTGCTTGTTTTCCTTTCCTACATTGCTTAAATTTTGTACCTGCATAGTGATTTCTCCGAACTGTGTTACGTTCTGGCGTTTCCTTTACTGGTGTTTGATGTAGTTTTTTGGGATGACGACATTTTCGTTTCCCTTTTTTTGCAATACCTGTTGCTGATGGATCAATTTCATTGGAACCCGCTGCATCTTGCACGCTTGGATTATTATCCGCTTCAAATACTTCATTTTCCGATACGTCTCCTGCAGAGTCCGAAATAGTTTCTCTTTCCGAAATAAATTCGGACACGTTTTTTACCTCAGATTTGTTTTCTTTATCTCCTACGATCTCAACATTTTCTTCTGAACTACCCATAACGTTATAAATATATAAATAAAACTTTCACATCATAATACAATAAATTAAATTTACCGCCACAGGGTTCTCATTAGCGAATTGCACAAGGCCATTTTGTCAATAGAGATAACCGAATAATAAATACAAACTTTATTAGACACGACACATCCGATGTTATAAAAATATTATAAATTACTGCGCATTGCACATAAAACAGTATATTCACATATACGTAATATTTAAATAAACATAAGACAAAGGACAGTTACGATCGGCGCACCAAAAAAACACGACGACAGCAACCATTTGAGATTTGACAGAACACTGGGAATATTTTTGCGATAGATGCGTTCGAAGCGCTGAGGTTTGTAGTTCGTGCGCTGTTTCGTATCAAGCGAACTATGTGAAATTAAATTATTCTCAATCATATAACCCTACTCATTTAAAAAAAATGCTTACATTATAGGAACAATTATTTAAGAACAAGGACTAAAGAAAAGGAAACTGCTAAAATAAAAACTGAATTAGTTTTATTTAATATCATATTTATACCACTGAAAGAGATATCTAATTCCATTCTCACCAAGTTTGTCAAAACTTCTAGTTTTAATAGGTCTAGAACAGTGTTCCAAACCATTTTAGGCTACCTTAACATTTCCAAATTTTTTAGGCCCCCCCATACTTAATTAATAACCTTTAAAAATGGTTTTGTCCCTGAAAAAATATAAAGGATTACATTTTTTTAAAATAGCCTTTTTGTTACATTTGTCACTTGTATCTAGTCCATTTTCAAATTGCCCCCCTTAACTATCAAATTTCCCCCCTGTAGGGCGTGGGCTCCACGTTGGGAAACACTGGTTTAGATGGTATACTTTATTGAGAAACAGATAAAATTAAAAGTATAATAACTACAAATAAAAAATATCTTATAATGACGTCGCAAGGATGACCAAGGAGAAGGTGGCAACTATTCCCCTTTGTATAGCAAGGGGTCCAAGGGTATACTTTTATATCGATATAAAAGTATCGATATAGTTTCACTAAAAACATCACTAAATATTACTATATTTTTTCGATTCATTTATCTATATATTCCCTTATAATGTTTTTAATAATGTGTTATACATAAATTAATAAGTTAAATAGGCATTTAAATTTTTGAATTATTATTTTCTACTGCATTTTGGTCCATGATAAATTCTTATTTTTTTATGACAACACTGACCTAGAACGCAAATTTAAATTTGAACCGTTTGGCGAGTCAAATTGTCAACCGTCTTTAAGCGTCGAGTTGCGGAGTGCTGTGTTTTATAAATAAATGTTTTGTGTGAGTTTAGTGGAAACATTTGATAAAAGTAAAGGCAAGTAATTCTATTATTAATATATTTTTAGTGTAAACAAACTTGTTTCGTATTTATTTTTATGCATTAAACCAAATATTTTGAGTGATATTTAATATAGGAAATGCTTAATGCTACTATGTTTAAAATAAAGCCACTTCCATAATATATTATTCTAGTAAATAAATAGAAAATGTATTTTACTTGATGTTGATATTTTAAAGTAATGTTATGAATCTGAAAGTTTCTGGACTTCTTATTCTGTAAAGATGCATCATATTTTACCGTTTGTTTTCTTTACATTTCAGGTTTAAAATGTCCCGAATTCCAAAACTGCCGATTTCTAAAAAGGAAAACCTACCGAGTTCCTTTAACAGCCGTTTATTTGGTTTAAATAAGGCTGCAAATAATTTAACAGATGCTGACAAAAAGAATTTACTTCTTAATCACACAAGACCAGCAAAGGCTGCTCCTCCTACATCATCCAGGCCAGTAGTTCCTGGAAGGATAAAGAAATCAAATAGTGTACCTGCTCCAGCAGCAAAAGTAACAAAGGTTGAAAAGAAACAAACTGTTGCACCTAAAATTGCACCTTATGACTATAAAGCTAGATTTAATAACTTGTTGGACAAACACAAGATCATTAAATCTGAACTTGACACATTGAAAGAGTATCATGATGATATTTCATCAAAATATGAAACTATAAAGGAAGAAACCCAATTAACTACGAAAGAAAGGGACATTTTGAAGGATAAATTAAGTTCTACCTTAGTTGATTTAAATGATGAGAGAACGGAAAAAGCCAAAATACAAATAGAGCATGACTTGTTAAAAAGCCAATTTGAGCAGTTAAAACAGCAAAATAACATATTAAAGGAGATAAGTGAAAGTTTTAAGAAAAAGTCTGTGGAATTTGATAATTTGCAGAGTGAGTTCAATGAATTAAGTAGGTCTCATCTTTCATTGAAAGAACAAATGGAGGCTATGACAATATTATCGGAACATCTGAAGAAAATTGCTATTGACCATGACAGACTTAAATTAGAGTATAAGGAAGGACAAGAATTGATTTCTAACTATAAAAATGATTTGGAGATTTCACATAACATGGTGGCTACAATGTATATGGAGCAAAGGACCCTCAGAAATACTGTACAGGACTTGAAAGGAAATATTAGAGTCTATTGCAGAATTCGTCCAATTTTACCATCAGAATCAAGTAAATCTATGTACAGTTTATCAGTCCTGGATGGTTGCACCATTGAAGTGGAGAAAATGGAGTTGAATTCAAACTCTATGTCCACACGGAAAGGGAAACAGCAAACCTTCACATTTGATGGTATATTTACACAACACATTTCCCAAGATGATGTTTTCTCTGAGGTGTCACCAATGATTCAGTCTGCCCTGGATGGTTACAATGTATGTATATTTGCCTATGGCCAGACTGGTTCTGGCAAAACATACACTATGGAAGGGGGCAGAGACACAGAGGAGTATGGTATCATACCAAGAGCAATAGACATGATATTCAGTTGCATGGATGTTCTCAAAAGAATGGGATGGATTTTGACATTAAAAGCTTCCTTTATGGAGATTTACAATGAGATAATTTACGATTTATTGACATCGAGCAAAGATCAGGTGCAACATGAAATCAAAATGGTTAATTCCAAAGGCAATGATGTCTATGTATCCAACCTGAAGGAAGAGGATGTACGAAATGCAGATGAATTTATTAGGTTGTTGATATTTGCACAGAGAAACAGACAAACGGCAGCAACTATTAACAACGAGAGAAGCTCTAGATCTCATTCTGTTACACAAATAAAAATATCTGCTATAAATGAAAAACGCAAAGAGAAATTCACTAGCAATTTAAATTTAGTTGATTTAGCAGGATCAGAGAGTGGCAAGACTACACAGAGAATGGATGAAACTAAGCATATAAACAGATCACTTTCAGAATTATCAAAAGTGATTATTTCACTGCAAACCAACCAATCTCATATTCCTTACCGGAATTCAAAGTTAACGCATTTACTAATGCCCAGCCTTGGTGGTAATTCAAAAACCCTTATGTTGGTGAACATTAACCAACTGGATGAGTGTTTCAGTGAGACACTTAATTCATTGAGATTTGCCACTAAAGTGAACGGTTGTCGTGCAACAAAGGCTAGGAAAAATTTGACATTGGTGGATCAAGTTTAAGTAATGTTATTGTATATTGTTGCTATTTTATTAATTTTTAAATAGCTGTTATGATTTCGAAGTATTACCATTGGTTTTGATGACAGGCGTGGCGTAATGGTTATCACACCAGTCCCACACGGAAGTCCTGGGTTTGAATGCCTATTGAAGCAAATATTTGTTTATAACTTTTAATTGTTTTAAAAATTTTAATAAATTTACTAATATTTGTTTAAAAAGAAGTGGATATTTGCTCCAGGTCAGTTGTTAAAGAGTGGTAGGCAGTAGTGCCCAATCTGCCGATCTGCTACTTACAAGTATACAGATCGTGAAGTCGCGTTTCGGGATCAGCTTGTAAGTTGCTGGTCCCATCAAGGCAGACGTAGTGGATGTGACTGCTACTCACAATTATTTAACTGTAGTAGCATTCACCTTCATTCATAGACTGCACTTTAGCTCTAACATTAGACAGGGTGTTGTCATCTGTCAAATCACTAAAAAAACTTTGTGTAATGTAAATTTATAAATCGGGTATCTTTTATCCGCTGGTTAAATTTATCCAGACTTATTTACTGTGTAACAACTTTTGTTAATTCTGAGGTTGCTTGAGTTTAATAATTTAAAGTATGATTTTGGTACTTTATAGTAATGAAATGAAAGTTCTTTTGTGCAACATTGGTTATAGATGTCTTTTAGGTACACTGAACTGTACAGGAACCAATCAATAGTTTTAGATTAACTATCCACCTATGTACTATAATATTGAACATATTAGAATTAATGATGCTAATTTTTTTATAGGTATAATTTTAATTTTAGAATTTTGTTTGACCATTTTAATAAATACATAATAGACAAGTTTAATTTTATTTAACCCCTGTGTATCTATTTCCTCCCAATATTTAATTTAGGGTGTTTTCCGACTGAGTCGGAGATACCTCTGCTGGGATACCTGGTGCCCATAACTGCAGAGCTTGTTTGGAAATTTATGTGGATATGAGGGGAGCTGGGGAGTTGTATGAATTAAGGCTCCATTGTCTCTTCCTATCCCTGTGGGAAAACGGCGTGACAATTTGTTTAGTTGATTTAATATTTTGAAGTGTAGTAGTCGCCTCTATTGATGGGCCGCACTCTAATGGGCTTAAGGATGTCTTATGTCTAGCCACATAATCCGGTCTTTATCTAAACATTTGTAAACCGCTGTAAGGCTATGTTTCTGAAGCTTGATCTCTGACTTGAGAAAACTAAGTTAACATTTCTTTTGCATGTGAGGAAAGTAATTTGTATGGTTCCCGATAGATGGCGCCACTTAACTTTGTATAATTAAAGCAATAAAATAATGATAGATGGCGCTAGTTCAAGAAATTAGTATAGAGTAATAAATTAATGTTACTTTTGAAATTTGGATGCCAGTTCATAAATCATTTATAGTTTGACAAACTTATTTGACCCGTTGAAGGCGTCGATGCTATCGCATTTGGTATTGCCAATATTGAATATATATTCTTTCCAAAAAGCGTGTATTAATGTGCCAAAGCTGTTGATGAAGTCGTGATTCAAATCATATCAAACTCAACTCAAATCATATCAAAATCACGCTCTTTTCCCACAGGGATAGGCAGAGACAATAGAGAGTCACTTGCCACGATCCGGACACAACTCCCTTGCTTCCCTTACATTCACAATTCTTTTCATACGGGATTTACCGTTATGAACGCTAGGTAACCCAGCTTTCTTAAGGATTTCTTCGATTTGGTCGAAAAACACTCTTCTGTGTATGGCTCGTTAACGTATCCATCCACATCAGATTTACAAATTCCTTTCTTTAATCTACTTTACTCATCCTTTTCATGTACCCAAGCCATCGAATAGACATCAATCCTATAGAGAGAACAACCACTTGTCGATTGTTCTACAAAGAAAAGACTGCCGATAGTCGATTAAGTCGATAGAATGCGGATGCTTTCCCTGACCTGTGAAGTTATTACAGGTGTGAAAAGACGAGGTAGGAACAAGCTTAAAGAGCTTCCTTTAGGTTAAGGAACATTCTCCGTGGGAGAGGCGATAGAGGACGCACAGAGCCGCCATGTCTCTGCAAAGTTGCAGAGGCTTCAGAGTTCGCGTAACCCCAGCATCACCTAATAATTCGGACTTAGCGCTGTAATGAATCCAGGGCATTAAGAAGATACTTGGCAGAGCCGTCTCAAAGGTGCAAACAGTATCGCGAACAGCAAGAGCGAATCTAAGCCTTGTATAGTAACAGGCGAAGCTCTGGCGCGAAGAATCGCCGCACCTTGTTTAAGATAGATACTCGTACCAATGGCCCGCTCGATGTCGTCAATGTGATTCAAGTCGCTAACTGTGCTAATGTTTAACGAGCATGCAATATTTATCACACTATAAACCATTTTCGTTGAAAGAAAGCTTATAATCGGTACGGAGTGTTCGCAATAAATAGATTATTATTGTTTCTTTATTTTGGACCCCATACAAAAGATTGCACGGGGTCCAAATGCTGCGACATTGATTTATCGAAACTCCTTTTAATCTAAGTGCTGCAAGGCGTTTTGTCAGTGCAATGCTATTTATTAGTTAATTTGAGAGTTGCAAACTTTAGCGGCCCTGTGGTTATATTCTGTTTGGTATTTTCTGAGGTTAAGTGTGAACATAGATTTTCTCTGCCTATTATATACCTAGTTTATGTTTTAAGGGCTTTACAGCTGTTGTCTGTATCCTATTTCAGCCTGCCATAGTGACCACGACTGAGGTAATCGCAATGTGAATCGTTTTTTCTGTCGTCGACACTCTTTGGCCTACTCTTACCATAAGGCAAGTCGGGGTTAGAGGTCGAGTCCCAAGAAATAAATAATATATATAACGATCCGGGATGGTACCATCACTTACAAGTATACAGACCGTGAAGTGATTTGGTCGCTTTTCGGGATAAGCTTGTAAGTTGCCGGTTCCAACTAGGCCGACATAGTGGATGTGATTGCTATTGTAGTTAGTTGAATTGTTATAGTTATTTACACAGTTATTAAATTGTGGTAGCAGTGACATCCATTCATGGACCACACTCCAGCTTAACTTAAAAAAAACTGTTTTGTCGTGTGCTCAGTCTAGGGTGTTAGGAAGTACATATTTATTTTTAGAAACTATATTGATTTTGCCTTTTATAATAATAAATAAGATAAAGTTTATTTAAACATTTTAGAAACAATGAGTCAACTAGGCTTGCATTTAACTATAGTAGCAGTCACCTCTATTCATGGACCGCTTATCATCGGGCTAGGTGCTGTCATATGTCGAGTCACAATAATAAAATTTAAAAAAAAACGTGCTGAGGCATCTGTGGGCGGCATAGTATCTAATAGCGACTGTGAACACCGCAAACTGAGGTTCCCTAGTCCCTAGTGGCTTTACAGATGACTATAAAGCCCATTTGTTTAACAATCAATTTTACTCGCTTCTTATTCTACGGGGATAGGTAAAAATGACTAAGCGCCAGAAGCCACGATCTTGATACAGCTCTCCCGCTTTCTTCACATCCACATCCTCTATTCTCGTACTATGCTTAAATTAAGAGATTTCTTTTAATGTCTTATTTTAAGCAAGTGGGATAGATTTTCCGCACTTTGTCGACCGAATCGGCAGTCGAACTAAAAAGTTCGAAGCGTCATTTCTTTGTAGAACGGTCGACAAGTGGAATGCTTTACCAACTCATGTGTTCAGTACATCCTATAGCCTTGGATTCTTCAAGCTATTCGTGAAGAAGCACCTTTGGCCGGCATAGTGACGGCGACTGGGGCAGCCGTGATGCCCGTTTTTGCGGTCGTCAGCACTTTTGCTTTCCATCAGGCGGGTCGGGGTCAGATGTCTTGTCAATATAAAATAAAATGATAGTATTGTATATAAATAAAACAAAATAAGAAAATTATCAAAATTGTATTCTTAAAAATAATATCGACTAGTACATTGGTGACTTGTATCGCATTTCTCAATTCTATACAATCTCGAGCGGCAAGAGCGCCGGAGCGAAGCAAACAGTACGCAAGCGCGGCGGATTTCAGTCCAGAAGTAATTTTCCGCAATGGTTCAACGAGAAACGTCAGGCTCTGGCATCGATAGAGAATCATCTGAAAGCCGAGCTGTTTCTATCGTTTGTATTAGTCTGTCTAATCCGAAGAGAAATCCTTCCTCGTGGTTCCCCTGTTGCCATGGTGCACGGTGCGAAACTTTACCACCATTTGGGACTTTACGCGTCTTCGCGAAGTCAATCAACCACGCTCCAACTTTTTCATCGTCATAAATTATAAAAATACTGCTTCCAACTATTTCATGTGACTTGAAAAATTCTGAGTTTTCAAAGAGATCTCGAATTTGACGCAGGCGGGCCGCAATTGCTTTTCGTGCGTGCTCATTGTTGCCAAGGAACCTAGCAACGGTGGCCGCTAATTGATGTTTCTCCCGTACGTTTTGTAAATCTGTGAGAGGTGGTGATCCAGGTAATTTCACCGCTTCGATACGGAATCCCTGTTCGGCAGAGGAGGAACGCTCTTCACGGAATTGCATGTATCGGAGTTTTGTTACTGCTTTGGCGGCATGCTCTCCTTCAGTCGGTGCATTAGGGTCGAGCCGCACCATTTTTTCATAAAGATCAGTCCTTGCTCGAGCATTGCTAACTTCATCTTCAAGGAATGTCCTAGTTCCCATTTTCACGTCCATAACATGAGGATTTCTGAATCCATGAAGTAAGTCTTGCAATTCTATAAATCTTTCACCGCCATATTCCAGTTCACGGTAAAATTGTGGAATAGCCGCGCTCATATGGGGGCAAGAGGCAAGCGCTTCATAAGCGTCACGCTCAGGATTGTGTCCCACATGGTCGCCTGGAGCACGTCTCTTCCATACGGTGCCGGGACCCGCTGGTGCCAGTGATCCCGGGTGACCGGCTAATTGAAACCATTCCGAGGAACGAGATTTAAGTAAAGCATCTGAGGCAGGAGCTGATAGTTCTAAAGCATTCTGAAACAAACAAACAATAAACATAAGTAAAGAAAAAAATAATATGCATGTCGAATTAATTTAACTAGCATTGAGCACTATCTAGCGATTTAAATTATTAATACACTGATTAAATTATTAAAATGTGTAGGTACTTACAATAGCTAAGAATTTTAGTAGTTCTGACGGTTGAGGAGATGGAGAGATGGGGGCAGGCGCTGGTGATGGTGCCTTTCGCCATCGACGGAAGAGTGCTCCATCATCTTTGCCCAGCCAACGGTCTTCCTCTTTAACGGGTGCTGAGACCTGTGGACAACGACACAAAACACATTACACTATATTCTCACATAACACTTTAATTAAAATGGGCGTTAACTAGCTTTGTTAAATCACTATTAAATTACACCGTGTTATTCTGCTAACGTACCGCTATCAATTTATTTGCAGCATAAAGAAGCCCTCCAGGTCCGAAGCGACTGAATACGGATTGACGGGAAACGCTGTTCATTTTTCTGGTGACTGTCATAGTATAAGATACGTCTGATTGTAAAGTGAGCGCGAACAATTGTAAAGAGATAAACAATATAATCGGAGGAGCCGCTAGTGAGTGCGTACACGATGACTGCGGGTCTGCGATTGTGTCGGTGGGAGGGACATGCGAGCCTTTATAGAGACCTCGGCTTTCATGTGACGTAGCTACGCGCGCTCCGCCTTCTGGCGCCAACTAGTTTTCCCGATGCGTATGTCAGTTTTTCTTTAAGTTTTGAATATTTTAAATATTAAGTTATTTGGTCTGCATATCAAAATCTAACTTTATCTATCCAATTTTCTAAATTTAATAGAGTGGTGGTTTGTAAGCAGAGTGGGTGGTTTGCCAAGTCTGCCATTACGAGTTAAATACTTTTTTGCCTATCCGTGAAGTAAGGTGAGTCAGACTCTCATTTCAAAATCAGTTTAAAAGTTGCATTTCCAACTAGGCCGGCAAAGGGATGCGACGGCTACTTTCAGTTATTTTTGAGCCACCGAAATCTTACGATATTTCATTGATAATAATATTAACTGCAGCTAATGATGGCATAGCTATCACTTAAGAATGGTCTCATTAGGAACTAATTTATTTTTAGCCATACTTTTAATAACTATCATCGTTAATAATATTTTCGTACATAGAAACTAAGAGTAGGTACCATTAAAAAAGTACTTGGTTCGAGAAAAACAATCATAAAACACGACAATCATAATTGACACTTCTATATTTAGGATTTGATTTCCACTGCTAAAAATAAAATTACTAAATAAATATACGATGACGTTGTACAGTTACAGGGTGAATGTTGTTCATGACGCAAGGGTGGCGAAAGGACATAACATAATGAGATGTAGTTGTGAAATCATTATGACGTAGATAGGCACGATACGTGACGTCATAATTCATTAATATTAAGATAAAAATATAGTATATTGACGAAATCTCACGAACAAATATTTGATCAGTTTATCTTTGAGTATCTTTCTTTAGCGGTTTGAATTTTTTTTAAACATTTTTATAAAATATTAAATAACTGCTAAAAATCTTACTAATTAATATAAATTAAAGGTAATGACTAAGCTATTTAGAAAAGAAAAGTTTTAAATAAAAATTCAACAATTCGGAGGATTGAGTGACTAATTAACGTATTAAATTAAATCAAATTGTAATGCCTTAATTTTCACAAAGATTGGCAGAGACAATGAAGCTCTTTTTACGATCCTGATATAAATGTCGATTCCGTCACTTGTACAATTCTCTCCATACAGATTAGTTCTTCATACTCTTTGAATATTTGAGATGTTTTAGCACAAATAAAAAAAAATGTAACCTTCAGAGGTGTTTGTCCAAAGACCTAATATACATTTATTTAAGTCCGCTTTAGTTTATTCACCTTTTTACCGTGATTACTAGTGGTAACGACACTACACTACCTAAATTTAGATCATTATTAAGAGCATAAGAGGTTATCTTCTATAAATAAATGCGTCAACTGGTTAGGTACAGGTTATACGGTACGATACAGTAATCCCACTTTTGTCAATATCATCATCATGATCATCATCGTCCAGAAGGCGTCCACTGCTGAACAAAGGCCTCCCCCTTACAACGCCATTTCAAACGACAAGATGCCAGTTGCATCCACTGGTTATTCGTGACTTTCACTATGTCGTCAGTCCACCTAGTGGGAGGCCTACCTACGCTGCGTCTTCCGGTTCGTGGTCTCCACTCTAGAACCTTTCTTCCCCATCTGTTGTCGGTTTTTCCTCGGTCAATATCACAAATACAGTATAGGTAACAATTAACAATAGGTACCTTACCACACACAAAAATAATAAAAAACTTTATCATTAATTTTATTTAAGATTTAAAAAGAACTCAGACAACCTTGAATTAGGTAGTTACACCTTAACTTATTGCAATGTAAACGGATATGGAAAAAAGTATAGAATAGTGCAATGTCTAGGCATTATTAGGGATATATTCGCAGACAAAACCGCTTAGATTCAAAATAAATACGTGTCAAATGCATTGAAAATTTAACATAATTCGACCTATGAAACTCCTTGACCTACAAATAATGTTAATACCTAGATTTATGGGTACACGTTAATATACAACTGTTCGCGGTAAAACAATGTCGACTACGTATAGGTCCGGTACAGTTTTAAATACAATTGTTTTCACTCACTTTACAAAAAGTTTCAAAACATCAATCAATTAATCAAATTGTTACGCCTTTGTCCCACAGGGATAGGCAGAGACAGTAAAGCGCCACTTATTGTGTTGTCGGTCCTAACACAACTCCCTCGCTTCCTTCACATTCACATTTCTTTTCATACAAGCTCCATTCAAAACATAGGTTAAAGTAACTTACTTCTCTTTAAGTTACTTTTACAATGACTCATAACGTATTAAAAATCAATATAACTTTAATTTCTGAGACCAAATGCCGATGTATCATAAAAAATAATGAAGCAGATAGTTGCTGGTTATTTGGCCGTATGTCGGGATGAAGATCTTTTAAGTGTATAGGTCGTGAAGTGAATTCGACTGCTACTTGCATATATTTAACTGTAGTAGCAGTCGTCGCCTTTTATATACCGCACTTCAGTTAAGCACCACGCGGGGTGCTGTCATATGTCGAACTAGGGTACAACAAAAAATCATACAAAAGTATATGTATAATTGTAGATCGTAAATATCATACCAATGAACTTTTCCAAAAAGCTCTAGCGGTAAACCGCATATTCGAGAACATGCTTTTTTTCTAAAAATAAAATAATCATGCATATTGCATTGTTTGCAAATTAGATGTGAACGTAAGTCTTACAAAAATATGCATTAATGTAGTTGAATTGCAGCAGGCATTATGCACTTTGCTGGCTCGTGGCTTTAATGTTCGTCTCGAGGCCATACAGTGAACCACCTATTTATTATTAGGATTCTAAATACAGTTTCCTTTAAACTTCTATCATCTGTGTAACATGAAGATATGTCATATATGTAGGTGTGTATATGTATTGGTACTTCGATAAATTAATCATCACTTATTGGTATAAAGTCCCCGTTTTTCTTAAACTAAACTTAACTAATTATTCACTAAATAAAACGTGAAATATATAGTAATTAGAATAAGTTATTTGGAGACTATAGCAAAAAGTTTTTATTTAAAAAATTAAAAGTACTTTTTACCCAAAAGTAAATACGTGAGGTTTTAAAGGTAACACAATAAACTACGTAGGTTATTGTTCAAAATTCTTTTTTAATTTGAAAAATTACGATAATATACTTGTCCCAAAATATTCAAACAAGTAATGCAAGAAGATTGTTTAATAACTGTTTAATTAGTTATGAAAATTAAAAAAATCACGTATACATCGGTCAACTGCGAACTCTAAAGGTCAATTTATTAAGTTTTCGCATTCTAATCTTAGGTGCAAGTTTCATGCCAACATTTCAACCTACACTAAAAAATATTTTAAAACGACCATAGCTAATTAGCACTGGTTAGATTCAACTTTATAAAAATGCGATCAAACTATGTAAGTGTGTAAGATAGTTTAGGTGTGGTTTAGTAAAGGTGTGACATTTCATTCACTTAGGACTACCCATGTTATCAGTATCTTCCAAACTAGGACTAAGGTTCCTAAACAGTGTAGTGTAATTTTCCGATGTTTGTCGTTAAACGAAGTCATGTCGCCCGTGCTACCATATTATATTATTGTTCAAACAACAATGTTTAGTATAAGCTAATAGATTATGCTGAGTAAAGTAGTAAAAACACTTAACTGCTTTACACAAGCTACGTATCAGATATCGGGCGTCATGATCAGGAAAATGCTAATTTTAATAGGTATTTTTTGCATTGGATCACACAATTACTAGATCGGAATTCTTTTGTATAAGTTTAATAAAATTTAGGGATTGCATTTGTGAAAAATAATCATACAAAATGCGGCTCAGGTTTTAGGAGCAAATATAGAACCTTATTAAAATTTATATGCATACATAATGGTCTTACAATCCATCGCTAATGAATCGGAAAGTGATTTGAAGCCCTGGGGTCTCTTTGTTTACGAGACCATTTCACTACCATTCGTCGTCACTATGCCGGCCAAATATTTGGTATTTATACAAGGATTATCATATAAAATGTAACGTTTAATTAAATTTTTATTTTTTATATTTTTATTTATTTAAATTTTTTATTGCACCAAATAAACTTAAAAATAGGTACATAGGCGAGTTTAATGCCTATTAGGGGATAACCTAACCTTTGGGATGATGAGAAATTATGGGCAGGGTGCAAATATACTACAAACTATTATATTATTGTATTAAGAGTACAAAAATGTGTCCTACTACGTGCAGTTTAATTATTATTCGTTTTATAGTCCATATAAGAGTACGAGTTCCTCGCGAATTTTCCCGGATTTGACCTCTCGCAAAGTACGCATTCAAAATATATTATTTAGCAGACATGATTAAAATAACCATTGAAAATTTATTTTAAGAATAATTCATTACTGTTTTAAACAATTATTTTCGTATCGTTATTTTGATTTAATGGAAAAGTTACACAACAATTGTTCATAAACAAATAAATTCATCTAAAAATAACACTTTCATGTAATTTTTTTCTTTATTGAAACAACTAATCCATTCATTTGTGAAAAATATTGCAATTGCGTCACAAACAACGGCGAATTATACGGCTGTCTACAATTAAAACACGTCAAGTAATTTATAAAAAAAAACCAGCAAATATGCCTTTTTTATTGTGACTTGACATATGACAGCCTGATGATAAGCTGGAGAGAAGTGAATGAAGGTGACTGCTTCTACAATTTAATAACTGTAAGTAGCAGTCACAACCCCTATGCCGGCTTAGTTGAATTGGCAACTTACAAGTTGATCCCAAAACGCGACTAAGTCACTTCACAGTCTGTATACTTGTATACCCAGGATAGGCAACCTGTGCACCTCTGCCTACCACTCTTAAGTTACGAAATCAGCTAGTATAAACCAATCTCAACAAATTATATAATTGCATAATTTTGTAATCCTAAAAATGTAAAAGTAAAAGGTTTTATGTGTTTAAGTTGATTGAAAGCTTTGCAGCCATTATCGAGAAGAGAAACGGGTTAAAGTAATAAAAATAAACGCGATAGTAAGATACAAAGATCCTTTATATCATAAACTGTGACAAATTAAGAATAATATAAAAACTTAATTCTTCTATTGATCAACAAAATAACTGAAAACTAAAGTATTTATTTAGACTTACTGCTTTTTACATTAAGGACAGCAGGCTATGAGGGGACAAAGAATTAAAACTGCGGTATGGATATTAGCTTCATGACGCAAGGGTGGTGTTTGCACGGAGGCACAGCTGCCAGTTTTGTGTTGACGCAGCTGGTCCTGTCTTCGACAACCTACTCAGGTATAATAGGCATGATCGGCGCTGACATGTGTGAATCATGCCAGATATTATATTAGATATAATATAACACAATACAATAGAAATGCTTGAATAACACGAAACTATTAATAAATGCTTGTTAAATTCGTTAGTTAATTACCATTCACTATCTACTGTCAGCTATCAGACATAATCTTTAAGAGAAAAATGTTATTTTCATCGGCCGGCATAGTTACGGCGACTGAAGTTTTTTTCAGTCGTCAGCACTCCTGGACCTTCTCTCGGGAGGGTCAGGGTCAAATGTCGAGTCACAATAAAAAAATACTCTCGCCAATAATATTATACGAATATTATATCGTGTTTAATTTGGTTGTGAAGAGGATGTCGATGTCTGTAAAAAGCTGCCTCAGTCTACGGTTTGCCTTAGTCGCTATCACAATGCCTGCCGAAAGTATTTCCACTAAAAGACGCGACGAACCGATTAGTTCGACTGGCGATTTGGTCGACAGAATGCTTTCCCCAACTCATGTGGGGTAAAAAGACGTGCTAGTAACAAGGTTAATTTTTTTTATTCAGACATAGATAGGTATCTAAAATACGTGTTGAAAACTTTTGACTAAAGGAATGCATAATTCAATAATTATCTATATAATTGGAAATACATAAAGTACGTAATATTATGAGTTAATTCATGGCAACTGAACTAATTGACTAATTAAAAAATAGATTAAAATTTATTATATGTCATCGGGTCGCAAAACAACTTAATTTATTCTGTTAGGGATTATATTATTATTATTACATTGTTAGAATATTGTAAGAAGTTTACACAGGGACCACACACTGCATACTTAGATACCTATAACATGCTAACTTAGCTTACAATGGGCCATTATCACGCAAAGAAATCGTGTAAGAATGTCGCATTATTAAATTAGAAAAAGTACTCCGTAGCAAATCCGGCAGTAAAATATAAAGAATGGTTTTAAAGCCTCTTTTTAAAATTTAAGTTTCCATACTAGACTTAAATCTACTAGACTTAATTGTATCACAGAAACTAATTACTAAGCGACCAAAGTACTTACTTTCATTAAAGATACATTGGTACCGGCAAGTGGTTTACTAGACTAGACCACGGTCTTAAAATTTATTTATTTCTTTATTTTTGTAATGCTAGTACCATTACTTTAAAAATACGAATACGTAGGCACTGTATAGCTCAGTAGTCATAGCGGTCGTGCGTCTAAGCAATAAACGTCGGGTTCGATTCCCGGTCGCAATCAACCGTTGTGCATGCGTAATTTTTTCTATCTTATTTTCATTACCAATTTATAAAAATATTTTATAAACTATTGTTTAGATGATTAAACGCTAATTTTAAAGTAAAAAGTGTCAAATAAAATTTAAAAAGCAGTCACTAATTAATTATACTAACAAAATTAATAACAAAATATAATATACTAAAATAGACATAATTTGCAAATAAAATAGTTCTATAAATAGCATGACGTCATTCAGATATATTTATATTAACACATTAGGTACACAGTTAACAATATTAACTGAATTCGGGTAGCCTTTCATTTGCGTAAGCATATTTTTATTTAATGGAACCTATTTCATTAGAGTTGTTTATGAAGTACTATTATCGCCTATTTATTAATGTAAGACCATTGGAGCCTTTATAAAAAGCTATTAGAAAATTGTAGACGTAAAGAAAGCTAAAGAGCTGTAGATCGTGGAAAGTGGCACTATGTTGAGACCACTATGGGAATCGAGGCGTACTTACTACTGTTTGCAGACATTTATCTGTGGTAGCAGACGCCTCTACTCACGGATTGCACTCCGTCTTGACAACCAGGCGGTCATCGTACCACAAACCATATTTACTTAGCTCGTATTACCAAAATAAAACATTAGGCTATTTATTGTATCTAAGTTTAAACATGTTATCAGATCGCGCTAAATTTCAAGGCAATTTGCAGAATTCCTTTGTTATTTTTCCTTGTCCTTAACATAAAATAATTGCTATTGTTATGTGTTTAATAACATGTCAAGCTGCATACTGCGATTAGAGCTCATTAGTTTTGGAATTTAATTGCCTGTAAAAATGCCTATTAAATGATATTGACAAATGAAGTGAGCTACCTTTTAAAAATTAGAAATAATATAAAACCTAATTCAAGAATAATGTCACATTGAACAATGACTAATAAGTTTATACATAATAGTAATGATATGAAGTAAAATTACTAGATACGTCACAAGTGACAAAATACGTGATCTGCATCGCGACACTGAGTTCAGGTTTGCTTATTAGCATAGTTTTAATGTGCCTCGTTCGAAGTGTGTATAACATATCTGCGTCTTTTCTTCAAATATCATATTAGTATGTTGTGACGAATAGCGAATTAATTCAGTAAAATGTTGCAAGAGGCACTTGCAGCGCTGATTGATAGTTATAGCATTCAAATTGTATGCATGTGACGCATGCACTTTGATTAAATATAATGTGGTGGACCACACACGTCACAGTGCGGCTCACACAACACGTGCCGATCGCGACCACCGGGGTGGCCTGTGGCCCGATACCAGGGCGTCAAGCGGGGATGGGGTAGTAACGGCCGATGACGTAGTTTTACAAAATTAATTATAAATTCTTGAGTTAGCTAGTTTTATCCCACTATACTAAAAGATTACCAAACAATAAAATAATATTACATTTTTTTTCGAAAAAAATCTGCACCAATTATCTCGGGATTGCAATGCCCATGACTATATAGCTTGAATAAAGGATTGTGGACATCTACAAATAAGAATAAGAGATATATCAGGCTAATGAAAAATAACGCTCCATTTTCTATCTCTATCGTGAGACAGGTTTTCTATCTCTTTTAAAGTAATTAAATTGTAATAATAGTTTTAAAATGTTATATTTATCCATATGAATCTTAAATTATACAAATAATATATATTATTATTTGTATAATTTTCTACTAGCGCTTCACTTCGCTTTCTACGGTAAGCGGAGAGCGGGAGAGATGGGTTTTCGTTCACATGTCATTCTTCCCCACCGCACCACTACAGCAGTTAAGGTCTATCTATGCCTGTAACTAATTGATAATATTGTCGGCACTTAGTATTTGGCATAACCTCTTCCGGGGTAATAACATTTTCATCAAAATTCAGGATATAATGCGGAAAAGGGAAGTGTACTCGATGTAAACAATGATAGCGTGCAATATTTTAGCATGGACATTCATTAATTTATTTAAAAGTCCTTGCCATCGTTATTGAGAACAAAATGTGATTTCTATTAACGTGTGGGCAGTGCAGTACCATCTGCCCAGGAAAGATCCACCAGCGACCATCGGTATTTATACCAAATGACTATCTGATTGCTTGCGAGATAAAAGTCACTACACCACGCTACCAAATTAATAATAATTACTTGGTTACAAGGTTTTTATTAAATACCACCCGATAAAATTTAATTAAAAAATTCCATTAAAAAGCTTTTTCCGAATTTGCGTCTCATTGTCACAAAGGGATCATTTGTGACAATATTGTAACCTAATTACCTGTTTTTTTTAACATTTCTTTAGTAAGCTACTAAATGTGCTTGTATCATAGAAACTGGACGATCTAAGTATATATATCAAAGATACATTGGTATATACCGGCAAGTGGCTATGGGTAAGTTATAATGCATCACCATTACACCGCGGTCGCATTATTTAAGTTATTAAATATATTTTTATTATTAAATTAATAAAAAAAATAAAGGTATTAAATTTGTACATATTATTGTAGAAAAAACATATAAAAAGAAAATAATTGTTTTCCTCGTATCGTTATAAGGCAGGTAGGTCGCGAATGTTACGACATCGAAGACATCAGGCCGAGGCTGCTTTGTGCGTCAATTTGACATTATTCAAACAATTTTGACCATGTAAGCCGTTTCTTTTGATTTTACTCGACTCATTTAAATAACCTAATTTAAAACTGTGTGGTTCCGTATGTTATAAAAATATCTACAAACTATCAATCAATCAATTAAATTGTCATGCCTTTGGCAAAGACAATGGAGCGCCACTTTCCACGATCCTGACACAACTCCCTCGCTTCCTTCACATTTACAATTCTCTTCATACAAGCTCTATGGTTATGGGTACTAGGCAACCTAGCTACAAACTACTACTTGCCTTTCCAAATAATTTAAGATATTAAACATCTGTTGTTATTTCGAAACAAATACCGCGTAACATAAATTCCTCATGAGATTAGTTGGCCACATTTTTTGCTTATACGTATTACTCATTGTTTTCTTGGTAAATTATGAATAAGGGATATTAGTAATAACAAATATTAAACGACGGTTACCACAGACAGATTGACGCTTACATTATTACAGCGCGATCACGAATACGATCGTTGCAATTACCCCAAACAGAACAATAAACCCAATTTCGATGGTTTTATTTTTCTTAATTAAGCTTGCATGGTTCGCTTCAAACTTTACACTGGTGGTTATCGACGTGGTTTACTCGATCGATACATATTCCATTTCATATTTAGTTGCCGTCACTAAGCCGGCGGCAAAATGTACCTTTTCACGCTTTGCTTGAAGGATCCAAGGATAAGGAGAATGCATGGGCCTGCCTGATGCCGGCCAATGCATTCTATGTATTTGTCGGTTCTGCAAAGAAAGGCGGCGAACCCTTTACCTCGACTACCGAATCGACATTCTGCGGATGCTTCCCTCACCGTGCGCGGGAGTAAAATATAAAAGAAAATGTTTTTCATCCTCGCTAAATTAGAATGCTAATCATTAGGCTATTTTTGTATTAAATATTTAAATAATTTATGGAACTCTAATTTTACAGGGCCATTAATAATCAGGTTTGTTAATAATAAGTTCTTTGTATTAAAAGAACAAAATGAAAGCTCTCATATGATTTTTCTTTTTTAATTACGAGTACGAGTATGCTCAATTTGATCAACAAAAATAAACCTTTACTTTTTTTATTTATTTACATTTCTATACTAAGCTACTAAAGTGATTGTATCATAGAAACAGGACGACCAAAGTGCATATATCAAAGATACTTGCTGGTGCAAGTGATTTTGAACCCGTGCTCTCGGCTTGCGTGACCATTGCACTGCCACTACACCACGGTCGCCTTAAACACTTAAGACAACACTTTTAGTTAGTACAATAATAGAGTAATGTTTAAAAGAATCTGTTTTGTTTATCATAATAGCACGTTCAAATATTTGTCCACTTACCTAATAATGAATACAAAGCAAAGATTTACAAAAGATAACAGTCTGGCGACCCTATCAGAGGGATTAGCTGTAACTACTACTCTGTATCATCACAATATTATTTTAATTTCCTTTATTATTATTTTTATTGTAATTCGGCATATGTCAGTATAGCTTGTCTAACTATAAATGACGCGCCCCTTTATTAGTTTATTTAAATGTAACATTTAACTATTCTATAAATGTTCTAACTATACTATTATACTTTATCAGCGTGCTCCTTCTTTTGTGTCCAACCAGCAACTGAATGACCAATTACAATTGCACACCGGAGTTGCATTCATATTTTATGTTTTCTCGTGTGCGCAAATGCCCTGAAGGGGCGCGTCATTTCGGCTTAGACAGACTATACTCCGCCTGCATGAGTGCGATCCATGAATAGACGTACTTCAGTTCAATAACAGTCAGTCAATAAGTAGCAGTCACGTCCACTATAACGGCCTAGCTAGATCCGGCAACTTTGAAACTGATCCCGAAACGCGACTAAGTTTCATCTGGCCTTCTCGTCATACGCCTTTCCGAAGCCATGGTAAAATATGGCGATGAGCAAATAAGTGCGCATACTAAGCCCATGCTTATGCTAATAAATTTCATTTTTATTCATTCATTTTATTTTTGATGACAGGCGTGGACCCGGTTCGTCCCGGGTTCGATTCCCGGTCGGAGAAAATATTTGTTTCATAGCTTTTATTTGTAATATTTAATAACATTAAATATTGCAAATTTTGTTAATAAAAAAAATGAGATCGATATTTGCTTCGGGTCTGGTTATCAAAGAGTGGTAGGCAGTGGTACCCAGTCTGCCGATCCGGGGTAGTACCACCACTTATAAGTATACAGACCGTGAAGTGATTTGGTCACGTTTCGGGATCAGCTTGTAAGTTGCCGGTTCCATCTAGGCATAGTGGATGTGATTAATACTCACAGTTATTGAATTGTAGTAGCATTCATTCATAGACCACACTTCGGCTTAACATCAAGCGAGGTGCTGCAATATGTCGAGTCACAATAAAATAAAATAATAACTAAAAAAAAATTTAATCGCCATTATTCTTTATTCAGCAAAATCTATTTGCTATATTAATAAAAGATGTTATGATAGTAACTGTATGTTTATATAATTATAGTAGAAATCACACATAAATAAAGTGTGATCGAGTTCATACGGTTAAAAGAGATGACCAATGACCGAGAGATTATAAATTGCATGGAAATAACCGAGCGTCTAGTTTTTTCATTGACTCTGGAAACTTATCATTATCGACACAAAACAACTAAATAAATAAATAATTAGGTTAGTAACAAAAACAAAATAAATGTCATTCACGCCTTTATGTTATGCATGATGGAGGATAAGGGTAAGAGGAAATTGGGAAGGTTCTTAAAGTAATTTCTTCTCATACATCGGTCAGGGCCAGTGTTCCAACGAGCAGGGAAATTTAAAAAATATTTTCCTGGTTAAATTAGACATTAACTATGAAGGCTGAAGTAAAACTATGTTTTTAAAACAATTTTAAAAAATAAAATTAAATAAAACTATTATATACGTAGATTGAACCGTCACAATGTAATAAATAAAAGCAAGTAAATAAAAGTAGTTAGGCATTATTGGTGATTGCTGATACTCATTCAGCAACCGATTTTAACTAGGCCAGTATAGTGAATGCAACTGCTACTTGCATGTATTTCGTAGTAGTAGTCGCTGCCAAATAATGGACCGCACTCCAGCTTAACATCAGGCGGGGTGCTATGTCAATAAAAATAAACCTGTTATTCTTTTTTGACATAAATTTTTATGCTGCTGTTACACTCGTGTTCCGTCAGGTCGCATTTAATTTGTTTCTTGGTCTCGATTGCAAAAACGCTGTTCTGCTATTTCGCTGCTAATTATAATGTATTACGCACGTAATCCTTAATTAAATTATATGAGGAACGTAAAACATCGGTAAACAAACAAGGCAAAGGGTCATTTAACTTGTCGCTATTGTAGATTTTTTTATTGATATTATAAAATTATGTTTATATATTAAATTAAATATATAAAGGTTAATATAAACACCAGTATTATGTAATGTTATTCGTTATCTTTTAAGGTGTTAATTTAACAATAAAAACTAAATGAACTTGTTTATTTTTTTCTGTATGTAAATTATGTAATGGTTATCTTTTTTGCAAATTATTTGGCACTTCGTTTATAATAACAAAAACAAAGCTACTTTAAAGATGTAAATAAATAATGGATTCTGTATATTTTTGCTCGAAAATCTATCTCAACACTACTTTAAAATTTGTGAAATATTGCGAGAAGAAATAGATTTGTAGAATAATGAAATAAAGATATATTTTTTACTATTACAAATGGGTCCTCATTTTAGAACTATGAAACTCGTTAACATTCATAGTTTGTTCGAGCGTATAAATGCGAGTTTTTTTTACATATTGACGTAGGAAGATAACTCATAAAAACATACATGCGGATAGAAGATGCAATAACGCGTTTATTGACGAATTGTGAACCTTAATATATTAATAAAATGAATAAATTAATATATTATATTATTTAAAATGTATCTTTCTTTCAACTTTAAATTCGCTGTTTATAAAAATGATATTTCACGAGGAAAGAAATACGTATAAAAAGGTTGCCTCATAAAATTAAAAACATGTTTTAACCTAAACTAACAATAAAACGTTAGATAAGCAAATGAATTCGTCGCGAATTTATTAAAATTGCGGAAACTGTAATGAAGAGGCGCGTCTCCATGACGTCATTCGCAGACTGAACGACCCATTTAATCCCTGTTGTTCTTCGTTGTAATAATCCTCGTATTAACTTTGTTTATTTTGAAGCTTTGTATTTTTAAATAGAAGACTGACTGGCTCATGGTTAATTTCCTCAAAATGGGGTTCCCGCAGTGCTAATAACAATAGTGCCTTGTATGAGCTCGTGGAAATTAATAATGCTTTGCCCATCCCTGTAGGAATTAAAACTGGAATTACCTAGTTGATAAAAAATACTTCTTTGGAATCTGTAATTTTATAGACTGTTGGCGAAATCGAGAACGAACATAAGAAAGATCGTGCATTTTATTTTTTTTTATTTTTCGTTTTGTCGTTGACTGTCATAAATCACAGCAAACGCTAACAAAATAATAAAAAAAGCACGGGTCTTTGTGACACAATATCTAGTGTCACAAAGACTTTATCTAATAAAAGGAAAATAAAGGCAATGCAATTAAAAATAGTATGCAGGTCACCTACATTTTCTGCATAAATTACGCCGCTTTGTAACTTGATGTATTTTTTATTACTACTTTGTTATACAATGAATGACTAGGTTTGTTTACACCTGGACTTTGTAAGTTATATTGGCACCGGTCACATCGCCTTCTATTAAGCGTAGTAATTTAAAGAGTGGTAGGCAGTGGTACCCAGTCTGCCGATCCGGGGTAGTACCACCACTTGCAAGTATACAGACCGTGAAGTGATTTAGTCACGTTTTGGGATCAGAAGTTGCCGGTTCCAACTAGGCCGGCATAGTGGATGTGGCTGCTACTCACAATTATTGACTTGTAGTAGCAGTGACATCCATTCATGGACCACACTCCAGCTTAACATCAAGCGGGGTGCTGTCATATGTCGAGTCACAATAAAAAAAAGCTGGAGTGCGAACCATTACTATAGGAGTCTGTTGCCACACACACGGTCGGTACACTTAAAGCAGTGGTACTACTTCTGGTAGATAGACTGGGCATTATGTGGACAAGCGTGGCGTATTGGTTAGCAGACCAGTCCGTTAAGCCTAAAATCCCGGGTTCGATTCCTGGTCGGAGCAAAGATTTGTTTTATTCAATCAATCAAATTGTCACGCCTCTTTCCCACGGGGATAGGCAGAGACAACGGAGCGCCACTTGCCATGATCCAGACACAACTCCCTCGCTTCCTTTACATCCACAATTCTCCTCATAATGATTAGATTGAATATTACAATGGAAATCACCCTCACTTATTTTACCTACTATAGAAATTGTAGGTAATATAAAATATAACTAGAAATTTATTTTAATTTGCATTTTACGATATTTTTTATTACAAGCTTATTAATATTAATATTTTCTTTATTATTAACGACATGTGACTTCCGCTGACATGTGCTGACATGTGACCGCAGCAGGCGGATAGATCTATGACCTACAAAGTACTATAAATATTCTCAAATTACCAGAGGTGAACAGGCGAACTAATATTAGTCACATTATTTGTGCATTTGGCGTTAACGACGTCATGTCGGCGCTAAAAATCATTACAAATGAGCACAAAATCTCACTGTACCTTTTTTTTCATTATAGTAAGAAATATTTTCATTATACTCGTAGATCAATACTTGTAGTAATTTTAATTATAAAAAACGACCTTACGACCTTAAACAAAAACAAAATGCTGTCACGCAACGAGGTTTTCAGGGCGAAGGGGCATGCTTTGAGGTAAACAGATATAGTGATCTACCCGGTTTAGTATCTACAGACTCTGAAAGTCGATCGAGAAATACGAGTACGCCAAAAAGTACATTTTGATTTTAAAATCTTGAAATCTCACACAAAGATAAAAGTAATTGTATTAACAGTTGCGTATACGTTTCAAAATAGTTTAATGTACGAAGATTACAATGTATTTGGAAAAAATCCTTTATTATGCATAGTTTAGGTGTGCAAAAGAATCAAACTTCGAAGCTAAGGCGTGTCTTCGTGATTGACTGACGATACAAAATCCATATCTTATTTTACAAACAACTCAAATGCATAGCAATTAAAAGCAAAACTGTTATTAGTTTTATCAATACATGTATCGAAACTACCATTTATATATTTTTTCATCATTGGACATTACAAAAGTAGTACAAAGAAGCCCAAAATGAATGATGCCCTTTGACAAATATCAATTGTATCTTCGTCTTTTTGCATCCCCAGACATACTCAGAAAAAGGGTTTCTTTGCATTCGCGGTATAATCATAGCAACCAACTGATAATTCCATGTCTAGTAAAAAATAGACTGGCTTTTAAAAGCTGTGGAAGTTTCCGCACTCGTCTAGTTTTATAATTTAAAATAGCCTACGATTCAGCCTATTAAACATTCTGCTATATACATCACTTAAATAAATACTATACATGAACGTTTATTTTTGGAGTTAATGACTCATTCGAGCCAGAATTAGCCGCGTGCTTAGGAAATGAGGATTGACAGAAACTAATTATAATTAACTTCTAGAAATAGCCAGGAAAATTGTGTCGGCATCTTCTTTTGTGTCAATTAATTTTGAGTGCCGCCTACATTTTATTTTTAATGACTACCTTTATTCCGTTACCTATTATTTATGCATGTCTATATACGTCATCATCATCAGCTAGAAGGCTGCTGAACATAGGCCTCCCCCTTAGAACGCCATTTCGAACGACAAGATGCCAGTTGCATCCACCTGTTATTTGTGACTTTCACTATGTCGTCAGTCCACCTAGTGGGAGGCCTACCTACGCTGCGTCTTCCGGTTCGTGGTCTCCGCTCTAGAACCTTTCTTTCCCATCAGTTGTCGGTTTTTCGAGCGATGTGTCTATATGTCTATATTAAGCTACTAATATTACGCTAGTATAGATCATAGACATGAGGCGACCGTGGTATAGTGGTAGTGTTAGTGAATTGGTCACGCAAACTGAGAACCGGTACCAATTTATCTTTGATATAATGTAAGGTCGCCCATTTTCTATGATACAAGCACGTTTGGTATCTTAGTATAAAATTTAAAAGCAGTGACTATCAAAATAATACAAAGAAACACGTTTCAGCAGTAACTGGATTAGATGTTTTTGGAAGTCAATCAAATGAAATGAATCAATATCAATTCCATTTGTTATACTGTCACTTCCAAAGACAATGGAGTGTCACTTTATCCAGATTTTATTTCGTGAAGCGACATCTGACATCGTTTTTCCCGATGGTAAGCGAGGGAAGGTTCAAGAGCCCCGACCCTGAAATCCGACGGAATCTATGGTTGCCCCATACACGCCGTTTCACATTTGGCTTCAAGGATCCAAGTTTACGCATAGGTTGGGGAAAACACATGGGTGTAAATCAATGCACTAGTCGATTGTTTGACAAAGAATCGACGCACTGAATCGTATAGGTCAGATATTTTTTTCCAATATTTTATAGTGACTCGTTATATATTATTATGACAGCAGGTAACTAAGCAGTAACTACCACTATGCCGGCCTAATTGGAATCGGAAATTTACTAGCTGAGCCCGAAACGAGACTAAGTCACTTCACGGTCTGTATACTTGTAAGTGGTCGTACCGACTGCCTAGTGGTGCACCTCTGCCTACTGTTCTATAAAATCTAAATTAATCAATTACCATATATATATATATATACAAAGTAACTCTGGTTCCTAAGTTATGTTATAACAGTTGGCACTGGTTTCAATTGCTGATATTGACCTCGGAAGTAACACAACGCGATGCAACAATTCCATTTACTCCACATTTAGCTGCATAAGACTTTTCCGGTATTTCGCAGAGAAATAATGTATTATGTAAATTCCATTATATGTACGCAATTATTAGACGTGATGCGAATGTATAACACGGGAAATACATAGGAAATGCAATTAGAGATATAAATTGTAATTTTTTTATTGCAGCTCGACATATAGAGAGGGGGTCTCTAGGTTAAGCTGGAGTCCAGTCCATGAGCGGAGGCCACTGTAAGTGTAATACCCGCCCGCATAGGGGGAAGCATCCGCATTTTTGTCTATCGAATTGGCAGTAGTAATAAAAGCTTCGGTGCGTCATTTCTTTGTAGAACAATCGACAAATGGAACGCTTTACCAGACCATGTGTTCTCGCCAAACTATAATCTTGGATTCTTTCAAGCGAAATGTGAAGAGTGGCGGCGACTGAAACAACCTTAAAGCGAAATGGTTTTTTCATTTGTTAGATCTCATGAATCTTCCCTTGCTTATCATCAGGCAAATCGAGGTCAAATACACCTCTCAGTACAAAAAAATATAAAATGTTATTTTAGTCGCTAGTTCTAATAAATCTCCCTCAATAAAAAAAGTCTGTATTATTTTATAATATAACGAGATCTCCCCCAATTCTGTATTATTTTATAACGAGTATTATCTGTATTATAAAAAAATAGTTGCATAGATAATATGAGTTGTTTTGCGATTATATTTTGGGTTTTTTATAATAAAAAAGGGGCGGGGTTAATAATATTGCTACCAATTCTTATCAGAAGTTGATTATAAAAGTTTCATTTTAGCTCCCCAATGAACTCCTGCTATCAGAAGAATGTCACATTTTACATTTTAAAACAGTGACCTGTGTTCTGATGTAAGAAATAATCTTAGTTTCATTTTGTTTTATCTTTCTTTTTTAATTTTCGCTTTGTACCCTTTCGAAGCATATCTGTAGATGTATAAAAAATATATTTATTATTTTTTAATTTGACGAACACCGTGTAACTTCTACATGTCTGATAGTAACGCAGGAAGTCCATAAGATTTGATTAGCTATCAAAGCACGGGATTGTCCTTTAAGTGGATTTGCGACAGGTAGTGGACAGTAGGGATGTTTGGATATGAAATTTCGGATATGGATACGGATATAGAAATAATATTATACCGGTTTCAGATACGGTTTTAGATATGTTTTTATTTCTGAACATCCAATAGTTTCGGGTAAATTCGGTTACGGATATTAGATTTTTAATGAAGTTTACGAGTAAAAGCCTGTCATAACATGTTTTATTTAGGCTCTGAACCATCCGAACCATTTATAAATTCGGATAGATTTTTATTTCGGATATCCGAGTTTCGGTTACGGTTACGGAGCTCCATAACATCCCTAGTGGACAGTTAAAATAATATCATTAATCTAATACATTTGAAAATACAAAAATCTATTATTTTAACATTTAATTATATTAATTATGAGAATACAGCATTAATTATAGAGTAACATACGTTGATCCTAATTATTGTTAAAGTGAGGTTTAAGGCAAACATTTTGAATTATTTAAACGACGATACTTTTTGTGGTTAATTATCAAGTTTATTTTTAACTCGCATTTATTGTTCTGACGTTTCGAGGAGTTTTAATTCCCTAATTCAGGCTGCAATTAAATAATTTAAGTAATGAATAATACAACCGCAAGTTATGACGTCAATTTCGTATTTTGTTAAAGTGAAATTGAATATTAAATTTTCGTGCGATATTTGGGTCAGATTTGACGATTCGTTTTATGCAACTATGCATGAATTCATGTTAAATAATTCAAGTATATTTCTTCGCGCTAAATCCATAGACTTAAGTTTCTTTTCACAAAAGATTCCAAAAATAGCACTGTATTTGCAATTCTGCGCATGTGGACAAAGAACATAATGATATTCTTCTTAAGCAATGGAGGGGAACGCAGAGAAAGTGGAACAATACTTATCTCTTTGTTCGTGATCTATAGGTATAACATTTAAAGACCTATAGGTATATTTACTTTTTGGAAAGTCACCCCCTACTGCAAAAAAGAAAGCTTTGCACTTTAACAAGGTCATGTGATAATTATGTACTCTCACTAATACAATCCGAAAAGAAAAAAAACATTTAAAAATATTAAAAATCACAATAACAATACGAGATCTTATAATGCACTTAAAAACAAAAATCTATGACGTCAGAGTTAGTATATTTCGTAAAAACTGTTCAATATTGGTATATTACACAGGAACATACGTCAACAATCTCGAAACACGTTCGAGGTTGCACACAAAGTGATTATAACATCCAATCTAACTTACGTTTCTTAAGAACTAAATATTATTTCGAAACCTCAGTGCGTACACTACCACATAATCCTATGTGAATAAATAGATCATTCTATTTATGTTTGAAATGTGTGCGGAAGCGCTAAACTGGGCCCACAGGCTGTTTAGAGGCTTGCAATGGCAGGAAGTAACTGACGGACGTTATGCGGAAAGCCGACATGATCACGACCTGACCGACATTCACGGAGACAGAGTAACTAGTGTGCATTCACCCAACAGAATTTACGATTGCTTACAAGATTTTCCAGTTGCTTTTTACTTAATGAGGTAAATTCAGTTGTCTAAAGATATGTTAAAAATATTATTATTTTATTTTTTAACTAAACAAAATGTCAACCGGTTAGCCGAAAAATGTAGAAATTTTATTATTGTACGGTCATATACGGATATTTACTATGCTATTAGAATAAGAATAGGACGGGCTGTTGACTAACTTCACTTGACTGATTCAATTGTGTCTTTTTCTTGACGGTCCGCAAAGAAAAGGACACCATACTAAACTGAAGTTGGTTGGAGAGTTAGACATCACAAAATGCCGCCGTTTCCGTCCTATTCTTATTTTAATCGCATTATACTAAAATATATGATCGATCAACGAATATTGGCAAATTTTCTTTGTAGGTATACACCTAGAAAAATATATTTATCACATGTTTTAAACTACGATGGTAATCTAATCTCGAATTACATAGTTACATGCCCACGTGTACTCGTCTGCTTACAATGCAAGTAGGTGTTTTTCTAAACCTTGAACAACTTTAGATGCGCGTGAGTGAAACCACACGTATACAATCATCTCTCTCTTTAATTAATGCTGACGGGTAACATAAATAAATATGTCTGTAAGTAACGGAGCTGCACGGGATCAAATTCCCGACATGTCTATTATTAACATGTCTATATCAGTTTAAGTTGGTATTTAGTTCGGAGTTATTTTAAGAGGAAGATTGTCGGTTATTTAATTTGTTCTATTCAATTATAAGAAAGGCATGGTTGAGGTTGGTGTCCATTACTCTCTAATTAGAGGAGTTTAAATAGGTATGGACCCGGAATGTCCTAAAACTTGACAAGTCCCGTCCCGTGACGTGACAAGGAGGATGGGCAGCAGCGCCCACCTAACGTGCGGTAATCCTAAAATAATCCCCAAGCCAGCTATCAAGCGTGGAAAGGCGGCTTATGAACGACAAAATACCGGTGGATGCAACTTGCATCTTGTCGTTCGGAATGGCGTTTTAAGGGGGACGCCTATGTTCAGCAGTGGACGTCTTCCGCTGATGAAGATGATGAAATATAGCTATATGCTACTAATGACGGTTTGTTACGGAAAATATTTTCTCAGTTTTATTTTAGGTTGGAATTTTATGGAAGTAAGAAGAAATAAGAATCGTAATTGAAATCGCCTTATTTCCCAAAGGATAGGTAGAGACTATGGAGCACCGGTTCCCGCGATCCTGATGAAACTTCTAATTTTATACAATCCGTTACTTATAAAATAATTTTATATTTTTAGTTCTCCTTCAAATATTATAGATAAAGTTTAATGTGAGTTTAAGTATCTACGTTTTTTATTAGGAGAGTCTGTGGTGAAAAAAATGATAACAAAATTTGATACAGAAGTAATCGAAAACATACATTATGATAAGATATTAAAAGTTACATATACTTATTCTTATCTTTCTTTGTTGACGTAAGAAATATTATTTCAAAATAAGATCATTGTGATTTTTAGCAGATGATTAAACTACGTCTATTTTAACCCAGTTTTACAACCTAACTATCTATAGTTTTGATTTGCTTTGTTAACTTCAGAGTCTAGGTTCAAGTAAAAACCGCGCGTTGTGTCAAAGTCAAAGAAGTCTAGTACGAATACTTTTTAAAAGGTTTATTAAGATCCAGAAAAAACTTACTTATTATAAATATTACTTACTTACAAATTTATTATTTTAATTTTCACTTTTAAAATAATGTGTAACCATTAAACTAAACGTATAGGCTATAGCTACAGAAATATATTTTATAATATAAAAAATTGCGGTCTTAAAGCTGTTTTGTCAGTAATACTCGAGTTTGATTCCCAGCGGTACAACGATTTGTTTTATCGGACTAATTTGTAATATTTAGATATAGTATAACAAATATTTTAAATAACATTGAAGACAGTTAGGCAGACGGTTTGTGGTCATTTGTAGTCTGAAGATCCGGAATATTACCACCACTTTCAAGTATACGGACCAGGAAATTCTCAGTCGTGTATCGGGATCAGCTTAAAAGGGCCAACATAATGGATACGCGTCCATTCATAATCCGCACTCCAGCTCAACACAAGGCGGGTTACAGACATGTTTCAAACCACAATAATAGATACAAAAATCCTCATTTTGATTTTCCGCGATCCGACGTGAACTAGCGTTGCCGAGACCCTTGCTCTGGTCACTAGTCTATCCACCCATCACCTAGTACTTATAAATCGTGCATCATTAGCTGTTTATAATTGTTATTATTGTACATATTACAATTGATATATTACAGTTAATTATTTCCTCCGTTCTAAAGACTACTTTACATACAATAATGAAGACGTCAATATTTATTGAACAACGCGGAGTTGTTGTTTATTTATGGTAATGAAAATATTAGTCAGGTTTATACATCATACTGACTTACAAGATGCTTTTATATGTTCTTAGATTTCGCGCAAACATTGATTAATGAATTAAACAAATTTTATGCGGTTTACTATCGCGTTTATTATGGTTTTGATTTTACAATTTTATTTTATTATTCCGACGTTTCGAGAGCTTTGCAGCCATCGTGGTCACGGAGACTGTAAATGAAACGCAATAGTAAGCCGCATAAAATTTGTTTAATTCATTAAGATGCTTTTGTATGAGTTATGTAAGTAAGCAATATTTTATTAATGTTATGTTAAAATATTTGTATTATTCTATATGTAGCAGCTTTGAAAATTACTATGGCTTATTAACTTAATATTAATATAGGTAATAAGTACATATTATGACAAAGTTTTAGACAATTTGTTGAATGATGATAATATCGTGCTGTTACTATAGCAACTGTTACTACAAACAGCTTACTTTGTCTTTTGAAGCGACTCTTCTCAAGTCAACTAGTTTCTGGTACTGGCGCAGGGCACGTTTGTACAACCTCGCCGGCAGGTCCGAGGCCAGCGTCTCGAGCTGCCGCGACGCGACATCGGTACCACTCATGCCGCCGAATGCACTATTTCACACAGGATACAGATAGGGTGTCCAATAACAAACACCGGCTTACTCGAATCGACCATGTGCTCGGTGAACGGCCGACGCGCGTCCGAAGTGAACGTCGGTTCTACACAACTGAGGCACCACCCGCGTCCCACCGCGCATGCGCAAACCATGCCTCGCTTGCAAAAAAAGAAACTACGAGTTTAACTACGTTCGAGTGACTTTCGCTGCCGCAGCATGAGACGCTTAGTCGGCCACCGACCTGACCTGATTTTCCTTTGGTTCACTCTATTGTAGGAACACTATAATTATCTGACACATCATACATCACGGCATACTGCTTACCGGTTTTAGTACAATCTCAATGCAAGCTGACGTAAATATAGCGTTTCATACACATGCAAACTTATCAGCATAGGAAAACAATCACATGTACGTACGATACCAAACATCGCGTCACTTGCGGTTATCTATTAAATATAACCATTCACATTGAACCGTAATAGAACATTCTTGCCTTCGAAAATTCTGTGAATCTGAATAAACAATAAGCGGCGCCGGTTTAACTCGTCGTTTAGGGATGCCTAAAGAGTGATGGTGACGTTTTTTATGATAATGTATTTAATGAAAAAGATAAAGTAAATTATTCAGAAATCTTTTTATGTTATATTTAAAAATTCAAAGGATTGATTTGTTGTACTAATATTTAGTTTGCCAATGATAATATGGTTAATTAAGTGGTAAAATTCGCGATGTAAATACAATTAGGAAATAATGTGTTTACATAAACATAATAATGACAATAATTACATGCATGTACTGGATTGTTAGTAAAGTGTATTGTTAATGTAAACGAAATTAAGGCGATAGATAAGGTATAAAGGAAAATAGATAGATAGATAAAGGTAAAAGTAAAAAGTAAAATTATTCAATCAATCAATCAAATTGTCACGCCTTTTTTCCACATGAATAGGCAGAGACAATGGAGCGCCACTTGCCACGATCCTGATACAACTCCCTTGCTTCCTTCACATTCACAATTCTCTTCATACAAGCTCTATGGTTATAGGCACCGGGCAACCTAGCTTTTTTGAGGATATCTCCGATTTGGTAAACTATTGACTTAATTCTAAAAATAACTACGTACGAGTATATAACAAAACATATGTTTATAAAATAGATTCAATTAGTAAAATAAATTGTGATAAAATAAATAATATTTAAGATCATTATACCAAACTCTGTTTTCATTTAATTTGTGTACTTAACAACCTAATTAATTTATCTGTGTACAGCTTTATCGAATTTTTTCACGTTCTGCGGTTAATGATTGTATTTGTGTCTATAAAAAACTATTAAAGATTAAAGTCATTGATGTTAAGGAAGGTTAGTTCAATGCAAACACTCACCCCGTGTCTAATTTTCGATTCACTTAACATAAGTAAAAACTTTACTTAAATTGAAACGCAACTGGTTTTTAAAACAGCGTTACTTCTCAAATGCGCAAGCGTGCAACAAATAAGGGATTTACTATTTACACAAAGGGGCTCCATAGCGTCCCTGCAACCCTGTGCAACCAAAAGCCGGTCACCGAGTTCAACTTTCTATCTTCGGCGTTCATCTCTATTAGGAAGCTAGATAAAAAATGTACTTTCAAAGGGGTACTTTTATAATGAAAAAGGTGACTGTATAATTTAGTTGCATTATTCATATTTTTTATGGATGTATTCTGTGAAGAGGTACTGAGTAATTTTATGAATAATGATATTTTATTATTTAAAAAAAATCAGAGAATGTTATGTCAGACAGGATGTGGAAAATAGTGCTTCGTTGCCTTTGTCTATTCCTGTAGAAATTGGGCGTGACAATTGAATAAATTAATAAATACCTACCAAAATATAGTTGGGGGCAAGATACCGTAGTGTCGCGAGTAGGTTTATTATTATTATTGTGACTAGACATATGACAGCACCCCGCCTAATTTTACGCTGGAGTGCGGTCCATTATCTAAGAGTGGTAGGCAGTGGTACCCAGTCTGCCGATCCGGGGTAGTACCACCACTTACAAGTATACAGACCGTGAAGTGATTTGGTCACGTTTCGGGATCAGCTTGTAAGTTGCCGGTTACATCTAGGCCGGCATAGTGGATGTGATTGCTACTCACACTTATTAAATTGTATTAGCAGTGACATTCATTCATGGACCACACTTTGGCTTAACATCAAGCGGGGCTTAACATGCTGTCATATGTCGAGTCACTATAAAAAAAAATGCGACTAAGTCACTACACAGTCTCTATACATAATGTAAGTAGTGGTACTACTCCGGATCGGCAGACTGGGTACCACTGCCTACCACTTTTTGATCATAGCAAACAGAGAGGGAAGCATTTGTCCAGCACCCGGACAATTAAAAGGGCTAATAATAAAAGACGAGTATACCCGGGGAAAAAATGTTCAAAGGGTACCTACTCCTAATCAATGTGTTTTTAAAATACCTGACAAACGAAAGAATAACATATCATTGACTTTCCCCAATGTTAGTGTAGGTCATGTTTCCTGTCAAATTGGACATCGGGCGAAAGTGCCTTGTTTGATGACAGACACTATTTAGATAAAAAGAACTTAACACTTTAGTGCACAAATAGAAACGGACCTACGTCATAAAATATACTTGTTTATGTAATGTGACCTATGGTAATTTCGGACATTAGCATTAAATTAGGTAAAACGTGCCATTTTTCGAACCAATATACTATTTATTTGCTTTACTTAGTATGTGTATACTTATGTTTACGCAAAATTGTATTCTAATTCTTTTATTTTTGTTATAGTGACGCGACATTTGACCTCGATTTACCAAACCTGGCTCCTTGACGACTCAGTCGCCGTCACTATGCCACGAATTATTTTTTTCACTTCTATCCAATACTAGAAATAATTTGTCTTTGGCAATGGTCGCCAATGGAACGCATTCCTTCTTTAGACCGCACATTGTCTGGTATAACAAAAACGATAAACAATTGAATAATAAATGATTTTTTTGTTTTCTTTATTAGATAAAACGAAACCAGTTTCTTTAGTGCTTAGAACCTATTTTTTTATATGGATAAAGAATTAGAATGAAAAATATGAAACGAGGCTTTGTGATTGGTCCAACGATGTTTTTTGTACAAACGAATGGTGAGTCACGAATTTAGTATTTTAATGGCATTGACTCAAAATTTGAGCTACTTATGTTATTAAGAAGGCTATTCTATTTTATTTCTCATTTTAATATTTTTATTTGTGCCTACAATAACTTTGCACGCAGAAGCACGATGACGCGCCATTGTCAGTCTAGGCCGGCATATTGAATGCTACTTGCAGTTATTTAACTGCATTAGCAGTCGCTTTTATTCATGGATCACATTCCTGCTTAGCATCAGGCGGGGTGCTGTCATACCGAGCTACAATAAAAAAGTTTGTACTCAATTTGCTCCTCCAACTTCTTTATCTAACATAGAAGTTGGAGTAACCCCTTTGGGTTGGTCCTTGGAAAGAACACACCGTGATGATCTCAGTGCCATTGATTATCAAGTTTGTAATATTCATGCTTTTTGTTATTATCATTGGGACCCCACATTCGACTTTTTCTTGTGGTCAATTAACTATTCAAATTGTCACGCCTCCGTGCATCCTGCCACAAATCCCTCGCTTCCTTCACATCCACAATTTTCTGATGGTAAGCAAGGGAAAGCTAAAGAGCGCAGGGGAAAAAGACTTATCTGGCTGTAGCTGTTTAGAAGCATCTGTTACCAGTCTTTATTTGTTTTTTCTATGTCCAAATCCCTAATTGGGAACAGAGCGTAAATGTATTATTTGGTTTGACTTGAGGTAAGTTAATGCAAAGTATATTTTCTATGTGTTAATATAAAGTTTAAAACAGATTAGATACATGTTCAAACGGTTTCCGATGATCTCTTAATTTTACCAAAAACTTATTTAATGTCAATCTTAAAATATTTTTACATTTTTTTTTATTTTGCCTCGACATCACCTCGCTTGATGTTGGGCTGGAGTACGATCCATAAATTCAAAATGAATGCGGTTGAGGTAACTGATACGCTTCGGGATCAGTTGCAACTTAGCCGCAGCTATTTAACTGTAGTAGCGGTAACCTTCATTTATGGATCGCAGTCTAGTTTATCATCAGGCAAGGTGCTGTCATAAATGTCGAGCCACTAAAAAAATCTCCTAATACCAAAATCTTCATAAATTTTTAGGTTTCTGCTTGTAATCGCTCAGCGGGATTAGGTTAGCAAGTTAAAACGATTATCGTCTCTCGTCGGTGATTGTCAAAATAGTAAAAGCTAGGCTAAATCCAATAAAACGAGACAATTAATTGTTGTGACGAATATCGTCTGTGTGACGACACATTTTTTCATTATGATCAAAAGTCTCATTTTGGTGGATTTAGCCTAGCTAATAAATATTTTGCCAATCGTCGACGAGAGACGATAATCGTTTTAACTTGCCCAACATAACCCCGCAGGTCGCCATGATGCAAGCTTATTGAAAAGACGAATTTCATGTTAACTAGTCTGATGAATAAATATTCCTATGTTTGCCATGCGTACGATATAAATTGGATGATAAATATTATTATCATAAAACGCCACAATTGTTATTGTATTGTATCGCAAAGTCAAAGTAGTTTAAAGTAGAAAATATTTGTTACGTTAATATTATTGTTATTACATATCGAAATAATTCGTCACAACTACGCTCATTGACATAATATTGCTCATACGTACTAAAAATAGAATACTGCATTACATATATAGAGATAATATACATATATATTATATCTCTATGATGACATTTTACTATTTTCAGAAATAATATTTAACTATCGCGTTTATTTTTGGTTATTGATGGTTATTTATTTTGGTTGTAACACCTCACACGACGACCAACACCTCAGTCCACGATGGCTGCAAAGCTCTCGTCGGAATAATAATAAAAATGTAAAACCAATAAGCAAATATAAACGCAATAGTAAGCTGCTTATTTGTTTAATTCATTAATATTTGATGAGTTAGTAATGATTGATATATTTAAGAGTGGTAGGCAGACATTTGGTAGTCAAATGTCCAGTCTACCAATCCGGGGTAGTAACACCACTTACGAGTATACAGACCGTGAAGAAATTTAGTCAGGTTTTAACAGATTACAACTAAGTTGCATATTACAACTAGGACGACATAGTGGATGCGACTGCTACTTGCTTTTTTTCCATTCATTAACCGCACTTCGGCTTAGCATCAGGCGGGATACTGTCATATGTCGAGCCACAATAAAAAAAATGATCACATATTTTGTGAAGATCCTTAATAATTAATCGGTTTGATAATAGATATTTTAAAGCGACGCGACCCAGACAAACAAAAACCGAATTGGATTTATCAGTCGTCAGCGCTGTTGGATATCTCTTTGTTCACCATCAGGCAAGTCAAGGTCACATGTCGAGTCTAAAATAAAACAGGCAGTAAAGTGTGTCTAAAATTAGAATCCCACTATTATAAACCTAATAATTATGTTATTACATTAATTGCTCCTAACTCGGTCAAATTAATTATCGTAAATCTCAGTTAATTATACTTACATACATATTAGGCTTTATTTTTAATTTACCAAATTTTAAACGTTGTTTAATGTAACATTTAACAATTATATTGTATATTATGTTCAACACGTTCGGATTATTTCAATGTCATGGAGATTAAGAAATCAAGAAAAGGGTCAATGTTAAGAAATCAAAACCATGTCAATTATTAGAGCATAAAAAGTTACTGAATTTGTCAGAATTATGTCAACCCTGTGAACGTAAGTTAACCGTAGTTTAATTTTTGTTGTATTCATACCAAAGTTATACATGTTTAAATAGCTGATTATATATATGTATAGTGGCGACCCTGTCTCAATGACGTCAAAGCGTACCATGATCAAGATAACGTAAACGTACGTGAGCTGACTTAGGACTGACAATACAACCTTTACTAATGAGGTAAGTTAATACAAAGTATATTTTCTATGTGTCGATATAAAGTTTAAAACAGATTAGATACATGTTTAAACGGTTTCTGACGATCACCTAATTTTAACAAAATCTTATTTATTATTACTCGTCGTCACTCTTGGACCTCCTCTTGCTTATCATCAGGCGGGTCGAGGTCAGATGTCGTGTCACAATAAAAAATAGAAATGTCAAATCTTAAAATATTTTTTAACGGTATTTAATATTTTTTTTATTTTGCCTTGAGATCTGACAGCACCCCGCCTGATGTTAGGCTGGTGTGCGATCCATAAATACATAATGAATGCGGCTGAAGTAACTGATACGGCTACTATGCCGGCCTAGTTGGAACCGGCAACTTTCTGGTACCAAAAACATGAGCTACTTTTCGGTCTGTATATTTAAAAGTGGTGGTCGGCAGACTAGACAAATGAAACCAAACTGTCTGTCTACCACACGGACTAAATATATGAATCTCTTATTAAAACAAATGCAATGAATTATAATTAGGGTGACCGTGGTGTAGTGGCAGTGCAATGGTTACCGAGTGCACGAGTTCAAAACCACCTACCGGTACCAATGTATTTTTGATATAAATATGTTTTGGTTGTCCTGTTTCTACTAAGCACTTTAGTAGATTAGTATAGAAATGTAAAAAAACTGATCGGGAATTGAACCTAACCTTAAGCGTAATTCACTAGTCTGTCAAACAATGCGCCACGCGGGTAGTCAAAATGTAAACTACTGTTATATTTATACGTAACATGTGTCACAAAAGGCGTGATACGATAGCTCTGTGATACGTGTTCTGTGATACGATAGCTAGTACCATGAAAGGCGTTTCCGTCAATTTATGAAATTGATATTATATAGGTTAATGGAGGAAAATAAAACAAAAAACCCACAATAACATTGTTAAATATCTCAATTATATTAAAAAAAAAACCGCAAACGATCATAATTGTTATATCCGTGTGCTATGATGAGAATAAATTAAATTTAAAATGATGGATACTTTATAATCATTACTTGTATAAGAGATTTGAACTTAATTTTAATAATATTTATATAATTAAACAAATTATGATAATATAGGTATGCTTCGCTTATGTTTTATTAATCTTCGTATTATCAATATAAAGATTAAAGAATAGCAATCAATCAATCATCAACAGCCAGAAGGCGTCCACTGCTGAACATGGGCAGAACGCCATTCCGAACAAGATGCCAGCTGCATCCACCGGTTACCCGTGACTTTCACTATGTCGTCAGTCCACCTAGTGGGAGGGAGGCCTACCTACACTGCATCTTCCGGTTCGTGGTCTCCACTCTAGAACCTTTCTTCCCCATCGGTTGTCGGTTCTTCGAGCGATGTGGCCAGCCCATTGCCACTTCTGCTTGAGAATCCTACGTGCTATGTCGGTAACTTTGGTTCTCAATCAATTAAATTTTCACGCCTTTTTCCCACAGTGGTAGGCAGAAACAATGGAGCGCTTCTTTCACATACACAATTCTCTTTATATAAGCTTATAGGCAACCTAGCTTTATTATGGTCATTTTGTTATTTCATTTATTTTAGCACTTTATTCTAATATTATTCCTTAACTTTTATTGGGAATATGCAGTACTAATTAAAGAATTGGAATGTCCCATGTCCATCTTGTTCACTCATATCTGACTACCCTAAGATTGGTTTCCTCACAAATTTAGAATACCTAAACTTTAGAATACGTGAAATCTAAAGCCATGGGTTTTCCAGAAGAGATCGCTTGATTTTTATTGTCTTTCTATTTATTACGTTTATTTATGTATTTCTATTTATTACGTTTTATTTTTATTGTCTTTCTATTTATTCTGATTTGTGCCATTAGGAATTTTGTCTGTGCCGACATTATCATAGTTATTAGTTATACCTATTTGTACAGAATCTTAAAGAACATCAATGCCTTAAAAATCGATATCAATGATGACTAAATAGTCTTGTCAATGTGCTGGGGCGAAGCGCTGGTGAAGCTAGCAAACTTTGAACAGTCGGAAGTTTGACATCATTTTTATTTAAATTTTTAAGATAATATTAAACTGAACATAGCTGTCATAATTACTGCAAGCTTAGATCTCATGATTACTTGGCAGCAGTCGTCTATACTTATAGATTCCGCTCATAAGAATAGACAGATATATTTTTTGTTCTAAAACATTTAAACCAAGTTATAAATATTCCATTATATACTTTTACATAAACAAATATTAAATAATCAACCTAGTAAAATAAAAATTGTCAATTCGATTAACTGCAGACAGGAAAAACCTTTTGGGAATCACATCAACATTCTTCAGACATGATTCTAATGAGGTAAAGTATTTCGGGAAGTACAAACGTACTTATATAAAAAGAAAGCAAGAAAAACCCAACCGCAACGAATTATGCATTTGACTTATGGACCCTACCCACTACATACTTATGACGTAGAACCATATCGCCGCGTAGAATAATTGAACGCAGATGCTACACTCGATGCCGTACATAGCGTGGCAATTCATACAAAATTAAGTACCATGATAAACACGTATTAAATAAATTGATTCACTTAAGTTTGCAAAGCAAATCTATTTGATTAAAAAGCAATCAATAATTTAATAATAGTATGACATATTTAAAGTAGGTAATGGAACTAAATATAGATATGAGTAATGAAAGTTTAATAGAAAAAAGTCAAGCGCGCAAATGGACGCTGTCGCTTAATGGACGACAGCTCTGACAACTAAGCTCTTATGTGCTTTAGACGATTTTTCAAGTTGTGACTCGACATCTTACCTGGACTTTTCTGATAATAAGCAAGGGGAGGTCCCAAAGCGCCGAGGAAAAAACCGTTTGCCTCAGTCGCCGTCACAATACTTGCCAACGGAGCTTTTACGATGGAACGATGGAGAAAACATGGTCCACGTAAGTTTATACAGGAACATAAATTATTAAATTAATGTTATTAAGTTAATAAATATTTAGTAAAATTACACAAATTGAGAATCACTTATACCTAATATTGGTTTTCCAAAGTGATTTCTTGTTAACAACAAATAATAACCATACCCATTCAATGCTTCACATTTGCGGGAAAAGCCACAAGTTTATTTTGTAAACACCTACGTACGTTTAACAACGTTATTTCAACACCATAACAATAGGGCAATGAATGAACTAAAGTGATCTATGTAACAATATTTATTTGTTAAAAATATATGATAAATTGTAATTGAATTACTTACAAAAGAAATATTTTACACCTCTAAATCGTGACTTGTTTAACAATGTGTCGTGTACGAAAATTATTGGTTCAATATTAGTCTAAAATTATGTGATGCATATTTGTATTTAAATTATCATTATTATTTATTACAAATGAATACAACTAAAATACTAACGGAAATGTAGGTTGTAGGGCGCTCCCTGATTTGTCGGAGCTATAAATCCTGAGCTGTAAGGTGTGTAGGTGATTATTTTTATCGAAACACGACACACCAAGAGCCCGCATATCCCGCTCAAATCAGGGAGGTTTCATTAAAGGTGTCATTAGTTCGGCATCTTTTTGGTACGGCACCACACATACCGATAAACGATACTGAACCAACAAATCAGGGAGCGGCCTTAAGCAACTTTTTGTTGTTGTTTTTTTTTTTACTAAGGGTATACTTACGCTTTTTTGTGTGTTTTATTTTATTCAGTTTTGACATACCTATTGTAATGCTAGTATAACTGCTGTATATATTAATCATGGATACAAAAATTGACGCGTCAGCCATCTGTGACCAGGGTTCAAACTCAGTGTCCGTCGATTATCGCGAGACACCATTTTTTTGTTTTCCTAAAATTGGTACTATGTAGTTTAATAAAGCATTGCTCTTTTTTTTGATTTTTTTTTTTCAGTTTTAATTTGTTATTTTTTATATTAACTTGTGAAACGCGTGTGAAAAGACGAGGCAGGAACAAGCAGTTTAATCTTGCCGTTCAATACATCTTAATATTTTCTACTTTTCGTAAAATATGTTAATAAAACCCACCTGTAACCCCTGAAAGATGAAAAACAACAGATACTATTGAAAAATGCAGAAGAACACATTGAATACTATCTATTGTCGATATATCTGCAATATACACCTACAGAAGTAAAAATTATAATGTGATTAACTTTTGCACTACTATGTTAAATAATGCATGGATGTTCGCTTTTATTTGTAGATCAAACATTGTGGAAATGGAAAATCACTTGCAAATGATAATATTGCTTTTATTTTATTTAAGGACTCTATTAGCATTGCAACAATAATTTTAAAACAAATACAATAAAAATAAACGTTGCATTATTTATGTTGGATTAATCAGTCAATGAACTAAAAATTGAAGGCAACCGGGGATTAGTGGTGGTGAAATGGTCACACAAACCAGGAGGTCCCGGTTCAAACCACTTGCCAATGTATCTTCGATGTGCAGCGTGGCGTGCTGTGCTTTAATGGCGACATTTATAACACACGTGTACTATTTGGATTTTCATCTTTTAGAAAATCCCTTAAAAAATTCAATCACGTTTTTTTATTGAATTATTTTTCCAAATTATAATTTGGAGCAACCTGTACATTAAAATATACCACGGAAGTTATCTATTCATAAATGAAATTCAAGAGAAATGTTATCAAAATGAGACACGTGCATAAAAATGTATATTGGAAAGAGACAGATAAACCTTTATTGACGCTTTCAGCGAGCTACGCAGCTCGCAAGATCCGGTGGCCGGCCCAGGTGATATAATTTTACTTTACTTTATTATAATTAAGTTTGTTTGTTTTTTTTTAATTTACGGACTAATTTATTGAGTGATTCCTGACCACTAGCCCTACCCGTGACTTAAATTAATGTCGCCATTGTTGCGCCACACAGTATATTCTTTGGTTGTCCAGTTTTTGTGATACAAGCACATTTATAGACCGCACTCCAGCTTAACATCAAGCGTGGTAACATCTAGCTTAAATTCCCAATAAACGACTTATTGGTTTATTGCGCGTAAAGTCCCGGGTTCGATTCCCGGTCGGAGCAAATATTTGTTTCATAGCTTTTATATGTAATAATTATATTGAACATTGCAAATATTTGTTTATAATAAAAAAACGAGGTGGATATTTACTTCGGGTATAGGCAGTGGTAGCTAGTCTGTAGTATATAGAACGTAAAGTGATTTAGTCGCGTTTCGGGATCAGCTTGTAAGTTGCCGGTTCCAACTAGGCCGGCATAGTGGATGTGATTGCTACTTACAGTTATTGGATTGTAGTAGCAATGACATCTATTCATGGACCACACTCCAGCTTAACATCAAGAGGGGTGCTGTCATATGTCGAGTAATAATAATAAAAAAAACTTTAAATAAACTATTTGAGTGTTAGTCTACTGTTAGTCTAATTGTTTAGCTGTTTACGTAATTGACAAAAACACATGTAAAATAGGACGAGACAAGTGAGAACAGAACAAGCAAATGCGTGTTTACGTTACATATGACGCTCAAGAGGGTTATCAATGTTCACGCTGGTCTTTTCCACTACGTCGGAATTGGTTACAGGAATTGTCTGGATATATGGACTTTGCACTTTAGAATTTTTTTTTTATACATGTCTTATTTATTTTTATTTTTCCGACGTTTCGAGAGCTTTGCAGCCATCGTGGTCACCGAGAGAAATATATTTCCTCCCGGTCTGGTCGTTAAGGAATAGTTATTAGGCAGTTAATAGTCATTTGCCTAGTCTGCCGAACTGTGGTAGTACCACCCTCCACTTTCAAGTGTTCAGACCGTGAAGTGACCCAGTCGCTTTTCGGGATCAGCTTGAAAGTTGCCGGTTCCAACCAGGCCAGCATAGTAGATGCGACAAGCGAGTAGCAGTCGCAGGCGGAGTGCCGACACATGTTGAAATTTTACTGATGTTTATTAATACAAATTGTAACAGTGGCTGCATTTTTAAACAATAATCCGTGTGCGATAATCCTTTCTCACGGCATCGAACACCGGTAACAGTAAATTAAACATTAACTGACAATGGGCAGCTATCTGTGGGAAACATTCACAGTTCACAAATGAGCTGCAATTACGTTGATATATACGTCAGTCAGTCAGGTTTGCGAATAATGAGATTAGCTATTTTAAGAATTTCGGTCTCGTTCATTTAATTAACTTCCTAATTTAAGACATAGTTATATTTAAACGTTTCCTTAAACATTTGTTTAAAGCTACCTTAAGCTCAACAAGGAGCTGGCTATTTTTACCCATCTTTATTAAATAACTTAATTTAGTACTTTATTATTAAATTATATTTAATTTTAAGATAAATGACAGTTGATATTCATTTATCCAGTGGGTATATTAGTATTAGTGTACATATTTAAAGAGTGTAGGCAGTGGTGCCCGTCTGCTATTTGGGGTAGTAGTTACAAGGATACAGACCATGAAGTGATTCAGTCGCACTTTGGGATCAGCTTGTAAGTTGCCAGTTTTCAACTAAGCCCGCATAGTGGATGGGACTATTATTTATAGTTGTAGTAGAAGTCACCTCCATTCATTCCACCGCACCCCAGCTAAACATCAGGCAGGGTCATTTTGTCGCGCCACAATAAAGAAAAACATACCGTTAAATGACTTACTTAGTCGCGTGTTGTCATCTTGACTTGAAAGAGGCCGGTAGCCTTAGTCGCAATCCCTATGCGGTCATAATCTTGTAATAAATAAATAAATAGTATAAATATAACACAATAAACAATTATACGAGAAAAAGTAAATCATAAAAATATAATGCAATTGTATTAAAATATTGCTTAGACAAATTTGTTGACCCTAGGCCAAATAAACCTACGCATACCAGTTAAAGCATAGATCAGACGAGACGGTAGACAGGCCACGACCCTATATTTCGTTATCATCGAGTCTGAAGCACCGGCGCCGACGCTGCGTTTGACCCTGACACCATTCATATCAAATTACATCTTTTATGCGTTCTTCCTGTTTCCATAAATGCAAATTAAATCTTAATGTCGCAAGTTAAGTAACTGTTGTAATAATTAACAGTTAGTAGTTATTTATTATAGAAATATTTATTAACAATAAAAAATAGGCATAGTCCATAAATATTTGCTCCATGTCTGAGTTACAGTGGTAGGTAGACAGTTCCAGCAATCTGCCATTTGTCTAGTTTGCCTATCTGGGGTAGTACCACCTTCAAGAGGCTTGGTCGCGTTTTGAGATTGATTAAACAATAAAGAGAAATAATCACAATTAACCAAAAAAAATTAGTATTTTCTTAAATACTATATTTACACGATGGCTGCAAAGCTCTCAAAACGTCGGAATAATAAAAAATTGTAACATCAAAACCAAAATAAACGCGATAGTAAAAAATATAGTTTGTTATCTTTTGATAAATTGTGAAAACCCTATTATTAAATTTTAGACGTCACGTATTCCAACATAATTTTAGATGTTTAATTCCATTCAACATTAAATTATATTTATAAGACTTAATAATTACTATAATTAAGGTGCGTGACGACGCGGGTCATATAGCAAGGTAGCGCCGGTGGAAGTAATCTTTAAGGGCACCGCATTTAATGTTCGGATTAATAGACATCAACAAATGAATTAAGTAATTTACAATATAAATATTCGAGATTTAAATATAGCTTCGTAATTCGAAAACCATTTATAAGGACATTTAAATTTCTATGATACAAGCACTTTAGTATAGCTTGTCTAACTATAAATGAACCCTTTACTTTATTAGTTCATTTAAATGTGTGAATACAAAGATTACTAACTATATTACTATACTTTATCATCGTGCTGTCATCCTTTTGTGTCTAACCAGCAACTGAATGACCAATTACAATTGCATTTTCGGTGTGTTGCATCCATATTTTATAGTCGCACGTGTACTGCAGTGGAGGGGCGCTTTCGGCTTGGACAGACTCTAGCTTAGTATAAAAATGTATAATAAAAAAATGACTAAGTTTAAGGTTGTCTCAGTTTCAGTTACTATACCGACCAAAGAAATAGTAGTTTCTAATAAAAAAACATTATTGATTTAGTAACTAATATTATTAATAACTTAGCTTAGAAGTGAAAGTAATCAATCAACTAGAAATTACTACAATCGACAAATGGAATGCTTTACTAGTCGATCTTCGACTAAAGCCTACAACCTTGAATACTTCAGGATCCCTAAGGCAAAGCATGAAATACTCTCGTTTTCTTTCAGTCGTCTCAGTTTACCATGAAGCAAAAGAAGGTCTAATGTCGCGTCTCGTTAAAATAGTAATTACCAATTCAGCTGGAAAATATCGATATTTTTGTTCTATCTCAAATGGATATACAAAAACCTTTATCATTTATCAATTAACATGATTAATTCTAGCTATACAAAGTGCAATTGATAAATATAATACTTTATCTGTCACGTCTCCACTTCCACGTTTCACCTCTGCTTATGGATCGCTTAACAGCGAGGAGTCCATAAACTTGACAGCAGGAGGTATTTAAATAAATAAATATTTCTATTTAAATAATTAATATTTTTCAGGTTATTTTTTAAAAATAATTGTGCCACCCACAGTTTTGTGGGATTGAAAGAAAAAGGTCTTGACTATGAACATAAAAATTGCACATCGGTAAACTGTTATCTGTATCTAACCCGGTGTTTGTCGCCTATCGGAATAACTGCATGACGCGAGCACATAGGCTTAGTGGTAAGAGCGGTCGCTCGTAGTAAGTTATGAAAGAAGCGCTAAGCACTAATAACTCATGGCTTGCTTCACGAACGCACAAGCCATGAGTTTCCTTTTTTCTCTCGGAATACTCGTAATAACGTTGCAATAATCTTTAATTTACAACTAGCATACAGTCAACTTAATTGTCGCATAACATTGCTATAAAAACTATTTATAGTACTCAATTACTATTAGTAATAGGTTAAATTAAAGTTAAAACATTTTTGTGTTAACATCCACGGTCAAAATGACCTATGGCTAGAAGACTATCAACTAAGTTCTCGCTGTTTTTTAAGAGATGGCTCTACTAGTAAACGCTTATGTCACAACCAAAACGCTATGAACCAAGTTTAGACATAAAGTAAACAAACCGCTTTGACACATCAGTGGATTTGGTTTTGCGTCGTATACTTTTGGTTGTGCGAAAATGTCTGATTTTGTGCCAAATAATGGTCATTTGCGGGAAGTGTTGCTTTTCTTCTTTCATTCGAAGAAAACGGCGCGAAGCGCATCGCGAACTCTGCTGAAAAAAATGCTGCTCTAAGTGAATCAACGTGCTGTGATTGGTTCCGTCGCTTCAAAGACGTTCCCGTACATCCACAATTCTTTTCAATCAAGCTCTACTATTATAGGCAACCTAGTTTTCTCCGATTTGGTCTGAAAAAAACCTCCTGGGTCTGCCTCGTTTAACGCTCGTTCACATCAGATTTATGAATTCCTTCTATATGTCCAAACCATTCGAAATATTTCCTTGCCAATCCTGGTCACTACATTTTCTTTCAAACCACATCTATCGAGCACCGTGCTATTCTTAATTCTATCCGCTATCATCACTCCATAAAACGAGCCTATATGCGCCAAAATTGTTGTTGTATAAACGCCTCGCATTACTTAGTCATAATGTAAAAGTACGACTATAACTGTTAGGAGTGAGTAACAAAGTTCTGTCAAACGATTGCCTTAACACGTATATTTCCTGTAACGTATGATTCACATGTTGACATATGGGACAGCCCAGCCGAGAACAATTGGTGAACCCATGACCCTGGGTTGCCCAACACATTATTGTGTTGAGTAATTTTATTGTATATTGCTTTCAGTATATCCTTACTATACGTGTTTTACATAATTAACTACTTAATGTTTTTAGTCATTAGAATTAACATGCTAATCCGCGTAAGTCCCGAGTTTTATTCCCGGTCGAAGCAAATTTTTGTTTTTAACGTTTTTTTCAGACTCGACATCTGACCTCGATTTGCCTGATGTTATGTAAATCTGATTTATTAATTTTATTTTTATTTTAATGTATACTAAGCTACTAAAGTGCTTGTATCATAAAAACAAGACAACCAAAGTACATATATCAAAGATACATTGGTCTCGAACTCGTGCTCACGGTTTGCGTAACCATTGCACTGCCACTACACTACGGTCGCCTTAGTTACCGTCACTATGCCGGCTAAAAACATACATCGAGTATTACAAGTATCTGTTAAATAAAAGTATTGTATATAGACAGATATTGACTCCGAGTAAGTGTTTAGGCGTAGTAGACAGATATTAACAGTAATTTTCCCAGTCTGTCAATCCACCACTTTCAAGTGTAGAGTGTGGATGCCATTGCTAATTGCAGTTTTTTAACTGTAGTAGCAGTCGCCTCCATTCATAGATGGCACGCTAGCTTGCTAGATGGCATCATCATCAGGCGGAGTTGTTATATGTCGAGCCACAATAAAAAGAAGTAGACATAGGCAATGTAAATATCAACTAAACTTTATCAACTAAAATAAATAATTAGATGACATAGAATATATACAATATAAAGCCTAGAGCGAACCAAACGAGTAGGTACTGAGTCTTTATGTTGTAATGAAGTTGAATTACAAAACAATTCTAAGCAATTAGGCAAAGGAAGGCGAAAGCATCAAATATAATCCTCCCAGATTTTTTTTATTGAGACGCCTGTTGGTTGTTAGGTGAAGGTCCAAGACCGCCGGCCGAGGCGATTGAATAAACCGTTCTATTATACAGTTGTATCATTGGCCGTCAGTATATCGGCCAAAGGTGTTGTAGTGTTAAAGGTGTTGTAATGTTTGCATAGTACCTCATGCAGTAGTAAAACAGATAACTAAGGATTACTGTAATCACAGGCTCGCTAACGTATTATGCCACACGTCTACCCTCGTAGCAGGGTACTCGTGTTCTTGGATACGCACGAGACAGTGCCACTTGCATCTAGCAATAGCACGTATATAATATGTGTGTATATATATATGTCCTCATACACTACAGGTGTATTTTTAACCTTTGCTTAAAAGAAAGATTATAGGATGAGGAGAACACATAAGCTGGTAAATCATACCACTTGTCGATTGTTCTACAGCTTCATAAATAATTTATTTACTTAGTTTTTTTTACAAAATAATAAATCGCAGTCTAACTTGTATTAGGTCTGTGTTACCGCGTTGTGTTTCAATAAATATGTATGCCAGTATCCTATTGACGTCAACGACCTGGAGGACAATTCTCGTACTCTCCGACATTGCATCGTCATTTCCAAATATATTTAATTATATTTATTCACATTTAATTCATTGAATTAGATATAATGTTAATTAGATAAATTAATTACTTGTGTATAATAAAGGCCAATAAATGTGTAAAAATAAAGTTTTATTATCTTAATAATAATAGCTCAAGTTATGACTATAAAGAAAGTCCATACTGTTATCCTCAATCTCATTTCCAACAGAACTTCATATCCAAAATTTAAAGCTCATTTTATCTATAGTATTATAACAGTTTTTTTTATTGTGACACGACATCTGACCACGACCCGCCTGATTATAAGCAAGAGGAGGTCCAAGAGTGACGACGACTGAAAAAACCGAGTTAGTTCACGGCTGCCCCAGTTGCCGTCACTATGCCGGCCAAAGATGCTTTTTCACGCATCGCTTGAAGGATCCAAGTTGTAGGAAGGAGAGAACACATGGCTGGCAAAGCATTCCACTTGTCGATAGTTCTACAAAGAAAAGACGCACCGAACTTTTTAGTTCGACTGCCCATTCGGTCTGTCGATGCCTCCCCCGCCCAGTATGGGTATTACGGGTGTGAAAAGACGAGGTAGGAACAAGGTTGAAGAGCTCCTCAAACAAACAAAATACAGGATTACAAAATACAGGATTACAAAATACAAAAAATGTTTAAAATGCGGACATGCATTCGTCTGCCTTTATTTTTGTTACTTTTGTAGACACAAAGATAATATACCTATAAAGGTAACATATAAATATTAGTATATTTAATAGGTCTGCTGGTAAGCAAGGCTATATACAAGCGTAGGTATATGAGCGACTGATAAAACTGGCAAATTATATTAAGTCACTATAGATGTATATTTCGCGCCAGAAGTATACATTTTTATAAATTAAATATAAATGTTACTTAAATATTTTACAAACTTTCTTGGAATAAAAAATAAAATAAGGAAAATAGAGCGGTTATTCCTGAAGTCCAGGATAGGGATTCCCAGAAAGTTGGTGGCGTATTGTTTTTTAAACGCGTAGTAGTATAAATAAATATTAAAAACATTTAAATTTATAGTTTAATTTTGTATAATAATTTCCCTACTTTATTGAAATTATACTACATCGATACACGTGATAATTGTCATACTCTCAGCCTCTGACCCATGCCGAACGATCAACAGTCACCCAAGCAATTCATGACAAGTGATGGCATGTAACGAAGAAATATAACGCAAATTTAAATCATAAATTGATGCATGATTATTTATTTATGGAATATCATTTGCTATTTTCAAGATAAAGATGCAAACTTAACATTTGCGCCGATATTATCTTTATTACAAGTTGCCTATTTATCTTATGAACTCCACAGCCGTTCATCTTTTATTGTGTTCTTCACGTGTTACCTTAGTAACTCAATCGTGGACTTTTTCGAAACAAAATAAAACGCACAAGTTACACGTCATGCTATATATATATATATTTTACAATATGTATTTTTTTGTAGTGTTTCTTTTGTTTTGTGCAAAAAGAATATCGTCTGTCTCTCTGTATTCTAAGATTTTCATTACTTATTAATATTAAAAAGCTGGGTTGCCTAGTGCCCATAACCACAGACCCTGTGTGAAGAGAATTGTGGATGTAAAGGCGTTGTCTCTGCCCATCACTGTGGGAATAAGGCGTGACAATTTAATTGATTGATATAATTAAATAAATTTTGGCCACAATTAGTAAACGAATAATTTGTAAAAATATTTTAGTAATGAGCCCTTTCAACAAAGTCGTTTTACTGCCCCCAAAACAGGTCGTAGCCCCATTCGTTCTTTATACGCATCTGAAAACTAGTCGAATGTAATAATAAACATTACATTCCTGTAATTAACATTAAATAACAAGGTAGACTTGCTTGGATTGCAATTTTTCAATCTGCACAACTAAAATTCCAAAATGATTGAATTGAATCATATTTATTACTGCTGACCGTCATCAATGTAATCATAAGTAAGTTAAAATATACCTTAACTTTAACCTTACTGATTCATGCCACTAAACTACAGATTTAATTAATAAAGGTAAGGGTGTAGTGGTTGTGAAATGGCCACGCAAACTAAGAGCCTCCGGTTTAAAACCACTTTATCTTTTATATGATACTTTGATTGTCCTGTCTTGCTTAGAATAGAAATGTAAAATAAAACGTAAACGTTGTTAAAAAAATAAGTAGGGATAAGTTATTTTTACAATAGAATTCATAATCTTCAAATTTACATGGACATAGGAACTTTACTAAGGCAACAATACAAGAATGTAGATAAGAACTAAAACACGCTTAGTTCATCTACAGTATGAGGTAATGCAAAATATTTTCGTGATCACATATGTAATAAGTTTAGTAGGCGTCTCACGTTCACAGATTACGTTTTAGTGACCACTTCCCGATTGTAATGCACTTATAATTAATTCTACTGCGTGTATTTTTCTATCTATGACGTCAAACGGCACATCAAAACACGTATCAAACCATATATTAAAGTTTTCGTCCAGTAAACAAAGCCTATACTTAGGTACTTATATTTATTGTTATACGTAAAACATGATTTCCGTGAAAAACATTTTGCGAATGTAAATTATTTTTTTATTATCTCAAGTGTTTTCCGAATTTCTTCGCGTATAAGAAAACAATATGTAGGTATGGTAATTTTATCCTATTAGCAAATACGAAGTTCTACTGACATATTCGTGTTATTCTGGATATTCCGCAAACATACCCTGTTTCTTACAGATCCTAGATTGTTCATTTATGCACAATTTCTACGATACGTATAGCTAAACAGCACTACGTACTTCTAATGTTTTTTTTATTTAAAATCAACTTAGTACAAGGAAATAGAATGCATGACTTTTTTAGGTTTCCGTTTGTCATTTGCTTTTAAAAGATTTTGTTATTTTAACAATTTTAAGTTGAATAAGTCAGTAATGAACTATGTAATTTAAAAATCACGCGTGCAATTCGTCAAGTATTATCTCGAATCGAACAGGGTGTCTGTTGCTTAACGCTCTGACCACTAAGGTACACAGCTTCAATTCTTCTATCCTATCTTTTCTTCGTGCAGTTCCTTCAACGTCTTGTTCCAGCATATTACCGGATTAATACTACACCCAATAAAAAGTTTACGTTTCCGATATATAATGACATCTTATGTAAACAAACAATTAATAAAATGATTGTGGCAACATTGAAAATATTTAAATTAAACTAGGTAGTCGTTTGTAGTTTACAAAAGAGATGAATATTTTTATATTAAAATTGAAAACAACAAACTAGCCTAATATCAATCAATAAAATTGTCACGCCTTTTTCCCAATACAATGGCAAATTAAGGGATATTTATTATATACTATTATACAATATATTGCATAATTTATATTGTTTAAGTAATATTTTTGCATAATACAGCTATCTATATATAGGTATGCCTATTGTAATAAAAATAGATAGGTTCGCGGTAATAAAACGTTATTACAAAAGATACCAAAAGGATTCGTTTGACGTCAAAAGTGACCGCAATGACTGTGACTTTCTCTGTAAACATGAGGTGAAATCAATGCTCAAAGCACCGGTACACATATTATTATTAATAATTATATGAAAATCATATTCGTAGGTGAAATCTTTTTTAAAATCATATACTATATTTTAGGTAGAGTTAATTATTAATAATTTCGACGCCTACGACTTAAACTATCGTGTTCCAGAAAGTTGTGATTTTGGCATACGATTATTTTTACTGGAGGCAACGCGGTCCATTTAATTTTAACCCAATTCATAATCGAATCGAATTTGCTACCTATTTTTTACATAATAATAAATTATAACAATTTTAAAAAAATTCAACCCAAATTAAACGCGATAGTAAGCCGCATAAAATTTGTTTAATTCATAAGTAAACAATAATTAGGAGTGGTAGGCAAACAATTGGTGATCAATTGTCCAGTCTGCCTACCCGGGATAGTACCACCACTATCAAATGTACAAATCATTAAGCAACTTAGGATCAGCTTGAAAGTTTCCTATTGTAACTAGGCCGGCATAGGACTACTGCTCTAGCAGTTTTCTTATTGTTATAGTAGGCGCTTATTTAACCGTTATTCCTGGACTGCACTCCAACTTAACATAGGGCGCGATGCTGTTTTGTGTCGAGCCACAATTAAAATATTGCATGACGCGGGCATCAGATGCAGGGTCTGTGAAAGACTATTAAATTATTTAAGGTAGGCGTTTTAAATCAATTTTTTAAAACTATGTACCCATTAGTTTAAGTTTTTATCAATCAATCAATTCAATCAAATTGTCACGCCTTTTTCCACAGGGATAGGTAGAGACAATGGAGCGCCACTTGCCACGATCCTGACACAACTCCCTAGCTCATTCACATTCTCAATTCTCTTCATACAAGCTCTATGGTTATCAGTTTTTATCAAGTAATAATTAAATATATTAACTTATAATGGTTATATATGAGGTTATATTTTTATTAAGGAAATATAAGTGTTTATTATGATAAAGTATTCACTAGTTGGGTTGTTAGTTAATTCATCTGAACATATAAGATCATGTTTGCTGGAGAAAACTATAAATAAAAATAATGTAATTTAACTAATTAAATAATATGCCTTCTTATTTATTTATGGCATTATTATAATCTTGATCAACATTTCGAACTTGCTGTCTGACGTCAAATAACCGGAGAAACATGTATGAAAATAACTTCACCGTGAGAGTTTGTGTGGCAACCAAAGTAAAAATAGCAATTAAACTGTATTTGTGTGGAAGTAATTAGGTGAATATTTTTAAACATTTTATTTTCAGCTTTTATAATTATTATAAAAAAGACATAAAATAATACATTGTAATAACTTATAAGGCGACCGTGGTGTAGTTGGCAGTGTAATGTTTACGCAAATCGAGAGCACGAATTCAAAGCCACTTGCCGGTACCAATGTAGGTACCTTTGATATTATATACTATGCTATTAGAATAAGAATAGGACGGTCTGTTGACTAACTTCACTTGTCCGCAAATAAAGAGAAATCATACTTAAGTGAAGTTGATTGCAGAGTTAGACGTCACAAAATGGTGCCGATTCCGTCCTATTCTTATTTTAATCGCTTTATACTTTGGTTGTCCTGTTTCTTTCTAGCAGCTTAGTATAGAAATGTAAAAAAAATAACAATATAGGTCCACTTACCTTAAACTATAAATATTACCTATATATTTGAACAACAATAAAAAATTAACTCGGTCGTAGTTCAAGTTGCCGGTTTCAACAAGGCTGGCATGAATGCGACGGCTACTTAAAGTTATTTAACCGTAGTAGCAGTCGCCTCCATTCATGGACCGCACTCCAGCTTAAAATTAGGCGGGGTGCTGTCATATTTCGAGTCACAATAAAGTAAATAATAATGAATTATTGAAATGTTTACTCGTAGAGATATAAATGATTCTTTGAGAGTTAAAAATAATCCAAAGACATTGATTAATTGTATCGCATCATTTCTTGCCTTGTGATGCAGGTGAGACCGCTGTGGTGACTCAGTGGCTATTGAACAAGTTCCTTGTGAATTAACGTCACAATACAAACAACAAGTACAAACAGAAAAAAATTGTAAAGGGACTAGAATTCGCACTTAGTCATTATCGTTATAATATTCAATTATATAGCGTCCGGTTGTAATTATTTTTGACAGTATATTTTTTTACTTGCCTAATTTAAGAGTGTTGACGACTGAAAAAACGACTTAGTTTAATCCTGCTCCGTCGCCGTCACTATGCTTAGATTAAAGGATCCAAGTTCTAAGAATAAAAAAAACACATGGGTTCGTGAACAATTCCATTTGTGAATCGTTCCATCTTAAAACGACGCTCTGAACCGCTTATAGTTCGTCTGTGAATAAAACGCGGTCGCTTGTGACTCCGACTTGGGTATCACTGGATTGGAGTGTAAAGACGATGCAAAAACAAGGTAATGCTGTAGTGCTAAGTCTATCATAATATCCACTATGCCGGCCTGGCATAATTTCGCCAACTTACAAGAAGTTATCAGATTAAAGCACTCCATATGTAATTCACCATAACTCATAAATGAATACGCAATCATGTACCTAAAAGGTCAGAGTACTTAGTTTATTATTAGAAGGATTGTTTAACAGGGGTCCCAATGGGTGGTCTGGATATATGTTGTTATTAATGAGCCCATTATTATGCCCACAGCATGCGCATTACGTTCGGCGCGTGCTAAATGCGAATTATCATTAGGTCGTAGGCCAATGTTTTAAATAAAAACCTGATGAGACACGACCATTCACCAAATTAAACTATTAATTAGTTATCAGTTATTCGTGTTTAATTAATGCTGCTTTCTTAGTTATCCCTAGTTTAGTATTTGATCTTATTATATAGTTCACTAACTATATGAAAAATACGTGAGCGATAAACTAATGTAAATTGGAGTTAATGGATTCTTGTTTACCCGGAAAAGTTGAAAAGATTGCTGTTTACTATCAATTATGTTAATAATTAATGACTTTTTAAAAGGACTTATTTCTGATTTTAGCGTAGTTCAGTTCAAATCCTTTTTTTCAACCAATGATTTTCAATGATAATTTGATTTTTAAATACGTTAAGCCGCTTATTGATTACAGAAGACTGATTTTGAAACAAGTCTTCTGTGTCATACAGACTTACATCAATAACATTATATCACCTTGAATCTAATTAAGATATAGGTTTATTTGAAAAGACACTCGTCCTTTTTTAATTCGACTCAGTTTTGCAGCCATCGTAGTAGCAGGGAGACTAAGGTGTTAGTCATCTCATTTGTCATCTTTTTCCAAAAATACTCCTAATGATTTTCACTCTTCGTCATTTCCGGGTTATTTTTTCTTGTGAAGTTATAAAAACTTAGTAGCATTTCGGGATCAGCTTCAAGTTTACATCAAAAGCTTAAAATAAGGCAGCGTGGGTTCGTACCTATGTCGTCTGACACCTATAAAAAACATAGCACTAATGTTAAGTTTTAAAGTGATCCTCAATGTTTAAAATAATGTCTTTGCATGTGGTCTCTAAAGTTAAATTGTAGAGCTATTTTTACATGCCCTAAATAGGATATAACACCATAATAGTTATTCATGTAAACATAATGAGCGAAGTTTTCCTTCTTTATTATGAGTAACAATGAGCTATAATCCTTATAATAGTCGTTTTAAATGTAGAAAAAGGCATACGTTCGCGGAATTCATAACATCTAAATTCAGGTGTATTTTTTACCAGTGATGACATATGATGCCGACACGTGGTCTCTTAACTATAAGCCATATAAACAGGCTCAACGTCACCCAGCGAGCTATGGAAGAGGGCTATGTTAGGTTTTTTTACATGATCGAATTAGAAATGAGGAGATTCCTATAGGGACTCAAGTTACTGAGTTAGTCCAATGGTTGCCAACCACGAACCGAAAGACTGACGACATAGTGTAAGTCACAAATAACCAGTGGATGCAACTGGCATCTAATCGTTTGGACTGGTGTTCTAAGGGGGAAGCCTATGTTCAGCAGTGGACGCCTTCTGGCTGATGATGTTATTTATAGATCACTTACGAAATTCTTAGATGTTATGTAAAAAATATTATGCACGCGTGTTAACAAAAAAAGGTTATAAATTGCGCATGATTAACATATTTTTGGGAAAAACATTCATGTATGAAAAAAGCTGAATATGTTACGCAATTTCACATTTTAGTAGTCTGAATATAAAATGCCAAATAGAGAAAACTTACGTAATCTATTACTATGCATTAGTTACTTGAAAAAAATAACTTGTTTTTCAGAACTTTTCGGTACAAACTTGATTAGTACAAAATTATCCCTGATGCATTGGGGTGGATACGTTAAAACGAGGTATCAGGATTCATTGAACCCGGAGTCCACGCGCGTCGAAAGAAGAATGACCGGTCCATGGCCGCGGATGTACTGAATATGCAGCGCCATAGTGCCTATTAATATTTATTGGAAGCTCCTTAGAATAATTCCGACAGGAGACAATGAGGGGAGATGAGAAATGAAGTCGAATGACGGTCAATTGGGGTGCTTGACCTGTACGCCCTCGGCATGGGAGGTCGCGTAGAGTTCGCGCCGCCCATGCTGCCGACTATGTATGTCTATGTGCATCACTGGATATTTATGAACAGGCCGACGGAATTCATTAAGAGGCCATAGAATCTTCTCGAAACTCATTCATGTAGGTAGATTTTTTATTATATCTATACAAAGCTACTAAATGTTCATGTATCAAATAATCATTAAGGATTACACTTGTAGAAACTGTGTGACCAATTCACGAGTACCTAGTTTCTATTTTTATTTTCTAAATCAATGACTTTTAAATAATTATTGTAGAAATGTAAAAAAATATCAATCAAATTTTTCCTTTTTCTCACAGGGATAGGCAGAGACAATGGAGCGCCACTTGCCAAGACCCTGACACAACTCCCTCGATTCCCTTACATTCACAATTCTTTTCATACATGCTCTACTATTATAGGCACTAGAAAAATAGAATAAGAAAGTCAATATTATCATGTAGTTTTTTGATACCTATAACTATATATATATATTTACTTAGTATTTACTTAGATTTTGCGCGAACACTGATTAACGAATTATATATTTTTTTAAATTCCATTTAATGTTTAATTCGTTAATCAGTATTCGCGCAAAATCTAAGTAAATACTAATATATACTTAAATATATATTATATTACTAAATTGTAAAGTGAGATATACTAAATAATGCAGACACTAGGCATCATCTACCTGTACGATAAATAAAACAATTTATCACCTTAATAGTATGTTAAAAACGTCCACCATCACGACTACGATAACGTGCGTCAAAGGTGTATTCTTTAATTCAAATGTGCCATTTGCAAAGCAAGTTATTCTCTATGCATAGCGAATGTATCAAGGTTAATAATAATTTTAAATGAAGCTTTTTTTCACACAAACTCTGAACAACGATGACCGTACCTTCGTACCTTTCCTTTAAATTAAATATACAACTAATGAATGAGATTTTTTATGGTTTTTCAATCAATCAATCAAATTATCACTCCTTTTTTCCACAGGGATAGGCAGAGATTTATGGTTTTTAGACATGTATTTACAATAACAATACTCGTAAACCTTATATAAGTAGGCTGATTTAGTTATTTATTGAGACGAGACATTTGTCCTCAACTTGCTTGGTGGTAAGCAAGGGAAAGGACAAAAGCGCCGACGACTGAAAAAAGGATCTAAGGTTACATTAATAAAAATACATAGGAGAATACATAGGCTGATAAAACATTTACGACGCCGCGCCCGCGCCGGGTTGAACCTTTTAGTTCGGCTGCCGATTTTGTCGATACAATGCGGATGCTTTCCCGTGCAGTGCGGGAGTAAAAAGTCGATATAGGACAAAGGTTAAATAAAATGTTTTGATGTCAAAAAGATTTAGGTAAATAATATTATTAATTTGTTACTTCAAATACTAGTTTTTATAACGATAAATATAAGCTTACATTGATGAATTGATACAAAAACTTTATGAATGTTTTAACAACGAATGTTTGCACCTACCGCAAAATGATCCCAAACATTTGCATATAAATCATTACTAATTGAAACGTAGACGTGTAAATTAAATAGTTATTCGACTAGTAGTAAATGTTTACGAACAATGACTCTTCACATTTACTATATAAACAACTCGATATAACATTTGCATGTTACATTTAATTGTTATTTTCCTAATATTAATTTAAGTACAATAAAAAACTTACACCGAGATAAGATGTCCTCACAAGAAAAACACTTATTGAAGAAATAAGGCGACCGTGGTGTATCCACGATGTATCCAATGTATCTTTGATATATGTAGGAACTTAGATCGTCCTGCGTACATGATACAAGCACTCTTAGTATCTTTCTATAGAAATGTTTAAAAAATCCTAGAATTTAAAGCATTTCAGAATTTAAAAGAAGCATTTACCTAGATTGATTTTCTGTTTTGCTTTTTGAGTTATAATGGTTTTTGAAAATACAGAAAATATAATCGGATTGTATTCGTGTTGGTTTAAAGAGTGTAGTAAGATCACGCTTCTCCTGCGTGTGATCGGACGTAAGCTGTTTGATTGTTCAGCATGAGACTGTCACGCCCAATTAAGATTTAACCCCAATTGTAATGTAATGGACCATTTGGCACATGGGCCCACATCAATATGACCTTGTAATCGGGATATTTATCGTTAAATAATAACTTTTATAAATAATTGTTCTTCCATTGTAATAATCAATTAGACCAAACCCACGTCTGTCCCAAATTTTGTCGTCAACTTAAACTCGTCGATGTTTTAACTAGTCTATATCGCTGGGACTGAACGGAGACTATGTTTATTTTTTATAAATTGAACCTTTTTTAAAAATACATTGGACAAATATATAATCTATATATTTATATTTATATATGTCGAAAAAAACTTATTTGATGTACATTTTAAAAATATTTTCTCCTGACTATTTGCATGCCTTTCCCAATAATTATTTTAATGTTCTATAAATGCTGACACCATATTAAAACCCTATTTCTAACCCTACAATTAAAACGTACTCGTATCTAATGACAAACTCATTCGTTTGAAACTCGTTCAAAACTTAATAACTCGCGTTCTAATCAATATTAAGATCTGAAATTAAAATTCAGTCTAGATTTTATCACCTTAATTTTGTAAACCAAGATTCAAGATAGGCTGTAAACTTGGGGTGAAAAAAGGTCCCTTCGAAATACAAAATTTGGCTGACATACAGTTGATTATAAAAATCTAGCGAATATTTTTTTGTGCTAAAAGGAATTTCACTGAATTCCAATTGTTTTTCGGCTAATTCTGTCAGACTACATGTTTTTCAGATTCCAATGCAATGACTTAATCACCCAGAGGGTAGAGGCTTCGTTTAAGGGATGCAAAATCATAAGATGTTGAGAATATTGCCGGTTGTTCGAGAGAGAAAGGACCTGCCGAACAATTCAGTTTGATTACCATTTCGGTCATTAGAATCCGGATGCTTGCTCGGCCTGTGAATGGAGTACCTAAAAAAGGAAGATAGGAATAAGGTTTAAGAGCTTCTTAGAACATTCGTGGAATAAGCAATAAAAGATGCACAGAGCCTCTAGTGACATCAGTATCACCTATTACTCGGACAGCTTGGCATTGAATTTCTTAAGACATCAAATTCTTGAGAAGACATCGAAAATTATTAGCGCTGTGTGTGTTTGTAATGATTTATGTATAAAAATAATTACAATATTATCACACATGAATTATGTTTTCATGTTTCATTTATATTATGTTATTATTTAAACAAATATAATCTGAAATGAATATTTATAATGGAATTTAACCAAATGCTGTATCGTTAGAGTGGACCTTATCACAGGATATGAGGGTACATTTTTATCGCAACATTTACGTAGTATGTGACATTTAAATTTATTAATATTATTAAATTATCTTTTTGTAATTTTCCAGTAGTTTAAGGTCGTCTTCACTTAACAAAGACATAATGTAATAATGACAAAAAGCGTGATGAACCTTGGTGCCTAAAGAAAGCCAACAAATTGATCGATATCATAGCATTTTTAATAATATCTTCTTCTCTATTTTATAATTCTCAAGTAAAGTAATTAAGATAATCTCCACAATAGAATGTCTTAAAATAAGATAGCTCAAACATTATAGCTCAATAATGGTTCAACCTGACTAATTATTTATCAAATATGCAAAATACTATACATTGAATATATAAAGAATACATTCTTTTTAATTATTAGTATATATATATATAGTATTTAAATATTAGTATATATATAGTATCTTTATAAATATTTAGAATCATTTAAAATTCTTTAAAAAATATTTATCTGTAATAGTTTTTTTTTTATCGTTTGAAACATATTTTTTCTTTATTCTTTTCACGTCTATAGGTGCTAATTGAAACATTATTGTACATAAGAACTTCTAAATACAACGCTATGTTACATAACAACTATCGTGCAAAGGTTTTGTATAAAAAAATAAGATAAATTATTTTATTATAATGTTAACAACGTCATAAACATTAGCATATAATTTGTAAAAATAATAATAAAAAATATTCAAGTTATAAAAACACTTCTTCAGTATTGACGAGTAGTTTATAGTAAAAAAGTTCTATGTAAAGTAACGTTTTAATTATATTTTGTAATAAAATGACAAATTTAAATTTTATAATAATTTATCCATTATTTACTAAATTCATATAATAGGTATTTTTAGTTAAGCAATATATAATTTAATGATAATGCTAATAAGTATTATAACTACTAAACAGTAGTAATAGCTTGATAGCTCACGTTTTACAAATGTAATAAAACTAACAGAAAAAAGTAACATTTATAAAGAGTTTTCCTTATATTTTTTCCTTATCCTTAACTAAATTCCTACAAACCAATTGTTAGGGATTTTATTTTGATGAAAGCAATTTAATACATCGAGTATCTGACAATGCACCTTCTGAATAATGCAGTGTCTCCGGTGCATAGTGCATTTACCTTTGGCTGTCTGCCTGTTGCCTTTTGACCGGCGGCGAACCATAACACGATGCCCTTTACTTGTCTCAATAATGTTAATTCTAATGCCATGACTGCGCCAGACATACATCACCGGTCGTTATAGACAGACATAGGAAAGTCATTGACTTCTACCTATTTTACAATGGCGTGACCGATTAATAATATAAACCATGGCATCTAACATTTTTTTACTTCCAATACAATTTGATTTTTTACTTAATCACCAAACAAACACATTAAAAATCAAAACAAGTTTATGTCTCGTTGAGATTTATAACACTATTTCAAGTCACTGATCGGTGACGTAAATTAACATTTTAAATATGAAACCAGTGGTCATTATTTATGTATACACCTAATAAAGACATGAGACACTCTTGTATATCAGATTTCAATTTGTTTAAGCAATTAATTCAGGTAATTGAGCGCAGCCCGCCCCCAACGCGAAGACCACTACGCGGGCGTAGCATAACAACTGCTAAAGGTACTGCACATTGAATATGTGGTACTACGTGCATAAGTCTTGTCTTGCCTAAAATTTTTTACCTCGTAAATTATAGTCGAACAATAAATTATTCATAATTTATGAATAAGGAAAAAGTGTTCATCAAAACTTTGAAGGGCAATATTAAAAATCAATTAAACTAGCTGTTGTTAAGACCGGATTCTGATTCCAAATTGTTGACACAGATAGTATCGAGTCACGTACGTCGATCGATTAAAACCCATAACATCACTATCGCCACATAATGAGAGCAGAAATAATAATAAAAAAATATTACTAGCCTTGATATTCTAATGCAGTTTTAAATATATTAAAATATACTCAACCGCAAAACAATTAATGCAATTGTCGTTAACGATTGACGTAGTTTATCACTTGTTGATTTATTCTCTATATAACCATTTTTAATTAAAAAAATATAACTTTTAAATGTGCTTTATTTTTAAAATATTTATGGGTATTACACCCTTTTAAAATTGTTAACATTAGAAAAGAATGCGCAGTGCTAAATACAAATTATTGGCAAGTTATTGTGGGCGTTAATTGGTATTTTGAGTAAATGACGTTGGCTCAATAAGGCATAATAAGTTAGATCGTTAGTTGGCACGCGCGGGCGACCAGTACGTTTCTCCAGCCTACGTGACCATTGACAGGGCGCACGGCCGCCCAACCTAACTCACCTCACTTCCATTTAATTGATTCCAATTATAAAGTGATTCAATGACCGGCTTTTAGTAATCGATATTTAATGCGTTATAGTTTATTATTATACATAAATTACTTTTATTTTGTATTAAATATAAACTGACAATTCGTAATTGATAAAATTGTAAATTATAAGTTTGAAATGAAACTGTTTAATTATTAGTTTTATGTATAACTACTTTTATTTAAAATTTAAAAAAAATAGATAGTTTGATTCTCAGTTTAATAGCTAAATCCATTATTTCCTCTTTGTTATAAACCCCTTAATTTTTACTTTATTACTCGTAGATATCTATACTTATTATAAACTTGTGTAAACTCATCTACGACATTGCTACGAGATATTTCTTTCACCTTTCATTTTAATGCATTTTTTCTTACAAGTAACACGTGAGTACTCGTAATACGTATTAATATTTTTTTATTACCATTTCCATACTAAGCTACTAAAGTGCTTTTATCATGGAAACAGGACAACCAAAGTACATATATCAAAGATACATTGGTATCGGTGGGTGGTCTCGAACTTGTGCTCTCGGTTTGTGTAACCATTGCACTGCCACTACACTACAGTCGCCTTAAACACGTTATATTTTTATGTAATCAAAATATTTTTATGCAAGCAAGGGGAAGTCCAACAGCGTCGACGACTAAAAAACAGACTGGATTTACAACTGTATTTTAATTACTATTTTTTTATTTATTTTTATTGTGACACGACATTTGACCTCGACCCGCCTGATGATAAGCAAGAGGAGGTCCAAGAGTGAGTATTAGTATCATGTTATTAATATATGCTCTATGTATTCTGAATATTTCAGATCTATAAAGGTAAAATAGTAAGAATGTAATAACTTTGAACTTGGTATTGTTTATCATAAAAGAGGCTAACTGAAGTATATTTAAAGGTGTTGACGTCTTCAATGACCATGGTTAGAGCATTCACTTCAAGAAAGGCGTTCGAGCGTATCTCCTTTTCAATCGAATAACAACAAAAATATTAAATGACAATGTGTTGTAATATTAATAAAATAAACATAAATTCACTGAGGCTATTTATTGTTGACAGACATTTTTTAAAGGATACATTAGACAACAATGACAGCTACCTACGTCATAATAAATTCATATAAAATATTATTCTAAAAAAGGTAGCAGCATACCAAAAAGATAATATTTACAACACTCCCCCGTTATCGAAGCGGTATGCAAAACATAGAGCATATATAAAAATATAAGAATGTACAAAACAATAATAATAATAAGTCCCTGACTGTACCTTTTGACATATGTAAACATGTTAAGTAACTAGACCTATATCTGAAACACATTTATTGTGTTTACAGTGTGGCAAGCCCTTAGTCAGGACATCCGCTAACATTTCATCGGTAGACATATATTTCAAGTTAATTTTATTATTATCTATTAACTCCCGTATGAAGTGATAGCGTACATCAATGTGTTTTGTACGATTGTGGTGCACAGGGTTCATAGCAAGTTTTTGAGCGCTCTGATTGTCGTTATATAATGTAACACAATCTAACGACTTTGGAAAGAACTCGTTCACCAAGTAATGCAGATAAACAGCTTCTTTCGCAGCTGACGACATCGCCATGTACTCAGCCTCAGTGGAAGAAAGCGCAACAGTAGGCTGTTTCTTACACTCCCATGATATGGCTGCATCTGATAATTTAAATATATATCCTGTATAGGATCTCCTATCAGGTTCATTAGCCCAATCAGCGTCAACATACGTACGAAGATTATCATCACACTTTTTAAAAACTAAACTATATTCTATTGTGCCTTTTAAATAACGCAAAATACGTTTCGCTGCTAACCAATCTATTTGTGTTGGTTTTTTATTAAATTGACTTAAATAACTAACTGCGTATGCTATATCGGGCCTAGTATTTACTGCTATATACATGAGACATCCTATTAAATTTTGATAAGGAACATCAACAATATCCTGTTCAGAACGCTGAACACCAACGTCAATGGGCGTACTTACACTCTTGCACTCGTCCATATTAAAACGTTTTAGCGTATCCAAAATATAACGTTTCTGATTAACAATAATCTTATCATTGTCTCTACTAATATTTAGCCCTAAGCAATAGTTAAGTTTACCTAAATCTTTAATACCAAAATATTTAGTTAAACCATTCTTCAAAAGTTGTAACTCAGATGCATTATTATAAAAGATAATCAAATCATCAACATACACTCCTAATATAAGTATATTGCCGTTATTCCTTTTAATATAATATATACAAGGTTCAATATTAGACCTTTTATAACCTATATTTACAAGTACTTCATTAAGCTTTCTATTCCACGCTCTAGCAGCCTGTTTTAATCCGTATATAGATTTTTGTAATCGACATATCTTAGACTCATCCCCTTTCTTAGCAAAACCTTCAGGTTGACACATATACACCTCTTCATCAAGATTTCCATGAAGAAAAGCAGTATCAACGTCTAGATGATGCATGTGCAAATCATGCTTAACAGCCAAGGCTAAAAGAGTCCTTAGAGACGAATTACGTATAACAGGAGAAAAAGTCTCCTCGTAGTCTATACCATATTTTTGTCTAAAACCTTTGGCTACCAACCGTACTTTGTATCGGCTAATATTACCCTCAGAATCTCGTTTGAGCTTAAATACCCATTTACATGGTACAACTTTTTGGCCAACATTATCTTCTAAAATCCATGTTTTATTATCTAACAAAGATTTATACTCATCTCGCATGGCATTTAGAAATTGACATTGAACAACAGCCCTCGTCAAAGTAATATAAAGTATGGAGATTTATTCAGACACAATAAATTAAATTTAAAAAAAAAATCTAATCATATCCAATTAGAGATGCAATGGAGTTCTACTTTTACGATCCTAACACAACTCTCTCACATCCCTTTCTCTGACAATCCTTTTCACATTTTTTTGTGACTGACCTCGTATCTAAACGATATGATAAATCAAACATATTCTCACGGTTCATTTCCCACAGAGATAGGCAGAGACAATGGAGAACTACTTTCAACTTCAAAACTGTTTATAAAAATAACCCGTCTCGGAATGTTTTTTATTATTGTGACGTAACATAATATGACCTAGATTTGCCTGATGTAACTTATATTAAGTTTGAAACTCGCGAATATTAAAAATAAAAATCAGCTCTCGAAAACCGTCGTGACCCGTATTGAATTTGAGGAAGGTAAAACATAACAGCGGTTCCCAAACTTTTAACTCTACGGAATCATTAACGAAACACAAAATAAGTTTAATTTTTTTTTACTCGACATATGGTCTGACGTTAGGCTGGAGTGCGCTCCATGAATGGAGGTGACCGCCATTCAATTCAATAATTGTAAAGAGCAGTTATTGAATTTGCCCAGTTGAAACCGGCAACTTACAAGCTGATCCGAAAACGCGACTAAGTCATTTCACATTTTGTATACTACCCCGGATGGGCAGACTAGGTACCACTGCCTATCACTCTCTTTGTAGCTAGTTTAATGCACAGTGATCTGTTTTTGCTCTATTTAAAAACTATCAATTTTTTTTTTTAAATCTACTATTCTATAGAATAAAAATAAAAAATAAATTTAAAAATATATAAAAATTAAATAAACAAATTTTATGCAAATTTCACTATCGCGTTTTATTGTTTTAATTAACAATTTTATTTTATTTTATTATTCCGACGTTTCGAGAGCTTTGCAGCCATCGTGGTCACGGATAGTAAACGCGATAGTAAGCCGCATAAAATTTGTTTAATTCATTAATCAATGTTCGCGCAAAATCTAAAAGAAAGTATGTGATAAATAAAAAAATATAAAATATAATAATATCCTGTTAAAAACATTTTTACAATCTCTCGGTATGTTTTATTTATGTATTTTTAGTGTATTTTCATTTATTACTGCACCGCTTAATGCTCCAACTACTAGGCCGGTTTAGTGGATGTAACTGCTACTTACAGTTATGTACCTATAGTTGTAGTCACCTCCATTCATGAATGTTAAATGTCGGGTCACAATAAATAAATTGGCTTACTAATAATAAAAGAGATTATTTTGCGAGTACCTTACAACGGACACGTTCATAGTACACAACGCCTGTCTATTTACAGCCAGCAATAGTTTTATACAAAGAATGAGTTGAAACAATTGCTTAAGTAGGAGTTTAGAAAAATAATACTTCTTATTTTTCATATAACACCGTAGCCTAGTGGTAGAAATGGTTACACAAACCTGGTGTCCTCGCTTCAAAATCACTTGCCGGTTCCAATGTACCTTTGGTATGTGTACTTTGGGCTTCCTCTTTCTATGGTACAAGCACGTTTATTAGTATAAAAATATATTTAACATAAAAACAATAATTTATCAAATAGAGCTATAAATAATAGTTTATCTTGTAATATCTAGAACGAACTTAAAGGCACGTAGAACTGTAGATTAAAGAACAAGTTCCATCGCTTTTAGTTTATCTGTTGTATACAAAATATTTATTTATATACACCAATGACGTCAATGTTATCTATTTCATTGTAATTAAATAAAACAGTAGCTTTGTTTCGTGTATAGTTAAACAATTACAAATTATGTGTGCTATGCAAATGGTTGGTCATTGATTATTTTGTCGGTTGATTAGATTTAGATTCAAAGAAAACTCGAATTTCGAACTATTGTATTTTTATTGTGGCTCGACATATGAAAGCACTTTGCCTTATGTTGGGCTGAAATGCGGTCTATAAATGCAGGCGACTGCTACTATAGTGAAATAACTGTAAAATTGAGTCGCATCCACTACACAGGCCTAGAAAATTATTTTATACTACTGCCTAATGTTTTATAATATTGTTTTAAGTAATAAATTCAATTCTCAGTTATAAATTCAAATTACTAATTAATTCTAAGGCTATAAAAAATCTATGATAATTAATCACATTATTTAAAACCTAGTTTATCACATTGTTTTACTTTGTTATTCTTCTTTAGAATTTATTTTGTTGCACATTATTATTGTTTTTCTTTATTTTATTTTCCTTGGTATTTGTTATTGTTTTAATGACGCACTTTGTCTCTCTTTTTTCTTTTGTTTTGTTTATGTTACTTTGTTATGAATATTATATAATAGCATACTATACTAGTCAGGGAAAGGCCTGTAACACAAGGCAGACTTATGACATATGTACAATTGTTAAGAAAAAAAATTATTAATCTAGTTAATTTAGTAATCTAGTATTAACTAAATTAACTTCTTAATTTATAAGATTACACCTCAACCTTCGTGGAATACCTATATTGTAGGTATTTAGCAAACCGGTAAAATAACGAGCAGCTAAATCTATTTAACTCGCCCACTTTAAGAATTCGCAACCAAACGGAACGTTTCCATTCAACACAATGCATGTGTGCACAAAAAATAATTTTAAAATAATAAACATTATTCCCCTTGAGTTAAACAATTCCGTTGGTTTAACAAGCAATAATATTGACGCTAAAGAGATCGTTTACCATTGCGCGTGCTAGTAAACGTTCGTCTAAAAATAAACTGTAATTGTTTCAGAAAAATTCCAAACGTTTTATTATTAAATAATACATATTGTTCAGATAAAGCTATGAAAAAATACTATATGCACACTTTGTTTTTGATACTACATTCTAACATACAAAAGAGATTAGCGACACTTCTAGCGTTCCCGTTGAGGTAACCATCCGCATTCTGTGGTTGAATTGACAGCTAAACTAACGAATCGGTACGTTTTTTTTTGCGTATAACAATCGACAGCCTCTGGCCAGCAAGTGGGGCAGTCGGATTTTTTTACACTTTGGACTTTTGAACCTTGATGAGGCAAGTTAAGTCACAATTTAAAAAAAACATTTATTAATTAGATTTACAAGCTATAGAAGGTAACTTTAGCCGACAATCGTGTTCCAGGATGATTATTTTTATGATATCAATCATTAGAAATTATCACGCCTCAATTCCCACTGGAATACCTATGGAGACACAACGGAGTGCCACTTTTCATGATCTGGACTCTTTCGTTTCCTTCACATCCACAATTCTCATCATACAGGCTTTATGCGGAGCCTTGGTTTTCGGAATGTCCTCGATTTGATCAAGAAACACTATTTTGCATCGTTCCTATATTATCCTAACCTTTTCGCTTCATTTTCTCTATCTATCCCTGTGCGGAAAAGGCGTGATAATTTCATTGACTGATTTCAAATCATTTACATAAGCTTTCTTTTACTTGTGACTTACTTTCTAGATATAGAATTTCTATGGGCGATTGATCACCTAAATCATCCCCTGTCAACGGATATATTAATTCGTAAACATATTTAATAACTACAATGTTATGTTTACATTTGTGCAACCTTGTGCACATAAACAAATAACCAGAAGGAGAACACGTTAATTAAAATAATCTTGAGTACGCTTTATAACCGATATTCATTTGCTGCTGTACATCAGATCACAAATTGTGGTCAAAAATAGGTGGAAAAGTCAGACAGAAAATCACTTTTGAGGTAGCAATCAAAACTTAAGTATTTTTAAAATTACATTCAGAAGTATTTACTATTATTCGCGATATTTACAGCCGCAAAGCCATCGTTGCGGGCTACATATTGTGACGTACAATCAAATGCCAATTAGTTGAAGAAGCGCTTTATTTGCACAATCCAAATATCCCAATTGCCAAGCCTATATAAAATATCCTTGTCGTTCGTGTTGTCTTTCCGAAGTCCGCAGGTATCGCTTGTTTTCGCTTCCGATGCCCTTACCGGACTTTTCCACCGGACTGACGTGCCGGCCGTGGTCCTTGTATATAGGATTATTTAATGATCCAGAATATTCCACTTGGATCTTAACTGGTGCGTTCTTTGTTTTCTAACAAAGGAGATCGAGACAATTCGGCCTTCATCCCATGTGTTAAATCTATTGTGGAGAGCTTGTTTACGTTCATCTATGTGCATTGCAAAATTCCAAAAGTATTTCTAGAATGATCCGATCTCTTTGCGGCACTGACAGTACGTAACAATATTTAATTCGTATACATATACTAGCTGACCCGTGCGCACTTGGTTGGGCAGTAAACATTTTTACTTGTGATAAATTATGACTGTGTTTCGGTAAGTACTGAGTGCTATGATTTATTTCCTGGCTGTCAAATGGAGCGTTATATTTCCACCTTTGTTGCCTAAATATAAAAGGTAAACGTCATGCTGTCGCTGACTTTTTTGTAGGCATTATCAAGCTGTACAACTTTTCTCTAGAACTCACTTATCTATCTCTCATCGTTAAAGCAGCGTTTGTAAGACCGTTTTTTCTCCGACTTGCTTTGGATTTTTCGGGTTAGTATAGCCTATTAAAAAAACTTTCATCCCCTATTTTCCTCTTTTATGTGTTGAATTTTAGAAAAGCTCAAATACGTAACTTATTATTTTTACCGCACTTAATTTATACGAAATTCCATGTAGGTCCAAGGAATAAAAAGTTTCATACAAACTTGGGGATAAAGTTTCACCCCTCCTTGAAGGTTGAAATTTGCAAAATCCTTCCCAATGGATGCCTTGGTCATATGAGGAATGAATACGTGTGCGAAATTTTAATTTTCTAGCCTTAAGGGCTTGGCCTGTGCGTTGAGACACTAATCAATCACTTTTGCATTTATTTATGTAGATAAATATTTAATATACATTTATACTTATTAATTATCATAAATAATTCGTGTATAATGGGAGCAGTGGACACGCGATACAGGCTTGGTGTTGCGCTGGCGGTGCTTAGTGTGGGACACGATCACGTGACACATTGACGTCAATGCTGACCTCTACAAAGCAACGACTCGTGTCGTTGCCGCCGAGTGCCGCTTTTATCAACATGGACTCCCAGTACCTGCGTCCTAGACATCCATTAATAATTAGCCAATGATTTCCGGCAACAATCACCTGCCCTGCACACAGTTCTCATTTTGAGATAATATACACATAAATAAATGTTGTGTAGATACATTTTGCATTTAACCAAGATACATTTTACATTTAACCAAGATACATAAACTAAGATAGACATAATTATTTATCGCATAAGACAGGATACTTCGAAAAATTAATCAATAAATCAAATTGTTATAGAGATAGGCAGAGACAATGGAGCGCCACGATCCTGACACAGCTCCCTCGCTTCCCTCACTTTAATAAAAACTAAATAAAAAATAGGATAAACGGCAAAAATGTACATTATCTATCACTAAAAGTGCGAACAACGTTAAAATGTACGATTCTCCCCATCACACAGTACCTACAATGGGGAAAAGAGGGCAAAACAATTACACTTGTCGAATAATTCTCAATAATGGGAATTATTGGATCATACCATTTTAGGTATTGAAACAGATAAGGGTAATAAAGGCAAAACAATTACATTACATTTGTCATATTATTCTCATCAATGGGAATTATTAGATATTAGCCTTTTAGGTAGTGAAAGGTAATAAGGTGCATAAAGTACTAAGATTTTTAAATAGAAAATTCATATAATATGCGTTAGAAATATATATAATAAACATACATAAGAATAAAATATCTACATATACTATAGCCCATGTGTTCTACCCATGCTAACCTTGGATCCTTTTTTTTATTGTGACTCGACATCTGACCTAGACTTACAAAGGGAGTTCCAAGAGTGCCAACAACTAAAAAACTGAGTCAGTTTATGGCTGCCACTGTCATGCGGGCCATTAGGCTCCTTCACGCATTGCTTGAAGGATCCAAGGTTATAGGATGGGGAGAACACTTGGGCTAGTAAAGCATTCTACTTGTTTATTGTTCTACAAATAAACGACGCACCGAACCTTTTTAGTTCGACTGCCGTTTCAGTCGAAAGATTGCGTGGCTGTACAGCGAAATAGTAACAATAAATGACGCATAGAGAAACTACAATAAACCCAGGGCATTGGGAAGATGTTTGGCAGTGCCGTTCTGTTTAGCCGTTTGGTCTGAACCAGTGTTTCCCTACCTTTTTTAGGCCATGCCTCACCATAACATTTCCAAAATTTTTATGCCCCCATACATAATTTTAAACCATTAAAAATTGTTTTGTTCCCTTAAGAAATATAAATGATTTTGAAGAATTTGCCTATTTTTAGGTTTGTCACCGATATCTAGCATTACATTTAAATAACCCAACGCGAAAGGGTTACAGTCGTGTCGAGTCCATTTTTTAATTGCCCCCCTTAACTATCAATTTTTCCCCTGTGGGGCGTGGGCCCCACGTTGGGAAACACTGGTCTGAACAGAAAAAGAAGAGGAATTATTAACCTTCTATAGTATGTATGTCGTTAGGTTTACATTGATTACTTTGGTATATTAAATTGTTTGGGTTGACGTTTTCTACGTTTTATTGAATCTTTAAATATATTTTTTGGAAATTTGTTTTGGTAAGTTAGGTATTTATAAAATGAGTTGCAATGATGTACTTTGCCCAGCTTTATCTTGCTTCTTGGATTGCCGTGCTAGGGGAGCAGACGTGCTTGAATGATACAGGACAACCAAAGCACATATATCAAAGATACACTGGTACCGGCGAGTGGATTTGAACTGGGGGCTCACACCACTTTGTCGCCATGCATCAGTTTTTACGAGTATGTTATAATTATTTTACATAAGAGTATGTAGATTATTTTTATTATTATTTAAAAGAATATTATTAGCTTACACTTGTAAAGAAAAAGTAGGTATAATGGGAATGGCATTATAATTAAATACGCTTAATTCCTCTAAAATTAAGAAGAATAATAATAATTAAAATTTGTGTGTATGGTTTGTTGGTCACATTCCAATAGATCAGCATGAAGTGAATATCCTGATCCTGCGTTTGGTCAGGTCAAAGTACTTTAAAATTTTCAGTTTAATATGTACATATTTTGATTTAATTTGGTGGCGCGAAAAAAAAATTATTTGTATTCCTCAGCACTTAACAAAAAATACGGATAACATGAATTCAATTCATAGACATGAAGAAATAAATCTAAAATACTGGTATATTTTAATACATCGAGAGTTACGTAAATTTTGGCATGGACTTATATTAAACATGAAGCAACTATTGCATATTTTAGAATTCTATCTCCTTGTTAGATAATACTATTTTTGGATTATTTTGTATAAATTTTCTATTGGAGTCAACGCTTTCCGGGAAAGTAAAAGCGTGACACGTGATTTTATTATCACACGATGAATTTTAATGAGAATATCACGTGAAATTCGAGAGAAAACTCGCATTTATAAACTAAAAATATAACACTTTCTTCTGCTGAAAAACAACTGCTTTACATAATGCTTATATCAAATTTAAGTTCACTGTACTTCTAGAAAATTTTATACTCAGGGTGTAGCCGCCGAGTAAAATTAAAAATAAAATAGATTTTTGGCTTATTGCAAGGATACCACTTACTAATATAAATTTAAGAGAAACATTATAAAAATAGAATAGAAAAATTTCGACGCACGTAAGTAGGTACTAGCTCCGCAGTGGCCCAAGCGGTCGCAGCCGACCGATGTGCACGCTTCAATATTGTCCACAATATTATATAATTTTTATAGTTATTTGTAAAGATATCGACTTACTAAAATATCGACAAATTACCAATAAAATCTAATTGTCACGCCTCAATTCCTACAGAGATAGGTAGAGACAATGGAGCGCTATCTTTCACGATCAACAACTATATTTAATTTCATTTATTCATAAATAACGACAAACTTACCACATAACGAATTACCACATATTTGTTATAGATGCACCTTTGGCCGGCACAGTTACGGCGATTAGGGAAGCCGTGAACTACGTAACTCGGTTTTTTCCAGTGGTCGTCACTCTTGAACCTCCTTTTGCTTATCATCAGGCGAGTCAAAGTCAGATAAAAATAATAATTAAAGAATGAGGTATATAATTGCAAGACCGGGTGTTTAAAGAGTGGTAGGCAGTTGGTGGTCATTTGCCCGGTCTGCTGACAAAGTGTTGTACGGCTACTTTCATGTGAGTGATCAGAAGGTCGCCGGAATCCAGTCTGGTCGGGAGTAGATACGACTGCTGTCTGCAGACAGTTCTCTGTGATAGCAGTCATATGTCATGATATATTTAAAAATATACACTTTACGTTTACGAGTATTTCCATGTACGTATGTAAATAAAAAATTAGGGAAATCACTTTTGAAAATTGATATCCTAGTGGCAAACACCTGAATATCGCACTTCGTCTAAATCATTGAATAGTAATATGTCAATATATTATAACACGTGATGAATATCTGAATAAATAAACATGCCAAAAACTAGTCTAATAGCACTACACTATCTACGTCAATACTATCTAATTTAATCCTACGTTTCCAACGCCTATAGTTTGCAAAAAAAATAATTAGGTACATTTTTTTGTTAAATTAAACAAGTTGGCGAACCACGTTAGTAATATTTAAATATTACACAAAAATTGTTGATACAAAAAAGTGCAAAATAAAGCTGTCAGTGGTGACATGCTTATGACCAAACAACTCAATATGTTTTAATTGCGACAAAACATCTGACCTCGACCCGCCTGATGATAAACAAGAAGAGGTCCAAGAGTGACGACGACTGCAAAAACCGAGTCAGCTCACGGCTGCCTGAGCCGCCGTCACTATGCCGGCCAAAGGTGCTTCTTCACCTATCGCTTGAAGGGTCAAAAGTTATAGGATGGAGAGAACACATGGGCTGGCAACGCATTCCACTTGTCGATTGTTTTTACAAAGAAAAGACGCCCCGAACTTTAGTTCGACTGCCGATTCGATCGACAGAATTCGGATGCATTCCCCTGTGCGGGTGTTACGGATATAAGTAGACGAGGTAGGAACAACGTTAAAGACTAATCCCGGCCTGATGTTAAGTTGAAGGCGACTGCTACTACAGTTAAATAACAAAAAACTACAGGGGGAGTCACATCCACTATGCTGGCCTAGTTGGAACCGGCGATTTTCGAACTGATCCCGAAACGCTACCGAGTCGATTCATGATCTGTATATTTTTAAAGTAGTGGTATATTTTTTAACCTGGGGGAAAAGCTCTATCACCCTGAGTGCTGGTTCTCACTGGCTGCAACCTTTCTACGAAACGTTCAAGCCGCGAGTTGCCGAAGTCTCGACAATGTGCTGCTCAGGTAATCATTGATCATTGTTTGATAATTGCCTAAACGGCGCACTCCCATGTCTTCTTCATTCCAGCCAAGAGTCAATACTCCCAGGACCCCCTCTCGTGTCCCCTTTCCGAAGGGCCTCTGGGGCAACATCAACAACATTTTTTGTTAAAACGTTTTTAATGTCTAGAAATCTAATATTTTATATAAATGAACTCTATCGCATTAGTAGCTGCTGTAGAAGGGCTCTGTATATATATAGATTTTATAATAATAACAATTATTTTATAAGGGAGACCGTGGTGTAGTGGTAGTGCAATGGTTACGCAAACCGAGAGCACGGGTTCGAAACCACTTGCCGATACCAATGTATCTTTGATACATGTACTTTAGTCGTCCTGTTTCTATGATACAAGCACTTTAATAGCTTAATATAGAACAATAAATAAATAAAATTCTGTTGGAACAAGACGAGTAGTGTCCGTAACATGCATTGTCAACAACTTAAGTAAAGTTACGTCTTAAAATTATAACAAATATCAAATGACATTTAACTACAATCTATTTTAGTAATGACATAACAATTGATATGAACTCGTGTAATATAAAAGATAAGGACGAGGTTATCATGAGAAAGCCAAAGTCATTGTGTGAAAGGTTAAAAGTAAAGAAATCTTTATCTAAAGAAATTTAAAAATTAAAGTTATTTTTTGATACTTAGATATAATTGTTTTCATTATTAGGAATTGTTCATATCGAATTGTTAATACAGATTATGCCTACAGGAATAATCTGAAACAAGGGAGCGCCATTTTCCACAACTCTTGTCTTTTATCACTCGCTTCTCTTGCATTCTGTTCATGTCTATTATTGCCTTGCTTTTTACAGGAATACATATTATACATAATTTGTTCAAGAAACAATATTGTGGGTTATCCCATTTTATTCGTTGAGGATAAATGATTTGTTGAGGATAATTAGGTAAATTCATATGACTAATGTACAAAAATGAAATTTTTAAAAAGGGGTGGATAATCTTGAAATAATACCCACTGAATTGTCTCTTGGCAACTACTTAGAATCACTGTTTATGGACAATAAGATTACTATTACTTAAATTTAGGTTAACGTATAATCCTAACAACGTATAAACAAAACAAATCAAAACAAAACATATAAACGACTCTTAGTAAACAGTGCTATGACTTACATCCTATAGTTTGTTATATATATACGTATCTCATAGTTATATAATGTAATAATTTTAAAAACAATCGTAACTAAATACACATCTGTTATTAACGGTTCCACTACTAATTTTACCCCATTAAATTAACAAAAATAAAGTATTAAACGAAAGAGTTCAACGCGTCAATTATATTTTATCTAATACTTAATACCTATGAAGTAAATTCATTAAAGTTGCAAAAATCAGTCATATTTTATAATAGAATATAATAGTTTATTGCTAGTGTTCGCGATAGAAAGCCCGATGTCGACACGACTACTATCGATAGTATAAAAGAACTGTTTTCATACAAAATAACCTATTGTGGTGTTCCTGATTATATTTATGGAACGGAAATATAAATATATATATCATATACAGTATAATAAAAATTTAATTCCATGAAAACGGAAGCGTATCTTCAAGCAGCATGTAGAAAAACCTTCGTTTTTCCTTTCATTGTACGTGTATAACATATATTTCTACTTTAACTCAAATTCCATTCAAATACGTCAAATAAATTTCCACGTCAAATACAATATGTTTATGCAAACCTTAACAGATACTATGTATGATAGAGATGTGAGAAGCATTTTTGCACTTGGATCCCCGTTAAGATGGGTAGTAAAAGATAAGATTATAATTAGAGAAAGGATTTGCTCACTGGCATAAGATGTCTGTATCCATTTGTTACTATGGAGACTGTATTTGTCAATCAATCTGTAAACTTTGTTTATGGTAATGCGATTAAAACGTTTATTTACACGGAAAACCCCGATACTTTAAACAAATTTATATTTTAGTAAAAAATGGGAATAGCCCAATTCCAATATTATTATTTAAAAGCGTACTTGAAAAGAGCAAATTATTTAAAGAAGAAGTCTGAAGACTCTCAAAGTTCGACTAAGTTTTAAAACACTTTTTTAGCCTCATCGCTTATATATTTACATTTTGTTTTAATTAAGATATTGCTTGGTCAATATCATTTAGTTAAATAATAAAGAAAAAATATTGTTTCCTGCAAAAAAGATTTACTCATTCAGATAAGTACTCGACAAAAGTTAACATCTCCACGATTGAAACGAAATAATATTTGCGTACGTTAAATACACAATACAGTCGGCCTTACAAACATTTAATAACATTGTGTTAAGAGTTGCTAAAACAATAACCGGATATGTCAATACAGAAATAATTCTACTCGAAATTCTTCAAAATATGCGAAGGAGCATCAGGAGTAATGGATTCTGGTACACAAAAGAATATGTTTGAAAATATTGAATAAATCAATCGGTAAAACAATAATTCACAAAAATAAACTTTTAGCAAAAAAATGTTACCGACTTCCAGAACCACAAGAAGTCGATTCCATTCATGGACCGCACTCCAGTTATCCAGATGAGATTTAAAAGAGTGGTAGGCAGTTGCAGTGGTAGGCAGCGGAGTCTGCCGATCGGGGGAAATACCACCACTTACAAGTATACAAACCGTAAAGTGACAAAACGATTTGGTCACGTTTTGGGATCAGCTTGTAGTTTGCCGGTTCCAACTAGGCCAGCATAGTGGATGTGAATGCTACTTACATATATTGAATTGTAGTAGCAGTGACATCAATTCGTGGACTACACTCCAGCTTAACATTAAGCGGGGTGCTGTCATATGTCACAATAAAATAAAATAAAATTATAGGTTGTAGTTATAAACTGCAAAGTATCAAATGTTACCACATGTCACATGTATGATTAGGAAACTAAAAAAGCAAACTTACATTACACAAAAAACATGAGAAAAGTGACGCTTTCGATAGTGTTTGCTTTTCACTATTTTTATCTTCATCTTCCACTTCTTTAACACCCTGTAAATTAATATTACTTATTAATAAATTAATATTACCTATATGTATCAATTATATTTTCAAAACATATATAGTCTTTATGATAATCGTTTGTTAATTAAAAAAACCTAAGTACATATATTTTTTTTTATTGTGACTCGACTTATGAGAGCACCCCGCTTGATGTTAAGCCGAAGTGTGGTCCATGAATGAATGTCACTGCTACTACAATTCAATAACTGTGAGTAGCAATCACATCCACTATTTTTTATTACAATACGTTCTCAATGTTTATTTACTATTTTATCATATTAATTATTTTTATCACCGAATGATTACACAAAGTTATAGTGATTACACAATGATTAGTAAAAATGTTAAACAATAATGCGTAAATACATTTTTATACACGTACAAACTTATACAAAAAATTAATCTTAAATGTTATTGTTATGATATAAATACATATATTTGTTTTATTTCTGCAAAGAATTGATGGGCAGAGGTCGTTGATGATTAATCGTCACTTTTTTCACAAATGTATCTGATACAAAGTGGACAGACCACAAACGACCTTGGCATTGCGCGCGCGCATTTGTGCGGCGCTCGTGCTGATAACCAATGTGCCATGCTCTCTACTCACATAGTTCATTTCGCCGTTGGCACAATATAACATCGAATAGCTCTCCGGCGGAAAGTTAAAACGTGAAGCCGCCATGTGGCCGAAGATACACAATACGAATTCCGCACTTAATCCGCCGAACGCAACATATGCTTGTAATATGCGATGACAAGTAACACGCCAGATTAGCTAGTTAGCGTATCGTTTCATTGTTCCTTATTGATTGGCGAAGTGAAGTATTAATAAGCGAGGCATGCCGGTGGAGTGGCGGCGCGGTGCGAACACACTGACACGGGCACCGCGGCACCCGCACATGCGGTTTATCGCTCTTTGCACAATTATTACTAACGCAAACTTCCCTTTCAACAAATTGCTGTACGAAAAAGGTTAGGTCGTACATGTGTAGGTACCCACTTTGTCTTGAGCAATCAATGTCGTGCGTGCTCCATTGTTAACAAGGGATCCACTCGAGGCAGAGAATTTAATTACGGATGTGTACTATGAATTCACAGTTGAATAAACAAACGGTTTCCATATTTATTTATTCATAACTTTGGTAACATACCGCTGGAATTCAGAATAAAAATAAAAATAAGAGATGTTATGTTATTGTGGGCACTGAAATATGGAGAGGGAGTAAAACAACATTTTCCTCTAACATTTATTTATATTACTATATGTGAATAATCGTGACCAAACATTTATTAAATTAACTTGTAGCGTTGATAAAATTAAATATTGCATATGACTGACGACACATCTGAAATAAATATACAACATAGTTTTAATACGCACTGTCTTCTGGGGTTGATCCTTGTACAAACTACACGTCGCATAAAGTTAAACTAGCGGATGCGTGGACACGGTCATATCTAATGCCAGCATGAACACCACCCAGCATAAATATTTTTATTGTAGCATTCTACTTGCTTCAGAAGAACTGTGCGGAAGAACTGTCTCGACATAATATGACAGCACCCCGCTTGATGTTAAGCCGGAGTGTGGTCCATGAATGGATGTCAATGTTACAACAATTCAATAACTGTAAGCAGCAATTATATCCACTATGCCGGCCTAGGTGGAATCGGCAACTTACAAGCTGATCCCGAAGCGCGACCAAATCACTTCACGGTCTGTATACTTTTAAGTGGTCATACTACCCCGGATCGGCAAACTGGGTACCACTGCTCACCACTCTTTGATAACCAGACCCGAAGCAAATATCCATTTTTTTATTAACAAATATCCGCAATATTTAATATAATTATTAAATATTACAAATAAAAGCTAACAAATATTTGCTCCGACCGGGAATCGAACCCGGGACTTTACGCGCAACGTACCAATCGCTATCTGTTCGTCCACGCCTGTCGTCACGTACTCTTCGCACAAAATTCGAAAACGAAAACCAAGTCTTCATGTCAGGCATTAAGTATATATGCGATGGAAGCGGCCTGCATCCAGCAGGTCATAAATCGCATCTTGTGGGTGGACCTGCAGTGCGTTTTCCTGTACGTGTGGTCTCCATTCGAAAACTTGTCTGCCTCAACGGCCCAATCTATTTATTCCACTACCAAAGTACAATATATGTACGCGCAAAGTATACATAGGTTACGAGATACGACATCCGATCACGACCTGCCTAATGGTAAGCAAGAGAAGGTCAAGAGGGCCGACGACTGAAGAACCCTTTGTTACCGTAACTATGCCGGCCAAAATATTTGTATAAATATATCTTTATTTAATTTTTAAATCAATCTGTGTATTTTCTTTTGCATTGAAAGACTGCTGCGGCAAAAAAAATTATGTCCCAAGTTCGCCAGTGTCAAACTATGTTCTAAATTATCCCAACTTATCACTATACTAAATGTGGTCAACTTAACAAATAATGGTTAAAGAAAGAATAAAATGTATTATAAAAGGTTACTTACATCCGCAAATGTATCCAAAGAAATGACTCTAAACACACTTCTCACCGCAAGTGGTCGATTCGCTCTCATTAACATAAAAAGCAATTGCATTCGAACATCAATCACAGGCAGCGTCTCCCAACCGCTCGAGTATATCGACGTAAAGATACTTTCACCCTGTTAGCAAATTAATATTATACTGCTTACATATATGATCCTTCAAACGATGCGTGAAGAAGCACCTTAGGCCGGCATAGTGGCGGCGGCTGGGGCAGCCGGGAACTGACTCGGTTATTCCAGTCGTCCTCACTCTTGGACCTCCTCTTGCTTATCATCAGGCGCGTCGAGGTCAGATGTCGTGTCACAATAAAAAATAAGTTATAGACTATTTCAAGTTTTTTTATTTTTTTATTTATTATTATTTACTTTTCTATACTAAGCTACTAAAGTGCTTGTATCATAGAAACAGGACAACCAAAGTACATATATCAAAGATACATTGAAACCGGTGGCTGGTCTCGAACTCGTGCTCTCGGTTTGCGTAACCATTGCACTGCCACTACACCACGGTAGCCTTCGGTCGTTATTCCTAGCCAATGCGCCATGCGTGTCGTCAATTATTTTTATTAAAAGTCTGGCATCAATTTTTCGCACAAATATGAGTTATATGAATTGTGATGAAATAGTTATATCGTCTTATCGTCCATTCACACAGATTATAGGTACGGCTATTTCATTACAATGTAATGTTTACATTATACTTGCGATAAACTTTGACAAAGAGTTATCAATTATTACAAAAAGGTAAGGCTAGGTATTTTTAAAATAGATTTGTTTAGCTCTTTTCTAAAATGTTTCGGGATCAGCTTGTAAGTTTCCAGTTCCAACTAGGCCAGCATAGTGGGTGTGAGTTCTACTTGAAGCTGTTTAACTGTAGTAGCAGTTGCCTTCATTCATGAACTGCACTCCAGCTTAACATCAGACGGGGTGCTATCATATGACTCATATGTCGAGTTACAATCTATACATCTATACATATAAATAAAATTGGAGTGTTTGTTTGTAAATAACCGTTTACAAACAAATAAAATATACAAAAAATAAATAAAATATACAAATGAAATAACCGTTTTTATACATGTACCTATATAAATACGGTAAAAACACCAAAATAACATTTTTTACAATTTTTGTCTGTCTATCTGTCTGTTTGTTCCGGCTATCTCTAAAATGGCTGGACCGATTTTGACGGGACTTTTATTGGCAGGTAGCTGATGTAATAAGGAGTAACATAGGCTATGTTTATTTTAGAAAAAATCTTTTATTACAAATAAAAGCTATGAAACAAATATTTGCTCCGGCCGAGAATCGAACTCGTGACTTTACGCGCAACAAACCAATTGCTAACCGTTCGTTTATCTTAGTTGATATGATATTAAAAACCAGGAGTACCTGATGATGGACCATGAGGACCCCTTTCCTGTCATGTACTCACATTGCGATTACAGTTTATAAACGCGGGTGAAACCGCGGGAATCAGCTAGTAAAATATATTTTTATTACCGTCTCTAAAAGCAATCCACCATAATAACAAGGAACAAACATATGCGCCAAACAAACGAATTCCATCGATATGAATTCCACATTCACATTGCCCCGTTTTAAAGACTGAAAAAAAACAATAAACAATTTTAAACCGTATCTACCTTATTTTCTGTCGACCGAATCGGAAGTCGAACTAAAAGGTTAGGCGTGTCATTTCTTTGTATTGTTCTACGTGTGTGTTCTATAGTGGAATGTTTTACCACCTCATGTGTTCTCCCTATACCTTAGATCCTTTGGCCGGCATAGTAAGGGCAACTGTAGGGGCAACTGAGGCAACCGTAAACTCAATTAGATCGATCTTAGATTTCTCCTAGCTTACCATCGGCTAACTCGCATTTAAATAAAGAATACAAACAGAATCAGCCGTAGGACTCCACGTCAGACGATAAATAAATGATTTAATTTGAACACCTCTTCAGAGTACATTTAGCGAGATAAAACCTTCGTAATATGAATTTTATTTTTAAACTTTATGCACTATATACCAAGATGAATTTAAAGGAGCTAGACATTCTCTGCCAGTTAACCTTGGGGAGTAGCAGAAAGATCAAAATAAAGGATAATGTAATAAGATTTTTTATATTTATTGTAACACGATATTTGACTCGACCCGCCTGATGATAAGCAAGAGGAGGTCCAAGAATGACGACGACTGAAAAAACCGAGTTAGTTCACGGCTGCCTCAGTCGTTACTATGCCGAATTACATTAGAAACACATTAATAAAATACATCTATACTTGTAGCAAATACTAAAGTAGATAGAAACATTTTATCTCTGGGCAATTCCTAAAGCTTTCCTTCACAAGCAACATTTTTTCTATAAGTACTATACATTACAAATTGTACATTGATACTGGCAGCCTTTTCTCAAATGACTTGTCACGTCATTACACCGGTTGAACTTAATTAGGAATTTATTACCTCAACAATTGCTAATGCAGTAAATGGTATAGACACAGTAGTCACTTTTAGTGAAATTTCATACCAAGCAAGCAATGTCTTTTTCATGCAATCAACAAACCTGTAAAATATCATATATCTCGTATTAAAATCTACAGTTTAAAATCACATCATACTTTCAATTCAATCAATTAGAGACTAAATTGAAATAAAAGATTAGTGTTGCGTTTATTTAGATTGAATTTTCTTTTTTATCATTGTGTCTCGCTTGAAGGTAAGCGTGATCGAGGCATGAAGGATCCCGCTGCTTAGACAGCTTTCGAAACATCAGACCGATAAACTTTATAAATATGATAGTAGGCCTCAAAACTTTTAACTCATTATGTTCAAGCTAAGCCTCAGAAAATACCTACAATAAAATATCTCAACCTAAAATCATACAAAAATTAAAATTACAAAAACAAACTTACTTATAAATACTTTGTAGGTGAATAATTATATTTCTCACTTCACATCTAAGCGTCCTTGGATCTATAATTTCATTAATAAACAATTTGCTTATCTTAATTTTAGCAACTTCTAATTGCCCGCACGCGTGTAACATGAACGTTGGACCTAGGGAATCAAACCCAGCGTACATGCTCGCGGCACACAAAACAAAACATATATTTAACACCAACATGGGTAAAAAAACAACCAACTCATCCTTCCTTTCATCTAAACCAGAAGGATATGTATACTCAAAAATCTTCTCTGTATGATATTCACCAAATAAATATCGATAAATTATTATTATTATAGGTCTCACAGTAAAAACTCCGCCTGTAATGAAAGGTGTGAAAAACCATAGTTTACAAACCCAAGTTCCTTTGTGGGCAAATTTCAAAACAGCATCTTGTTCTTCCTCTGTTAATGATTTATAAATTCCGAAATCAGCATCTACATAGTTTATCAACCATTCGTTGCCTTTTCTATGCAACACTAGTGTAAAATACTTTATAGTAATTATAAACGCAATGATTAGTAAAGCTCCACTCCTACAAACGTGCTCTGTCGCATTTTCCTGATGTATGTCGTAGAATATTATTGAGTTAAGTATTAAACCAAAATGCGTGATAAAAGTGCCGATAACGAATAAGAAACGAAACACCCAAAAGAAGTTTCTAGACGAAGATGGGTGAGAGCCATTCACCCTCATACACAACGTGGATAATTTGAATAATTTTTCAAATTTCAATTCCTTTGAATTGTCCTCCATGACGTTGGTTGTTGAATTGAATAAAAGGAAATGAGTTAAAGAATTTTAAAGTCTTGCTTTTAAATACATTAATGTGACAATTGATATACAGGTTGATTTATTGTTTATTTAACTTAATATTTTGATAATTTTAAAGCTATATGTTAAAAGCGGCATAGTTGGGGTCTTACAATAAATACACTGCCTCCACTTTTCCGCCTGCCACGCGATGTACTCGGCACCCGCACAAAGAATCCATGGATGCCAAGAAAAATGTCTTTTTTAATGTCTATAATAGATTTATTGATTCTCATCTCTAGACTGGTGAAGGGTGACTACCACTGAATAAATAGGTAAAACAAATCAGATAGAAAAAAACACGCATCAACATAAATGCATTTACAATATACAACAATATACAACTTGGACCGCAGTTGAAAGAACTGCACGATGATAAGATAGGATAAATGTAGTCTGGCCGGTACCATTTTCTAATCTATTGTTTGAATACACCCCGTATAGCATCAATCAATCATTCCAAAATGACAGTCCCAATCAGTGACATTACTTTAAATGACAAACACATTATTTCACTATTATTTACTATAATGATGTATAAATCAAATCAAAAACATGCTATCATTCTCACGGCTTATCACAATTTGTAAAACAATCAAATTTTGACAGAACATATAATCAAAAATAATAACTGCGTATATGAGGTATTATGTCTTAATAAATAATTCATAACGGTATTTGAACGTCAAAGAAAATATTTTCTATATTATATTGTGGCTTCACCGCATACTGTCTGATGTTAGGCATTTTTTTTGCTCATCCAGAATTGCGACTAAGTCACTTCACGGTCTGTAAGTTGTGGAAACGCCCTGTATCGGCAGACCGGGCACCACTGCCTACCACTCTTTAACAACCAGACCCGGATTAAATATCGGTCTCTTTTTTTATGCCTGATCTAAGCTGGAGTGCGGCATTGGTATACCCCGTTAAAAATAGACCACGGTTGAAAATGTATTAAATTATTGGACCGGCGCGTCGTATTTTTTTCCCGAACAATCGACAAGTATTGTTTTACTAGCCCATCTGTATGGATTGTAAAAGCACCTCTGGTGACGACGACTGCTCCGAAAACTATTCACTTCAACCTCTACATTAATATGCTATTATATCTTTCTCTGACATCTCACACGTGTTGGCGCTAGTTTTTTTTCTATGATACTAATTGATAAGGCGCTCCATTGACGACAGGCGTGGACATACGGTTAGCGATTGGTTTGGTGCGCGTAAATTCCCGGGTTCGATTCCTAGTCGGAGCAAATATATATTTCATAGCTTTTATTTGTAATATTTAATAATTATATTAAATATTGCAAATATTTGTTAATAAAAAAGTGGTGAATATTTGCTTCGGGTCTGGTTATTAAAGAGTGGTAGGCAGGGGTACCCAGACTGCCAATCCGGGGTAGTACCACCACTTACAAGTGTACAGAACGTGAAGTAATTTGGTCACGTTTCGGAATCTTAACATCAAGCGGGGTTAACATCAAGCTGTCATATGTCGAGTCACAATGAAAAAAAATGTCTCTGCCTATCCTTGTGGGAAAAACGCGTGACAATTTGATTGATTGATGATTGATATAAGAGCCTAAGTTTTAAGTGAGACGTCATTTATCGTTTTTTGTATGCTGATCCGTAATCTCGTAATTTAAATAGATCCATAATTCTCGATCTAGGTTGTTATTGCAATTTACAAGGTACTATAAATTTTAATATAAAAGTTCAGCGCGTCGTTTTTTTGTTGAACAATTTACATGTGGAATACTTTACCAGTCCATGTGTTCTCCACACCCTATCTTCCATCCCTCATCCAGACCTTGGATCCTTCAAGCGATGCGTAAAAAACATCTGGCCGTCATGGTGACGGCGACTAGGACAACCGTAATGAGACTCAGTTTTTTTAGTGATAGAGGTTCTTGGCGAGTCCAGGCTGGTTGTTGCGTCACAATAAACAAAATTTATTTTTATTGTGACTCGACATATGACAACACCCCGCCAGTTGCTAAGCTGGAATCATGAATGAAGGTGACAGCTAATACAGGTAAATAAGCGTAGTCGCAGTCGTATTCGCTATGCCGGCCTAGAATCCCCTGCCAAGTTTTTTTGGCACATGTTTTAAACGACCTCTCGCATATTTAAACGTAAATTTATTATATAAACCTAACAATTATTTATTGAACTGTTGTAGCAGTCACCTCCATTTATGGACCGCACTCCAGCTTATCATAAAGCGGGGTGCTGTCATAGACCAAGCTAAAATAAATACATATGAACATGTATTTTTCCTTTGAGCCTTTTCGAACCATGGTAGAACCAGACGATGAGCAAGGACTTGCTAAGCCCATGCCCATGCTAATAAATTATATTTATTTCATTTTCAATATTAGAAATTTCAAGGGAGTTGTGTAGGGATCGTGGCAAGTGGCGCTCCATTGTCTCTTCCTATCCTTGTGCGAAAAAGGCGTGACAATTTGATTGATTGATCATTTTCAAACATACTTCTAATAAAAATAAAATACTAAAAGGGTAAAAATAATGTATTCAAAAATGTAAAAAGAATAAAATTAAAACAGTATAAAAAATTATATTATTTAATTATTTTATATTTAAAATTCATTAATAATACTGTTTAAAAAACATGTCAAAATCTATTATTAGTCATAAACTTCTCTTTAACCATCTAATATTCCCTCGAAATAAACAAATCATAAAAAGCTTTAATTATTTTATTATTGATCAGAAAAAAATAAAGAACCAATAAAGAATTTTCTAGTTGTGCATTTTATTTTGGTCGTTATATGACAAGACCTCGCCTGATGTTAAGCTGAATAACTGCAAGTAGCAGTTGCATCCACTGCCGGCCTAGTTGGAGCCGGCAACTTTCATGCTGATAATGAAACTTGACTAAGTCACATCACGATCTGTATACTTTAATTGGTCTATCGAAAGTGCCTCTTTGTTTACCAGGGAAAATTAGATTGACAAAGAGTAGATGAGCATAGAGGCAGACAGGGCCGTCTTAAGCATATTCAGCGCCGGGGTGCGAAAGTCAAGGCTCCGCTCGCATGGTCTCAGTGTAGTAGGTACCTATCAAAGTTTATCGCGGTCGGCATGCGCCCCCTAGGACTCTGCGCCCGGGTGCACCGCACCCTTTGAACCCCCGGGTAAAGACGGCCCTGGAGGCAGATGAGCGCGTCAAACCTATCGTGCTACGCAATACCAATACAATGAGAAATCGGAATGTTGTTAATAATAATTATTATCGCGGCTTACTATCGCGTTTATTTTTGGTTTGTTTAATTCATCAATCAATGTTCACGTAAAATATAACGAAATAAAAAATAATTGAGGCTATAAGGTCCAGAGGGAGTACCACCATCTCTTAGGTAATAGTAATATTATTATAATCTTACCGTGCAATTTATCACCACATTTTTATGGAAAAGTAAGCTTATTTTAAATAATATTACTTTCTAAAAGTTGGTTATAGACCACCTAAAGCCACATAAAACTGTAATTTATCAGTACTGAATTTTATTTAATAATTAACATTAGTCTGAACATTAATAAATTTAAATAAGGCACCTATACCAGCGGCACGCTATGATGGCCATTTTGACGTCGGATCCGCCCATGAAGTTTCGTATAAATTAATAATTACGTTTGATGGATCCTATTGATGTTCTTTATTATCACTAAGAAAAACGACAATTGTTCCTTCAAAAATTACATTAAATTATCAAATTGTCACGCCTTTTTCCCAAATGGATAGGCAGAGACAATGGAACGCCGCTTGCCACGATCCTGACACGACTCTCTCACTTCCTTCACATTTACAATTCTCTTCATACAAGCTCTATGGTTATGGGCACTAATCAACCTAGCTTTCTCGAAGATGTCTCCGATTTGGTCGGCGAACAACTTGCCTTGTTCAACGTATCCATTCACATGAGATTTATAAATTATTTTAGTCAATCTACTTTCACTCATCCTTTCCATGTGCCCAAACCATCGAAGCATTCCTTTGTCAATCCTTGTCACTACATCCTCTTTCAAACCACATCTATTGCGCACTGTGCATCGTCACTTCAAAAATTATACTAAACTCAAAACGGCTGCCATAGCGTGCCGTTGGTATTGTGTTAATAAAATAACTACAAGATTAAGAATATTACATATTGAGTGATTTGCGCATCGAACTATCTTAAAACACCTTTAATTTTTAGTTATATTTTTTATAGATAGGAATTAGACAGCACCCCCTGATTTTAAGTTGGAGTGCGATCAATGAATGGGCGTGACTGCTACTATGGTTCAATAGCTGTAAGTGGCAGTCGCATCCACTATGACGGCCTAAATGGAACCCGCCATTTTTTCTTTATTGTGGCTTAACATATGACAGCACTCCGCCTGAAGATAAGCTCGAGTACGGTCCATGAATGGAGGCAACTGCTACTTACAGTTAAATAACTGAAGGGAGCAGTCATATGTAGTATACCGGACCGACCTAGTGGAAGCCCCAGTCGGCATTTTCTCACCAATTAATGGGGGAAAAACATTTTAAAAATCTCTGAGTAATGTATTTGTATAAGTAAGCAGCTGCAGCGCCTTTTCTATGGACGAATCAGTTTTGGTATGCTTGACCCTCTCGAGTGCTGAATTCAGAGCAGCTGGAACGCCAACACTGCGTAACACATACTTTGCCTAAGGTGAAAAATTAAAATATTGTTAGTATATTATAATAGTATAACAGGTTTAAAGTTGCCGGTACCAACTAGGCCGGCATAGTGAATGTGACTGCTACTTACAGTTATTCACAGTAGAAGCACTCGTCTCCACTCATAGACCGTACTCCAGCTTAACATCAGGCGGGGCGTTGTCGAGACAAATATTATTTATTTATATATTTTTTTATAAATAATTAATTTGACACGTAATAAAAAACGACTTAAAAATTACCCTTTACCTAGTTGAAACCTACCTTATGATTATTAGCAGCGAGTGCCCAAATAGCACGACCAGCCATAACAATTTGTGTTATATCGCTTCCCACCAACGCTGTAGTTAACATATCCAATATTTCCGCTATAATCAAAACAAACAATAAATTAATATCATTTATTTTCTATTCAACTTTTATTAGTATTTAAACTAATAGAATTAGCGTATTCGAAAACAAAATTGGTTACTTGGATTTTAATATTTTTATAGCATAACTATGCATAAATAGTTTTGTCGCAGATACGGTGTCAGTAAAACTGTCAAAACGGTTTTTTGCGTTGTCATATATAACGGAAAAAGTGTTAGGGTACAAAAATGTGTGGGAAAAAGACTAATTTTATTAAGAATTGCATGATGAGGTGACAGAGTAGAAGAACTTCAACACAAGCACATAGGCTTAGTGGCCAAAGCTTGCAATGTATAGTCTGTCTAAGCCGAAATGACGCGCTCCCTCCATCGCATTTGCGCACACGAGAAAACATAAAATATGAATGCAACACACCGAAAATGCAATTGGAATTGGTCATTCAGTTGCTGGCTGGACACAAAAGGAGGAGCACGCTGATAAAGTATAGTAATATAGTTAGTAATATTTGCATTCACACATTTAAATAAACTAATAAAGTGGCGGGGCGCGTCATTTATAGTTAGACAACCTATTAGCGTATAGGTACGCCGATATGTATGCATGAATGTTTCCTATACAATTTTCATTATTTAAGTTAAGAGTGGTAGGCAGTCGTGCCCAGTCTGCCGATCCGGGGTAGTGCCACCACTTAAAGGTATCCAAACAGAGAAGTGACCTAGTCGCGTTTCGGGATCAGCTTGTAAGTTGCCGGTTCCAACTAGGCCGGCATAGTAGATGTGACTGTTACTTACAGTTATTTAACCGTAGTAGCAGAAACCTTGATTCATGGAGCGCACTCCAACTTAGCATCAGACGGGTTGCTGTCATATGTCGATTCACAATAAAATAAATAAATATTAATTATTAAAATACGTACGTGTACTTAATATAGTAATCCGATGGTAGTGTGCAGCGTTTGCAATAGCAGGTAGTACTATAATGGGTGCAGGTAGAGGTTTCATTGCCAGAACTTTGGAAGATCCATCCACGTATGATGCCACGCGCGCAGCGAATCGTGACCACGCAATACTTGCTGGGCCCATACGAGTACGTTCCGTTACAGTTATTTTGTAAATGCATGTCAAAACATCACTCTGTAAGGGAAATTTATTTAAATCATTTATTATTCAACAGTTATAAATAAGAGGCAATAATAAAACGAGTATGATCCAGAAGACTATTTTTCTTGATCAAATTGTGATAAATAAATAAAAACTTGTTTGTTGAAACTTGTTGAAATGTTTTTTTTACATTTCTATACTAAGCTACTAAAAGTGATTGTATCAACAGGATGATCAAAATCAAAAATACATTGGTACCAAATAGTGGTTTTGAACCCGTGCCTTTGGTTTACGTGACCATCGCACTACCACTACACCACGATCGCCTTTGAGCACAAGAAGCTTGTACTGTGCTTGAAATGAAGAAATTTATCGTAGTGAGGGAAGCTAGAGAGTTGTGTCAGTATCGTTGCAAACGGCGCTTCATTGTCTCTGCCTATCAACTATATTAATATAAAAACATATAATTATAGTTAATTACTTACCTTAAGTATAAGTGGTCTTGCGTGTGAATGGGACGTGCATTGTGTGAGTGTGTTTAAGGCCAAAACAAGTAGATCTGGACAATGCGGCCGTGACAGTAAAGCTGCTTCACGACTTACCAAAGTGCATAGCTCTGTTATTAAACAACGGCCTGATATGCACGAACACATTGCTGACCAACCTGTCGAACAAATATATGTTTCAAAGAGTAGTAGGCAGTGAAGCCTTGTCTACTGATCAAGGGAAGTATCACCGTGAAGTGACTTAATCGCGTATAGGGATCAGCTCGTAAGTTTCCTTTTGTACCAAATATTTGTTTTATAGCTTTTATTTGTAGTGAAATGATCCGGGGTAGTACCACCACATACAAGTATACAGACCATGAGGTGACTTATTTGCGTTTAGGGCTCAGCTTGTAAATTACCGATTCCAACTAAGCCAGCAAAGTGGAGGTAACAGCTACTTACAGTTATTTAACTGTAGTAGCGGTCACCTCCATTCATGGACCGCACTTCAGCTTAACATCCGGTGGGGTACGGTCATATGTCGCGTCACAATAAATAAAAAACAAAGTATACCTTAAACAAATTTTATGCGGCTTGCTGTCGCGTTTATTTTGGTTTTGATTTTATTTTATTAATCCTATGTTTCGAGAGCTTTGCAGACATCGTGGTCACGCGATAGTAAGTCGCATAAAATTTGTTTAATTCATTAATTAGTGTTCGCGCACAAAATCTAATAAAATATTAACATAGTATACCTTTGGGACATGAATTAGTAAATGTATGCAAGAGATGTACAATAGCTTCTCTCAATGTCTCCGTCATCATGCACCAGGGCCACAAACGATTGAGAGAATTAGTGATGTTATTATCCGCGAAACATTCCTTGGCTTCTATGCAACTTGTCATCATACAATCAATTGTTGTAAGGGTATATAGAAGAGTTGATAACGTTGGATACTGCAAAATAATTTGGAAATATTATTTAAATATTATATATATAAGAGTGGTAGGCAGTGGTACCCAGTCTGCCGATCCGGGGTAGTACCACCACTTACAAGTATACAGACCGTGAAGTGATTTGGCCGCGTTTCGGGATCAGCTTGTAAGTTGCCGGTTCCATCTAGGCCGGCATAGTGGATGTGATTGCTACTCACAGTTATTGAATTGTAGTAGCAGTGACATTCATTCATGGACCACACTTTGGCTTAACATCAAGCGGGGTGCTGTCATATGTCGAGTCGGCCGGCCTAAGGTGCTTCTTCACGCATCGCTTGAAGGATCCAAGGTCATAGGATGGAGAGAACACATGGGCAGGCAAAGCATTCCACTTGTCAATTGTTCTACAAAGAAAAGACGCACCGAACTTTTTAGTTCGACTGCCGATTCGGTCGATAAAATGTGGATGCTTTCCTCGACCTGTGCGGGTATTACGGGTGTGGAAGGACGAGGCAGGAATATAAAGGCCTAGCAAAATAATTTCTTAAATAGGTCAGGTTTTGTTACTTTGAATATACTGTAGTTCTTAATAAATCAACACACATACACTATTAGCATTCTTAATAACTTGAACCGGCTTCCCAATAAAGGAGAGATGATCTCTAATACGGACTAAGGTAGTAAGTAGATTCTGATGAAATTCACGATGGATGGCATACTGGCGCGCACGTGAACTTATACTTAATACTGATGATAATGAAGAGCTGATATTCTGCCAATATTCATCTGCAATTTAAAAAAACATAAAGAAGCAATTATAAAGCCTAAAATGTAGAGATTACTGATGAGGATGGATGCGTTAAACGAGTCAGACCCAGAAGGGTGTTTTCCGATCCGAAAATCGGAGACAAAGCTGGGTCCCTAGTGCCCATAACTACAGAGCTTGTTTAAACTTGGCTTAATTGTATTAACAGTTTAATATGCATTTTAAAATTGTTTGATGTACGAAGATTACAATATAATTGGAATATATCCTTTATTTTGCATAGTTTAGATGTGCAAAATGATCAAACTATAATTTGACAGTTCAAAGCAAAACAAATATGGCGTTGTTTGACAGATAATACAAAAAACATATCTTATGTGCCAAATAACTCAATTGCACAGCAATTAAAAGCAAAATTGTTATTAGTTTTATCAATACAAGTATCGAAACTACTGTTTACATATTTTTTCATCATTGGACATTACAAAAGTACATAAAAGCCCACAATTAATGATGTCCGTTGAATAATTACCTTGACCAAACTCCAGATCAGCTGCATTACTAGTATATAAAATGTATAAATCCATTAAATGTTTTAGTAACGCCTCGCTCATATAATCAGGGCAACATTCATCTGTTGTATTTGCATTAACAACTTTTATATTGTCAAAGAACTCTACCAGTGATATTTCATAAATGAACATACTTCGCTCTGTACTATTAATTGATTTTATTAGTTGATTTAGACAATACATTGTTGCTGCTTTGAGATCTGAAACAATAAGTAAGAAGAAACATTCATGATTAAAATTAATGTTTATGATGGGCTAAGACAACACGGGTTGCGTGTTGGTAACACACCAGGCCGCTACGTCGAAAGTCCCGGGTTTAATTTCCGGTCGGAAAGAAAATTTGTTAATAAAAAAAGATACTGAATTGCTCCGGGTAAATAAATATAATAAATTCCACCGTCTACCAACCCAGGGTAGTACCACCTCTTTCAAGTGTACAGACCATGTCGAGTTTCAGGATCAGCTCGAAAGTTGCCGTAGCTGTCTCCTTTATTAATGAACCGCACACTAACCTAACATGTGTTATATGACGAGACATAATTTAAAAAAAATGTTTTTAGTTCATGTGGACGGGAGACGTGTTGATCTGTCCGTACCTAATTATTTCTAAAGTTGTGGGTGTAAATATAGCAAGAGTGTTAAGTCATGGTCGTGAAAATAGACACTCTAACTGCCTACCCCTTTGGGAATAGAGCCGTAAAAGTTTGTATAAATAAAAAAAATATATAAACTAAAACATCGTGGTCACGATGCCTGCACAGCTCGAAACATCGGAATATTTAAAATATTCATTTTTCAAAAATAATCGCGATAGTAAGCCGCATAATAAGTTGTTTAATCATTTTTTGGGCAAAATCTTGGAAAGTTCTATAATAAACAAATACAAACCATTATTATCAGTCTGTAGACATTTAAGTATTAAACTGAAGAAGTCCTTAGCACGTCCCTCTTTCAATTCAAACCATATTTGTTCACTCGCATTTGTACAACTTAATAGACCACCCAGTAGTTGAAGCTTCTGACAAATTGCATTTTGACATTGTTTCTCAAATCGTACTGTAATAAATACTTTTATTAGGCATTATAGACATCTTATTATTTATCCTATTTATTAGTAGCAGTCTCATCCATTTATGGATCATACTCCAGCTTAACAACAGGCAGGGTGCTTTTTTATTATTGTGATGTTAAGCTGGAGTGTGGTCCTTGAATGGATGCCACTGCTACTACAATTCAATTCAAGGCGACCGTGGTGTAGTGGCTGTGCAATGGCTACGTAAGCCGAGTGGTTATCAATAACTGTAAGTAGCAATCACATCCACTATCCCGGCCTAGTTGGAACCGGCAACATACAAGCCGATTCCGAAACGCGACTAAGTCACTTCACGGTCTGTATACTTGTAAGTGGTGGTACTACCTCAGACTGGGTACCACTGCCTACCACTCTTTGATAACCAGACCTGAAGCAAATATCCGCCTCTTTTTTTATTTACAAATATTTGCAATATAATTATTAAATATTACAAATAAAAGCAATGAAACAAATATTTGTTCCGACAGGAAATCGAACCCGGGACTTTACGTGCAACAAACCAATCGCTAACCGTTCGGCTACTCCTGTGCTGTCATTCATCAGGCCTCAAATAAAGCCAATAGTAGACCGCAAAAACTGTTTTATTACATTGTAGCGGACGCCGCCAAATGCAACAATTAGATGGCGTTGCAAAAAGAGATCCTCTACTAATGGCGTTCAGCATTTAATATCTCGCAAGCGGTATTTCGACAATATCGTGTATATAACCCGCATCGACGCAAGATCGCTACGGCTAGTCGACATGGGATCACAAGTCGATTTCCTTCTCCCACAACATGACGATTTACAATTCATAAGCCCCGGAGAATTAATAAACATAAATTACCTAAATCAGTAGCATACAGTGAACAAAATAATGAATGTAGGCAATCTTTTGTCTCAGCCAATGTATTAAGAATATGTTTGTTCGAAGCGATACTCCTGGCTAATGCTCGACCCACGCTCTCTCTCACACAAGCACTCTCCCACAATGATGGATCACCCCAATAACTGCATCTGAAATCAGATATAGGCTTTTAATTAAATTTAATGGCAAATTAATTATTTTTAAGTTATACAAATAAATTAGCGGAGATTTGTAAAACAATCAACAACTGGGTGACAATTCTACAAATCGAAAGGACATCATTCATTTTGTATGGGGACTTGGGCTTAATTGTATTAACATCTTAAAATAGTTTGATGTACGAAAATTACAATGTAATTGGAATATATCCTTTATTTTGCATAGTTTAGGTGTGCGAAATGAATAAACTATAAATATGACAATTCAAAGCAGAGCAAATATGGCGTTGTTGATACAAAACTCATTTCTTATTTTGCAAATAACTCAATTGCACAGCAATTAAAAGCAAAATTGTTATTAGTTTTATCAATACAAGTATCGAAACTGCCATTTATATATATTTTTATCATTGGACATTACAAAAGTAGTACATAAAAGCCCAAAATTAATTATGTCATTTAGTAATAAACATTCAATGAATAAATTTTGGCCGGCATAGTGACGGCGACTGAGGCAACCGTGAACTGAGTCGGCTATTTCATTCATTGGCGCTCCTAAATGACCCTTTGCTTACCAAAGAGCAAGTCTAGGTCAGATGTCAAATCGCAACGAAATAAAAAACAATTGAAAGTCGAGCTAAATGTTATTTGTCGCATTATTTATGTAGCATTTTACCTAACAATCGAGAAATATAATGCTTATCAGCTTATAACCTTGGATATACTTCATCTTATAAACGTGATAAGGCATTAGCCGGCATAGTGAGGCAACAGTAAACTAAATTGGTTTTTTAGTCGTCGGCGCTCTAGGACTTCTCCTTGCTTACCACCAGACAAGTCAAGGTCAGATATATAGCGCCAGCCCACTATAAAGCTTGCCCTTGTCCATTGTAAGACAAAGAAACGACGCCATTAGCTTGACTGTGGATTCGTTCGACAGAATGCGGATGCTTGTCCCAAGATTGAAAATTCAGAGAAATTTCCGTGGTAAAGAATGCTTAAAGCCGCCAAGTCTATGAAAAATCGTAGGGGCTCCATAATTCATTGGCATAGCCTATAACTCGGACAGCTCAGCGCTGCTATGAATTAAGAGCATCGACAAATTGTGTTCTCTCTCTCCTATAACCTTGGATCCTTCAAGCGATGCGTGAAAAAGCACCTTTGGCCGGCATAATTCACGGCGACTAAGGTAGCCGTGAACTAACTCGGTTGTTTCATTGTCGTCACTCTTAGATCTCCTCTTGCTTAAAATCAGGCGGGTCGATGTCAAATATCGTGACACAATAAAATTTAAAAAAAAAACAATTAAAAATATACCTAAATAACAATCGAAATAATCCTTGTTTATTCCACGTTTTTACCGGACATCTACTGAATACCACAACATTATGAATAATATTCGATATAGCAACCACAAGTTCTGGTGTTGGGGGTATATCTCCAGTACTAAAAGTCATCTTCGGTGATATCTTCACATCGCCATTTTTACTTGCACGCACTTCCATTTCCTCATAATTCTCTAACATTGACATTGGAACGTTTGGTTCTGGAATAAATAAAATCTATATTGCTAATGAACGCGCTAATCACTTTACCACACTTTAAGAGTGGTAGGCAGTGGTAACCAGTCTGCCAATCCGGGGTAGTACCACCACTTACAAATATACAGACCGTGAAGTGATATTTGGTCACGTTTCGGGATCAGCTTGTAAGTTGCCGATTCCATCTAGGCCGGCATAGTGGGTGTGATTGCTACTCAGTTATTGAATTGTAGTAGCAGTGACATTCATTCATTGACCACACTTCGGCTTAACATCAAGCGGGGTGCTGTCATATGTCGAGTCACAATAAAAATAAAAAAAAATAAAAAAAAAATCTCGGGAACTGCGAGTATATGTATTTTTTAAATTTGATAATTCAATATTAAGTAACTTTATAAGCTTAATAGCCATTCTGATTCTCTAGAACCCGATAAATGATCCTCTTAGATCAGCAAAACTAAAAGCTATAGAACTATGGTGCTCGTTTCTTGCGAGCCTTTCCGTGGGGTAATAAGAAAAAAGTCCTGGAGTACTTTTTTTATCCATGTTAATCCAAGAATCTTTCTCACTATAAGCCTACATACATCTGGGCTGAATTGTAAGTCTTGAAGTACCTGATGATGGCAAAGCTGTCGATCAAAGTTCGCGCAGTCTAAGAAAAATTTAAGGTTTAAAATTATTGATGACATAATAATCCTATAATTTATTTTAAAAATAACTCAAAGACAATGTGTAATTAATCATCACATGTTTATGACTTCCATGGAACATACGAGTAATTATGAACAGCTATAAATTTGCATTTCAAAGAATTGCACAAACATAAGTGCACTCCACATATTACACTTATCATTTTCTCAGAATATGTTATCAGTTTTACTAACATGTTTTTAATCATTTCTATATGTAATAAATCTGCTTTTTTTATAGCATGAGATTAGTTTCCGGTTTTAACTACGCCGACTTTGAATTGCTACTTGCATTGACAGCATCCCAGGTTAACAACAGGCGGGTTGCTGTCATATATAGAACCGATCAATCAATCAAATTGTCACGCCATTTTCCCACGGGGATAGGCTGAGACAATGGAGCGCCACTTGCCACGATCCTGACACAACTCCCTCGCTTCCTTCACATCCATAATTCTCCTCATACAAGCTTTACGGTATAAAGTTAGGTTGCATAGTGCCCATAGAAACAAAATTAAAAAAAAACATCCAGTAAAAAATTGACGAATTGACGTTTTTAGCTCGCATAAGATTTTAGTGTGTGATTTTCTACTCTAGTAATATAATGCTTGATGATAAAACATAATAAACATTATTGATTACGATAGCAACGACACAAAATAGATTACAAAATGAATTAATTATTATAATAATGATTTATTGCTAATTAAAATGTGTATGCAGTTAGATGCAATACAATTAATTATGGTAGATTTTTTAATATACTATATATTTTTATAGTGACTCGACATATGACAGCGTCCCTGATGTTAAGCTGCAGTGCGGTCCATGTATGGAGGTGACATCTAGTGCAATTTATGTAGCAGTAACATCTACTATGCCAGCCTAGTTGGAAACGGCAACTTACAAGATAATGCCAAAACTCAACCAAATCACTTTAAGGGCTGTCTGTATACTTGTAAGTGGTGGTACTACCCCGGATCGGCAGACTGGACACCACTGCCCTAATACTTCCATGGAAAAAAATATTTTTATATATTACAAATAAAAGCTATGAAATAATAATTTGCTCCTACCGGGAATCGAACTCTTTACGCGTAACAAACTGGTGTGCCACGCCTGTCGTCGCATGTGGTTTTATTAATTTTATTACCCGATAAAATATATTACGTAGGTAACTATGTGGCCATGCAGGATTTATGTGATTTGTTATTAAAGTGTCTCCTCTTGGTCGTCCTGTTTCTATGATACAAGCTGTGTCCTGTTTCTATGATTTCTATACTAAGCTACCAAGTAGTTTAGTATAGAAATAAATAAATAAAATTAAATATATGGATTCCTCCATTCACAGACAGCACTCTAGCTAAACATTAGGTGCGAGTCATATATGAAGCTAAAAAAAATTTAAAAATACACTCACCAACAAAATATTTATGTTTTTTCTGTTTACAAAACTCTACCAGAATTTCTTGAAAATGCATTAGAAACTCGTATTCCTTTATCTGCTCTAATATTTCGTTTTCGTAAACCTAAAAACAATAATTTGTTTAAAATTCACCATGTTTTTTATTTAAAAAGGAAAACTTATTTTTTTTGTTGTGACTCGACATATGACAGCTTCCCGCTTGATTTTAAGCTGGAGTGTAGTCCAATAATAAATATCTGCTACAACAATTTAATAACTGAACCGGAAACTTACGAGCTGATCCCGAAACGCGACTAAATCACGGTCTGTATACTTGTAAGTGGTGGTACTACCCCGGATCGGCAGACTGATAACTAGACCCGAAGCAAATGTACGCCTCTTTTATTTAATAACAAATATTTACAATATTAAATATTACAAATGAAACAAATATTTGCTCCGACGAGGAATCTAACCCGGGACTTTACGCGCAACAAACCAATCGGCCACGCCTGTCATCAAAATACTTTTTACCCTTATTTAGGGCTAATATACCATTTCAACCCTAAATAAGAGTAAGCGGACAGACAGTTGGTAGTAATTTGTTCATTCTAATAAGTACCCCACTACTTTCAAGCGTGCAAACCGTGTAGTGACTAAGTCGCGTTTCGGAATCAGCTGAGTTTTCGGTTCCAATTTAGCCGTCATGCGATTGCTGCTTGGAGTTATTTAACTGTAGTGGCCATCGTCGCCTCCATTCAGGGACCGCTTAACATCAGGCATGGTACGGTCTTTTGACGAGCCTTAATTTAAAAAAAAAACAATTTTAAAGAACCATTATTTTTCTATGATATTGAGTAAAAGGCCACTGTGGTGTAATGGCAGTGCAATGGTTACACCGAGAGTACGAGCTCGAGACCACCCACCGGTACCAATGTATCTTTGATATATGTACTTTGGCTGTCCTCTTTCTATGATACACGCACTTTAGTAGCTTAGTATAGAAATATAAATTAAAAAATATATATATAAATATAACAGAATTCAAACGCTTAATACATATTTATTGTGTATTGGCATTAAGAACTTATCAAAGAACGAATTTGTGACATTTTAAATATAGCAAACGTCAACTTGTCATTTATTGTTTTTATCAGGATATCATTAAAAATAATATTAGAAATGATTTGTAAAAGGTAATAAATAAAAATGATTCATGATAATGCAAAAACAATGTGTGTAAGAAATTGCTCATGAAACTAACCACAAAACAACAACACGGTTGAGAAAAACTTAATAAAAATAATGCAATTTATAACAGTTAACAGTTGTTACCACGGTATAGCGTGCACGCGCAATCACGCCTGATTATTGAATTGTACTATCTGCTATTACGGCGATTTACTACAGAAAACTTTCACATTTCCCTTCTCTTTGTCTACCTTCGCTCTTTCCCGCGGGAAGTCGGTATCACGCGGGAAAGAGCATACGTATAAAGGCAGTATTAAAAAGCGGCCAAGTGCGAGTAGGACTCGCCCATGAAGGGTTCCGAGCAGCAAGTAACATAATATAAATGTTCTTGTAGTTCGTTGTAACTTTGATCGATTACAGGGGGGGGAGACATTTCACCACTTTGGAAGTGTCTCTCGCGCACACTATTCAGTGCAGCAAAAAATGTTATTAGAAACCTCAATAACATTTTTGAAGACCTATCCATAGATACCTTACACATATGGGTTTGATGAAAAAAAAAATGAGTTCCAGGTCCAAGATTGGGGAACACCCAATTTTTTTTCTATTTTTGTGAAAATGTTAATGCAGTTCACAGAATTCATCTATATACCAAGTTGCTGTGACATACGGACGGACAGACATGACGAATCTATAAGGGTTTCGTTTTTTCTACGGAACCCTAAAATCCATTTAGTCTGGGACCCGCAGGACTTATCCATTATAAAAATAATATACATATATTAAAATATTTAAAAAATTGAGGATAATAAAAGCAGGGATAAAAAGCAATAATGTAATAATTAAACATTGCAAATAAAATATATTTTCTTATTTACAATAAAACATGAGATTTTAAATTAATACCATGTAAAAAACAATTATAATTATAGGTAAGTACGTAACAGTATTATCGTAAAACTAATCAAATCCAATTTTAAAATACTGATTGCACGTTAAATGAAACTTTCTGCTATAAACATAGCTACGATAGATAAAAACAACGATAAAATAACATTTGAATATTTTTCATAGTTCTATTTTTAGACATAGTTAATAACTTAATGATAAATTGTTCATCCAACATTCCATTAAATACACGTTATTTATAAAGAGATTTAACACAAACAGCGTTGATTTCAATCAAAGCCATCACAAGTGTCACATTTACACCGGAAACGCTTCCACTATTAAGAAAGGCGAAACCTCAAATGTAATCCAAAACACCTGCCTATATGAAAACATCAGAAAAGGTACAAAATATAAAAGTTATTTTAATAAACGTTAAAAATTAACTGAATAATAATTATAAGATTTATTAGTTTAATTTTCTGAGACGCAACCAAATACCGCCTTTATTTTTTAAAATAAAACTTCGTGTTTCATATTGTATTGTTGGTGTGGTTCGACTGCAGGGCTCCACTTCATATGATATTAAAATTTCTGCCAAAGCTGCCAACATGGTTAGATGAGAAAATTTTGTACCTAAAAATTTAGGAAGTGTTTATGTAATGAATTCAGTAAATATTATTTTTTCGGATTTAATAATAAAAATGCTATGAGAAATGTAATACGTATTCATTAGATAAATCAAAACATTAATTATTAAACATTAATTAAGTCATTGTCTTTAAATAGTAAAAAAAAACAATTTATGCTCACCAAGACAGATTCTAGGTCCACCACCAAATGCCAAGAATCCAGGCGGGTTTAGATTATCAATAAATCTATCGGGATCAAACCGATCTGGCTCAAGGAAATATCGAGGGTCATTCTGTATACATTGAATAGGTATCATAATAAGATCTTTGACTTTTAAATCGAGGCCCGATATACTACAGTCTGCATTACACAATCGTGTAATCATAGGCGACGGTGGATGCTTACGGAGAGTTTCCAAAATTGTACGAAACAATAAATTCATTGAAGACACAGATTCGTATGTCAACCCATTATGACGATCATAGCACTCCCTAATTTCTTGTCTCAATTCATCTTGCAACTCCTTCCTTTTAGCTATTTCATACATACAAAATGACAGTGTAGTAGATGATGTATCCAAGCCGGCTAACATGAATATAAATGAGTTCGATATAATAAGTTCATCTGTTATCTTTAATTCAGATGCATTTTTCTGTTGGCTCATCATTAACTGTAAGAAATCGTCTCTCTTCTCAGAGTTCTGTCGTCTTTTATCTAAAACTTCTTTTATAATAGACGTGAAGAAAGTCTCAACTTCAACAGAATAGGTTCGAAAATTTAACCACTTAAAAATTTGCGGGAAGAATGATCGACAATAACGTTTTATAATGACAGCTACATTGACTCTGTGCATCTTTTTAGACATTATTAAAAACGGAGAATTTTCATCTTTCATTGATCCAGGATTGACACCGAAGGCACAGCTGCCGATAACGTCTGTAGTATATTTCACAGTTAGTCTCGGAATATTTGTAACATCAGAGGACTCAGCGCATATAGTATTTCGCAATGCTTCGGCACATTCAGCAATCAAAGGGAACATTGCTTTCATCTTTGCAGGCGAAAACGTTGGTGTAACTACATGTCTCATAGCCTTCCACTCAGCACCACTCATATTAAACAAATTACGCAGTAAAGGTTCTCTTCGAGTATCCGTAAACACGGCAACCCGATCGGTGAAACATGAAGACTTCTCGTTAATAATTTGTTTAACAATATCCAAGTCTGCAACTAAAAGTGCCGGTCTTCTCGCTTGAAATATTCCAACAAATTTATTTTCGCGGTACTTATTGTAAAAATACTGCAGCGTTTGCGAATAGCTGATGCGAGTCGTGAACGTGGCGCCAAAGTTTCCAAATATAGGGCATGGTTCTTGATATGGTATATTCCTAATCGCCCAATATTTCCTATTACTCGTTGAATAATGTCTAACAGTTAATAGTATAAGTAAAAATAACACAAAACACAATATATAAACCGTTAATGACATTTTGCTTTCACTAATGTTATCGTAAACACGTATGAGAGTAATTCACAAAATAACAATGCCGGCTATCATTGTACACGACTGCAATGAAGCACGGTCAGGGACCGAGTGAACCGTTGTAGCTTACTCGGTGCGAAAACGATAAGTTTGTGTATAAGCGCTGGTTCAGTGCAATACAGAATAACTAATCAATCCATGGGTGCACGTCAAGGATGCCCATCTTGTTGACGTCGTGATACGAATGAAAAATGAGCCAATAAAATTCTATAAATTATGCATTGTTTCAAAATGATGAATTGAAAATAAAATAAATGAAAAATATTATTTTAACATTTTATTATCATTGTTTGTGATTACTTAATTAACGTAAGATAATTAAAGGTAGTTGAGCAATAGATAATAAAAACGTCTCACCACGAGTGTTGGCTAGAAAAGTAACTACAGAATGTTGTGCTAGTACGTAAATGACATAAATTATCTTTTAGAAATGTAAACAAGTCTATAGACGAAGTGGACTATAAATATCGTATAATATTTACGTGACCGCAGCCATTTATAATAATGAAAAAATGCCGATCATAACATTTAATGGGCATAAGTTTTCTTTTTATACTTGCGAGGCACTTTACTTTACCTGCCATTACCCTCCTTTTTTATTTTTGTTCGGAATATGGAAACAAGGTGCGGGTTATGTTAATCATTCGAATAACAAATATTGTTTTCATTATAATCAACTGGATTTTAAGAAAACCATTGTCGCATATTTTTCACATAAATTATTTCTCGTATAAAAAATAATATATCAATCAATTAAATTGTCACGCTTTTTTCCCACAGGGATAGGCAGAACAAAAGAGCTTCACTTGCTACGATCCTGGCACAACTCCCTCTCTTCCCTCACATCCACAATTCTCTTCAACTAGCTTTACGGTTACAATAATATAATATAAATTAATATATTATACGTATTAGATAATTGTTATTTAATCGGCATTAAATAATATAAATAATCGTTTATTATTATATGTATATCATTTATAATTTTATTTCTTGCCTACAGGCATCTTTAGTAACGTTCACGCCTTAGGTTTGGATTGGAAAAACATAATGATTGAAAAAGGCATTAAGGTAGTCCGCCTTTTAGTAAAGAGGACAAAAAAGATTTGAATAAAACTTTTTGTGCAGAATTCTTTTAGAATAATGTTTTCTGAAATAAAATAAAACCCATATCTAATTTTAATTTTATTTATTCAATTTAAAACATTTTACCAACGCCTAAAAGTTTGTAAAAGATCAACAAATAATTCAAATATTTACTTTTATCAGGATGAATCTCGTTTGGAGCAAATATTTGTTTCATAGCTTTTATTTGCTCCAGGCCAGGCCAGGAGTGGTTTGGCAGCGATGCCCAGTCTATCTATCAGGAATATAACACCCGTATACAGACCATGAAGTGAACACATTTCGGGATTAGCTTGTATTTTGCCGGTTTTAATTAGGCCGGCATAGTATAGTAGCAGTCACCTCGACTCATGGACCGAACACCAGTTTAACATCAGGCGGGGAGTTGAGTAACAATGAATATACTATATAAAGTTAGACAACATCCCAATATAAAAATGGACATAAAAGTTGGTCGAAACCGGTTCAATAATACAATGCAATAAAACGACCAGAAACGCATTGAGGGAACACAAGCTATTTCGTTCTGGGCAAGGAGACGCGGTCTTGTCATCGCTTGGAAATTTAGCACGTGGAAGAATTCCAATTTGTGTTTTCAGTATAATTAAAAGACGTCATTCATTTTGGGCTTTTATGTACTACTTTTATAATGTCCAATGATAAAAAAAATACATAAATTTTAGTTTCAATACTTGTATTGATTGTTGTGCAATTTAGTTATTTGAAAAATAAAATATGGATTTTGTATCATCTGTCAATTTGTTCTGCTTTGAACTGTCATAATTATAGTTCGATTATTTTGCACACCTAAACTATGCATAATAAAGGATATATTCCAATCACATTGTAATATTCGTACATAAAACTAATTTAAAATGTATATGCAACTGTTAATACAATTAAGCCCAAGTCCCTATACAAAATGAATAATGTCCTTTATAATATAACCGAACAACCGAACTAGAGCATAAAACAAACTTAATATTAAAGCGAATTTATGAGTGTTATTTAAATACACATTAATTTGTAAATAACATTATTTTATATTATTATATTTATTTATTTTTTAGTGCTCGACATATGACAGCGCACCCCAACTGATGTTAACCTAAAGTATACTCTATGAATGAAGATAACAGTGGTTTTCGATGGTGCTTGGACCAAAGTCGAAGTGAATTGATAAATGCACAATTTTCGAATTAACCCACGCCGAAAATTGTAATAAATCATAGCACGACAATTTTCACGAGTTAAATCCATGGTAATGGAAACACAGAACATTTAAGATGGCGCCAAATAGAAAGAAGACAATTGATAGTTGTGAAACAAACTGTATTCTACAGTCAATAAGTTCCATTTTCAAATGTAATTAATAATTTTTAAAAATTGTTTACGTTAAGTGGCCAGTTTCAGTTACATAAATAGCAGCCCTCTTATACTACACAAAATATCATTATTAGTTACGCATATATTTGGTATGAGATATTCACAAATACACCCAAATTTTCAAAAATGGTCCACTCGCAAGACTGTTCGTGTGTGTGTTTTTATGTAAATTATCATTAATAAGATTAAAAAGTATAGTAATGGGGTTACTCACTTCAGAGTGAGACGATACGCGGGAAGACACGGCAGCAAACAGATCAGCTGCACCACTTCTTACAATGTTAGCTTCATCCCTTCTCGCAAATATTGATGCTGCATATTTCGACACTGAGGCAAGTGGTACCACTGTACGGAGATTAAAATAAAGTTAAGGTTAACCACTAGACCAGCACCGGCTTTCCTCACAATCAAGTTGCTGGAAAATGGTCTATAGGCCATGTACACACTACATTCTAAATTTGTAAGTGAAAATAGTGATCAACGTTAGAACAGCACGTTGTCCATTTTGTTTATTTTGATAGACACGCGTGGCGCATTTCCCAGTCAGAGCAAATTTTTTTTTATTGTGCCACGACATCTGACCTCGACCCGCCCGAGCCTAAGCAAGAAGAAGTCCAAGAGTGACGACGACTGAAAAAACCGAGTTGGTTCCCGGCTACCTCAGTCGCCGTCACTATGCCGGCCTAATTTTCATTTATTTCTAATATTTAACAATTAGATCTAATATTACCAAAATTTGTTAATAAAAAATAAGGTGGTTGTCTAAGAGTGGTATGGTAGGCTATGATGCCTAGTCTGCCCCTAAGCTAAAAAGGTTGTATGAAGTCAGATAAAAAACAATTGTGAATACGCCGAAAACAATGTAACTATGACATCATTTTTATATTAATTTGGGTACGAAATCGACGTCATCTGATTTGAAGGAGTGCGGAAAGGGGGCATCAGTCTGCTATGCCGACCGTTATGAAAGCAACTATCCTTTTCTTCTTTACCATTCTATCATTCCTTAAATCTTTAAAGCTTTGATTGAAAAAGCACCTTTAGCCGGCATAGTGAGAGAACCGTAAAGTGAGACGGTTTTTGCAGTCGATTGCACTTTTGGAACCGCCCTGTTCTACTTGAGAGGTCAAATGACCCGTGACAATATAAAAATATCCTTTGTGATAGACAAACTTTTGTAATAAATTGTCATTTACCTTGCGTTATCTGTGGCATTAATTGTGGATACAAAGCCAATGCCGCGAGTAGATGCAAAGATACAGCTCTTAACTCTGCACAAGTACCATCGCCACAAGTGACTACTACACGCAGAACTTCACCGGTCCACACGTCACTCCAACGCTATTAAAATTTAAAAAAAAACATTCAATTAATCAAATTGTCACGCCTTTTTCCCACAGAGATAGGCAGAGACAATGGAGCGCCACTTGCCACGATCCTGACACAACCCCCTCGCTTCCTTCACATTCACAATTCTCTTCATATAAGCTCTATGGTTATGGGTACTAGGCAACCTAGCTTTCTTGAAAACTAATTGAAATAAAATTATAATCGAAATTATAAAATTACCATACGTAGCCATGACGGACGAACGTGATTTTTCTAAATCTTACTAATATTTACTAATAAAATATAAAATTATCAAGTATCAAAATACTTAGTTCGTTGTACACTTCGTTTGACAGATATACCGAATGTCATAACGCTATGACTGTCTTACCAGACTGTAGTACCTAAGTATAGACATACGAGTATATAAAAACATATACGAACCTGTACAGGTATCTGAAGTGCTCTGACCCGTTTCATTAAAGCTAATATTGTTAGCATGCAATCAAGCCTGCATGCTTGTCCTTTGCATCCTGATGCACCTCCAATCTTCAAAACAACACTAATATCTTTCATACACGACTCAGTCGTTTCCTGAGTTAACTCACAATGTTTACTATGAATTAAGTAGCGGATGCACTTTACTAACTCATTTAGATAACCTGCGAAAAGTTTATATGTGTATTTTATCTTATATAATTATGATTTTAAATCTGTTTTGATCATGTTCTTAATTAAATTACAATGCCTTTTTGTCTCAGGAATATAAAAGAAACAAAAATTTAATTCTTAAAATTTCAATAAAATTTTCATATGTAATTATTGGATTATATTTAAACTAGGTCTAGACAATGATAGATGAAGACCTGACAACAAGACAATGTCGATTGAACTAATGTCAAAGTGCTAGTTGTATTAGTTATTTAAGTTCAAATTCGGCGCGTTTTCAATCGACTTTCAATCGATTTAAATCTTGCTTGCATATTAACAGGCAAGTGATTGCTAATGTCGTAAGTTTCTATCGATGACGTAACATAGTCGATGTAAACACATAGAATGCGGGGCTCGAAGTAGGTGAGAGAGCGCTCGCAGCTTACTTAGTAGTAACTTCGAGCATCGTCTATAATAATAATTGTATATCAATCAAATCATCACGATTCTATTCCCATAAGCAGAGATGGTGGAACAGAACCTGCCACGATCCTGGCACATTTCTTCCGCTTTCTTTACATCTACACTTGACACAATTATATTTTTATATCCGCACATAAATAATGGTAAAATAAACTATAGGGTTAGCAGGTAGACATTGCCTAAAGCATTAAGTTAGCCTGTACTTAGGCGTGCTTTTTTTTGACGTTAAGTGACGTTACGTTAAGTTTTGTGACGTTAAGATTTAAATAAATAATAAAATCTTTACCTAACATATGAAAATCTTTCAAATTAATCTTCCCTAAACATGTCAATAATATTTTTAATAAGCTTTCCAATTTGGATGCGTCATAATTTTCCTCGTGATCTAATAACACTATACAATGCCGCAACACTTTGACTATATGAATATGTAGTTGTGCAACTTCCAGAGTCTCCTGCTTCGATTGTTGTGGGAACAAATTGAATTTACTTAGAAGTAAAATCATACTATTTTCACTTTCCAAAAATGATAATGTTATCCAACTTGTTAAATTAGGGTCATCTGGAAAATATATTACAATTAACACAACCTCATGCCTGATATTCCCAGCAAAGAAACAATTAATTAGGCTAATAATTTTAATTTTTACATTTCTATACTAAGCTACTAAAAGTGCTTGTATCATAGAAACAGGACAACCAAACAAGAACATATATCAAAGATACATTGGTACCGGTAATTAATAACAGTTCAAATACCAACCCGAATGAGGCACTTGTTCAATGTAAGCAATAATGAACTTTAATAAACTAATCAATAGAGTTATATCTTTAGGTGATGCTGGTGCGGCATTAAGAAACCTTGACATCGTACTCTTCCAAGGTAATGCTGCAAAATCTGATAGCTTCACATTACTCGAACGCAAAAGGAAGGAATAGCTGTTAAACAATAAATTTATTAATTACTTCTAAAAATTGGTTATGAAAAATTAACCCAGCCCCGATGCTTCATCGACTCAGTTCACGGTTTTCTCAGTCGACGAGGAAAACACATATGGTAAAGCATCATCATCCATCATCCATCATCATTACGTCATCATCATCAGCCAAAAGATGTCCACAGCTGAAGATAGGCTTTCCCCTTAGAACGCCATTCCAAAAGACAAGATGCTAGTTGCATCCACCGGAATTTTGTCGTCCATAATTGGTAACGTTAAGAGGACGCTGATTCCCATCCTCCAGTGAGACTGGTCGAGTTTTAGGACATCCCGGGTAAATTTGTTTGCACAGGTCGGGGAAAGCATCCGCATTCCTTCGACGAAATAGGCAGTCGAACTAAAAGGCTCGGTGCACCATTTCTTTGTAGAACAATCGACAAGTGAAATGCTAACCAGCGCATGTGTTCTTCTCATCCTATAAACTTAGATCCTTAAAGCGATGCGTGAAGAAGCAATTTTGGCCGGCACTGTAACGGTGAACAGAGTCTCCTTGTTTACCATCAGGCAATTCAAGATCAAATGTCGAGTAACATTTAAAAAAAATTTTTGGCAATGACAGTTATAAATAAAAATAAAAACCAATACCTTCGTAACCAAGCAATTCCTTCATTAACTTGTTTGTGTGAGGTTGCATTTTGTAGTGCTAACAAATTCTTCGTGCAACAGAACAACGGGCAAGCTGATTGTAATAACATCAGATCGTCGTCAGACATACGTAGTGATAGAGGTCCTGGTGCTGTACAGGATTCTAGAAGTATTCGAGATGAGCCATTCCATTCGTAAGCCCATCTCACACGAATAGCAGCTACGTATCGTTCGTCGTCTAATAACCACTCTGTTGGAAATATTTATTTAATTTAATATATCAACGCTATAGGCGTAGCGTGTTGATTATCCCAGTATGTTACGTGTAAAGTCCACGGTTCGAATCTTGCTTGGGGCAAATAATTGTTTCATATATTTAACAAATTTACAAATAACCCCTAACATAGCATAGTGAATGCGACTGCTACTTACAGTATATTAACCTGTAGTAGCAGTCACGTATATTCATGGAGCGTACTGCAGCTTAATATAATGCGGGGTGCTTTCATATGTCAAGCCACAATAAATAAAAGTGATTTGGTCACGTTTCGGGATCAGCTTGTAAGTTGCCGGTTCTCTCTAGGCCGGCATAGTGGATGTGATTGCTACTCACAGTTATTGAATTGTAGTAGCAGTGACATTCATTCATGGACCACACTTTGGCTTAACATCAAGCGGGGTGCTGTCATATGTCGAGTCACAATAAAAAAAAAAAAATACTTACCCAATGTAGAATGTTCAGTATTGGGGCTGGTATCCCAGTAACTCTGGACTGGAAATGGCAAAGTTGTTCTTTCTACCACACATAGGGGCAAAGCCAATACTCGCTTACGTTCCTTATTGAGCTCTTGCAAAAGAAAACCGCCCCATGCGATTACACATAATATTTGCGACGCCATCAATACTACGGATTCGTTAGCGGGAAACACGAGGATTACTGTGAAGAATTGTCAATTATGCAATCAATTCAATTGATTCGCCTGTCACCCACAGGGATAGGAAGAGACAATAAAGCGCATTCACAATTATTTTCATACAAGCTCTACGATTATGGGCATTAGGCAACCCTTGAACTGGAGACCACGAACTGTTAGACGCTATGCTGCGCTGCCTACTTACGCTGCGTCTACCAGTTCGTGGCCTCCGACGAATAACCAGTGGATGCAACTGGCATGTTGTCTTCGGAATTCAGCAGTGGACGTCTTCCGGCTGATGATGATGATGATGATTTACTACAATTGAAATAATGAAACGCATGTGAAACATACCTCTGACAAGTAATGCAGGCAAACTCAGCATTTTCCCCAATGCATGCCTATTATGGTAGCATATACTATTTATTATTGATACGCAACTTAACGCACACTCAGGAAACGCAATGTAATCGTTGACTAATAATGACATTCTAAAACAAAGATTAACTTACATAGTTATAGTGTAAAACGTAACTATATTATACGAGTATATACTATAGGCCGGTTTCAAATAGGACGGCATAGTGGATATGTAGCTACGTACAATTATTAAACGGTGGTAACCGTCAAATCCATTAATGGATCACACTCCAGCTTAACATCAGGCGGCGTGCTGTCATATGTCAAGCCACAATTAAAATAAAAAAACGATTGGATATAAAACATGATGTACAATCACTAATAAATTAATATTAAAACATATTTTAAAGACTTTTAATTGAATTAAACCAATTAATTTACTTCATTAAACAATTTATATGACATAAAAGCTTGTCGCGAGATTTTCTTGTTTTTTACTGCTTTGAAATTCTGTTGCAAGATTTAAACCGAACAAACATACATACATATAAATATTGCAACGTAAATAAAAGCTTTGAAAAAGAGATCTTTTCCAGGCAACCAACCTTAAGGTAGTGAAACAGATATGGGTGAAAACAGATTAAAGAATTACCTCAACAATGCTACAATAATCTTCAATCCGTCACACTGCTCAAATTTTTCATGGAGATCTTGATTCTGCATTAGTACTGATAGTTGTTGCAAAGTAGACCTTCGTAAGGATGGTTCCAATGTTGGCGTTTTAGGAGCATAGTCATTATTTAAACCCATATCATCTTTATCGAGGTACAAATCTTGTTTTAATACATCCAATATTTGTAGTAAACCTGTGGCCTAAATAAAGTTTGGATTAGTCTATAACTAGTCCCCCCCACATTTGCTCCGGGTCTGTCTGGGTGTGTAAGTATGGTCAGCTGCTGTTCTGGGGTAATACCACCACTTTTAAGTGTATAGACCGTTAATTGACATAGTCGGGTTACGTAATAATAATAAGGAATAGAGTAAGGAATAGCACAGTGCGTGGTAGATGTGGTTTGAAAGAAGATGTAGTGACAAGGATTGACAAAGGGATGCTTCGATGGTATGTGAAGGAAGCGAGGGAGTTGTGTCTGGATCGTGGCAAGTGGCGCTTCATTGTCTCTGCCTATCCCCGTGGGAAAAAGGCATGACAATTTTCAATTTGGTCGGGATAGTAAATGCGACCGCTACTTGTAGTTATTTAACTGTAGTCTCTGGTAATGGATTTCCACTCGATTCTGTCGACCGACCAGCCCAATGTTATGAGGAGAAAGATGATGAGAGGGAGAAAGAAGGCCTCCATCCTATAGGACTGAAGCCTTTAAACGATGCCTGTAAAAGCATCTTTGGCCGGCATAGTGACAGCGACTGAGACAACCGACAACCGAGTCGTTTTCCAGTTTATCCATGTGAATTAGAGCTAAGCGTGTTATATAAACTTTTTGTTTAAACTTGGCAGTATTGTGCCAGTAAAAATGTAATTCAGACTTTATGCAAAAACTACTCCTATTTCTATAGCACTAAAGTTTTTTTTTTCAGTAATATTCTCTGAAGCACTAAAACCCACCTGCATAGACGTAAAAGACTGTGTCCGATCAATATTAAAATCGTCAGGTTCTATACGACGTATTGCACTTATTAATACATCAGCTCTCAAGGTCTCTTTTGGTGGTAAATATCTATCGTCATCTAAAAATATATAAATACAAATATATAATATTTCTTTATAGTAAAAAAATACAAGAGTCGGACTAAAATCCCTAAGACGTCTCTCTGCCAACGTTTGAGTTGAGCAGAAAAGAAAATTAGGTCTATAGACCTAATCCAGAGGGGGCTTCCGGACAGGACGACTATCGGGTCCGCTAATATAATGCATAAAACATAAAACTACTCACCCAACATTAAACAAATTGAAAGCGCGGCGTCCATTTGTACAGTTGGGCAGCGAACAAATAATAACCTCACTAAACCCATGAACACTTCAACACGAGGCACTCCCATATAATCAGCTATTTCCAATTCCAGTGACTTGCATATTGATTTACCTATTTTAAAATAAATGTAAAAGGGAAGTTTTTTTTATTATTTTTTTATTTACATTTCTATACTAAGCTTCTAAAGTGCTTGAATCATAGAAACATGGCAACCAAAGTACATATTGTATATCAAAGATCCATTGGTACCGGTGAGTAGTTTCGAACTCGTGCTCTCGGTTTGCGTAACCATTGCTCTGCCACTACCTGATATCGACTGATATTTTTTGCAGATCTATCTATTTTTCTTTGAGCTAAAACGTTCTTTGAGACGCCATAATGTTCGGAACTTTCTAATCTTGACTAGTCAACTGACCTTGCATGAGCCTTGAGCAAGAGGTTCAAGAACGCCGATGACTGAAAAAATGGATTCAATATACGATTGCCTCAGTCGCCTTCACTATGCCGACTAGAGGTACTTCTTCATGATTCTGTATAATTAGCCCGAATTGTGCTTGTAAAAATACTAAAGCGTGTTACGTGCCATTTGAGATATATGGATATTCTTTTATACTAGCTATCGGTCACCCATCCAATTACTGACCGAGACTTTTTATTTATTGTGAATCGACATATGACTGCACCCCGCTTGATGTTAAGCTGGAGTGTGGTCCATGAATGGATGTCACTGCTACTTCAATTTAATAACTGAGTAGCAATCACATCCACCATGCCGGCCTAGTTGAAGCCGGCAACTTACAAGCTGATCCCGAAACACGACCAAATCACTTCACGGTTTGTTTACTTGTAAGTGGTGGTACTACCCTGGATCGGCAAACTGGGGTACCACTGCCTACCACTCTTTAAGATTTTTCATTGCTAGACTCGCAATCAAATGATTTGCGCACTGTTATCTACTCGGCTACTATTATTTTTATTTCTTTGCAATTATTCTTAATCAATTATATTATTCACATTCCAATACAATAAGTGATTTTATGATAAACAATCATATGTTACCTAACTGAGAATCATGTTCAGCATAACAATGCAATAATGGCAAAATAGGCAGAAAGGCTGCCAACAATCTCCACCATAAACGCTCTGATACCAGTAATCTCCCACGTAGAATCATTGTTACTATTTCTGAAGAACTGCTTGCAATCTAAAAGAATAAAAAAAACTTTTTACACTAGAAATGCACAGCGTTAATAACTACATTGCCACGATTCTGACACAACACACTTGTTTACTTTACATACATGAATTATTTTCATAAAAAATCTATAAGTCAAATCAATCAATCAATTAAATTGTCACACCTTTTTTCCATAGGGATAGGCAGAGACAATGGAGCGCCACTTGCCATATCCTGACACAACTTTCTCGCTTCCTTCACATCCACAATTCTCTTCATACATGCTCTTAAGTTATGGGCACTAGGCAACCTAGGTTTCTTGAGGATGTTTACGATTTGATCGGAAAACACCCTCCTGGGCCTGCCTTGTTTAACGCATCCATCCACATTAGATTTATAAATTGCTTTCGTCAATCTAACATATCTCAATCTCATCCGTCAAATCCCTGGTAAAATTAATGTACATTATATAGGTCATTACTATAATCTACAATTTTAAGCCTTAACCTATCCCTGACGGAAATCGAAATTATGTGCGTATGTAAGAATTTGATTGGTAAATCTTAATAATAAGAGTTATTAAAACTACCACATTTTTTATTTTAACATTAACATTTGTAACATTCAATCTAATTACTAAATATTACAAATAAAAGCTATGGAACAAATATTTGCTTCGATCGGGAATCTAATTCGGGACTATACGCGTACCGGTTGTTAACACAAATGCGTCACGCGTGTCGTGACTTAGTCGCGCTTAGTAGTCCGAAAGTTGCCTTGAAAGTTGTCTTCAAAGTGCTACTTACCTATATTTAACTATAGTAACAGTCGCCTTAGTGCACAGACCGCACTCCAGCCTAACATCAGGCGGTGTGACGTCATATATCAAGCCACAATAAAGAAAATGTTTCTTATACTATGTCCATAGTATAAAAAGTCATATTAAGACATATTCTATACCTAGAGTTTTCTTAAATTTTGCCTTGAATGAATTAAACAAAATTTATGCGGCTTACTATCGCGTTTATTTTTGGTAACGGATTATCTCCGTGACCACGATGGCTGCAAAGCTCTCAAAACGTCGGAAAAATAAAAAAAAAATAAACGTGATAGTAAGCTACATGAAATTTGTTCAATTCATATAATATACCTTTATTGAACTAGATGAAAGTCCGTGACAACATATCTCCGTCAGCACACTAACATCACAAAGCAACGTCAGACATTTCTCATCGATCACTTGATTATTATTCTCTGTAAATATACTCCTTACAGCCTCCGCCATTTTCTGATAGACACTTTCACGGACCCATTGCAAATTGTAAGACATCAAGCTCAACACTATACTCTTAGCTACATCCCAATCGCTCTCATTCAAATCCCAAATGTTTATTTTCTTAAACAATATATTAGAGACTTCTTTTAAAAACTGTTCACTGTGGTGCAACTCTATTAAAGGTAAAGACTTCTTTATAAGTGATAATGCATTCTTAGAGTTGCGACAATAATCTTTATCTTTCATAAATCTTACACCAGCGACCATGTTGTCGAATAATTTCACTAGTTCGATTTGTTTTTTACTACTTTCTTGATCCTTGGATACTTTTGAATTCTAGAAAGAAAGGGAACATTTAATGAGTACGTTAAAGGCGACCGCGGTGTAGTGGCAGTGCAATGGTGATGCAAACCGAGAGCACGGGTTCAAAACCAATTACCAGTACCAATTTATATTTGACACAATATGTACTTATGGTTGTCATGTTACTATGATACAAGCACTCTGCAAGCTTAGTAGGTTTTTAAATCTTTTTTTTATTGTGTCTCGACATATGACAGCACCCCGCCTAATGTTAAGCTGGAGTGCGGTCCATGAATAGAGGTGACTGCTACCACAGTTTAATAACTGTAAGTAGCAGTCCCATCCACTATACCGACCTTATTGGAACCGAGAATTTGCAAGCTAATCCCAAAACGCGACTAAGTTACTTCACGGCCTGTATACTTATAAGAGGCGGTACTTCCCCCTATCGGTCGTATTATAAAATTTAATTATTATTTTGTTTCTGCATAAACAAGTACCTGTATTGTAGCGGCAATCTGAGTAGCAACATTTGGATAGAACAAATCAACTGCAGGATCCAGTTGTGCTACAATCAACGCGTTGAGTAGTGATGTTGGTGGCAAGCTTGAGTCATTAGTCCAGTTTAACAATCTTTGGGCTGACATCACTAATCTTAACCATAGACTTCTATATACCGAACCATTGGATTCCCTGTTAAAAGTTTTATTATTATTAAGTCATTAAGTAGATTGACTGCTACCACAAGAAAACAAGAGTCTTCAACCAGTGTGTGTTGCCAGTGATGATGACATATGGTACTGAGACGTGGCCCCTAAATGTTGGCCTGTTGGAAAAACTCAAGGTCGAGGTAATGGATAGAGCTATGCTTAGAGTATCTTTGCGCGACAAAATCCGGAACGAGGATATTGGCCGAAGAACCAGAATTACCGACATAGCTCGTAGGATTTTTAAGCTGAAGTGTTTCAATGGGCTGCCCACATCGCTCGAAAAACCGACAATCGATGGGGAAGAAAGGTTCTAGAGTGGAGACCACGAACCGGCAAACGTAACGTAGGTAGGCCTCCCACAAGGTGGACTTACGACATAGTGAAAGTCACAAATAACCAGTGGATGCAACTGGCATCTTGACGTTCGAAATGGCGTTCTAATGGGGAGGCCTATGTTCAGCAGTGGACGCCTTCTGGCTGATGATGATGATGAAGTAGATTGACGAGTTTTATTTTATTGTGACACACATTTGACCTCGACCAATTGTATGTGTATATTTTTATGTCTGTTGGTTATTCAATATTTATCATTAATTCCACGCCTAAATTCACACAGGGATAGACAGGGACAACATAACACCACTTTCCACAACACTTAGCCGCGTTTCAGGATCAGCTTGTAAGTTGCCGGTTTCAACTAGGCCGGCATAGTGGATGTGACTTCTTACAGTTATTAAACTGTAGTAGCAGACACCTCCATTTATAGACCGCACTCCAGCTTAACATCAAGCGGGATGCTGTCATATGTCGAGTCACATTTAATCAAATGCATTGGGTAACACACCGATATGCTACGCGTATGTCGCCGATCGTAAGTAAGATAATTGTAAATAAGGCAGATATTTGCTCAGTGTCTTGGTGTTTGTGAGCAATATTGGTTGTCCAGTCAAAATATAAATGTAAAAATTGTGAGAGTATGTGAATATACTTTTCACATTAGCGACCGTGGTGTAGTGGTAGTGCAATGGTTACGCAAACCGAGAGCACGGGTTCTTAACCACTTGCCGGTACCAATGTATCTTTGATATATGTACGTTGATTGTACTGTTTCTATGATACAAGCACTTTAGTAGCTTAGTATAGTAAATATAAATAAAATAATAATAAAAATATATAAATACCTGTATTTATTGATTAAATCACCCAGCAATCTCATAGACATACAACTTTTATGTGCAATATCTCTGTGCGTTTTCGTAGTATGCTCACTTTGCCAAAATTCCTTATCAATACATTCTAACAATAACTCTATTAATTCGTCAATTAACACTGCACATATATTTAATTCTTCCTGAAATTTTATAAAGCTATGTACTTAAAAATATAAATATAAAAAATAATTATATATTAAATTTAATATATAATATATTGTGAATGTGAAGGAAGCGAGGGAGTTGTGTAAGGATCGTGGCAAGTGGCGCTCCATTGTCTCTGCCTATCCCTGTGGAAAGAAGGCGTGACAATTCGATTGATTGATTAATTTAATACAAATATTAAATATAAATCATTTATTTAATTGTAGCTAGACATAATATGACAGCATCCAACGTATAATTATAGTAGTAAGCCAAAATTCGATCCATGTTAAAACCGACATTTTCAAGATGATCCAAATATTTACCATCCGTACACTTAAAATTGCTGGTACTGTACTACCCAGGATCGGCAGACTGGGTAAAGACCATTAATTGCCTGCCAACCAATCATTAAGACCCGGAGCAAATATTTGCCTTATATTCTATGAAAAAACTTTGCTCCGACTGGGAGTAGAACCCAGTACTTAAGCATTGGTTACCACATTTAGGAGTAATAGCCCTAAAACTTACCAAATAAGAATAAGGAATAGCACAGCGCACATGGAAAGGATGAGTGAAAGTAGATTGACGAAAGCAATTTATAAATTTGATGTGGATGGATGCGTTACACAAGGCAGGCTCAGGAGGGTGTTTTCCGATCAATTCAGAGACATCCTCAAGAAAGCTTGGTTGCCTTGTGCCCATAACCTTAGATCTTGTACAAAGAGAATTGTGGATGTGTAGGAAGCAAGGGAGTTGTGTCAGGATCGTGGCAAGAGGCGCTCCATTGTCTCTGCCTGTCCCCATGGGAAAAACGCGTGACAATTTGATTTGGTTGATTGATTGAACTTACCAAATCTACATTTTCTTTCAGATCATAAGCCTTAAAAGCTACATTCCTAGCCATCATTGAGAGGAGTGCGTGCATGAAATCCAGTGCAAAATATGGCGCTGGCAACTGTTTTAATGCAAGTAATCTATAATCTCGCAAGGAATTAGGCGGCGGGACTATACCTATTAATTCCTCATAGTTCAAGTTACCTTCATCTTTGTATCTGGATATATCAAACTAAAAAAATATATTGGATAAATATAAATGTTTACCTTAGAGCTTGTATGAAGAGAATTGTAAATGTAAAGGAAGCGAGGGAGTTGTGTCAGGACCGTGGCAAGTGGCGCTCCACTGTCTTTGCCTATCCCCATGGGAAAAAAAGCGTGATATTTTTATTTATTGATTGATTGATGTTTGCATTATGAGTAATAGGCCATGTTTCTCAATTCTTAGGTATAATCCCGGCGGATAAAACGAACGCTGACTTTTGAGCTGCGTAGTATAAAGATCACGAGATTAAAAGAGCTCTGGACGACTGCGGTAGAAGCAAGTCTGCCTATCTATACAGTCGTGTGCATAATTAAGATTATTTTAAATATTATACACGTGCGTAAAACGCATAGTAGGTAACAAAACAATTTACTGTGCAGCTTTAATGCCAGCGTTCTTTTTATCTGCCCGGAGATCTACTTACCAAGAAGTAAAGAATAGTTAGAGAAGTAAATATATTTATTACAAAATCAATTTATGAATGTGAAATTAACAACATCCACAAACACACAGAGTACGAGAACAATGAACAATTTAATCTACTTAAACTTTACTAATTGTATCAAGAAATTGCCTAGTGCTCATAACAGTAGAGCTTGTATGAAGAGAATTGTGGATGTGAGAGAAGTGAGGGAGTTGTGTCAGGATCGTTGCAAATGGCGCTCTGTTGTCTCTGCCTATCCCTGTGACATTTTCATTGAACGATTATTCATTTTGAGTCTCACATTTGCAAAGGGAGTAAGTTTCTTTGGCCGGCATAGTGATGGCGACTGAGGCAGGTAAATAGTTAAATGTCGTGTCACATTTAAAAAATCATAAATAGCCTCCCCTCTTTTTTTATAACTTGCGCTTAGTTGCGATCCCACAGGTCCACTGTCTATGATGGGCTACAATAAATATAAACAGTGAGTTATAATTATAAGTGGCAAGTGTGTTCTATTGTCTCTGCCTATCCCTCTAGGAAAAAGTATTGATTGATTAAAATACTTACTTTCCTGGGCACATGTGTTAAATCAGCTGAGGCAAGTTGTAGCAATCGCATGCGTAATGATTTCGTTATACATAGTAAAACGTGTAGTGTATCATTGCATTTAGTATTTTGGTTATTATTAACCATTTCTATTAAATTCTGCAAAATTATTATAATATTACAACTATTAGAACAGCAATTCTCATTATTATTAGGCTATTTATAGTAGTGTTGCAATTACCACTTCAAATTATGTTACTGCTATTCTTTTTTTTTATTGTGACTCGACATTGACAACACCCCGCTTGATGTTAAGGTCGAAGTGTGGTCCATGAATAAATGTCACTGCTACTACAATTTAAAAACTGTGAATAGCAATCACATCCACTATGCCGGCCTAGTTGGAACCGGCTCACAAGCTGATCCCAAAACGTGACCAAATCACTTCACGGTCTGTATACTTGTAAGTGGTGGTACTATCCCGGATCGGCAAACTGGGTACCACCCCCTACCACTCTTTGATAACCAGACCCAAAGCAAATATCCACCTCTTTTTTTTAATAACAAATATTTGCAATATTTAATATATGTAGTTATTAAATATTACAAATAAAAGCTATGAAACAAATATTTGCTCCGGTCCGGGTCAAACCCGGGACTTTACGCGCAACAAACGAATCGCTAAACCGTTTGTCCATGCCTGTCGTTAATTTTAGAGATAAGCTAAATTGAATGAAGAGAATTGTGAATGTGAAGGAAGGGAGGGAGTTCTGAGCTCCATCGTCTCTGCCTATCCCCGTGAGAAAAAACCGCGACAATTTGATTATACACTTTACTTGAATAACATACCTCAACGATAGTTGGTCTATTTAAAAACACTTCAGTTGGAAAATCTCTTATGAACACATCTTGAATGAACCTACAACACCTCTTTGTTGATTTCAATAACCGAAGTGCATCCTCCACCAGTATTAATGTCTTCTCATCAGACGGACACAAATAACTCCAAGGAAATAAGAAAACTCTTATAGATTTCGCTTCTTTGCTAAAATTAAAGGTAACATACTATATGAGGAAGAGTGAAAGTAGATTGAAAGATAGACAAAATGCGAATGGATGCGTTAAACGAGGCAGGCCCAGGACAGGAGGGTGTTTGCCGACCAAATCGGAGACATCCTCAAGAAAGCTAGGTTGCCTAGTGCCAATAATAATAGAGCTTGTATGAAGATAATTGTGAATGTGAAGGAAGCGAGGGAGTTGTGTCCGGATCGTGGCAAGTGGCGCTTGTGGCATTGTCTCTGCCTATCCCTGTGGGAAAAGGCTACTGAAGTGCTTGTATCATAGAAACAGGACAAATAAAGTACATATATCAAAGATACACTGGTACCGGCGAGTGTTTTCGAACCCGTGCCACTCGGCTTACGTAGCCACTACACCACGGTCGCCTTATCAACTCATAATAGCAGTGGTCTTAAAACATCGCGAACTTCTCGTCCACAACAATACAATTACTCATAACAAAGGTTTAGAACCAATGGGCTGACAAAAACATACAGTTCTTAAATTATTTAATTACATGTTACCACAATAACTTACCTTGGATCACTAACAGCCCCAGAACTTGTAGTGTCACTAGAAGCGTCATAAGAATCTGATGTCTCATTATATTGTAAAACTCTGCACCCAAAATCAGATTCTGAACTGTAAATTTATTTATTACTAAACTATAATTTACAATTATATTAAGTAAAATGAGGTAGTATGTTATAAAAAAAATATACACCAGTTTTAGTTTGAACGGTCAACCACCATGAAAAAGAGACAAATATAATATGTTGCTCTATATTGTGACACAAAGTTCAGGTTTGCTTATTAGCATTGTTTAAACTTGCCTCTTTTGGAGCGCGTATAACATATACACGTCTTTTCTTATTAAAATATCATTGATAATTTAATAGTAGCAGGCAGTGGTGGTAACAGTAGAGTGACTTAGTTATTAATTGTTTGATACTTCTTTTGCGTTTACTTGTAAAAAAACAGTACAGCAAATCAACACACTTATTATAGGTGAAAATAATGTTATGTGTTGTAGGCAGATAGTAGTCATATGCCCAGTCAGTTTGTCATTGAAATTTTTTATTTTTTTATATTTAGTGCTCAATATATTTTTTTAAAGTTCATTACATATTATTTTAATGTAACAAATATACTTTTAGAAATAAATAAATAAAATTTAATCATGAAACCTACCTAGTCACAGAAGGTAACTCAAGTCTAGGCACTTTATCACTCTCTTCACATTCAATAGTATCCAAAAATTTTAGTGTATCAATTATATCATTAAATACTTCAACAGCATCATGGTCCAATTTTCTTTTAAAACCATACAATTTCTTTAATACTTCTTTAATTCCATATTCTTTTACTATGTATGCTCCGGAATTTGTCTGTAATCCAATAATTAAATTTTTACATTTTTACTCTAAGTGAGCTTGAATCATAAGAACAGGTGACCAAAGTAAACAATACACATATCAAATATACATAAGTATCGGAAGGTTGTTTGAACTGGGGCCTTTCTGTTAAATGACCATTGTACCACCACTATGTACTAATTTTACATTTATAAAAATTTTAAATGCATATATTCTATAGTTATTATTGAAAGGCGACATTTGACTTCTATTTGCTTGGACTTGCCTTTGCTTGGTAAGCAAGGGCAAGTCCAACTGTGCCAACTACTGAAATTTTTTTTTCTTTTTTATTGTGACACGACATTTGACTTCGTCCCGCCTGATGATAAGCAAGAGGAGATCCAAGAGTGACGACGACTGAGAAAACCGAGTTTGTTCTCGGCCGCCTCAGCCGCCGTCACTACGCCGGCCAAAGGTGCTTCTTCACGCATCGCTTGAAGGATCCAAGGTCATAGGATGGAGAGAACACATGGGCAGGCAAAGCATTCCACTTGTCGATTGATCTACAAAGAAAAGACGCACCAAACTTTTTAGTTCGACTGCCGATTCGGTCGATAAAGTGCGGATGCTTTCCCCGACCTGTGCGGATATTACGGGAGTGAAATGATGAGGTAGGAACAAGGTTAAAGAGCTCCTCGGAACATTCCCCGTGGTATAGGCGATAGAGGACGCACAGAGCCGCCATGTCTCTGCGTAGTTGCAGGGGCTCCAGATTTCGCGAGACCTCTGCATCACCTATAATTCGGACAGCTCGGCGCTGCAATGAATCCAGGGCATTTAGAAGATACTTGGCAGAGCCGTCCCAGAGGTGCGAACAGTACTCCGCACAAGAGCGAATCTGCGCCTTGTACAATAGCAGGCGAAGCTCTGGCGCGAAGAACCGCCGCACCTTGTTCAGGATGCCAAGTTTGCGGGAGGTGGTCTTGATGGCCCGCTCGATGTGGTCCCTGTGATTCAGGTCGCAGCGAAGGGACATTCCTAGAATGTCTAGTCTGTCCGAAGCACTAAGGGAGATGTTACTAAGAGAGGGAAGGGGAGTAAACGGGGATTTTTTCATCGAGAACGCGCATACCTGAGTCTTGCCTGCGTTGAACTGAACTAGGTTCTTGTCGCCCCAGTGGGTAATACGATCAAGAACCCGGTTCAGTCCCGCTACAACAGACTTTCTCATATCTCCTGTTTACCAGCTGCGGGGCGGGCAGTGTAGCGTCCATGCACCGTGCTGTCGTCTGCATAACAATGAATGCTGGATCCAAGGTTCAGCATGTCATTGATATGCAGAAGGAACAAAGTCGGCGACAGCACGGAGCCCTGAGGGACGGCGGCATTCACCGACATCCTGCGCGATGCGCTTCCATCCACAACGATGCGTATGGAGCGTCCACGCAGGAAGTCAGCTATCCAACCCCGCAGACGGTCAGGTAAACCGTATGCCTCGAGCTTGGATAAAAGGCCCCTGTGCCAGACCCTGTCAAACGCTTTGGAGATGTCCAAGCCGGTGGCAAGGGCTTCTCCATTACCATCCAACGCTTCACCCCAGACGTGCGTGGTGTACGCCAGAAGGTCACCAGTTGACCGTTTCGGCCTGAAGCCATATTGACGGTCATTGATCAGCTGGTGACCCTCCAGGTAGGCCATGAGGCGAACATTAATTATTCGCTCCATGACCTTGCATAGCACTGAGGTTACAGCTATCGGACGGTAGTTCGCCGGGTCTGAACGGTCGCCCTTTTTTGGGACCGGTTGCACATTGGCCTCCCTCCAAGCCCGAGGCACACAGCCCGATGCGTACGAGAGCCGGTATAGCCTCGTCAAGACGGGAGTCAATTCCGCTGCACAAGTCTTAAGCACAAGCGCTGGGACACCATCGGGACCACTGGACTTTCGGATATCGAGCGATCGTAGCTCCATGCGGACATCGCGTTGTCTGATACGAATCTCAGGCATCGTATGCCCGCATGGACGCAGAGTGGGTGGTTCTGCACCACGATCGTCGAAACGCGAATTTGTGGCAAAGACTTCGGCCAGTAGATCGGCCTTTGCCTTCGCCGTATGCGCCAGTGAGCCATCAGGCTGCCTCAGCGGTGGCAGTACAGAACGACAGAAGTTGGATTCTACAGTCTTGGCGAGACTCCAAAAGCTGCGACTACCCGTTGGGTGCGCCAATAGACTCTCGCCAATCCTGGAAACGCGCTGTGCCTCCGCTTTTTTAAAGACCTTTCTGCAAGACTTGGTGGCACGATTATAGGCTGCTTTCAACTCATCCACGTGAGGGTCATGATTTTTTCGACCCCTGGCCCACGCGCTGTGAGCTGCGTTTTTCGCTGAAACAGCAGCCGCGCAGTCACTGTTGTACCAGGGCCTGCTCCGGTCGTTACGAGATGCACAGTTGGATGGAACGTAATATTCCATCCCCAGTGCTATCTCATCAGCAACGGCCGAGGCACACGTGGATGGATCCTCGGAGTTGAAGCAGCGCTGCCACCAAGGGAGCGAAGCGAAATAATTTCGCATTCCCTCCCAATCCGCCGACCTGTAGTGCCACAAACGTCGCACCTGGCAGGAGGAGGCACGACGCGCGGCACTATCGTCTCGACCAGGCAGTGGTCAGATGTCCCTAGAGGGGCTTTGACCGAAATTTTATACCCGGTCGGACAAGTGGTCAGTAGAAGGTCCAGCAGAGAGGGGGCATGACCGACAATGTCTGGTACCCGGGTGGGCTGGGTAACCAGCTGCGTCAGGTCATGCAGAAGGGCGAAGGCATGAGCGGCCCTTCCCGCGTGGTCGGTCCTCTGGGACCCCAACCACACCTCATTGTGTGCGTTGAAGTCCCCCAAGACAATGACCTCCGCGGTCGGGAACCGCTCCAGCGCATCATCTGTCGCCCGGCTCAGAGAATCGAAGAGCCGGGTTGTCTCCGAATCCCCGTGGTGGGAACGATAAAGGCACCCGTAGATCCTGGCTTGGGAACCAAGATCCACGGCCGACGGGTCAACAAACTCTCACCGGGATACTGCAGGTCAGCAGGATGCCACTGTCCCTAACCGAATCCACAACCCCCAACGCAACTGGTGCTACACAAACTAGTCCCCGAACGCGACTTGGTCACTATGGGGGGATTTGCACCTGTGTAGGGTGGTAATTTCAACCAGCTGAGGACACTTAATGCACCGGAAGTGTCCTCTCCCACTCCTAAAAATACAACCATAACTATACTGGCCAAGGCTGCATTTTCACACTTCACCTCAAGGATCCAAGGATGGAGAGAACACATAGGCTATAAAGTAGAAAAATAAAATGATATTATTAATGACTATACATTAACTTTTATTTTGCACCTAACTTCTCATTTACAATATATCACAAAATCCTAAAGATTTTGTCAAAGAAAAACCTTGATCAAGAGGAATACTAGCAAAAACTGTCATTATCCTTTAAAGGATCTTGACCTCCCAGGGTCAACTGCAGGTACACGGAAAGTGAGAGCAATGAACACTGTGTTTCCCTGTCCCACCTTTCACACCATGGACCTGGCACCTGCATGGAGAATATGTATTTGCTATAAGTATAATTTAAAATAAATTACCTTTATTGTAGACAATAAAAGTTCCAGCGCTTCCCTCTGCAAAGTTGGCTGTTGTACATAAAACCATGATAGAAGCATTTCAAATAATTCTCTAGTTCCTGACAGTTCATCATCTAATTCCCAACCAAGCCTCAATTTAGCTATGAGCAACTGTAGAGAACGTTCACGTATCTCTTTCAGTGGATGTCCTAAAAGAATATTTGTGTATTTATATATATAAACTGTAAAAAAATATATTTGCAAGATATTGCACTCTGTTGTATCTGCAAATCTCTGTGGGTCTGAAACATGAAAGTCAAAATATAGTTAAGAATATATTAATAAATCTTACAAGAAATGGTATTTGTAGATATTAAAAATAAATAAACATTAAGTTAGTATTCATCATCATCATCAGCCAGAAGACGTTCACTGCTAAACATAGGCCTAAATTAGTATAAATTACGTCCTCTATTCATACATCCTTAATGTTTTGTCTTTATTTGGTATACTGGTAGAGAAAGATAAATAAACACTTACCTAGTTTTTTTATATATGAAGATAAATTATGTGTTGAGCTCATGACCACCCACTAAATGTTTAATTTATGAAGTTACACATTACATTGGTCACTTGAAAGAATAAATTTTAGTCATGTAAACAAAAACTTAACAACTTTTTCAAAATCACTTGAACGTTGATAGTCTTTTTTTTAATTTAGTTATTATGTGTAAAGATTTGTGACAAAAACAAAGCTTTAATATTTTTTACTAAATAACTAAAACGTGTTTGTTCATTTTATATAATTTATATTAAATGTAAAAGTTTATTTCAAAATGCAATTATTAAAAACTCAATCTCTAAAGTTTTAAAAAACGTAATGTCACTCTGCCGCGAACTTTTTTGCTTGGTCGGGTCGGTTGCGTTGGTGTGGCTGTTTTGTCTTCATATTTCAGGCAGGCAGGGTAATCATTTTGTTTGTGAGATAGTTAAAACATGAAATTTATAAATTCCTTTCGTCAATCTACTTTCATTCATCCTTACCCAGTGCCCAAACCATCGAAACATCCTCAAGAAAGCTAGGTTGCCTAGTGCCTATAACCATAGAGCTTGTATAAAGAAAATTGTGAATGTGAAGGGAGGGAGTTGTGTGAGGATCGTGGCAAATGGCGCTCCATTGTCCACTGCCTATCCCTGTGGGAAAAAGGCGTGACAATTTATTTTGATAATTAAAACAATTTACCTAAATTGATACGAAAGTAAAACTTATTCTATTCCGTTGCCTTGGATTCATTGCAGCGCCGATCTGTCCGAGTTATAGGAGATCCTGAGGTCACGATATCTCTGGAGGCTCTGTAATTTCGCAGATACATGGTGTCCCTATGCGTCCATTGTTATCTATACCACGGAGAATGTTCTGAAGAGCTTTGAATCTTGTTCCTAGCTCGTCTTTTCTCTGTACCAGTATCTGCGTCCTGTCGACCGAAACTAAAAGTTTCGCGAGTTGTCTCTTTGTGAACAGGTGGAATGCTTTACCAGCTCATGTGTTCTGCCTGCCATATAACCTTGGATCCTTTAAGCAAAGCATGTTTGCCTGACAGTGACCGGGACAACCATAAACTTATTCAGAATATACATCGGCAGGCATTCTTGAACTTGCCCTTGCTTAACACCAGGCAATTAAATTGTCCCTCATTTATCACCTATTTATTCAGGTGATCCCTCCCTCTACTCCTAATTTAACCTTTCATTAGTCTGACCTATTATTGTTTATTGCTAATTTAAAATATAAATTACAGATGGCAGATGTTAAATCTTTGTTAAAAGAAGCAAGAAAACTTATAGATGAGAAAAAGTTTAAGGAAGCTCAAGATTGTTGTAAATCATTATTAAGACAAGATAAACGTAACTATCTTGGCCTTGTATTATTAGGCAAATCACTGCAAAATGATGAACAGGCACCACTTGCCTTTCAAAAAGCAATTTCATGTAAGCCAGACAATCCTTTAGCATGGCAAGGTCTTGCATATTATTATGAAAATCAAGAGTCTGATAATGCAAAAATCAAACTTCTCTCTGTTTATGAAGAAATGCTTAAGCTTACGTTTGAAGATGACAAATTAATTGACATAATCCATAAAATTGTGCCTTTGGGTAGTTCTACTAAAAGCCCTCTTGCTACAAGTACTTTAATCAAATTCATAACATCAACTTCAAAAAATAATTTAGGAAAAGAAGCTGGTAAAGCATTGATTTCCCTTTTAAAAAGTGATGTACCATATAATAAAGATATTGACAAAGGAATGTTTATAAAAATTTTGAATGATATTTATGAAGATGACCCTGGGAATTCCTTTATAGAAATGACTATTGTTCAAACTATTGCATCAGAAAATATGTCAACAACAGCAATAGTCCGAGAAATAATCAATTTGAGTTTCTTTGCTACAAGTAAATCCATAAGACAGTGGCTCTGTAAATATTTATTCATAAATTATGTGGAAAAGGGTGATAATATTGTTGAACTTGAAACAATAATAAAAGATATAGATGATTATAAATATGCTGGCCTACTGAAAAGTGCCTCTTTATATGAACAGGGTAATTATTTAGATGCATTCAAAATGTCTGTATCCCTAGTTGATTATACTCATCCAGAAAAGCATGAAAGTGTATTCATTATTCGTTGTACTGTCTATCTAAAGAAATGGACAGTAACAGAAAAGTTAGCAAAAACCTTTCTAAATACAGTTACTGATAAAGAATTTCAGAAAGAGTTAAGAAAATATTTATTTCTTGCATTGACTAAACAACTAAAATGGAAACAAGCCTATTGTATTGCAGTCCAAGGTTTGGATGTTGAATCTATTCCCATTGAACATAAAGCTCTTCTTGCAGAGTGCTATATTGAAATGAATCAATCTGTGGATGAGATTATGAACAATTTGATCAATTCTGACTACTATGTGCCACTTATGGCATTAAGGCTAATCGAAATGGGAGAATTTAATAAAGCAGTTACCCTACTTGAAGATAATCTATCAAAAGTTAATAATGGTTCAACATACTATTACTTAGCTCTGGCTTATTGGGAAATTAAATTATATGATAAAGTTCATATCAATTTGCTTAAAGCGGCAAAATTAGATTCAGATTGTCCATACATCTTTTTGTATTTGGGTCATTACTACAAAGAGTGTTCAAATGATTTGGAAAAGGCTAGAAAATGCTATGAGAAAGCTAATAATATATTACCTTTTAATGACATAATTACAATGAATTTAAGTGAAATATATGTGAAACTTGGCCTTGAAGATTTACATTATCAATTGCTAATTACTTTAGAACAAAGTGAACTAAAGAATAGTGTATGGCTAAATTACAGATTAGGCCTACATTATCTGAATAATAGAGATTGCGAGAATGCTATTTTAAAATTTAGGAATGTAATAAAAGCAAACCCAAGAGACGCCATTGCATTTGAATGTCTAGCAGATGCTTACTTCTCTAGAGGCTCCTATACATCTGCACTAAAAGCTTACAACAAAACGATAACATTAAGTCCAAACAAAGCCTCACATTGTTTAACCAATATTGGAAATATTCATAAATTGTTAACACAGTACTCTGAAGCTATCGATACATTCAAGAAAGTGCTAATAATAGATCCTGAATCAGTACTAGCACTGAAGGGGATTTCTGAAACATGGATGAAGATTGCTGAAAAGAAGTTTTCATCTAATTTGTATGGCAGTGCTAGAGATAGTATACAAAATGCTATTAATTATATGATTAAGACCATTAGTGTAGGAAAACAAATGTCTTCATTATATAAAATGTTAGGCGACGCCCTTATGTTTGTGACCACATTGCCATCTTCTTATTCATTTGTTTACATAAATGGTCTATTTCACGAAGCAAAAGAACAAAAGAAGATAGACAAGTTAAATATATTTACTTACGTTATTGCTTGTTACATGAAAGTGAATGAACTAAGGAATCAAACTTCTTCATTTGATTTAGCTCCAGCTTATTTATCGTGGTACAGACAATCTAACAAACAATTACATCTTCAAGTAGCACTAAATTTAGCTATAGATAGAGTAAGAAAGAAGTGTAGCAACTACCAGAATTGGAATTTATTGGGTAAAATATTTTATTATCTAAAGAAGTATCACTTAGCACAACATTGCTTTATTAAAGCAATTTCACTGACACAAAAACTGCCAATAGCTAAAGTTTGGTGTAATTTGGGAACTTTATATTTGAAATTGAAATTAAACATGATAGCCAATTTCTGTTATTGGCGAGGCCAATCTGCACTACCTTCATATCCACATAGTTGGATAGGACAAGCATTAATAGCTGAAAGAATTCGTGAAAGTGATGCAATGGATTTATTTAGGCATGCATCTCGTCTTGGGTATCATCCTGAAAGTGTTCTAGCGTATTCAGATTGGGTGTGCCGTAAATTAAAAACGGGAAATTCAAATAATCCAGAGTTTGAATACGAAATATATGGATTGCACGCAATTCCTTATTCTACTGATTTGATGCAATGGTTTTGTACTTTCGAAGAAAACAATGCTTGTGGACACACAATTTTAGGTATATTACAAGAACGGCTAGGGCTTCTTAAGTCTGCCAAACAGTCTTACGAAATTGCGCTACAGCATGCAAAAGATGGTGAAAAGAACATAGTTCTCTTGAATTTGGGTAGAATATACTTGAGATTAAAAGAGTATGAAGAAGCCATTACTGCTCATAGGGCAATCACAGAAGCTAGTTTAAATTCACTTTGTGGCTTGGCACTGTCCTTGTTTAAAAATGGAAGCTATGAGGAGGCGTATAGCACTTACGATATGGCCTTGCACTGGGTTACTGAAAACGCACAACATAAGTTAGAAATAATGGTAGCATTGGCGAGTATTATGTACGTGTTTAAGGGTCCAGATGAAGCAAAAATGTTGTTGTTTCAAAGTATACGACTATCACAAAACCAACCTTCACCATATTGTCTCTTTGCCAGTTGTTCACTTGGAATATTACACTCTGAAGATAATCTATCTAAGCTAGCATTGAGAGCATTGCAAAAACACGAGACTGATCCAAAATATGCCTGTGACATTGGATTTTTAAAATCATACATGTGCATTTATGAAAACAGGATAGAAGATGCTATTAGATCAATAAGTGACACTGTTAATGACTTTCCCAGTCATGCTTCTCTATGGTTTTATCTAGCTCAATATTCCCTTATGTTATCTAAGGCAAAATGGGCGAGTGCTTGTGCACAGAAAGCAATGTCTATCGCTTGCTCGCAATCAGTACTAGATGCGAACTCACCTAAAATGTTTGCCACTGCTAGTATATGTGAATTTATCGCAGGGAACCAGACTCAGGCCATACACATTGCAAAGAGAGCAATGCATATGTATCCATATGAATCTGAAATTTGGGCAGCACTTATATACTCATTATTGTCAAAGGATGTTATTGTAAAATCTGATAAAAGGCATTGGCTGATTTCAGCTGCAAATCATTTGGGACATTTAAGCACACATAGTAGTTTAAGTAAATGGGCAGGACATGTAGAAAGAACACTATTAATTTAATTTTGTATATTTTTTATTTACCAACACTTTACATTTAATAATAAATCATATTGGTATTTTTTATAAAGCTTTAATTTTATCTGGAATTCTTTTATAAACAGCTAAAAATCTGTCTCCTTTGTTTCTTGTTACCTTTTGACCTTCCTCTGTACTTTCATAAAGTTTTTCAACAATTGCATCTGATTTCTGAAATAAAGATTTTGTGAACATGTTTTAAAGATTAAACTTGGTAAGTATAAGTAATGTGAAGAGTAATAAGTAAAGATTGGTTGGCAGACAGTTTCTGGTCATTTGCCAGTCTATTGGAGTGCACAGATAGTGAAGTGAATTAGATTCAGGATCAGCCCTAAAGTTGCTGCTTCCTACTAGGTAGGCATAGTGGATACGATTGCGACTTGCAGGCGAGTGCTACTGCAGATGTCGTGTGACGACAGGCGAAGCGAATTGGTTAGCACACCAGTTCGTTACGCGTAAAGTCCCAGTCAGAGCGATGCGTGAAGAAGCACCTTTGGCCGGCATAGTGACGGCGGCTATGACAGCCGTGAACAAACTCGGTTGTCTCAATCGTCTGCACTTTTGGATCTCCTCTTGCTTATCATCAGGCAGGTCGATGTCAAATGTCGAGTCACAATAAAAAATAAAAAAAATGTTTATTTCATTGCTTTTATTTATAATAATCAAATTGTCACGCCTCTTTCCCACGGGGATAGGCAGAGACAATGGAGCGCCACTTGCCACGATCCTGACACAATTCTCTCGCTTCCTTTACATACACAATTCTTATACAAGCTCTACGGTTATGGTTATAATAATTAATATTACAAATATATGTATGTAAAAAAGGAAGTGAATATTTGGGTCTGGTTATCAAAGAATGGTAATAAGCAGTGGTGCCTAGTCGAACGACCCCGGAAAATACCATCACTTACAAGTATACGGATCGTGAAGTGACTTAGTCGCGTTTCGGTATCAGCTTGTAATTCATATAGTGGATGTGATTGCTGCTTTATAGTTATTTAACTGAATTAACAATGAGAAAATCTTTTAATAAACCGCACTCCAGCTCAACTTCAGGTAGGGTGTTGCCATAATAAAAAAAATTATATGTCAAGCCATAATAAAATATTTGTGTATATTATTATACTTACTAGTTTTGAATCAGGTATTCTTTCAAATAATGGATGTTCCTCAAAGTGTGTCACCATCCAGTCATGTAAATCTTTAACATCAGTTATAGTATACACAATACCCTGCAAATAGGTAAAACTATGAAATTATGAATAGAAAAAAATTGTGTAAATTAAAAAAAAAGCCCAATTTTTTGATAACTATCACTACCTAGTCTATCACCAGTTACCGTTAACACCTCTATACTGATTGTATGCTATTGAATTTTTAAATATCAAAAGTTTTTTTTCATATTTCTATGCCAGCAAACACAACATAAGTGTTCACCTAAATGCATGCATTATCCAAGAGATGGGATGGTGGGTGAGTGGATAATAATAGTGTAATAAACCTTTTCAACATATCCTAATTTATGTTGAAAAAGTATGCAGTGACCATTAACACAGAGCCTATATGAGGATATGCAAGAACATAATCTTCTATATATTAATTTGAATATACATTTTAAAATTATAACTTTTCAATTTAAAACACTCTAGGTTTTAAATTGAAATATGATTATCATGTTAAATATTAACAGATATATTTAACAAAAAACTACACTATTTGCATCAACCTCGTTTTTTCATTGATATCAGCCAAGTTGACGACAGAGAACTTTTGATGTAAACACAACCTTTTTATTTTAATATAATAATTTACCTGTTCAGCTAACACATATGCATATTCGGAGAGAAGCCATTTGTTGATAATGCGCCATTTATGTTTTGATTTCTTGAAATGTGGATCAGGATACAAGAAAAACATTTTGGTCAGCTGAAAGTATTATTCTTTTATTACCATGTGAGCTTTATTATCCTATCCTACATCACAAAGTAAGCAATTATTCCCTGTTACCATTGTTATATTTTTCATTGATTATGTTAAGAACACCACACACACAATTTGAAACAAATGTATGCATTCGATTACCACTGTGGGGAAAAGGCATAACAATTTTGTTTGATTGATATAAGTCAAAATTTATTTGAAAGGGAACGGTCTCCCAGCAACTCAATGTACATATTATTTTAAAATAAGGAATTTTAATTTAAAGCTTATCATCACATTTATAATAACTTAAAGTTTTAAAATAGGCCATTACAGTGGCATTGTTTAACTTTTTTGCTATTAGTACTGGGTTTTATAGAATACTAGAGAGAGCTCATTATACTCATATATAAAGCAATCAATCAAAATGTTTGCCTTAATCCCTACTGGGACAGGCAGACTTTGAGCACCACAATCCTGATCCAACTCTCTTCATTCCTTTAACTGTCTATAAACAAAAACTTACTTGTCCTTTATGAAAAAAGTTAGGTAGATATTTCATAGCATTAGTTCTTAACACAGCTATATTTTGATACTTTCCAGGCTCTTGTAGTCTCAGGGCTTTTATACGATCATTTACATAGTCTGATACTTTAACTCTTATTTCAAAGCCTAAAATTAATTGCTTCTCGAACATAGATGACAGAGTTACTGCAAAAAATTGTAACAGTACTATTTTGGTAAATATGTACACAGGTTAGCCACCTTCTAGGTGATGATATGTCTTTGATTACTAAAAAAGCTCTTTTCTATTATCTTTTTTTTATAATTAAGAGCTTACTAATTAAACAATAAATAAGTAAGTACCTAATAAACCTCCATAACCACAACCCATATCTAAAAATTCAACTTTTTTATCAGCATCTTCTTTCAGAATTGGATATAAATTAGACCAGTCATATTCGTCTGGATGTGCAGGACTGAAAATGTATATGCATAATTATTAATAAGCAAATGCAAAACGTAACAAAAAGCATTGCCTTAACTTACTAATCAAAACAATGATCGGCTATTGGATTGGAATGAGCTCTTTGCCGATAATACTTTTTTTGCGGAAGAGCAGCACTTAATATTTCTGCTTCAGACATTATCTACTGAGGGACTGCAACTCCAGTTTATAGTAAAAAATCTATTTGCAACACACCTATAACAGCCCCCACATGTGCATGCAACAAATAAATAAATGTCAAATATTGGCTGACATTTAACAATACGTGCGGAAATTCGATTAATTCTACTATTGACAAATCTTTGAGTATTGGCTAATGAATACTCAAAGGGACAAATATATTATTAACTAAAAACATATCTATTATTTTGAGCATCACAATAATATACATAATTTATTATAGCCTGTCTAAGCCGAAATGACGCGCTCATCCACCGCATTTGCGCACATCAGAAAGCATAAAATATGGATGCAACACACCAAAAATGCAATTGTAATTGGTCATTCAGTTGCTGGTTAGACACAAAAGGAGGAGCACGCTAATAAAGTATAATTAGAAATATTTGCATTCACACATTTAAATAAACTAATAAAGTGGAGGGGCGCGTCATTTTTAGTTAGACAAGCTATATCGTTCTCTGTTTATATATCTGTACCTCAGAAGCAACTTATGTTAAGTCACATTCTGCAAATTATGCAGGACGGCCATTTTAATGATTTTGTTGTAGTTATTATTTTTTTACTCTTAATGTTTACTCTTAGTCAATACGTTCATAGCTTATTTATGGTTCATTTAAGTATCTTTATTCTGTAAAATATTGTTACAGCTTGTACTATGCACCCTTTTCAGGGAGGTGGACTTAACACATTTGTCTCCAAATAAGGATGGCTTGTTCCAACTAAATTTCTCTATTAAGTCCAAATGGTATGAAATATTAACAAAATATTATTTTGTAAAAACTGTCACGCCACCAATCGTGCCACCAAGTCTTGCAGAAAGGTCTTTAAAAAGGCGGAGGCACAGCGCGTTTCCAGGATTGGCGACAGTCTATTAGCGCACCCAACAGCTTCGGAGTCTCGCCAAGACTGTAAAATCTAACTTCTGTCGTTCTGGACTGCCACCGCTGAGACAGCCTGATGGCTCACTGGCGCATACGGCGAAGGCGAAGGCCGATCTACTGGCCGAAGTCTTTGCCACGAATTCGCGTATTGACGAGCGTGGTGCAGGGCCATCCACCCTGCGTCCATGCGAACATACGATGCCTGAGATTCGTATCAGACAACGCGATGTCCGCAAGGAGCTACGATCGCTTGATATCCGAAAGTCCAGTGGTCCCGATGGTGTCCCAGCGCTTGTGTTTAAAACTTGTGCAGCGGAATTGACTCCCGTCTTGACGAGGCTATACCGGCTCTCGTACGCATCGGGCTGCGTGCCTCGGGCTTGGAAGGGGGCCAATGTGCAACCGGTTCCAAAGAAAGGTGACCGCTCGGACCCGGCAAACTATCGTCTAATAGCTGTAACCTCAGTACTGTGGAGGTCATGGAGCGAATAATTAATATTCGCCTCATGGCCTACCTGGAGGGTCACCAGCTGATCAATGACCGTCAATATGGCTTCAGGCCGAAACGGTCAACTGGTGATCTTTTGGCGTACACCACGCACGTCTAGGGTGAAGCATTGGTTGGTAATGGAGAAGCCCTTGCCGTTGGCTTGGACATCTCCAAAGCGTTTGACAGGGTCTGGCCTTTTATCCAAGCTCGAGGCATACGGTTTACCTGACCGTCTGCGGGGTTGGATAGCGGACTTCCTGCATGGCCGCTCCATACGTGTCGTTGTGGATGGAAGCGCGTCGCGCAGGATGTCGGTGAATGCCGGCGTCCCTTAGGGCTCCGTGCTGTCGCCGACTTTGTTCTTTCTGCATATCAATGACATGCTGGACCTTGGATCCGGCATTCATTGCTATGCAGACACGGTGCATGGACGCTACACCGGGTTCTTGATCGTATTACCCACTGGGGCGACTCAGTTCAACGCAGACAAGACTCAGGTATGCGCGTTCTCGACGAAAAAATCCCCATTTACTCCCCTTCCCTCTCTTTGTAACATCTCCCTCAGTGCTTCAGACAGACACTGGAATGTCTCACAGGGTCACAGGGACCACATCGAGCGGGCCATTATAACCACCTCCCGCAAACTTGGCATCCTGAACAGGGTGCGGCGGTTCTTCGCGCCAGAGCTTCGCCTGCTACTTTACAAGGCTCAGATGCATAGGTCACGCGAACTCTGGAGCCCCTCCAACTACACAGAGACATGGCGGCTCTGTGCGTCCTTTATCGCTTATACCACGGAGAATGTTCCGAGGAGTTCTTTAACCTTGTTTCTACCTCGTCTTTTCACTCCCGTAATTCCCGCTCAAGTCGGGGTAAGCATCCGCATTTTATCGACCAAATCGGCAGTCGAGCTAAAAATTTCGGTGCGTCTCTTCTTTGTAGATCAATCGACAAGTGGAATGCTTTGCCTGCCCATGTGTTCTCTCCATCCTTGGATCCTTCAAGAAGAAGCACTTTTGGCCGAAATAGTGACGGCGACTGAGGCAGTCGTGAACAAACTCGGTTTTCTCAGTCGTCGTCACTCTTGGACCTCCTCTTGCTTATCTTTAGGCGGGACGAGGTCAGATGTCGTGTCACAATAAAAAAAAAGTACTTGGTTTTCATTACAATCTATTAAATATAGTTCGTACATTTTGCTCGTTACCAAGATATTTCCTTGCAGACCGTTCTCTACTGTAATGGCTGTCAATAACAGGAAATGATTGTATATGATGTCTAACATTCTGCCTTATCACATCATCCAGTTTATTTGCAGGAACATATTTGACCCTAGCATCACCAGAAACTGTACCACCATCCCTATTTTTATTAAGAGCTACATGAACAAAACTTTGAGAATTACACAATGTACGATATTTAAAAAAAAAACTTCTTACATATTGGTATGACTTCTTTCATTTACAGCAAAAGTATATTTTAATGTAAATGATCTTTTATTTTCTCTAGTACCAGTACGTGATCGTCCTCTTTCTACTTTTGATTTTGTTATCCTATTGGCTACATATAGCCACTTCTTGTTATTATCAAAATCTTCATGGTAAAAATTGTCGAAAATTTCATGTCGTTTATCCTGTTCGTTATCGTTTATAGGTAGTGGTTGTAGTTGGGATTTGTTATGTGTTGTGTGGGACTTAACACAAAAGCACTTTAATAAAATTTATAAGTTTGTAGGAGCGAAAATGTGTTATGTGGGACTTGAATCACATTGCCACTAACAACTACCTGGACATAACACATTTTCATAAATGGTATTATTTTATTCCAGCTATGTAGGACTTAACACAGTTTGCCACCAGCTGGAGATCTTTATTCTGGACATAAATCATTAAAAAAAAGTTATCCTAAAATTTTGGACTTAACACAAGTTACCTCTGAGGTACAGATATATCATCTTTGCTCTGTAGAATCTAGTTAGTTTATGACAATTTGATAAATATATTTTAATACTAATTATACACTTGTCACCATGTTAGCCATTAGTATCTAATCTACTTCTGGATATAAGCTTCCCCCAGTGATCTCCAAAAGTGACCTACTGACCTCTGAATTGGGATCAATTTCAGAATTGTAGGACTATATTCCTGAACACCTAATGAGTACACTTCCCCATAGCCCAATTTTTCTAATTCCACTGGGTTAATATCAAAAGAGGCACAGATGGCTGTTCTGAATGCAGTGCTTGTTTCTAGGCATGGCAGAAGAATGTAAGTCAGAATAATGCCATAGAAATGCTCTATAGAATCCTGTGCAATAACTAATGCATATTTTCAATATACAATTTTTATTAAATAACAATTAAAACACTATTTCATTAGTTACACTTGAGTTCTACAATTAACATTATATCTATTCATTTGTATTAAAAATGTTGCGATAATGAAGCTTTGACTCCAGCATATCATCAGCAGAGAGGTCAACAGTTACTGGGGGTATCATTGCAGCACACACACTGCGTCCTTCAGCCATAAGGAAGTTGTAAGTAGATGCAGCATGCTCTGGCTGTAATACTTCAGCACGGAGATTTAATGACTTTACAGCTTTATGCACTTTTTCTCGATCACTCTCTACACCCAATATCTGCAAAATAGCAATAGAAATGTTAAAGATTAAATAAAGAACTTATCTTACAGTAATTTTCTTTATAAATACTTACCACAAGATCTATTCGAGGTTCAAGTAGAGTCAATAACTTAAGGGAATCTGGACTAACATCGTGCACACCTCCCACTTGCCATGAAAGCACAGACCTAATATGTAAATAAATAATAAATTATTACAAATATTTTTTCAATATTGATTATAATTGAATTTTATTCATACCGTGGGAACAGAACCATAGGTCCAAGAACAGTTACTCCATTGTTTAGTCTGAAACCAAACTAAAACAAGAAATAACTCATTAATTTTATTTATTACAATAAATCAATTTATCATAAATGTTTAGTCTTACCGTAGATAATGAATCTATCATCAACCCAAGGTCTGTCTCTAGGTTTAAAACTCTAACTGTAGTTCTGCCATCACCGTCATAGCCCGCTTTGTGTCGAACACTACTGGAAGTTTTAAAACTTAACTAAAAAGTTTCATAAATATTAATAAGGACATGTAAATAGTAATAACCTCTGAAGGATAGGTTGCATTTTTCTACTAAAGCCAGCTCTTCTTATTATATTAAATAACATTTTTAATGTTTTACAAACTATTTAATTAAACCTGTTGTCTGCTGTTAAAGAACAGATATATTCTTAAAAAAATATGTATACATCTGAATTTTTAACGCAAAATGTTGACATTTGATATGACACTTTTGCTTTTCTAATGTAGACATAGACAATGGTTTTGTTGTTGATACGGTATCCTAAATATTCCTAATATAGGTATATAATTTCGTACGTGTGCTTATCACGTAACTGGTAACTGGTTTTTTTATAAATATATTTTTATTCACATTTCTATAATTCACACGTAGCTTATACTGTATAATAGAAACAGGACAACCAAAGTGCATATATAAAAGAAACATTGGTACCGGCAAGTTGTTTTGAACTCGTGCTCTCGGTTCGCGTAACCAGTGCACTAATGGACCCGGTAGGTAGCGCTGCTGGCGGTATGTTCACCTTTACTGAACAATTGACATATTTACATAAAGAGCAGTACTTTTTATTGCCTAGCTAGAAATAATAGAAAATTATGAGTTACCGGTCATACTTCCAGCATAGAAAATAAAGAATTTAATAATTTAGACATAGAGACCACAGTAACAATGAAATATCAAAAAGAATGACTTAATCAACCGTATGTATATTGAAAAAAATCGCAAAAATAAACAAATGTAAAAATCATATTCATGGTGGCGTTGCTTTTCCTGGTAGGATAACGTCTGCCGGGTCTGCTAGTTTAATAATATTATAAGACGTGGATCCCCAGAAAGCGGGTTATCTAGAAAAACAATGAATTATAATTGAAGTCAAGTGATGCCCAACTTAAATGTGAGGATAAAATATAAAGCGTGGTTCTGGCGGGCATATGCATAATGCAGACTGCATTTGAATGGATAGTATATCAAATGAATAGTATATAGTTTAATTGCTAGGTACATTATTATTTGCCGCTAGGTTTGTTCGTACTGGCCACGTTTGACGAACTAGTTCTGCGGTTAAGTGATATAATTTGGAAAGCATTAAGATTCGTTATAATTTGCGGCGCTTGATCTAAGGTTTTATGGCTGAGATCCAATAAAATCCAGGCAGATTTTGAACATTTTTTAAATCTATTTATCGATTATTTCGTAAACTCCTTGAGTATTTTAGTCGTGTAGTTAACATAACAGTGAAAGTTTATAATTACGGCAAAGATCAAAGGAAAGTGACCATGTGGACGCAACTCAAAGTACAATTATTATTTTTATAATTTTGCATCTGCATCATGTCGTTATGTCTTAAAGCGTTAAACTTCTGATTTGTCTTATCTGTGCGTTAACCTGCATAAACACTTGATTAGCGAATTTAAATGTCAAAAGTCAGTCAATGCAGATGCGCGAACGGCGCGAACTACAAATATGATATAAGGAGTTTTAAAGGTTTATTGTAGTTTGTTTACTAGTGCGTGAGATTTCTGGATGTTAATTTAACTGTTGGTTATTTTATCTTCTTTGTAGAGAGTTTGTGTAAGATGATCTCAATGCTGAGAAATAAAAATTCGAAGACGCGGATATTGTATTACAACTCCACATACAGAGTTAATATATGGAATGAATTAAGGCGCTATTCTATGGTGTTTGGGATCCTCCTGGTTGTTTTTGCTGCAGTGGTTTTGCCGGACATAGGAGCTAAAGGAGGCAAAGCATTAGCATGCTCAATTTCTCATATAGACCGCTTTGCACCTCATATTGCCATGTAATTATGTTTTTGCATTTTTAGATATTATGTTGGTAGCCCTTTAGCTGTTTCTCAATATGGGAATAAAATTGGTATCCTATAAACTGGCACTCCATGGTCTCTGCCTATCCACGTGGGAATTGAGGCTTAAAATTATTGATAATGACGTTGAAATTGGCATTGGTATGGATAGGGGTTGATCAATCGTTGTCAATGATACCAACCCAATGGTATGTTGATAAGGAAAAATCAAAATAAAATTGATCACGGCGCGGCGCTGCGGGAAGTATCCTCCGTCCTTACGTTACCTTTCACGGTTACCTGGGTCATGGTATCGGTTACTCTTTATATTAGGGCCAGTACCGACAAGTATCATTATAAAATCAAGGGTAAAAGAATGATAAATAATAATAATAAAAGGTCAGATGAATTAAACCAAAATTCACAAAGCTATAGATAGATATACTCTTACTGTGCAAATTTTAGCTTAAAATTATACATAAGTACCTAATATTATATTTTTAATATGTTTCTTTTTATATAATAAATTGATTGTATAAAAAGTTACTTTTTGTACAAATTAGTTAATAATTTAATTTTTAATTAATATTATAACTATATTAAAATAACGTTTTTAATGGTTGGAAAATGTTTTGAAGGAATTGATTTTAGAAAGACTTGAGTTTAGAAAATGATGTGTCTTTCAATTTGGCCTATAAATTCTCAAAATAAAATATGCGCATTTCCTCGCAACTCCCGTCATATCATTAGCAAGAGTAAATGATTCCTTATTGCACAATCCCTAACAATAAAGGAATAATGGTGAATTTTAAAATAAATCAATTTTAAAGATTGCCCGAATACAGTTTTTCTAATCACTCAAGCTAGTGATTCAAAATACTATGAATCCTGTTATTTTGTATTCCCTTCAAGAATCGGCCGGAAAGAATCGCTGATTTACTTAAAACCTTTATAATCATCCTCACCCTTATCTAATAGATGTCTTATCTTTATTACACATCTACTGAAGACATGATAAATATTTTACTGAAGACTATGTTTATTGACTATCCTTAGATTCTTTAGCCTTAGTCTTTAATTGATACACAAAAAATAATAATATTAGTTTAGTGAAATTAGATAACTGGTAGGCAGTAATATTTCGTTATTAGTTTTCGAAAAGCTTACCTAGAAAAATTGCAAAATAATATTTAGATCACTTTACATTTTAGGGTTTATATTTTATATAAGGTATTCTAGTTGGTCACCAAATTTTTGTCTCGCAGTAATGTTCGTTGAAGTATATTATGTATATTCATTTGAAGTATAAAATACAAAATAATGTGAGAACGTAAAATTTTGTAAGCAATTAACTAGCATTAATTAACTATATTTTAATAGCCAACACATAATTTATTGAATGTTTTAAATTATTGCATTTTTTTATTATCTTTCAATAGACGTCACTCACATATAAAAGTTATTGCATGTTTCAATAAAAATGTTATGGTTTTCCAATCTTATGAAGCACTGAGCACTTAGCTTACAATAAACTATAGTGTTTAGTCAAATTGAACTATTAATGTAAGGTATAACATATAACATTTTATTAATTAAAAATTGAATTTAATAAATAATCACAGACCTAGAATACGTAAACTAAAATAGATATTAGATTTCTATTCTTTAAAATATTTTTTATACTTTACTACTTATTACCTATTATTTTAATTTTGAATAATTTTCTATAGCTAAGGCATTTTTATTATAAAAATACCAAATAAATAATTTAGTACTTCTTAGATTTTGCGGGAACATTGATTAATGAATTAAACAAATTTTATGCGGCTTACTATCATAGAAAGCCGCAGAAAATTTGATTAATTCATTTAATAACTAATTTATTAAAATCTGCATACAGTTATTTTACATAATTATAATATATAATAAATAAAATGCAGCATAATAATAATTGTTTGGAGTTACAGGTGTCCTGATCTTCGAATATATCCAGTTAATACCGCTAGCATATATTTATGCTTGTGCTGGATGGAAATGTTCAAGAAGTTCCTTATCCCGGGCTCGACGAGGCGGACGTTTACTGGCGATGGGTCAGGCACATGCATGGCTCACAGCACCAATTCTGGCTGCTATCTTAGGACTTCTATTTGAACTTCTTGGTGCTGACAAACGTTTAGTAAATGGGTTAGTTATCTAGTTATAGTTATCTTAATCATTTTTTGACAAAGGGCTACTGAGACAACAGTAAAATTAAACGCATTTTTTCAGTCATCAGCGCTTTTTGACATCCATTTACTTACCAGCAGGCAAATCGAGGTCAGATGTCGCGTCTTAATAAAAAAGAAAATTATAAAATATTTTCGGCATTGTTTGCTGATTCCAACTAGGCCGACCTAGTGCATGTGACTGCTGATTACACACCTTCACCTTCATCCATGAACTGCACTACAGCTCAATATCAGGCGCCGTGCTATCATATTATATCGAGACACAATAAAATAAATATTGATATTTGATCTGTGAAGCCGAAGGTCACAAGCGTAGTACGAGTATCAATTCTGTTTGTCTATGCGTTGATAGACTTAGATCAATTAAAAAAGTTGGTGTGCGATATATATAGGTAAAGTAATCTAAATGTCCTGGGTCTCGCTACTAGTATATTTTTTAAATTGTGGTGCGACCTCAATTTACCTAATGGTATGCAAGAGGAAGTCTTAAAGCGCCTACGGTTAAAAAATTAAAAAACAATTTAGACACTACTTTAATGAACACTTGTATTTTAGATGGCAATTGGCAGCGTGTGGTGGCGGTGGCGCATGGTTAAGTGTGGGTTTGTTGGCTGGTAATTCTGCAACTGATGATGATGGAGATGAATTGGCATTGGCAGTCGTCTGTGGAGCAGTGGGATCAACATTGGCATTACCTTTGCTACCTCTATCACATATTATCTTTGTACGTATTATTAAATCAAGTACTTATAATTTTATGTAGGCAATGAATTTGAAGTTCGAAACTTTTAAAGTTATTTGTTATTATTTCGTTTTTTATTTTATTTTTTTGACTCGACATATGTCAGCGCCCCTCCTGATGTTAAGCTGGAGTGCGGTGGAGGTGCCTGCTACTACAGTTAAATCACTGTAAGTAGCAGCACATCCGCTATGCCGGTCTAATTGGAACGGAACAACAAACTAATCTCGAAACGCGACTAAGTTACTTTACGGTCTGTATACTTGTAAGTGGTGGTACTACCCCGGATCGGCAGACTGGGTAGTACCACTACCTAGCACTTTGACAATCAGATCTTTTTTTTTTCTGAACAAATATTTGTAGATTTAGTTTATCAGGCGGCAACCCATTCACCCACAGTGCCAATCATGGCAATTAATTTTGGCCGGCATAGTGCTTGGGAGTTGATTTTTTTATAAGAGTCTCTATTTACAGTGTGGAAAACCATTTTTCGAGCCTTTTCAACAATTAGTGCAGGGTAGATTAGCAGCAATGGTTGGGTTTGCACTTGGTTCAATGGCTCGTTGGTTGCGTCTAAAAGAAGGTGCAGTCGCAGAAGTTTCTGGTGTTGAGATTGCTGTTTTGTCACTATTATATGCTGAATGTGCTTGTGGAGTCAGAGAGGCGGCAGTTGGTGGTGCTCTACACTCTAAAGAAGTATTGCTCGCTATGGGACTTGGTGAGACATTTAAACTAGGGATGTTATGGATACAGATAGTGATGTGAATTATTTGAAATACAAATATTTCAAATGCAAATACAAAATACCCATTTTTATTTTATATTTGAAATACTTTTTTTCTAAATGTATTTTGTATTTTATTTGAAATACTCTTATGTAAATATTTAGTATTTATAAAATACAAAATAGTTTCGTTGCATTTTTAATTCATTTTTACAATTTTTCATTCTTAAATCCATGATTTCCTTATTTATGAACGCACTGATCGTGATCGTAGTGTTGTCATTGTCATTTGTCAACTAGAACAATAATGCCTCAGATTAATAAATAAAATCAAAATTAAAATTTTAAAGGAACCCCCGAAACGCATGGAACCACTTTGGTCATATCATCAGCTTTATAGTAATAAACAACATTAGTCATGGCTCAATAGTTATATCCCTTTAATATCCCTTGGATCCTTATGGTGCATCATCAGATAACTACTCCAGGTCTTCAATTTGATAATGTCCCAGCTAATGGCTCATAGAGAGTAACAATTTTAGTTAAAGCACTATGATATTATCTGTTATATTATTTGCTGATCTGGGAGGATTCATAATCAGATACTTCCGATCTTCAATTTGATAACGGCCCAGCTAAAGGCCTAGTTAAAGCACTACAGTTCTATCTCTTTTTTTGCTGATCAATTGATATCAATTTGCTGATCTGAGAGGATTCATAATGGTGCATCATCAGATTGCCCGGTCTTCAATTTGATGACGGTCCAGCTAAATGCTCTTAGTGAGTAACAAATTTAGTGAAAGCACTATAGTTCTATCTCTTGTTGATTTGCGTATCTGAGAGGATTCATGATGGTGCCTCATCAGATACTCTCGGTCTTTAATTTGATAACGGTCCAGCTAATGGCTCATAGTGAGTAACAATTTTAGTTAAAGCACTACAGGTCCATTTCTTGTTGATTTGCTGATCTGAGAGGATCCATGATCAGATTTTTTAGATCCGGAATGTTTTATTTTATCGCACTAACTTTTCTACACTTAGTTTCCTACCTTCAAGACAAATCTAATAAGTCCAAACTTAGTATACCAAAAAAAAGTTTGAACACATCCAGGATTTCGTCTCCTACCTTCGAGTTCCATCATCAGAGTAACTCAGTGGTACCAGTTAAAACACACATGTATTTGTATACGTTTTTATTTCAAATGTTAAGTCACAGATATGTTTAAAAGTAAATACCTATAAGGCTGGGAATACCGATTTTCCTCTCCGATAGCCCGATCCGATAGTCACTCGTGCCATACATTTGTTTAAATACTTAATACACGTCAGATCCGATAGTCGGATCGGATGTCAGAATCGGAAACAACGCCAAGGCGCTTACGATTTTATGGCCGATCCGATTGTCTGAAGGTGCAGTTTTCATACAAAATACAGAAACAGAATAGACGTCCGATTCCTACTTCCGATTTGTAAATAATTTGCTCAGCAATATCGGACGTGTATTCCCAGCCTTATGCGTGTTTAGAACGGGCAACCCTTGTACGTCGCTATGCGACGAAGATTGTTATTTTATGTCAAATAAATATGCCATTGTTAAAACACGTAAAAAATGTTATAATTTTTCCCCTAAAATATTCAATCAAGGTAATCGATCTAAACTGCAAACCAACCTCGCCATATGAACTTAATGTTCGCCATATGAAAATAATGTTCCCAACATACTGACTCTTATAAAAAGAAGGAAAGGACAGAATCTTATTATATGTTTGTTGAGGACTCTGATTCTTCAGCAGCCAGTGATAATGTTAATACAACTACAATAGATCTGGAAACACTACAATATTTAAAAGATGAAGACAATACCTTAGAATCCTTGAACAGGTATCCTACTGTAAAAAAACTCTTCCTTAAATATAATACCTGCTTACCGAGTTCTGCCCCTGTAGAACGACTATTTTCATTTGGTGGAATGATTATGAGGCCCCATAGGCGGAACATGAAATATGAACTCTTTGAACAAATACTAGTTTTAAAATCAGTTCAATAAATAAAAGGTTATGCTTAACAATGTATTTTATTTTCAAAACCTATTTTAAAAATACGTATTTTGCATTTTGTATTTAAATACTTTTATTCAAAACTATTTTGTATTTCTATTTGAAATAGTGCTAGCAACTATGCATTTGCATTTTGTATTTAAATACTTTTACTAAATTATTTTTCACATCTCTAGTTATGGAGCTCCATAACCGTTACCGAAACTATCGGATATCCGAAATAAAAACCTATCCGAATCCGTTATAAAAGTTCGGAAAATTACGGATAGAGACAGAGCCCGAATTAAACATGTTGTGACAGACTCTTACTCTTAAAATTCCTTAAAAATCTAATATCTGTAACCGAAATAATCCAAAACTATCTGTTGTTCCGAAATAATTACATATCCGTAACCGTATCTGAAAGTGGTAAATATTATTATTATTATTATATCCTTATCCATATCCGAAATTTCATATCCATAACATCCCTAAATTAAACAATTATTCTATTAATTAAAACACGGCTATACTCCCAAAGGGATGGGCAGACCCAATGTAGTGCTACTTTTCACGATCCTGACAGTTGTCTCATATTCATAGCTCTATGGTTTTGGACACTGCGAAATCCTGCTTTTATAGGAATGTTAAACAAGGAACAATCTTCTGAGACGTCCCATTTTTCCGTCCAATCATCTCTGATTTATAAATCTTGTTTGTCAATCTTCTTTCCCCCATCCTTTCAATGTGCCTTAACCAAAGCATTAGTGAGTCACTTTTTAAATATATATATTTTTTAAATATTTAATGTAATATGATTGTATTCAATTGTCAAATTGCCACGCCTTTTTCCTACATAGATAGGCAGAGACAATGGAACGCCACTTATAGCAAGTGGCGAACCTGACTCAACTCCCTCGGTTCCCCTCGCATCCACAATTATTTTCATACAAGCTTCACGATTATGGGCAACCCAGCTTTCTTAGGAATGTCTCCGATTTAGCTATACTAAAAGCCACTTAACGAAACTATGTCATAAACACAAAGTGGTACTTGTATATTTTTTATTTATTGTGACTCGACATTTGAGCTTGTCCTGCCTTTTGTAAGCATGATGGAGATCCAAGAGTGCTGACGACTGAAAAAACTGTCTTATTTTACGGCTGCCGTCTCCGCCTCAGTTAAGGTCGCCGTCAGTATGTTGGCCTAAAGATTCTAATGATAACAGAAACATTTATCTTAACTTTATTTGCAGTTTGGTCATGTTTGGCTGTAAGTGGAGTCGCACTAGGAGTGAACGCATATTTCTGTGGTCATAAAGTAGGTTCTAAGATCTGTGCTCTGTCAGGGGCTGGAGGACCTGCTGGTTTAGGTCATGGGTTAACAAGATTACCAGCTTTGTTAGCTGCACCTGCGCGAGCTGCTGCCTTAGCAGTTTTGACTGCACGTAAAACCTAACCTGAAGAAAAATCATTTAATTCTAATGTTTAATTTAAATCATAAAGTCTGAGTTTGTGCGTGATTGTTTTTTTTAAGTTACGTATTGTTGGTTTAAACTAGCTCACTATTAGACAATATGTATGTTAGTTATAAGAAAGAAATATTATAATTTGGAGCTATAGTATTTTAAAGTTAGATAACACCTGTGAGATAAGGGAACAATATTTAGTACTCCTTTTCCTCTCTGTATTTTGAGTGTGAAAATGTGATATAACTAGCCTTTTTCAGCTATAAGCTGATAATAATTTTAGTTTAGTTTATAATTGAATACAGTCCAATAAACTTTTTTGGAAAATGAAAAATGATTTTTTATTAAACTTCCGACCAACTAGTTGTTCAGAATGGAACTCGATAAATGTAGTTCCAATCGAACCAACTAGTTGATCAGATATTTTATTTTGAAAAAATTTCTAACGTAATGAACTACTGTCCTTCCATTCCGACCAACTAGTAAACAAGTAAAGTATTTGATCATTATCATTCATCTACTGATGATATACAGCGTGTGGGGGATATTACGACAATAAATTAAAACAGCGTCAATATTACTTCATAGGATACTTTAAAAAATATCAAATAAATTCTAACATCAAAATTTAAATAATTATTTTTTCAAACAAACTTGATACCATAAAAATATAAAAAATAATAAAACACCATTAATGTATAGTAGGGGAACGAGTTAAAGGAACGCGCGAGAAATGCGGTTGTGACGTCATGGTTACGTGTATATTATGAATAGTGAAGTAACATGCAAAATGTCGATAACAATAAACACACACTTTACTTAAAATGCAAATAGATTTAGTTATTTAAAATTATAAATGTGTATTAAATTGAAGTATAAACATTAGACAGCAACAATTTTTAATAAATTATATATTAATTTAATTTTGAGTATAGTGACTGCATGTATTTTTTCTTTTTCACACATTTTAATCACGTTTCTAATAATGGTTCTAGCCTGAATACGGATGACGACTCTCTTTTATTCCATTAACTCACTAAATTTTCAATAATCAAACAAAGAAAATATGGACACGTTTTTACCGATATTAAATGACATCGCCGAGCTATGAGCGTCACTAAAAACGGCCACTAAGATACGGGTGGTGGTCGTCTCACGCCCCACCGCACCTCAGCCCCCGAATTCATTTAGCTCGTTCCCCAACTATACCTATGATCACTGACCTGTGATAAGAGCGGCAACAGCGCACTTGTCATTGTACCTACAGTATTCTCAAATTAATAATGCGCATGCTGATCTTCGTACTTGTGGTATTCCCGGAAACACCTGAATCATTGAATCGTAAGAGCCCTAAACAATGCACTTGCATTTTGCACCTTGTTGCAATCGAAAACAATTCTTCCGACGACGCTCGGGGAATACGACCGTTGCCGAACAGTGACATAGATTTCTATGCGCATTATCACTTTGGGAGACCTGCACGCCTCGGGGACTTTTGGCGGCATCCGCCAATAATGACGAACAAAACTAATCACAAAAAGCGTCGCACAATTAATTCACTACACAATAAAAAAATCTTACGTAAGGACGCGCTACGTCACGGGCGCTGCGATGCACTGACTGACCTACTTAAATAAAGTTTAAACAAAAAGCGACTAACATAGAAATAAAACAACATATTGTTATCCCTTTCGTACATACTCAATTCTCAATAGACATGAGTGTGTAATAAGTAGCTTCTTCAGTTAGCATTATTTTAAACTGCATAGGTAGGTTAAATAAAAATAAGTATGATGATCAGGGTCCTTCACCTGTGTCATATGGGTCAGTAACAAATACAGCATGTAGTAAAATTGCAAAATGAAAAATAATGTCTGGTGGCTAAAGTAATGGATATTTTTGAATGATTTTTTAAATGTGGTTTGAGAACATCATTAGCTATCCGGGTTTTAATTTATTGTCGTATTATCCCCCCGACACTGTATAATAGAACAATGGCCATCTGAATACTGGGCTGAATGGATTGTTTCCTTTGCCTTTAATTGTATGATAAAAAAATTGACAGCTGATTTAACGTCAAAAAGTTTTCTCCGCAATTTGTATTCGATATTTTGTGTTTTTAAATAAAATTATGTTTTAAATGTGGTAAACTTTAAAATTTTAATAATCTTTTGACACGGTTTCCACATAGGTAAGTAATTTACATTATTAGATATAAAATGACAGTATTTGTTATAAGATGTAATCATTCAGCATACAAATTTTCGGTATTATTTAAATTTCTTTTGTATTTTAATATAGATATACTCAAGTTACATAAACTTTCGATGTTGGTTTTCATTCTTTTCTCTGAGTATTTTATAACAGTATCCGGGCGTTGTTATTAATTTACGGTTTAAAATTTAATTTAGGTATTTTATATAGTACAACAAAGGAACAAGAATTTAAGACTTTAAGTCTGTATAAAAATGCCTACTATAGTATTTATATCTCTGATGACTATTATAAATAATTGTGTAATTGACCTTGGGCTATATTATTTTGCTCGACAAACAGTTAGATACTTACAAATGTTTAGATAATATATAAATCAAACCATAATTAATGTAAAATAATTTTATAAGTAATTAAGTGATGGGCGTTTATTATGAAAGAGTAATTAGATTTAGCATAAGTTTATTTATATGAATACGGACTAGTTTTTGATAATGTGAAATGCACAATGAAAATTTATTATATTGTATATAGATTTAAAAAAAACAAGATGCTGATGTTAACAAATTACCTTTTTTCAATTCAATCAATATAGAATTTAAAATATTTTGTTTTTCTCTCCTTATTTGCCTTCATTTACTCAATCTTAACCTGTTTAATTGCACTCCATTTGCTATGGTCCTGAACATATCTCTACTCACCACCTCAATGTAGCTCAACTTTTCCGTCTTTTTGGTTGCCTGCCCACATTTCTGTGCCCAATTCTTGGTCCCCACTCAGCACCAATTTACTCCATATTGTGCGTTTTGACATAAACAAACGATGTGGAGACTGTGGTGTAGTAGCAGTACAATGGTAATACAAACCAAGAGCATGGGTTTAAAACCACTTGCCGTTACCCAAGATTCTTTGATATATGTACTTTGGTTGTCCTGTTTCTATGGTACAAGCACTTAAGTAGCTTAGTATAAAAATGAAAATAAAATTGTCATGTCTCTTTTATTATATCATTTAAAGTTGCTCTAACATTTAAGGTCATTAGTAAGTACAGTATTATATATAATCCCATCCTACAGTTGATTTCGATTTGTACAGTGGGTTTACAGAATTTTATATATAGTAGGAAAGAAAGCTAAGTTGCCTAGTGCCCATAACCTTAAGAGCTTGTATGAAGAGAATTGTGGATGTGAAGGTAGTAAGGGAGTTGTGTCAGGATCATGGCAAGTGGCGCTCTTTTGTCTCTGCCTATACCTGTGGAAAAAAGGTGTGACAATTTGATTGATTGATATATATACTTTGTCATATAGGCATATTATTAAATTTCGGAAATTGATGTTTTCAGTAGTACATTGTTCATTTCATAGTTTTCATTATATCTTTAGAGAAAGTCATACAAATTATGTGAATTTATTATACTTCAGAATTCAAATTAAAAATTCACAACTCACAACAATGTATCATGTACAATACAAACAATGTAATCTGGAACATTGATTAAAAAGCAGGGGTCTGTAGTGCTCGTAACTATGGAGTCTGTATAATGAGAATTGTTGATGTCAAGGAAGCGAGAGTATTGTTTCAGCTTTTTAAAAAGTAGTTCTCCGTTGTTTCTGCCTATCCCTGTGGGAATTGAGGCGTGATAATTGATGATAATCATGTATTAATAAATTAGGTTGTCTGATTTATTTAAAGGTTTTAAAAGCGACCACGACCATGGTGGCAGTGCAATGGTCATGCAAACTTTGTTTCTTTGATATATGTACTTTGGTCGCCCTGTTTCTATGATACAAGCACTTTGGTAGCTTAGTTTGGAAATAAATAAAAATAAAAACTTCTTTACACATGTTTTTAAATTTACATGATTTCAGAAGGCAATAAAATGACAATGTATTTAAAGAACTTAAATGAGGATATTTAATTTCATTCTTTATCTGTGTAAGTAAACACCTTTAAAAGTTGTTGGTCTCTACTATTGTATGAAAATTCACAATTAGCAAGAATTTTATACAATTAAAGAATTAATTAAATTTATCGAACAATCATTTAGTTGTGATAATTGAATAGCTAATGAACAATGCACGTTGTTTAGATGTATTTGCGATATGTATTATTGTGCGCGCCCACGTGTGTGCGGCGGCTACCGGTCAGCCGAAGCAGTCTGTCGTCGCTGTCTGTAGCGACGCACGTGTTTTCATTAATAAAAAATTCTCGATCCATATTTCGCGAAATGTTATCAACTCACAATTTAACTTCTATTGTCAAGGTCTTATGTAGTGTTAAAAATTAAAGTTGTGTAAATAGATCATTATCACTATGAAGAAGAATATTTATTCAAATAAACCAGACCGTGTTGGGCGGCCATCACGTCTGCTCACAGACAGTATTTCGTCTGATGATGGCCCTGAATCCGAAAGACTATTGGGCTCTCAACTTCCGCCGGGAATCGTTACTGGTGGAAGTGGTCGTCGGCAGTCCCTCACGGCGCCGCCATCTCCAACAGATTCGCGAAAGAAACACCCGCGGCACCATAACTATATGAACCACCTGCATCAGCTAATAAACTGGCGCGATATTTGGGGTGGTGAACCGCACAGAGCTAACGAGGTACTTATTTCTAAATTAAAACCTTTAATAGTTTGTGTTTGCTTCGAATCGATTTCATGAAGAAACAGATTATTTATAAAATTTATTATTACTGTATGGATGACCTTAGAACATTTGCTCACAATTTATTTTAATAATTGCTACAATAACAATCACTTCACAATTGTTACAAATAGATATATACATATACAAAGCACCCATTGTTTCTGTTTTATTAATTTTTGCGAGTACAGAAGTGTTGAATTTCAGTATTATTGGCGTTTAGTACACGATCTCGCTTATGTATATGGTAAATATTTAATACTCGATCTACTTACCATAATATGTACAATGTTTCAATAATATTGACTTTCAGAATGTATACAAGTCACGTTGGCTAGCGAAATTCTCTAATAAATTGCGACTTATCAATGTATTGCATCAAAATTGCAAGCAAACAAATTACTCTACTTTCTATACTCTTGTATCTATGTCAGACAACTCATGGCAACAACTTAGTACCCGCATCGTGAATAACACTATACTTATACATAGGTACCTATCAGTACCTTGTATATTATCATCGGCAAAAATGATCGTTTATTGATATAGGGTTACGGTTTTATGCGAATACAATTATCAGAATACATATGACCTATTATTTTTAAAGAGAATAATAAAACGGTAGTGGACCGTATTATATCATACCATAAATTAGCTCAATTAATTTGCGTGCAGTCAATTCAACATATTTTAATTTATAGAAGCACTTACGTAATATCATTTTGTGCGAAATTATTCATTAGCTATTGTGCTTTTTTATTAACTAAGAAGTTCTTTTTTATCATAGAGTTGAGTTTTTTACATTTGGCCTCGAGCAAGGGAAGATCCTAGAGCGTCGACTACTGAAAAAATGTCACCTTACAGTTGCCTTATGCCGATGCCGGCCAAAGTTCTTATTCGAATGATTTCGATTCATTAATTTTGATTACGTCTAATTGATAGGCAGTAGTTGAATAATCAAGGCAGTAGTCTTTCCACCAATCAGACAATCTTAATTTGACAGTAAAGAAAAATAAATTTGAAATAAAGCGATCCTATTGGTGCTCGCCTAACAACGCGAGTAACTTTAAACTCGTACCACGGTCACAGATATAAATATCAATCGACAATAAATATCTATTAAATAACATTGTAGATGAAATGGACATTTTAATATTAGAAAATATCTTATATTGTTTATGAAGTCTTTATTGTTTATATTATTGTAATAGTTGTCACGGCTCAATAGCTTGCGTTCGCGCACAGCAAAATAAAATTTAAAATTACTTGCAATCCATCCACCCATACATAACCTCTAAAGCAGAAATAGATTATAATGTGTCACATCGTTATCCCAAATGTTAACACCTATAGGTATACTCGTTAACACAATCCAGCCTTGTGTCATTTATTTTTGGATTCTAATAAGACATGACTTTGATTTAGGTAATTTTATTCTTTGATTATTTTATATGGATTTGTATATTCATTTATTTATAACTTGCCACGGCCGGACTTAATGCTAGTTAGCATTTTCTATTAGACAACCTTTGGAATAATAAAAGCAAGTTACAAATGTGAGCAAGAGGAAGAAGGTCAAATGGGGGGATGGGAGAAATACATATAAATATATACACATTTAAATAAATATTTACATATATAACTATTTACCAATGATGTAGATTTTTTAGTAATATGAAATAATAGTATTTTTTTAATTTTCCTGTGTAGTCATTTTGTAACCCACTTTACGTTATACAGCTAACAATGACTTGTTTTTTTGTAATATTATCCTCACATAGTTTTTTATTTATTTATTTATATTATCGTGCTGAATAATTAAATAACTAATGGTTATTTGTTATCCGAATACCCATAGAGAATGTATGTAGAGAATTAAGGCGATTGTGGTATAGTGGCAGTGCAATGGTTACACAAACCGAGAGCACAAGTTTAAAACCACGCACTGGTACCAATGTATCTTTGATATATGTAATTTTGTGGTCCTGTTTCTATGATACAAGCACTTTAGTAGCTTAGTATAGAAATGTAAAAGAAGAGAGAGGCGAAAGGCGAGAGAGTTGTGTCAGGATCGTAGAAAGTATGGCCGGATTAGTGACGTCGATTAAGGCAGTCCGTAATCAGATTCTGTTTTTTCAGTCGGCACTCTTGGGCCTCCTTCTGCCATTAAGCAGGTTCAGTTTGAGGTCAAACAACTTGATTTGTTGAAATTGGAAAAGGGGTTACAAAAAAATTATAATATAATTTTTTGAAACCTTATAAACCTTTTTTGTAATTTATAAATATTATTTATAAATTTTATATTCTCTTTTGTATACCAATTTAGTTCATAAGTGTGTGTATTACTGACGATTGGGCGTAGTCTGTGAATAAATTTTATTTAATTTATTTATTTAATAATACACAAACTCAATTGTAATTGTAAGGTGTTCCCATTTGCCAATTGCGGCACATTGGCAGCGTTGTTAAGATTGATCTATTGCATTACAAATTGTCACTCGAACACCAGGCACGCTGTAATTGTTTCCGTACGATTGCAATAAACGGTGCACAGTGTGTCAAGTCAGTAGACCAACAATTAAGGCGACACGGTTTGTTTTTTCATTGGGGCTTCACATATGACAACATATTGCCATATGTGAAGCCCCATATGGAATGAGGGGGCAACTGCTACTATAGTAGTCTGCAAGTAGCAGTCAAATCTACTTTGCCGGTCTAGGTGGAACCGCCAATCTTCAAGCTGATCCCTATGCGCAACTAAGTTAATTCACGGTCTGTCCACATGCACGTCCCAGGCACGGACCCAGAGCAAATATCCGCCTTCTATTTGTAACATTCAATCTAATTATTAATTAATATTAAAAATGAAAGCTATGAAACAAATCTTTAATCCGACCGGGAATCAAACCGGGACTTGAGACTTGACGCGTAACAAACTGGTGTGGTAACCAATGAGTCGCGCGCGTCGTCAAAATTGTAAGATGAAATACTATTGCATCAACAAACTTGTGACTCAGATTAATATTGTCGAAACTTAATTTTACGCCAGGTCTTTATGTTTATGTAGATAAACAATGAGTCAATAAAAACAATGTCTTTGTATGCGATTTATGCATATACTAAGGAAAATATTCTAAGGAGCTCTATAATAACTTTGTTCCTACCACGTAACGTCTCCCGTGTCTGCATTCTGTCAGCAAGAATGACAGTCTAACTAAAAGGTTGACGTCGTTTCTTTGTCGAACAATCGACAAGTGGAATGCTTTGCCAGTCCATGTGTTTGTTCTCTCCACCAATTCTTCAAACGAAGCCTGCAAATGCATAGTGATGGTGGGAGCGACTGGGGCAACCGTGACCTGAATCAGATGAAAATCCATATTTTACATGCTCCTTTAGAATGTTAAATATTTAATATTAATGATTTACAACAAATATTTTTATTAATACATAATCTTCTTACGATTAGGTAGAACAGATTGTTTCCACCTTGAGCTAAGATTGATATAATGACCTTTTCATGCTCTATTTTGCAACGCTATGCAGTCTCTTCTAATAAATCTATAGATGATAAATAGTTTATGCGTCGTCTTTTAAAATATCTACTACGTATTGAATGTTATTATTTTGTCAACAAGATTGCGAATTTTCCGTTTATTCAGAAATTTAACGTTTCAGCCATCTTACTTTCAGTTTTTTTTATTGTGACTAAACTTTAAAAAAACGATTAATTATGTATTTTATATATTTCCTATTATTGTGATGTCATCGACACCTGTTGGTAAGCAAGGGGAGGTGTATAAGTGCCGACGACTGTAAAAACCGACTCAGTTCACGGTAGCCTCAGTCGCCGTCACTATGCAGGCCAGAAGTGCTTGTTCACGCCCTGCTTGAAGACTCCAATTTATTAACTATATTTAAATTTATATTTTTTATATTAACCGCAAGGTGAACTTCAAAGAACCTCAAGCACTATGAATTTCAAAGCAGATAGAATCATTTTGATTTTCCCCTTGCGTTCAAATTATGTGCTCATGTTTAAAATAAATTTAAAACGACTATACCTAAAATACTTAATAGTTTTATGTAGTTTAAAATATTGCTAGACGACCTGCGTAGCGCATAGGTCCGCTACGTATAAAGTCCCGGGTACGATTCCCGCTCGGAGCAAATATATTTTTATAAAAAAATGATGCAGTTATTTGTTCCGGGCTGGGTTTTAAAGGTGTCTCCGGTATAGGCAGGTTGTTTATTTGCAAGTCTGTCGATCCGGGGTAGTACCAACACTTTTAAATGTGAATCGACTCAGTTACTTTTCTAGATCAGTTTTAATTTTCCGTTTCCAATTAGGCCGGCGTAGTGTATACGACTTGCAATTAATTACCTATAGTAGCAGTCGCCCCCATTCAGGAATCGCAATTTAACTTGATGTGGGATTCTTCCGTATGTCGTGTCACAATGAAAAATAGTCTTACAACTTCTCTTTATCTCTTTAGACACAATTCGTGTCGATATACCTAATGATAAACAAGCCATGCTGTTATGATTCGATATCGATTAAGATGATCAGATTTCATATTCTACGACAGAAATAATCTCTTGGGAAATTTCCATACTTAGAAAACATTGTAGGATAACTAATGCCTAGTCCACACTAGTAGACATGTTGCGCGATTTTGGTCTCCAAAACGTGTCTCCGGTTGTTTACGTAGACAATCCCGTCTACGGGTCTATTGCGAGACTAAAAATCGGCATAGTGACGGCGACTGAGGCAGCCATGAATTAACTTGGTTGTTTCAGTCTTTATCACTCCTGGATCTCCTCTTCTTTATCACCAGGCGGGTCGAGGTTAAATTACGTGTCACAATAAAAAAAAGGTGGACATTTTGATCATAATTTTGACAGTGCAGACGTCAGTTTGCGTCTAAAGGCGAGACACGTCCGAGTCTGTCTCCAGCTACCGAGTGGTGTGGTTAAGCTGTTTACACCAATTATCCAAAGAGTTATTTTAAAAACATGTGGTCTAACGAGAAACTCGTGGCGTCTTCCAGTCTTAATTTAATAAATAATGCTATCATGAAGTTTACGTTTTCGAGTTTTTTTCACTTGCAATTAGCAATAAGTAGGAACTATCCTATTTGCATCGTAGTGTGGACGCTAAACGAGACAACGGTGTCTATAAAGAATCTCTAGACGGTCTATAGCGATATAACGCAACACGGTCTACTAGTGTGTATGAAGCTTAAGAAAATGTCAGAGGTTTATGTTTGTGGGTGGTGATATTTTGGTGAAATTATAATCCAATAGGCGTTGATCGCACGATAATGGCTATTATCGTTTCAATAACAAAAAGTGATGGACGTAATCGCGGTAGTATACCGGCATGACATTATACTTTATCATATCTTAAGATATCATCATGATTTCATTTTCACTGTTATTTTATCTCTAAGTGGTTGTCGTTACGTTTACTTGTTATTTTTTTTTCTCCTAAAAACGCACCTTTTTGTGATATTAAACATTTTTTAGACTTCCTGCTTCCAAGAATTGATGGCCGTTGCGGCCTGCATAGTTTTATAAATAGTGCAAAATAGTGAGTCATTTATTAACATACTAAATAAACAAATAAGTTAATGGAATATTACCTACTACTGAAAATAATACTGTCGATTTATGTCACTAAACGCAGAACAGAATACAAATTAAAAGATTGGCTATAAGAAATTATTGTAAAAGAAATAATGTCAGAGTCATAAATACAAATTCAATAATTTTACCTACAAATAAATTACCTATGCTTTATAAGAATTTTTATTTTCGATTCGAGGTAAGAAAAATTACTTTGGATTGGATTCAAAGTAATTTTCATTGAATTAATATGATTTGTGTTGAAGTGATGAAGAATTTCTTTTTGATTTACCACCATTTAATAATATAATTTAATCAAAAGGCACCAGTTGTATTGATTTAATTACATTACCGCAAACTTATTGTCATTTAATTGTGTTAAATAATATTATTCCTGACACATTAAAACTGTTTGAAAATTATTATGCAAAGTATTCGAGGAAGGAAAACATTGTACTAATAGTAATAAAAATTGCAAAGACAATATATATTAAATGCGGAACAATATCGTAAAACTATTATTGCAACTGCATGTGACTTTATCTCGCTTAAGAGTTTTTTAAGTTAAGGAAAAAAATCACAATTAATCTGTATTTAAAACAAAGGAAAACAAAAGATTTTTGCAGTCTGCTTAGTATTCCGTTTATTTTAATTCGACGTTTGGAATCCTTTGCAGCTATTTCGGTAGCAGAAATTCACCTGTACATAATTTTACGTTGGATTACATTAATCGAAATAAACGCAATAGTAAACGGCATACAAGTATACAGACCGTGAATTGATTTAGTTACGGATCGGGATTGTAAGTTGCCGGTTCCAACTAGGCCGGCATAGTGGATATGATTGCTACTCACAGTTATTGAATTGTAGTAGCAGTAACATTCATTCATAGACCACACTTCGGCTTAACATCAAGCGGGGTGCTGTCATATGTCGAGTCTTTATGAAATAAAACAAAATGTTTTATTTCATAAAGAATATTCGCGCAAGTCTCAGAAAAGACTATCCTATGTATTTGTAGAATGAGTAGACATACGAGTATAACCAGTTTTTATTATTATTATTGAGACTCTACAGTGACCTCAACCTGCCCGATTTTAAGTTAGGGGAAGTCCAAGAGCGTCGGTCGTCTGAAAATCCTACGGTCGCCTAAGTCGCCGTCACTATGCAAAGTAATTTATTTATAACCAGTTACTTACTTTTAAACAAAGCAATTTATTTAAAAGTAAGTAGCTTAAATAACTTTTGTACAAATTAACTATTGCTTAGGTTGACATCCGTATACCAACAGCGAAAGAGATTCACAATGACGTCGACATATTAAGTGATAAAGACAGCATTGCTATTCTTGATTTTTCTAATAGCTCAAAAAGAACCTTATTGTTTTATGATGTGCAAAATGATTTTAACTTTAGGGTGTCAGACTAGGAATGTTGGCCAGTGTACAAACCGAATTAGTTCCAGTTTATGTTCTAAGTCCTAGTTTAATACCTTCCTACTACGTGATAAGTCTAACATAAAACACGTATTTACGACCTATATTGGCACCTATTAATGCTAATTTTACTGCGATATTTTAGTTCTAGTTTTAGAACTTATGAGTTTAAAAAGTTGTGGAACAAAGATACTAACAATACAAATTATTAATAATACATAAATTCTATAAAACATAATTTAAAAATCTAACGAGATTTATAAATGTAGACATCTATTACAACATTTTTTTTATAATCTACCTAAAAATGTCCTTCAGCAGTATGTTTCAGCACTGTCCTTTGTAAATAAGAATATTTTCAAAATAATTGTAACCAAGTTGAAAAGACCACGGCAATAGTAATGTTTGTACAGTGGGCTACACAAGGCCATACTGACAATATGCGTCACAGTTTCTTTACGCATGACTACATATCACTACCAAAAATAAATAAAGGGAAACCTCTAAAAGTGTTCATTAGCCTATAAAGTCCACCCGTGACACCTTTTACAATCTATTTACCACATATATTAGGCTATTTAGGAGGTGTTTTCATTTTTACTTACTCATTGATTCAACGCAACAGTTAGGTTTGTAGTCAAGGTACACATTACTTAAACATGGTTATAGAAGTAATAGTATTTTCTTAGATTTTGCGCGAACATTTATTAATGAATTAAACAAATTTTATGCGGCTTACTGCTATCAGTCTCTCCGTGATCACGATGACTGCAAAGCTCTCGAAACGTCGGATTAATATTTAAAAAATGTAAAACCAAAATAAACGCGATAGTACGTCGCATAATTTAAAAAAAAATCATTATAGAAGTAAGTATCATAAAACGATATGATTTGTTTTAGCACGATATATGGCTTGATGTTAAGTTGGAGAGCGAAAAGCAGTCGCACCCACCATGTCGACATAGCTCCAGCAACTTACAAGCTGATCCCGACCAAGTCCTAAACCTGAATGCGGTGGCAGTACCCCAGGTTGACAGTCTGGAAAAATGACCACCATACTGTACTGTCAAACGTCACAGATCATGATTTAAATATGACAAATGATAATGCTTACTTAAACTAGAATTTAAATGCAAATAATTTAAGTATCAAAAGATTATTATCTTATCGCGAGCAAACTACAAATGTTGCCCACATGTTACATTACAAAGAATAAGGTTCATGTAAATGTGGATTAACCAGCCTTGTGTATAAAATATAAATATTTTCTTTTTGTTTTTGAAATAGGTTGGTTAGTAAGAATAACAACTTATTTAGTTATAGTTATATTAACAAGTTATTTAGTTATAGCGGGGATCTTTTAAAAGTATTCAAAAAGAAACAAGAGGAAGATTGATTTGGATCCGTTTACTGTTTCCGTGTACCAGCAGACTCTTTGCGAGTAACCAAATCTTATTCTCATCTTTAGTCAATGGTGACATCACTTAACGATGGTGGCGAAAGTTTTTCAAATAAGTTGATACGGCACGAACTGTCATATGCAGTTGTCAGCAATCACTCTATTTTTATTTCTATAACCTATTTATTTCTATAATATTTATTTTTTAATGATCATCGTAATAATAAAGAAAAGAAAATATGAATAGTAAATAGATTATGAGGTTTTCGTGTTTTTCTGACACGACATTAGTACTTTTTTGACCTACTCTCTAGGCGTCCACATTAGAGCAAATGTTGCTGTGCACTTAATTCGCAACATGATTTTATTTAAATGTCACTTAGGCGACCGTGGTAATGCAATGATCATGCAAACCGAAAGCCTCAATTTAAAACCACTTCCCAGTATCATTGTATTTTTGATATATATTATGATACAAGCACTCTTACAGCCGGTTGTACCAAAAATTATAATTTACGAATTTGTAAAAGAAAAATGGGTTGCACCACTTTTTAACTTCACATTTCACATTTACGTTTAACGGATATTTTATACAGAGCTAAAGGACATCATTCATTTTGGGTTTCTATGTACTACTATTGTTATTTCTAATGATAAAAACATTTATAAATGGTAGTTTCGATATAAAATTATTAACAACCCAATTCATGATTTCGTATTAGTAAATGTAATAGAATAAGTATAAAGTAAAACTAAATTCGTAAATTGAAACTTTTTTGGTACAACCGGCTGAAAGCATAATAATGGCACATTTCTGTCACAATAAAATAAAATGATAATAATTTATTACCGTAGAGCTTGCATTAAGGTAATTGTGGATGTGAGAGAAACGAGGGAGTTGTGTCAGGATCGTGGCAAGTGGCGCTTCATTGTCTCTGTATATTCCTGTGACAATTTCTTTGAGTATGGGCATGGGTGGTATGTCTTGAAAGCCTCCTTAATAAAAACACTGTTTTTATAATTCTCTTAATTATTATTTGCTGTAAGGTATAATAGTTAAGGCAAAGAAAGATAAAAAGTTTCTAAGTACATATTTACAATGTATCTCTTCCAGTACTTGGCGTGACAGTAACGTGACTCAAATGTAAAAGGACATGATAAGATTATATAGTAAAATATAAATTTTACATTATTGTAAACTATATAACACAAACTATATAGTGCCCATAGCCATAAAGCTGGTGTAAAGAGAAATGTAAATGTGATGGAAGCGAGGGAGTTGTGTCAGGATCGTGGCAAGTGGCACTTCATTGTCTCTGCCTATCCCTGTGAGAAAAGGTGTGACAATTTGATTGATTGATTGGTATATTACAATAAGTTAACATTTACTTTGACAAAAATATAAAATCATTTTGTCATTGTAATTGATTTCATATTTAAATGTTATTTTTGACCGGCATAGTGACGGCTACTGAGACAACCGTAAACTGAATCGTTTTTTTCAGTCATTGGGCTCTTGGACTTCCTATTCCTCAGCATCAGGCATGTCGAGTCACAATGAAACAATGAATAATAAGATTTTATCTATTACTTAAGTGCCAAAAAACGCAACGTAGGTCGTTCACTCTCAAGATGGATTGACGACCTACTCAAGGTAACAGGTTGTGGAGATAGATGGGATGAAGGAGGCTTATGTCCAGCAGAGAACGATTATTGGATGATATGATGAAGCACTGAAAAAGATTATAAAATTTCTTACACACACTTTTAATTTTGGGTTTAATAACATATTTCTTACATTTTTATACCAAGCTACTAAAGTGCTTTTTAATTGTATACATAGAAATCACGTATAATATAACCTTTTTTGTTTCAAACGAAGCGTTCAAAAGTACGACTGGCCAGTAAAGTTATGGGTTCTGTTTTTTCCACTCGTCGCTCAGCACTGTTTGACCTTGCTTCACTTCAGGCAAGTCAAGGTCACGTCACGTCATAATAAGTTACTAAGGTGCTTGTATCGTAGAAACAGGACAACTAAAGTACATTCGTCAAAGATTCTTTGTTAAGTGGTTTAGGAACCCGAACTCTCGGTTCACGTAACCATTGCTTTGCCACTATACCACGGTCGCCTTGTTAAAATATAACTTATCCCGCAATTAGTATCTGTATCAATGTAATATTATCTTACCTACGTATTTATAATTAGATCACAATACTCTAATGAGATCGTTAATTGTCAACAACATCCTGCCCCTTGGCAATTACATTATACTCTCGGTATTCGTAACAGGGGAATTATGCCTTTATACATGAGTACATTTATACCTAACTAGCTACCTGTTCCTCGCGTTTATAAACTGTTTCTCTTGCCGGGAGTACATAACAGTAACCCTTTCTTCCTCATGTTCCATCATCAGGTGCTACAAATCTTCACTATAGTTAAGTCACTATAGTTAATTCTCTTACATATGCCTTGGATCCTTAAGGCTCAACATCAGGTACTCCAAATATTCCATTTTATTACAGCCCAGTTAAATACTCATAGTAAGAAACAGTTTAAAACACGTTGAGTTTTTCTGAAATAGAAACTATTCGGGGAAACTTTTTCAAGTTCTATAAGAATCTAACTTAAACTATAACACCTACATTTCAAAAATATTTATTTAATAATAGAAAAAAATCCGTTCTCAAATATAGTAAGAACAATAGGTGTTAAAATGGATGATTCTATAATTATGCAGGTACACGTCTCCATTAAGGCTTAGCATAGATTTTTTTTATTGGGTTTTATTCTATTACTATCAGGCTCTTCTATCCAACTGTATAGCTTTTTACGAATATTTCACAGGTATAAAAATACTAAAGCAAAAGTTAAATAAGACTAATTTTCGTTGTCCAAATGTCATTGGAGCCAAAAAGGTCAATGGCGTTTAGTTAACTGAACCATAAAAATGTTTTCTTTAACGGTTGTCAAAAGAATTTCGTTCGTTACATTTAATGGATGTTAAAATTACCTAAAGTTTTCTGCTAATGATTGTTAAGACTGTTTTGAGGACAGGCTTGAAGCATTGCTTAGCACACCAGTTTGTTAAGGTTTGATTCTCGGTCTGAGCAATGTTTTGTTTCATAAGTTTTATTTATAATATTTAATAATTAGTCAGATTATTTAATATTTATAAAAAGGAACTATAATTATTTGCTCCGTTTCTGGTTGTCAAAGAGTTGGCAGTGGTGCCCAGTCTGGAGTAGTCCATCCATGTCGTCACTCTTGGACCTTCTCTTGCTTATCATCAGACGGGTCGAGGTCACAATAAAATAAAATGCATGCAAAAAAAATTGAATTTCGAGATCAGCTTGGTAAGTTGCCTGTTCTAACTTGGCAGGCTTAGTGGACGTGACTGCTAATTGTACATATTTAAATTTGGTAGCATTCACCTCCATTTATGGACCGCACCCTAGCTTAATATTAGACGGGGTGCAGTCATATGACAAGACACAATAAAAAAACTTGTGTCATAACTTCTATCTAATGAATTAAACAAATTTCAAGCGGCTTACTATCGCGTTTATTTTTGGTTATTGAGAGCTTTGCAGCCAACGTGGTCACGCGATAGTAAGCCGTATAATTTTTTTTTAATTCATTAATCAATGTTCGCGCAAAATTTATGGAAGTGCTATCTCTCTAGTCCTATCTTTTGACGAGTCACCGATATTTATAGATCACGGTAGCTGGAAGTGCAGTGTTCTATGTGACAAGCGTTATACATTATGCGAATCTAATAATAATATTACTATTATTAATCCATTGCGACACGGAACCGATCTGATTGGAATATGTACCACGGAACAATTAACAACCAACATTAATAAGAATAAATCACCTGCATTGTTGGTATAGAATAGATAATTTTCTTATGATAATATATAGGTACGCATGTAGGTGTAGCTATTTAGGTAGTTCTTGATATGTATGTTATACCTTTATTGCATAATTGCAACTTAATTTCATAACAATTTTTAAAATTTTATCTTATTTGATTATATTCTTACTTGAATATATCTTAGTTTATAAGATTTAGCAGAGATTTGATGGTTTTATACAAAGATTTAGTTTAGGAATTCTAGGTTTTTTTTTACGCATTAAGTCCCGGGCCCGGTTTCATTCGGGTCGGTCATTCAAAGTTTGGTCGGAGCAAATATTTGTTTCTTAGCTTTTATTAGTAAAATTACATTAAATATTACAAATACATATTTTTAAAATAAAAAAACTTGAATATTTGCTCAGGTTCTGGTTATTAAAGAGTGTTAGGCAGTTGTGCCCAATCTGCCGATTCAGGGTAGTGCCACTACTTACCGTGATACAGGCCGTGAAGTGACTTATTCACGTTTTAGGATCAGCTTGTTAATTTCCGATTCCAGCTAGGCAGGCATAGTTGATGTGACTGCTACTTAGTAATTAACTGTACAAACAGATATCTCCATTTGCGTACTGCACTTCAGCTTGTCATCAAGCGAGGTGCTGTCATATGTCAAGACAGAATAATAATAAAAATACATACAGAATTACTTAATTTTCTATATAACAGGTTATGTAGCCCTCAAAGTTTGGGATCTTCTGCCGTACAATTTGTCAATGACCTTGAGTTTTTATCAGTCAAATAAATAAAACAATTGTTAAATTTAACTTAATCTAACTATAATAGGCGAGTCGGTTTGTAATGAAGGTCATTAAACTAGCTGTACGTAAATTATGATTACTGATGTATACCATACTAATGCGAGAAATGTTTTTTTTAATAGTGACTCGACATCTCACTTCAACTTACATTAAAAAGCTGACTCAGTTTACTGTAATTTCAGTTGCCCACTTTCTTATTTACAGTTCGCTTCAAGGATCCAAGGTTATACGAGTATATAGAATTATCGGTTCATTTGGCGGGTAATTAGAACAGGAATTAGGAATTTGATATTTCCAAACGTTGTTCAAAAATATCGATAAATTACTGGAGTAGGTAAACAATATGTTAGTGCTAATTTTTCAGTTTTCGTGAAGCGCACTCTAGCTTAACATAAACGCACTAAAGGCGAGGTGCTTAGTAATAATAAAACTACACTTGATTTAAAGGACATCATTCATTTTAGGTTTTTATGTACTATTTTTGTAATGTCCAATGATATTATATAGATGGCAAAATATATAGATGGTAATTTCGATACTTGTGTTGATAAAACTAACAACAATTTTGCTTTTAATTGCTGTGCAATTAAGTTATTTGGTAAATAAGATATGGATTTTGTGTCGTCTGTCAAACACGAAGATACGCAGTTCTGCTGTAAACTGTCATTTATAGTTTTATTATTTTGAACATCTAAACTATGCAAAAAAAGAACTATTTTAAAATGTATATGCATCTGTTAATACAATTAGGCCCAAGTCCCCATACAAAATTAATGATGTCCTTTAGGTACTGTTTATTCTGTTTTTATGCTGTAATTTTTGCTATGATTAAAAGGCAAAAGCAAACTAACTAATAACTATATTAACAGTAAGGTTCTTTATTATTATTCAAGTTGTATTAATATTATGTCTTGTTTGGAGATGAGTCCTCCATTCTTGATTTAATAAGTTTAGGTCGTATTTAATAGTTTGGTAAATATATAAGATGTATATATTTATTGGTATTGACCCTTAATTTAGGTAAGATTTACGGTCTTTTTTACTGTCAATCTATTTTGTATCTATGGTTATTAATTTATTTTACAATGATAAATTAACAATCAATTAATCAACTGTCACGTCTTCCTTTTAGGATCCAAACACAACTTTATAAGTTAAGCACTGCAGACCTTAGCTTTCTTAAAAAAATATCGCCTATTTGATCAAATATTCTATTCACTCAGTTGATTCAATGAATTCTTTTGTGCGAGATCCTTTATACTTTCAATATAGCCAATTATCTCTAAATTATTTATTATGTTTCTGTGTTTATATATTTTAATGTTCATATTTTTTCTTGTATCATAAATAATCTATAAATATATGTTAAAATTGCTTATTATTTCAATCTTTATCGATTTCTTATTCAAAATAATCTCTCAAACGTTATCATTTTAATAAAACATTCTTAACAATGTAATTCATGAGAATTCACGTAATAATTACCTTACTTTTTATTTATTTATTCAATAACCTATATTATAATAATCTATTTATTAAATCTTTAATTTGCTATATGTATCATGGTTTAGTATTTTTGATTACTTGGTTCGAGGTTATTTTTATTTATTATAATAAGTTATTTGATTGCCTATTTGATTGTTCCACTGCTGGGCAAACGTCTCTCTATATTTGTTTCAATTACACTTGGTGGTCTTTCGCCACGAACTAGGTATTTTTTATTAACATAATATTGATTGTAAAGTTTACGGTTTATTATCAATTTTAGTTCGCCAGATGATCGAATTATACAGCGCCATCTAGGTATTTATCACAGAAATAAATTGTTATTTCTGTTTATTATAGAGTTGAGGAATAGTCGTGCGTACGCGCAAGTTTTAGTTCACGCCACCATAACTAGATGGCGTAAGCTTATTTGAAACTACTAAAAAGTACAATTTTAAAGAAATTATCATAATAACTTAATTAAAATAGTCATTTAATGTGATTTTATTTAAGAAAAAATAACAATTTTATTTTCTCTGTGTATATGAATGCATTAATCGGTCTGTAATGCATTCATATACACAAATCAGCAGTAGGAAGATACGGACGGAGCGGCATGTCCCACGATACTGACACTACTCTCTCATCTTCAAATTCATTATTCTTTCCATAGAAACTATATGTTTATGGGTATACATACCCATAAACATATAGTTTCTGTTGTTTTGCATTGTCGGAATTAAATAGGAACACTCCTAGGCCTTCCAAGAGACGTTTTACCGTTTCATGATTTTGACCTACTTTATTTTTTGACAACTAAAAAATAAAATACCATAGATTGTACGACAGTTATCTTTGCTTTGAAAAATATTTTTAATATTTACATTAAGTAGTCTAGTACAGATACTATAACTACAAATACATTGTAATGTATTTACACTCTAAGTAGATACCTCGGCTACTGATAAGCGCATCATAATTTCCCTTATAGTATGTTACTCGAATCAAATATAAAATATCTTATCGAGTCCTCGGTCGTCAGTACATCATCGTTAAAGGACCGAGCTCCCGTCAATCCTATGTGAATTAATAACAAAATTGATAAAACATTATTTCTAACTTTACCCTCTTTTAGTATTGTTTATGGTGGTGAACTTTTCTTGTGACGTGCTGTGTATTATTTTTCTAGTCAATGCCGTTATGGCAATCAATGTGTATTAAAATGTGTATTACTGAATGGACCAGTGAAGTGAAACATTTATGTCGAACTGGATGGGATGGGCCGGCCCGTCCGGTGAGCCGGCTGAGAGGCGCCCCCTGACGTTAGCTCTCAGGGTGCCTCGGAGTTATGGCAGCTTCTTCTCGTATTCCAAATTCGTCCGTGATTCCCTCAATGATAATATGCACCGTGAACAGGTAGAAAAGCGTATTTTTTAAATATATTTATTTACATTTCTATACTAAGCTACCAAACATTCTTGTACTCGTATCACAGAAACAGGACGACCAAATTACATTATCAAAGATACATTGGTACACTGTTTTTGAAACGGGGAAGTGGTTTTGAACTCTCGGTTTGCTCCCACTATACACCACAGTTGTCTTAAATGTTTACATGTTCTTGTTATTGATATAGATTCTTTTCATAATATGATTCTCGAGGTTGTTTCCGCAAGTATGGGATCTTGGTTCAAATATTAGAACGAGGTTAACATGTGAGTCTTGAAACACACTCGGAGTTTCTTTGAGTCCTTATTATGTTATTACGTGATAATTTAATATTTTAATTAGATGGTTAAACGTAGTAAAATATGTGGTATTATTTTTTTATTCTATTAATTTTTGGCATATTTTTTATCACTGTTTAAATTAGGTTGGTCATGTATATTGGCGATGATATTTCATTGGTCAACTGCGACCGGAATTGAACCCGCAGGGGCGGATTAACAGAGTCGGGATAGGCAATACTCAGAGCTCCTAACTTTAAAAAAAGTACTGGAAAGAGTTGTTCATTTTTTTTTTCAAAATCAAATAAATTTTGTTGTCAAAGTTTAGCTACTTTCAAATTGATGATGGGATGTGAGTATTTTAATTTTAACTTTATTCTTGTTAAATGCAATAACGAAATAATAACGAAAAAAAAGAAAATTTTCCGTTGAGATTACTATAAAATGTTCATGTATGAAACATGTTCATTTTGTTTTGTGCGCGCGGTATATAAGTGTCAGTATTATTACACAAAGTATTTAATTGTTGTGTGTTGAATGAGTATGTGTTATAGCTATGGCATGATTCACCTGGCTGGTAGCCAACGTCTATGTAGCCACTGCAAACATGCAATGGGTCGTGACACCGCCTTCCTCTCAGCAATTGCACTGCGACGCATTCATAGATCGTCAATGTGGTCGTGGCCAGTGCCAGCATTCGCGCGCCTCCATGTCAGACAGCTAATTGATGAATTGCTGAAAACTAAAACCTAAATACCCTGCCTCTTATTATACCGACCACTTTTAATTTATATATTTGTTATTTCATGGACATTTTTATTATACATTTGTATTATAAACTGCTAAAAGTGTTTGTATTATAGAAGCAGGACGACTAAAGTACGTATGTCAAAATATATTGGTACTAGCAGTTGCTTTTGAACAGGGGGCTCCTGGTTTGTGTGACCATTTCACAACTACTAAGCTACGGTCGCCTTAGTATTTTTATTTATTTACAATTGGGCAGCTGTTCAGTTATTACCATATCTCAAATGTTTGCATCGATATAACGTAATTTATGACTTTTAGGCCCAAGAGGGTGATCTCCAACCAAATCGCAAACATTCTTAAGAAAGCTAGGTTGCCTAGTGCTCTTAACCGTAGAGCTTGTATGAAGAGAATTGTGGATGTGAGAAAGTTGTGTCAGGATCGTGGAAAGTGGCGCTTCATTGTCTCTTCCTATCCCTGTGGGAAAAGACGTGCCAAATTGATTGATTGGGTATATGTTTCTTCATAGCGTTTTATGTAGTCAAAATTTCGGTATTTTTTAAAATTTTCTATATAAGAGAAAAGTATCTTTCTCTTAGTCTATCGCTTAATTAAAGTAATAAACCTTTCTTTATTTGTGTAAAATATGTTTTTTTCTATTCTTATTTATACATTCTAAGAATTTGTTTACCCTGATGCTTTTGTTTGTTTAATTTAGGAAAATTAGCTTTGCCTTATATTAGTGAATTAAATCTATGCTACGTATCTAATATAAATTACTTGTGTTAATACGTCGATTCATAGATAACCACGCCCTAAATAAAATAGTAAAATGTTTTTCTGTTACACAATTCTTTGAATTCAATGTGAAACATGTTTTTTTTTAATAATAATTCTTAATGTTACTAGGTATTGATTGGCAATAAATTATTTTAATATAAATTTTTACTACACATATAAAATGGCGATGCCATACGTGCCATTCCCACTTAGATAATTTAACTGTCAGTTAAATTATCTAAGCATTCCCATTATAAACTAAACCTAGACTATTAACGGCAATGAATTGATTAAAATAAATATTGCGATATTAATGTTATAAAGTTTAAAAAAAATTGCTTAATAATCAAAAACACAAGATAAACGCCTCAAGACGTAAATTGCGACGTAGCTAAAAAAATAGCCAAATATGAAGTTCATTTCGTTCATTTCTTTTCTTCCACATATCTGATGCATTATGGATAAAACTACTCAGTTGCCCAGATAGAGATGGTGGGACAAAATGGATAATATTCGGATTCTTAAATAGTCTTATGGGTCGTAGGATGCCTGTGCCCAGCCAGCTTTGGGACAATTACGAGTAGTTAATGAACTAGTGATAATAATAATTTTAATCAATCAAATTGTCACGCCTTGACCCTCAAGGATAGACAGAGACAATAAAGCGCAACTAGTTATATTTTAATCTGTGTTATAATAATAAGACAACCGTGGTCCAGTGGTAGTGAAATAATTAAGCAGACCATGCCGGCCTAAAAATTATAATTATGTGTCATTAAATATTTATGGCGTTTAGTCCGTCATAATAATAATGTTTTGTTTAATTAAAAAATATAATGCCTATACGTGACCATACTTGTGATAATATTCAGGTGAAAATTGCTATTCGTTATCTTTCAGCCATGTGTAAATATTGTTTGTTTGTTTTATACATGAAGCTTATTTAACGGTTACTAAGTAAATTTTGTTTTTGTTGCCTTTGGTTATATGGAGCTAGATATTTATAATGGTAGTTTAATAGCAGTTAATATAATCCGCTTGCAATTACATTGTATATATTAACCGTTATCATTTGGCAATTAGGACAAACATTTACCTTGCACTAATATTAGCACAATAATCTAACTGACCAAACATAATGGGCTACTTAAACTCCCTGGACAATAAAATGTGATCACACCAATTTTTTTTGCTAAAACGAGTACGTGCCATTCTTTTAAAAGTGTTTAATTTTTCCGTATAAAATGAAAAAATAATCAAGCGCCATGTATCGAGCTGCATCATTTCTCAGATCATTTCCGAGACAGGTATTTCTATAATTTTTTATCTGATAAATTCAATCGAATGTATCTTGCAGTAAAATTATATATTATATAGGTGTTAATTACTTATTTATTTTTATATTAACATTATCCGCCTCTCACTACCAAAGCAGGACTATGACAACTTTTGCGTTCGTTCCCCTTTATTGACATTAAATTTACAAGCTGTAAGAATTTTAAGACTATGTAAGATTCTGTCTGTGTACTAAATAAAAAAAGGATATATACATATAAGAGCATACATAATATTTTCTTAGATTTTGCGCGAACATTGATTAATGAATTAATCATCATCAGCATCAACCAATAGGACGACCAACACCTCAGTCTCTCCGTGACCACGATGGCTGCAAAGCTCTCGAAACGTCGGAATAATAAAAAATTGAAAAATCAAAACCAAAATAAACGCGATAATAAGCATACATAATGTTATACAAATATTCATAAAATAAATAAATTGTAAGGTAAAAAACATTTAAAAAAAATTTGTTCATATAAAAGCAATTTATTACATAACTATTAATGTCGATTAATTAACAAACTAGAATTTAAAAGGTTTCACAGGTTTTACCATACGTTTGTCATTAAACATATTTTGCGGTTGGATGTGACGCCGAGGACGGAATAGCGCCTGTTAAGTTGCTGTAATTAGGTAACGAGATGCAAGAAGTAATGCATTGCCCACGAAGCGAGCGGCCGCGCTGTGGTCAGTCCGCATGGACAACGCGCGCGACATGCTGCCTCTGGAGCGATCTGCGCATCGAACTGCTACCGCGATTCTTAAGCGGATCTCACTCGGCACTTATAGCACATACTCACTAGTACGTATTTGCGTTCATTCATGGGCGCGTGGACCGCCTTCCGCGCCCTTCCTCACCTCTCTCTAAATAGTATCCACCTTCGTAGACGCCCGCCCTCGCCAGTCGTTTTCGCGACGCATTCACACACAAATCTGTCGCAGGGAACCGCCGAGCGCGTCCACGGTCGGCTATTATGCTGTTATCGAACGACGAGCTCCCGCGTCCCGGCCGCCGCGAGTTTCAGCGATGTCGGCTAAGGATCGAAATGAATTCGTGCACATTAGGAATCTCATCGCCAATATACATCGTCCAAAAAATGTGTCACGGCCTCCGGAACGTCCAGATGTGCCCTCACTTAGGGTGGTTCAGGAGTCACCGGGTTCTACAGATACTGAACGAAGCAGGGATGGATCCGCGGAGATGGATGAGCCAACGCCAACGCAACGTGCCAAGAGTAACAGCATTGCTGGATTGCCTCCAGCGCTTGCAGAATGTGCACAACAGCGTGGACGCCGTCGGCCGTCGTTCTTGCATCTCCATGTGGGCAGACCGGACACCAAAGACCAGAGTTCCTTGCTAGCTGTGCCGCGGTTCACCGTCACAGCTCCTCCTGGAGAACACACACGCCGCTTCAGCCATGCTTTTCATGGTTTCGCTCTGCGTCGACATTCCAATACGGTCCGAAAAATAACTCCTGGTTTGACAAAACTGAATGACTGTGTTACATTAATGATTAACAAGTTTAGATATTGTTAATAGAACGTGTGTGTTGAGTGATATGATTTTTTTTTAAACTAACTAATGGAAATGAACGGTTTGTTATTGTCGCTTTGTAATTTATATAGGTAACACTAACACGACTGAACTGTACCGATTCCTTTTTATTTATTTATTAGAATTAAAAACAAACTAAGCCATAATACTATTAAAAGAAGTATCTTTGGGAAAAAAGTATCAGGAAATTCTCAACATTTATATAAAACCACGACTTTCAAACATACGAGTACAGACCTTGAAATGACTCAGTCGCATTTCTGAATAAGCTTGATAGTTACCAGTTCCATCTAGGCCAGCATAGTAGATGCGACTATTACATGCAGTTATTTTACTGTAGTAGCAGTCACCTTCATTAACTCCAGCATATCTCGATTTTCACCGATTTAAAACTTACGTTTTTTTTGTCGAGCCACTATAAAAAAAAAATAGTCGTCAAACGTTCATCATAAATATTTTTTACATGTCTTAAAAATAATGAGAGTCTAGTTAGAAGTGACGTCAAGTAATTTGCTCTTTAGAATACGCGAAACGATACGTTATCAGTGGTAAATGCAGATTCGCTTGCTGGGATCTTTCCTTAGATTCATTGCTATTTATTGTATTATTAAATGTTGAGTGATATCGCTTCGTTATCATTTATCTACGTAATAAAATAACATCATTATTAGTTCAGAAGTGTATCCAAACTGTAGAATAATTTGCCAATAAATTTCTCGACATAATACAAATTTAAAGTGCAAATAAAAGAATACTGAAAATGTTACGTTGGAGTTTCGCACCTTCAGAGGTATTGTGTTGTTAGAACTTATGAATAAATCTATCAATTTAATTGTCACGTCTCAATTCTTATAGGGAGAGACTGATACACGGTTCTGGTACAACTCTCCCGCTTCCTTTATACTAACTAATAACTTATAAGAGTAATAAAACGTGTCCTCTGCATATTCTTGTAGGAATTGGAGGGTGACGATTGGATTTTGATTTGATTTGACGTTTGACATGATGAATTACAAGTTTTCTTATGAGAATAAAAATTGGCGAATAGTGATGTTGTGTGGCTTGGCTGATTATTATTGCTATTAGCTATTAACAATTTACATAAACTTAGTATATTTGCACGATTTTAAAAGAAGCATTAACATTTATTTAAAACAAATGTATCGACTTTGAACTTAATGTTTTACAATAATATTTATAAATAACATCTTCAAATATATTTTTAATTACTATGTGGTTGTTTAAAAACAATTATGCGACGCAAGAGTGGTAGACATGCCGATTTGGGTAGTGCCAGTGAACAGGCTGTGAAATGACTCGACGTGTGTCGGGATCAGTTTGAAAGTTGTCAGTTTTTACTAGGCCGGTAGTGGATGCGACTACTACTTGAATTTATTTAACTGTAGTTGCAGTCGCCTTTATTCATAGACTGCTTTCCAGCTTAACATCAGGCGGGGTGCTGTCATATATCAAGCCACTAAAAAGCAATATGTTATGATGCTTATTCTTTTGAATATATTAACATGTGAGTTGTCTCAACTTTATGTTGCCAGAATAATGATTATGAAGGAGTCTTCAATCAAGGTGTCTTCAGATTTTCTTACTTTCCATACTAAGCTACTAATCGTGCTTGTATCATAGAAACTGGACGACCAAAGTACTATATTAAAGATACATTGGTACTGAAAAGTGGTTTTGATCCTGAGGCTTCCACAACCACTACGCCCACGGTCTTCATGATTGCTATATCTGTTTTATATTTTTCAGAGTCTCCATCGCAGCGAGTCGATGTTATCGCTGGCCTGCTTCAAGACACTGTCGCAGCTGGTGAACAATGACAACACGACAGAATTGCAGCAGTACATCGCTAATAATAAACATGTTAACGTTGACGATCGCGATGAGGTAATACATTATACCACACAATTACAATGTGGTAGGCGGGGAGTTGGTGGTCATTTGCATAGTCTACCGACCTGCCCCCCTAGCACGGAAATCCAAGAAGCAAGATAAAGACCTGCAAGGGATATCATTGCAACTCATTTTAAATAATTTACTAGAACAGTGCATCAAAATGCCCAAAAAAGATATTTAAAGATTCTGTAAAACTTCATACAAAAACTATAATGAATATATGTTTAAACTTTATGATGTGCCGACATATTAAAAATGATATTCCTGATGATATAATAATATAATATATAAATTATTATATAAATGATATAATAATATTCCTTGCAGTTCTTTATCTTGCTTCTTAGACTGCCGTGTTAGGGGGGCTGGGGTAGTACTTATGCTGTCATGTGTACAGACAACGAAGTGAAATTGCCGGTTCCAGATGTGGTAGGCAGTAGTACCTAGTCTGCCAATCCGGGGTAGTACCACTACTTACAAGTATACAGACCACGTTTCGGAGTCAGCTTGTAAGTTACCGGTTTCAACTAAGCCGGCGGCATAATGAATGTGACAGCTACTTACTGTTATTGAATTATAGTAGCAGTGACATCCATTCATGGACCACACTCCAGCCTAACATCAAGTGGGGGCTGTCATATGTCCTGTAACTTTAATAGCTTAAAATAGAACTAAAAAGTGCAGACCGTGAAATGTAATTGCCGGTTTCATATAGGCCGATATAGTGGATGCTACTGCTACTTGCAGTTATTTAGCCGTAATAGCTAGCAGTCACCTAAATTAAAATTATTAAAAAATAATATTCTTTTTTCGTTCACCCCACTCCAGAACCCCAATTCTCTTATTATATTATGACGATGTAAAATGAGTGAAATGCGTTAATATTTGGCATTCCGGCAGGTGTCCAATCAACCTAGTTTACCCATTGAATTGTTATTCGCTTAATGGTTGCCTGCGAGAATGCTAAATAGCCGCAATTTCAATGCTTTCTCGTCGCCATAATGTAGTAAGAGATCTGTGGGGGTGGGTCACATCAGGTGGGGTACACTCATACGTCCAGTCACAATTAAAAATAAAATTAATGTTAATATCATTAATTATAAAATATTGTATTGTCAAGGGGTCATATTTTTTATCTAGTATCAATCAATCAATCAAATTGTCACGCCTTTTTCCCACAGGGATAGGCAGAGACAATGGAGCCCCACTTGCTACGATTCTTACACAACTCCCTTGCTTCCTTCACATCTACAATTCTCTTTATACAGGCTCTGTGGTTTCTCTAGTAAGTGACTGTAAAAGTTTCAGTTTAAATATTGTATAATAATAATAATCTTTATTAAAATAAGTTATCCTATGTACACATTTGTATGTTCAGTCATGATGGGTTTTATTGTTGTAGTTCTACAATGCAGCGCCCTGTCTGATGTTAAGCTGAAGTACATACAGTCTTTACCCTCATTTGTATTTTTTAAGAGTTTACAAACATGGAGTGAATTATTGAATCACAAAAATTATTACTTTACATTACGGCACATTTAATATATTAAAATGTGTTCTTTTATTGCTGAACGAATTGGTTATTTAATTTATGAAAATATAACTTACACTTTACGGTATTAGTTACGTTTAACAAGGAAATTAAAAAGTAGTATAGTCACAACTCTCGTTTAGCCGGCGAGAGAACGCATGACAGATATCATTAATTTTAAAATTAAGGTGTTAAGCTGGAGGTGGTCCGTGTCCATTCATTCATATCAGTCATAGACGACTGCTACTACAGTTGAATAATTGCAAGTAGCAACCGCATCCACATATCATTATTGTTTCTTATTTTGTTTTACAGTTACAATATTTTTATTGTAATTTGTAATATTTTCGTCCTCAAGAAAGCTGGTTTGCCGATAACCGTAGAGCTTGTATAAAGAGGAGTGTGTATGTGAGTGAAGGGAGGGAGTTATGTCAGGATCGTGGCAAATTACAAGTATACAGACCGTGAAGTGATTTAGTTACGTTTCGGGATCAGCTTGAAAGTTGCCGGTTCCATCTAGGCTGGTGATTGCTACTTACAGTGATTGAATTGTAGTAGCATTGACATTCATTCTTGGACCACACTTGGGATTAACATTTAGCGGGGTGCTGTCATATGTCGAGACACAATAAAAATATTGCTTCATTATCTCTGCCTTTCCCCGTGGGAAAAAGGCGTGAAAATTCGATTAATTGATAAGCTGTATCAATATGCTGTACTGATAATGTAATGAAATGTGCTGCTCCTTCTTTCGCCGACTAAAGTATTATCATCATTAAGTCAACTGTTATCCGTCCACTGCTGGACATAGCCTACCCCAGCTATCTCCAAACGGTTTCTTGTTACCTTTATATTAGTAGGTCGTCAGTCTATCGTAGAGGTCCTACGCTCCGTTTTCCTGTACGTGATCTCCATTCAGGAACATTAAGCCCCAGCGGCCATTTGTTTTACGTGCTATTTGTGTGAGCTAATCTATGTATACCAAGTAAAATAAATTGCAGCGCTTTTGTTTTTATAATACTATTTTTTTATTATTATGACTCGACATATGACAGCACCCCGCTTGATGTTAAGCTGAAGTGTGGTCCATGAATGGATGTGACCGCTACTACAATTTAATAACTGTAAGCAGCAATCAGAGCACCACTATGCCGGCCTAGTTGGAAACGGTAACTTACAGCCTGATCCCGAAACGTGACCAAATCACTTCACGGTCTGTATACTTTTAAGTGGTGGTACTACCCCTGATCGACATACTGGGTACCACTGCCTACCACTCTTTAATAACCAGACCCGTAGCAAATATCCACCTCTTTTTTAATAACAAATATTAGCTCCGAACGGGAATCGAACCCAGGACTTTACGCGCAACAAACCAATCGCTAACCGTTCGTTCACGCCTGTCGTCATTTTAAAGATCTTCTTACAATTTGTGAATATTTAAATCTCTTGGTGTGTGTGCGCTAGAAATAGATTACGCGATTACTTCACGACTTCCTTTCAAGTAAAATTAGAATACCATATGAGAAAAATTAAATTGAAATGTCGACTCGGCTTCATAGAAGTCGTAAATTCCGTATTTTTATTATAATTGTTGCACGCATTTGCGTTATAAATATTGATATTGTTCTGACCTTTCTGTTACCTTCGTAACTTCGTTGTACCTATGATGTGTGCTGAACCTATGATGATCAAAATATTTTTGTCTATTAAAATATAATATGGAATTTTACCAAAGTTTTTCATCCAAGGTTTGTTTATATCCGAATAGCGGAGTGATTTTCCAGTTCACTACTTAAAAAGCCCCTGGTTCATTATTAAAAATAATAATTATTCACAATGTTTATTATTAATATTGATAATAATTATACGATTTTTATAACGGATTACAAAAAGCTTTGAAACCTACATTTCGGTCACTAGTCCGGAACGCTACCTTCATTCTCCCGCCTGCCACGCGATGGACCAGATACCCGCACGGAGAATACATGGATGCTAAGCTGTTTTATTCTGGATCTGGGTGCTCATGATTTGGGATTAGTTTGTAAGTTGCTGGAATTCAGTGAGGTTGGCACAGCATTGCTGCTTGCAAACATCTGTGTTAGCAATCACAGTTCTAAACAATATCCTATACTTATAGGTGAATATTTTTTTAATAATTCGTCTTCTTTCAGAATGGAACAACAGCTCTCATGGTTGCGTGCGAAGGCGGCCGCTTAGCTGCGGTCAGATGCCTGCTTTCAGCGGGCGCGGACGCTGGCGCAGCCGACGCGGACGGATGGACCCCATTGGCTCATGCCGCCCGCGGCGGTCACATAGCCATAGTTAAAGACTTATTAGACGCTGGTGTTGCTGTTGACCCACACGATTGTGTAAGTATCACGTACAATATGATCTTAGAAGGATAAGCAAATGAAATTGAATCAAGTTATCGGCATATAAACGCTACGGAAAGTGAGGATTCCATTTCATTATGACTGGCTTCTATCTAATTTTCACTCCTTCCCACAGAGACAGACAGAGACAATGGAGCGCTTCTCGACTCTTACTGTTTTCTTGATTAGTTTCTTGGCGTAATAAACTCGAATGACCTATGTTTTTCCTAATCAAAATAACAATGATAATTGAGTAAGAAATAAATGTGATTTTTTGACTGGATTTATAAGATGTGGTTGTGTTTTAATGTCAGTGACACGTTGGCAGAGATCCATGTGAAGTATAAATATAAAATTTTCAACGCAACTCACGAGCGAAAATAAACAATATAGATAATAATTAGGTCAGATGCATTAAGTTGCCTTAGACCTTTGGAAACTATAAGTCATTAGGGCCTTGTTGATATTTTATTAATATTATTACGGTGATGTATATATCGTGTAGGCGGAAAGTTTGGGGTTGTTCCAGATTCTTGTGAACGCAAACATACTAATGAAAATATATATATATATATATGTTCATTGTTCATACAATAACTTCCCTTGAGTATTCTCTGCCGATGTACTTCTGGGACGAGAGAGAAATGTTCTATTTACACAGGTGCAAAGATTTAAGTAAAAAAACGTGAATCACTTGTATGCAATCACTACCATCAATATTTTCACGTATTGTTCAATTTAGTCATAATTTGGATTTTCTATTTCTAATTGGTCCTACAAGTCATTTAATAATTTAATTTAAATGATGAATTAATATTTAAAAGCGTTATGTTTGTCGCGTGCTCCAAATTTTAATTATGTAACCGTCTTTTAAAACATGATGCTCATAGGTTTCAATCATTCGCTTATGGTTACGCCTTAACTCTCTCAGGTATTTCGCCATCTTTTTCGATCCAGACACATCTTCTATGATCTCTTGCTTCCTTTACATGTTTCTGTGCATACGAGCTATAGTGCTATGGGCACTGAGGACCATGCTGTTGTGACAAGGTGAATTCACCTTAATTGTAGGTCATACCCAGATTTAGGCTTTCTTGCCCAATTTCGATCCTTTAGAATTGATTACTAACTAGTTTACTATTACATTTACCTAGACGTTTCTATTTAATTTAATTTATTTACGATGATATTTTGTTTACAAATCACATGTTATGAACAGCACAGCCCATAGCCATAGAGTTTGTATAAAAACATTTGTGGCTGTGACGGATGCGAGAGGGGTAAGGTTCATGGAATTGTGGAGTGCCGTTGTTTTTGCCTATTTCTGTGGCAATTGAGGCTTGACAATTGATGATAATTTATGTATTTATATTTATGTCTGTATATTTGTCTTATTTTCCTATTTGACCTTCTTCCCCCTACTCACATTTTGGACTTGCTTCTAATGTTCCCAAGGTTGGCTAGTACATAATGCTAACTAGCATTAAGTCCGCCTTGCGTGCAAAATAGTACCGCAAGTTATAAATAAATAATCATCTTCCATTAATAACTTTTAAAAGGCATCAATATCGTTTACATTATTTCAAAATGAATATTTTTACATACTTTTTAGCACCTAACTAAATTATGAATGGTTATTCTAAAGTAATAAATGTTGATTAGTGTAAAGGGTATAAGTGATTTTAAAAATAATTGACGCTCGAGTAAATTTCCACTATAATAATAATAGTTTTAACAATCATGACACGTGGAATATGTACAAAAACAATAGTCGAGGACGATTAACAATTTTACGTTACAATTTCCGCTATTTCGGTCTCAAATTATTTATCTAAGTTCTTTTTTAGAGAACTGCAAACTGGTGACGTTATTATTTTACGACAATTTTTAGGCACACATGTTTCTTTATCAATGTTATTATCCTACATTTTATGCCTCAATTCCCAAAGGGATAGGCAGGGAGATTGAAGCGCCACTTTCCACGATCCTCTTTCTCATCCATAATCTTTTGTTATATTTAACACAGTTTTATACTGAGCTACTAACCGTGCTTTTATCAAAACAGTACGACAAAAGTACTTATATTAGCAATACAACGGTATGGACAAGGTTTTCAGACGAGAAGCTCCTGGTTTTTGAGACCATTTCTCTACTACTGGACCCTACAAAGCTTGGAAGAACTGTAATTTGTAAGGAATCCATTTCCTGTTTTTAGTTCAAGAATTTTTTCCGTTAATGTCTTGACTCAAATGAAAATATTTGTCTTCATTTTACGTAAATAAGTATAGTAGGGGAACGACTTAAAGAAACGTGCGTGGAATGCGGTTGTGACGTCATCGTCACGTGTCTATCATGAATAGTGAAGTAACATGCAAAATGTTGATAACGATAAACACACACTTTTTTACTTGCGTATTTTAATTTAGTTATTAAATATTATAAATTTATATTTAATAAATGTTTATACATTAACAACAATAATAATTATTTAATCATATATTTAACCTAACTTTTTAACTAAACTAAAAACTAAATAAGTTTTTTTGTCGTCAACGCTTACGATACTTTAAGGTGTCCATATTCATAAATCAGTATATTCTGTCTAAGCCGAAATAACGTGCCCCTCCACTGCATTTACGCACACGAGCAAATATAAAATAAGAATAAAACACACCGATAAAATAATTTTAACAAAAAATACGACTTTAATCAGGAAACTAGCAAAAAATAAATTTACTACGCACAAAGTAATACGTATTTTCATTTAGTTAAATAGAAATTATTAAATAATTATTTTATAATTTTGAAGTCGGTATATACTATACTTGATTCTAACGAGGACGAATGCGATGAATGTGATGACCTTGATGATTCCGATAGCATAAGTGAAAAGTATAGCTAGTCTAACTATAAATGACGCGCCCCTCCACTTTATTAGTTTATTTAAATGTGTGAATACAAATATTACTAACTATACTATTATACTTCACGCAGGGCAGTTAAAAGTTTAGGACACGTTGGTACAATGTTTTTTATTAAATAAAAATCTTCTATGCATCTTCTTATAACGCCAAGGTCAAAGTCGTCAATATTAACATTACGTTTAAAATTTATCTTTTTGCCTTTTTTTGTGGGTGATTTCAAAAGTAATGATCCAGCTAAAGTCGACTCACGTTTTATATTATTAATTGTGCTTTTAGGTACACCGGTATAATAACATGATCTATCAATACTTTTACATAAAGGTATAGTTACTATATTTGATAATATTTCTTCTTCACACATTTTAATCACGTTCATAATAATGTTTCTAGCTTGGCTACGGATGACTACTCTCTTTTTTTGAGTTAACTTGCTCATTTTGTAATAAACAAACAAAATAATTGATGACACGTTTTTATCGATAGTGCGCTATTAAGTGACACCGCCAAGCTAAGCGCGTCACTAATGGCGGCCAGTATGATACGGGTGGGAGGTATTTGCCCACCCGCCGCTCCTCAGGCCCCGAATGCATTTAATTCATTCCCCAACTATATATTAATTCGAAAAGAGACTGCTAGAATTTATTATTTACAAAAATGTGTTAGTGATTTACGAAATATGCTTAATGTAAAAATAAGTACTTTTTTAAACATAAATAATACTGCACTTCAAACTTAAATTGCCACTGAAAAACCAAACTGAAGTACGACAGGGCAGGTCATCTCTGCATTATAGGCAAAGTCCATTACTGAGTGGACTCCAGATGGCAAAAGACATTGGGTGGGCCCAAACGGAGACGGCCAGAAACAGCATAAAGTCGTGAGTCATAGAAAAAGGAATTGAGTTTCTTGAGCTCTTGGTTTTTTGTAAATATTTGTACTAAAAGCTGGCATATTCGCCGGTCGCTATTTTGTACATTTCTTTAAAGTTTTCGCGCATTGCTATATAGATAGAAAATAAATTCTCCTTGACAATATTTTATTATTATTCTAAATGAAAAAAGGCGTGACGATTTGATAGATAGATTTATTAATATAAATGTTGTTTTTTTTAATTTTATAACTATTATTGTGTGTGCAGGGAGGGTGGACACCATTAATGTGGGCATCATACAAAGGACATGAAGATATTGTGGCAGCTTTACTAGAAAAGGGTGCAGATGTTCACTCGCATGGAAATTATAATATCAAGTAAGTTTTTTTTAGTATGAGAAATTAAAGCATTAGTTACTTTTTTATGTCTGTTGCATTCCAAAGTGATTGTTAAAGTGTTAAATTGCCGAATTGACATAAAAAAAAACTCTTTTTTTTTCTAAAATGTAACATTTATTTAAAGAAAATATTTACCCCCATTATCTATACATTGTTGCTATCTACTCGGAAGTTAATTTATGCCTTTGCGATAGAACTCTTGGGATCTAGATTTGACACGGTGTGAAAGCAGTTTGTACTTGTTTGGAAGAAAACTCTTTACTACATAGAAAATTGTCCAAATCACAAAAAAAATGGTAGTCCGTTGGAGCAAAGTCTGGCGAGTACGGAGGATGACGTATGGTTATCTATGGTTTCTAACTGCAGCTCCTGTAGAGTTATAACGGCTTCTCGTGCAGTGTGAGGTCTTGCTTTATCATGGAGCAATAATGGTAAAGATCGATTCGCTGTTTTACTGCTAGTTTCGCCGTCATTGTTCAAGGTTTGACACCCGGGATCAAACCCTAAGTGTCGGATGCTTGACCAAGTCGCTTAACAATGCCTTTATTCTATCTTTTTATTGTGCAGTTGTTTCAACTGCTGGCTCAAAGTCGTATATTTTGGTTGAGTTTGTTTCAAATAACGCGTCTTATTTTATTATCAAACTCTTTATTTTTTTAATATATTTTTTTTAACAATTTTTACAGTAATAATACTAGTATTTGAAAGTAAAAAAACTGATAAAAATGGTTTAAAAATTTAAAATTTATCACAAGAAACTAGTTTATTTAAATTGTATAAGTTTTTTTGTTGATTATTGACGTAGTTTTAGTAATGTTTAATTTATTAAGAAATCTTTTTTTAATATGGGTTAAGATGTTTTCAAGGCATTAATACTCGTAAGCTAATATCATTTAGCAATATTTTAAACTTATGTAACTAGAGGATTTTTTTGCTAAATTCTTCTATACCTTTATAAATCCAAATATAAATGTCAAGGTTTTATTATATACAAGTTAATTAATAATTACTTTGAACTTTTGATATTTAACTTTTATGTAATTAACTTCCGCACTATCTGATTTCCTATTTAGTATTGCAATCTATTCAAATTATATATACCTATCTAATCTGTTTTTTTTAATATGCTTATAATTGTTCACTTTATTTATCTTTTGTTAGTTATATCTTGACGTATTACCTATTTGAAAATAGATCTAATATTATTTTGTTTAGATATGATTATTTTAAATTAGATAATTCTTATATTTATTACAATAAAACATATAAATATATGAGCGTACACCGCATAATATTAAGCTGGTGTGCTATCCATATATAATGATCACTGCTGCTACTGATGTCTGAATGTCTGCAACAGCAATCGTAGACACTATGCCAGCCTAACTGAACACGGCAAGTTTTAAGCTTTTCGAAAACACAACACGTTCTTGAAAATTGTGTTTCCAAATCTGGACGGCAGATTAAGTAAACGTCCTACCTTATTAATGATTATCGGTCTATGTTTTTTTCAAAAAAAGTGTCATCATCATCAGACAACTAGTCATCCTCTGATGAACGTATGCCTTCTCAAGCGATCTCGAATTTGGCAGGTCGTCAGTCCATCCCACGCTGCGTTTTACCGTGATCGCCATTCGAGAACTTATCGGCCTAAATAAACTCTGCCCCGCCATAATCTATATTTCTAGTTTTACTTACATACATGACATTGACTTCTCCTATATAATTTATTATAGTCTAATAAATTATCAGACTTCTTATGAACTAATTTTCTTTATAAAATATTGCTCTTGTGGTAATTTATACTTATTAACTTGTACGTGTTATTAACAATGTGGTGTTGTAAATTGTTGACTACGTTGTAATTTGTTATTTGGAATGATTAACGATATGGCTTATCACTAACGAAGCGTTTACATCGATAAACGAAAATGCGAACGAAAAATATGTTTGAATAGTACATTAAGAAATGTCATCATCATGTCATCTATTAGTCTTCCACTGCTGGACATAGGCCTCTTTTAGCGTTTTCTACAGTGACCTGCTGAAAGCAACCTGCATCCAGCGGCTTTTTACTACCTTTACCAAGTATCTTTAGAGTGGACGTCCTGTACACCGTTTTTTAAATTAATGTATAATGTGAATGAAATTAAAGATCAATTAATCAATTGCGGTAGATCCTTATTTCTTTTTAACATCTGTTAATATTTTTAGTTTGAAGAAACGTAAGGCAGTCGCCTCCATTTATGAACCGCACTCCAGCTTATCATCAGGCTGTATCATCAGTCATATGTCGAACGAAAAAATAATAATAGTTTGAAGATAACAAGTTAAAGAATCCTAAAGAAAAGACAAAATATTTATAGAGAACCAAAAATAAACAAATAACAAAATAAATTTTAATACCAATGAAAGAAAACTTTAGAAGTTTTAGGCTATTCTCGACCTTTACATGTCTAAAGAGACGTAACGTAAACATTTACGTATTATTTTTGGAATTGAGCGTTTGGATATAAAGTCAGTAGTTGCGTACTACGTACATAATATTCTTGAGTATAATTATTAATGACTTATAATTCTCCAGCTATAGATGTATATCTTTTAGACATTTCTATACTATATATATTATATATATATATATATTATTGTGACACGACATCTGACCTCGACTCGCCTGATGATAAGCAAGAGGAGGTCCAAGAGTGACGACGACTGGAATAACCGAGTCAGTTCCCGGCTGCTCCAGCCGCCGCCACTATGCCGGCCTAATTAATATTTCTAATAATAATAAAATTAATGTGCACTACCCATAATTTATTTTAATAATTCATACGTCTTATTACTATTGCAAAAGATAATGATTAAATTTATGAGGTGCTTTTTTTAACTTGCAAGCTTCGCAAAATTCCAACGTCGGTACAGGTTACGAATTTTCGCCGTTTGGGGTCAAAACGACGGGCCCTTGGAAGATCATCAGCCAAGCGCCTGGCCAAGGAGTTGCCCAAGCGGCTGACGGAGAAGTCCGGAGACAGGAAGGCTGGCAATTATTTCTGCCAACGTATTAACCTTTTTTTTATACATTCACAATTCTAAAGTTTTATATTTTTTCAGCTCCTTGGTATGGGCAGCAGGTCGTCGGCACAGCGGTGTGGTTCAGCGATTGTTAGCAGCTGGAGCCCGACCTAATTCTTGTGACAAGTATGCTACTTCAGCTTTGACTTGGGCAGCTCGTGCTGGGGACGTTGTATCGTGTACAGCATTATTACAAGCCGGTGCTGATCCTAACACAGCTGGCATGTATTGCTGGACACCGCTTTTGCAAGCTACACAGGGTATGTTGCCTCCTTAATTTTCATTTCAACTACTAGCAGCAATCGCATCGCATTCACTGTGCCGGCCTAGTAGTACCCGAGCTTTCAAGCTGATCCTGGAACGCGACTGAATCGTTATATTATCTTTACACTTTAAAGTTGTGGTACTACCCCGGGTCGGAAATGACCACCAACTGTCTACCTACCACTCTTAAAATTCAATATTTAATTCAAATTGTCAAGTCTTTTTCCCATAGGGATAGGCAGAGACAATGGAGCGCCACTTGTCACGATCCTGACACAACTCCCTTGCTTCCTTCACATTCACAATTCTCTTTATACAAGTTGCAACCATTTACTACAAAAGACAGGCATTGGCTAGCATTCCGTTAGCGCTCCTGGTCTGCGGGCCGACCGCGAAATTCAATGATGATGAAAATAAGCTTCGTTTTGAAAGTTGAACTCCATTAATGAGCATCAAAATTAAAATTGCGACCGCGCAATACACTGAGGATCGATGTTCTTTTTCATTAACAGTTCAAGCTCATTGAAACTCGTCGAATGAATAAAACTTGTTTTTGACACTAACAGCGACGGCGTAACTTTTTGACAAATGAGAATGAATTTCATTGTCATTACCATTGAAGTTACGCGGTCAGCCCCCTGGTTGTCTAAGAGTGGTTCAGTGAATAAAATGTGTAAATAAAAATGTTATTTTTTTACAGGAAACCATTCTGAAATAGTACAAATGCTATTGGAGCATAAACCTAACGTGAATGCGCTAGACAAGGACGGATATACTGCTCTCAATATCGCCTGTAAAGAAGGCTTCTATGACATCGCACTATCTCTTATTAATTCGGGTGCTTATATTAATGTGCAGGTAAGTTTCCCATAAAATTAATGTAAAGGAAGCGAGGGAGTTGTGTCAGGATCATGGCACGTGGCGTTCCATTGTCCCTGTGGGAAAAAGGCGTGACAATTTGATTGATTGGATAATCGTACAAGTAGCGAATGCACAGACCGTGTAGTGACTTAGTCGCGTGAATAATAAGATTTTTATTTAGAACATACGAGTACATCATAACATAAATAAAGGATGAGTAAGGGTAAATTGACGAAAGAAATTTATAAATCTAATGGATGCGTTAAACGAGGCAAACCCAGGAGGATATTTTCCGACCAAATCGGAGACAACCTCATTAAAGCTGGGTCGCCTAGGCCCCATAGCAATAGAGCTTGTATGTAGAGAATTGTGGATGTGTGGGAAGCATGGAAGTTGTGTCAGGATTGTGGTAAGTGGCGCTCCTTTGTCTCTGCAAGGAAAAAGGCGTGCCAATTTGATTGATTGATGGAAATAAAAAATGTTTTGTGTCTGAATTATTGTGTTAAATATTTTCTATATTCTATGCTTTTAGTTATATTTTAAAGGTAAGGGCTCTTGGCTGCACTTACTACTTACATGTTTTATTTAACATAAAATTTGCAAGCGATTTGATTTAGTATATTTCGGGAAATATGTTGTCTTTCGTTCGTTTTAGTATGTTTATTATTAACGTCGAATAAGGACAATCTGTAACGCTTTAAAGAAGCGACATATTTTTATGGTTTTCGCATAATAGGATAAATTCATGGCAATCGTAAATTATTTTACTTTTAGGAGGTCGAAATGTTTCCTCATAACACAGAAGTATTCATAAATTAATCAAATTGTCACGTCTCGATTCGCACAGGAATAGATAGAGAACTAGCACACGATACTAGCACTATCTGGGGGCACGGCCGTGCCCCTACCAAGTCGAGCAAAGCGTCACTTATAGCGATTTATATAAATATATTGAGACTTGGCCATCGCCTGAAAACACGTGTAAATTCAATCGCCTGAAAACACATGTAAATTCAATTATTTAGTGCGATGGCCAAGTCTCAATATATTTATATAAAACATTAAAGAATTTTAATATTGATATGCGTCACTATAAGATGTTGTTAATTATTACGTAACAACTTAATGCTTCGAGTACGGAGATTCCAGACACAATTGATTTTCAATTGTTATGGACCACGATCGTGGTCTTAGAGACTGGACGTATTAAGACAGAAAGTCGCTTAAGTAGAGACTGAATAAATTAATAACAGACTTGGCATTACATGGATCTCACAACTTTTTACCGCAGAACAACTGAGTTGCGAGACTTGGTTTTTTTGACAAGTATTGTTTTTGATGGGATTGTTATATACATAAAGTTTATAATTGAAAATCTTAGGCGGCTTACTATAGCGTTTATTTTGGTTTCGATATTACAATTTTATTTTGTTTTATTATTTCGACGTTTTGTTTAATTCATTAATCAATGTTCGCGCAAAATCTAAGAAAATATTAATTGAAAATCTACTTAACATTACATTTGCAAATGTAATTTACTTTTACCGTTAATTTTAATTATAATAATTGATATGTACTTTTATTATGAAACATCTTTACTTAACGACTTTGGTATTTCGCACCAATTTAGATGCATGATTTTAATGAAGTAATTAATGGAAAAAATGTTACGTTTTCCATTATAACTGGATTGATGTGGTAAATGGTGCAATTAATACATTGTGGTTAATTTCGTTGTTATTAAGTTAGTATCTTTCGTATGTGACGGACTCGTCGCATGTTTACAAAACAAGAAATTATTAATTTTGACATCATGACAAAACTTGAAATTTGCAATAAAATTAAAAAGATAGGAAAGAATAAAGGGCGATATTTAAAGAAAAATGTGAGTTTATTTAATTTTATAATTCGCATAAAAAATAATGATAATTTATAGTTAGGTAATTCCCCATAATGATGTATGCGTTTATAGTTACATTTTTGTAAGAAACCTAAACGTGTTTGTATCATAGAAACTGGGCGACCAAAGTACACTTTGGCCGGCATAGTAACGGCAACTGAGGCAACCGGGAGTTCGGTCGTTTTTTTTAATCCTCGGCGTTCTTGGAATTTTCACTTGCTTACCACCAGGGAAAAATAAATATTGTAAAATATCTATTTAAATAAAATAATTTTACAGCAAAAATAGTTTCTCTTACAGAAACATAAATGAATGAGCCTATTTTAATAAAATATTTTCTTACAATCAGGATCACTCAAAAGACACTCCCTTAATTCATGCTGTGAAAGGTGGACATAAGAATATTGTAGAGGCATTGCTCAAGAAACATGTCGACGTGGACTTACCAGGGAAAGAAAAGAAGACCCCCGTGTATACAGCCGTGGAGAAAGGGCATGTTTCTGTACTTAAATTACTCCTAGCTTCAAATCCGGATTTAGAATTGTGTACTAGTGTGAGTAGATTTTTTGATGTTTTATTTTACCATCCATGTCGCAGGTTATCTGTATCCGCAATGCCGGCCTAACGAAGAGCCAGATGTGCCGTGGTAGCGTTGTTAAATGTCTATTTACTTTGAAATTGTTGATTAATTTCAACAATACATATTTAACCCAATTAGTGTTTTTTATTATTAAATGCTTTACGTCATGATTTTCTCATCAATTTACGATTATTAACACAAAAATATTAATAGTTACAGCCAATAATTACAGTTAACATTAATCCAAATAAATTATAATAGTACTATTTAAACTAAGCGCTTCGACTATATTCGTGTTTCCAAACATGCAATTATATATAATCAAATTATGTATACGAAGCCTCAGCGACGCAACGCCTGTTCGTTTTGATTCGAAAAACAAAGATTGCCGAAGCGGATAACTTTTACATCGTACTACTATATTTTTCATTCGAAAAATATTCTAAGCTCTTGTTCCTTTACCAGAAAATGACTCTCTTATACTATATTTAAATACTATTTGTAAATTGTCCTATGTGTGTGAAAGAAACTTCTACTAAGGTCCCCCTACATCCTTTTTTCACATATCAATGAGCTTTCGTAATAGTCAAATTTATTTTGACAGATAAACACTATTGGTTAGATTACTGTATTCAACCAACCAAATGTTTTTATTTAGTATTACCCATAAAATACGTGTGTTTTTTTTTACATATAGAAGCTACATAGGTACTTACAAGTGGTTTTAAACCGGTTAAACCACGATCGTCTTTATTGCCATTAAAGTTTGCACGGGTCTTATAACAGCTTATAAAAATATATTAATCTAATTCCAGACAGGGGATACGCCATTATTGCGTGCAGTCAGATCACGTAACGCCGAAGTAGTACAGTTATTATTGGAAAGAAAAGCGCGCGTAAATGTAGCTGACAGACGGGGTGATACAGCTCTGCATATTGCCATGAGAGCTAGGTCTAAGGTAAAAGATATTTTAATATATAGTTGACGACACACGTCACATTTGTCACAACACACAGCTATAGCTTGTCTATCTATAAATGACGCGCCCCTCCACTTTATTAGGTCATTTAAATGTATGAATACAAATATTACTATACTTTATCAGCGTGCTCCTCCTTTTGTGTCTAACCTGCAACTGAATAACCAATTACAATTGCATTTTCGGTTTGTCGCATCTATATTTTTGCTCGTGTACGTAAATGCAGTAAAGGGGCGCGTCATTTCGGCTTAGACAGACTACGCGTAAAGACCCGGGTTCGATTCCCAGTTGGAGCAAATATTTGTGTCTTAGCATTTATATATACATTACAAATATTTGTTAATAATAAAGAGTATGCTATTTAAGATATTTGCTCCGGGTATGGTTGTTTAAAAGTGGTTGGGGAATACCGATAGTTGGTGGTCATTTGCCAAATCTGCCGATTACCAAACAGTTTAGTGACTCAATCGCGTTTCGGGATCAGCATGTAAGTTGCCGGTTCGGACGATTAGTGAGTACGACTTCTACTCGTACTCCAGCCTAACATCAGGGTGGATGCTGTTTTATGTGTCGAGCCACAATAAAAAACGACATCAGGTATGTCGGCTGATGTTAAGCAGAAAGGAGTCTGATCTTAGAGCGGTGAGTGACCAAACAGCAGAGGCATCCGCTCGCTGAACTTTGACCTTCAAAGCTGAACCCGATTTATTTTGGATTGTTAATATAGATTTCATATTTTTTAGATTATGTTAAAATATATAATATGAACAATAATTTTATTAAATTTTTTTTTTTTTAAATAGTAATAATAAAATTTTGTTCGCAGCAAATTGTTGAAATACTCCTAAGGAACCCTAAGAATAGTCAATTATTATATAAGCCTAATAAATTAAATGAAACACCTTATAATATAGATATGAGCTATAATAAGACAATACTAGGACAAATATTTGGTGCTCGTGAGTATTTTCATTTCATAGTCATTATCATTATATCAGGCGTAAGTCATCTACTGTTAGACACAGGTCTCACATAGCGATCAGCGCTATAGTCTATTAGAAGCGTCCTGCATCCAATGCTTCCGTGCTGGTATTTGAATCCAAAAGCAGTTTTTTATTTTTTTTATTTACATTTCTATACTAAGCTACTAAAGTGCTTGTATCATAGAAACAGGACAACCAAAGTACATATATCAAAGATAAATTGGTACCGGTGGATGGTCGCGAACTCGTGCTCTCCGGTTTGTAACCATTGCACTGCCACTACACCACGGTCGCCTTCAAAATTCGATATTAGGCGTATGTCGATGCGCAATGTCCGAGCAGATTCCAGTACTGAGCTGTCCGAGTTATAGGAGATGCAATGATGGAGAGATAAGCAGCTTAATGCGTCCTTTATCGCTTATACCACGGAGAATGTTTCCAAGTGCTTTTTAACCTTGTTCTAACCTTGTCTTTTTATCTCGCACAGGCCGGGTAATTCATTCTGTCGACCGAATCGGCGGTGGAACTAAAAGGTTCGGTGCGTCGTTTCTTGGTAAAACAATTGACAAGTGGAATGCTAATGAAATTGACTTGGAATGTTCTCTCCATCCTTGGATCCTTCAAGCGATAAGTGAAGAAGCACCTTTGGCTGGCATAGTGACTGCGACTAAGGCAGCCGTGGTTTTGTTCAGTCGTCGGCATTTGACCTCAATCATGCTTACCGTTAAACGAGGCCCAGGAGCGTGTTTTCCGACCAAATCAGAGACATCTTGAAGAAAGCTGGGTTGCGTACCCAAAACCGGTAGAGCTTGTACGAAGAGAATTGTGGATTTGAGGGTAGCGAGGGAGTTGTATCAGGATCGTGGCAAATGGCGCTCTATTGTCTCTGCCTATCCCTGTGGGGCATAAACCTGACAATTTGATTAATTGATTGATTTCCTTTCTTTAGGTAAATTAAATACAAATGAAGACAATGAGAATATGCTTGGTTATGAATTGTACAGTGCGGCATTGGCCGATATGTTGTCTGAGCCATCGCTGACGGTGCCTATTACTGTGGGACTGTACGCGCGGTGGGGCTCAGGCAAATCATTTTTGCTCAATAAACTTAAGGGTAAGTTTTATATCACAGTAACAGGTCGACCAAAGTTCATAATTATATCAAAGATAAAAGTAGTTTTAAACCCGTGCTCTCGGTTTGCTACCAATACACAACGACTACATTTATAATAGTTTAAATTCCCAATCCACAGAAATAGCCTTAAGAAGAGACAGAGTCCAGCTCTTATCACTATCTTTAATATCTAACCTACCAAAAGCGCTTATAAAAAATTACCTATTATAAAAATAAAAATCGGATGACCATGACATGCATATATCAAAGAAATATTTATGCCGGCAAGTGGTTTTAAACCACATGCAAAATTTTGTGGTTTTAAACATCCATTTATCATTATATAAGCTAATGATCTTTAGCCGAAAACAAAGTTTAAAATACTCGTTGAATTTTTAAAGCATATTGGTGTCCTATTCATTCCTACACCTTATTTCCTTTGACGTCCACGGCATACTGGTAGAAGAAAAATATAGTCATTTTTGACAAGCACAGAAGACAATAATTACAAGCTTTGCCGCAAGTTTTATTTCAATTTAAAACTACCCAATAAGTCTGGGAAAGTGTAGTATGCTAACTTGGACGTCGTTGGTTACTGTGAGTACCTTTTCCCTTTTTCATATGTCCCCCAATATTGCAAAACTATCGCCATTTTGTCGTTTCTCAAACGTCACAATACAATAAAGAAAGTGCCCAACATCCGAGCAGTCAGCGCCATCTATCTATCTATCATTATGTGACTGCTACTTGTAATTGCAAAGAGTAAGAAGAATACTGTAGTCGCCCTCCACTCATGGACCGCACTCCAGCTTAACAGTTGTCATATATTAAGCTACTAAAATTCTTCAAAGCTACGATGGTCGTTTTGTTGGAGCAAATTGATTTTCTTTATAGTGACAATAAAAAACTGCTCGTTCAACGTAACTCCAGCGACGTTGCTTCATCAAACGTAATTATTAATTTATCATCACTGGTCTGTATACTAGTTAGTGTTGATACTACCCCGGATCGTCAGACTGGGTACCACTGTCTACTATCTGATACTATTTGATAACCAGACCCGAATCAAATATCCGCATTTTTTTTATTAACAAATATTTGCTCCGGTCGGATTAAAACCGGGACTTTACGGCGTGCTAACCAATCGGCCAAGCCTGTTGTCAATTTATATTTATTATTATTGTTTAATATTTGTGTATCAATTTGTACAGAGGAAATGAAGAACTTTGCCCGCCAATGGACTGAAAGTGGTTGGGCATGGTCTTGGGCAGTATTGTGGGGTGCTTGGCATGCTGCCTTAGGCGCTGGGGCAGTCACTGCCGTTTTGGGTGCACCGCCCTACATTGCTGTCATTGTGTGCTTCGCGTTGTTCGCGGCTATATACTTAGCTTTATATTTGTTATGGAATCTTGGCAATAGGTGAGTTGTATCTGTTTATATAAATATGTTTATGTACTATTAAATGTGCTTGTGTGTTATACTAGACCAGGGGCTCTTTTTTATTGTGACACGACATTTGACCTCGACCTGCCTGATGATAAGCAAGAGGAGGTCCAAGAGTGACGACTGAGAGAACCGAGCTTCACACAACTTTGTTTTCTATACTTCAAAATTTCGCTGGTGCCGGTGGACCCCTCCAGCTACATTGCCACCATATCCTCAAAACTTGACATAACCGCCTTTGCAAGTCTCGACACGTTGTACTGAATATGGAATATGCAAGTTTTTACAAGTAACAGTCGCTGAGCTTCTTAAAATATCTCGCTCGTATCTGCCTACATTGATAGGTGAAGTCAAGCCAACATTTTGGTTCTTCACTATCGAAACCAGATTAATGTTGTCAACCCCCATTTTTTAGTCACGCCAACGTTGACCCCTGGGGGGCAACCTGAACTATTTTGAGAATCAATGAACTAGACAAGCAAAGTATATAAACCGCCTACTTTTGTATTGCAAGAATATTTCAGTATCACCTAGTCCTAAAATAAACGCCTCAATCTATGTCTATGCTATTTGTCTAAGTATCTTATAAATATATTTTGGTTTGTCACGCGAATAGAAAAAATAACTTCTCATTTTGAAGTTACTTTAGTTGCCGTTACCATGCTACCATGGAGTACTTTTTAAAGCTTCGTATGAATGGCCCAACGTTATATGGGGAGAATACAAAGATAACTTAAAAAAAAACTCGGCGTATATTGCACCCGAAAGCGTCATCTAGTGGTATGCACTGTAGGTGCTACATATTTATTAGTTTTATTATATTATTTGTAAACTTGTAAGTGTAGAAACTTCGGTAAAATCTCTTTTTTGTATTATTTTAGGTATGAATGGTGGTGGGCTGGTGGCGTAATGTCAGCTTTAGGTCGACGATTCAGTTCCTTACTTTTAGTTTTACAAGTTGTGTTCTGCCATCCGCCAGGACCTAATGATCCCAGAGCACTTCCGGCCACTCCTATAAGGTAGGTCTAACTTTAATCTAATTATTCAATTACAAATTCAACATGTAAATAAATACAAAACTTTATATTATAGGATATATTAGCACTAACACCTAAATTTGCAAGAAATATATAAATAAGAATATATGTAAATCAATCAATCGCATTGTCACGCCTTCTTTCCACACGGATAGGCAAAGACAATGGAAAGCCACTTGCCACGATCCTGACACAACCCCCTTCCTTCCCACACATATACAATTTCCTCATACAATCTCTACGGACACCAGGCAACCCTTTGTCTTAATATAAAAATGGTTTTGGTAGACTAACGAAATAAACTTCTTGCATTTCATCGGTCATTCAGACGCCATCTTGGCGAGCATCTCTACTATTTTTTCATAATGATAATAATTGAGTTATAAGGTTTATTTTCGCAGGTTTCACTTCACGGAAGGCATGAAAAGTGGTGGTGGCCAAGAGGGAGAAGCAATGGTTGTGCAAATGATAGGTAGTTTGGCTGAAGCTTTAGAATGCCAATATGGCAAAATATGTACAAGATTAGCAAGAGCTTTTAGACCTAGACCTCGAGCCTCTGATAGCGGATGGAGGTATGTCCACTTATTATAGAAAAAATATTTTTTATATGTATCTATAACAATAATTAATATTAATTTAACCAAAGCGTCAGCTTCTTCTAGTTTTGCAATATATATATACATATATTAGGTATATATGATGGTATAGTAGTATATATATATATATATTAAACATTTATATATATTTACTTGAAAATTAAATTATTGACAATCTGGCAGTCACCTCTATATATGAGCCGCACTTCATCTTAATATAATCCGGGTTGCTGTCATATGTCGAGTCAGCATAATTGTAGGCTGTATAAAAAAATGTTCTTTTTTTATTGTGACCCGACATCTGACCACGACCCGCCTGATGATAAGCAAGAGGAGGTCCAAGAGTGACGACGACTGAGAAAACCGAGTTAGTTCACGGCTGTCACTATGCCGGACTATGCCTTCTTGTGTGTTTGCCACTTGTCCCTACTTCACATTCCAATATTAATTTTGTCTATATCATATTAATCGATTAAATTGTCACGCCTTTTTTCTACAGAGATAGGCAGAGATAACGGAGCGCCACTTGCTACGATCCTGACACAACTCTTTCGCTTCTCTCACATCCACAATTCTCTTCATACAAGCTTTACGGTTATGGACACTAGGCAACCCAACATTTTTTTTGTCAATATGTCTTTAATATTGCTTATAAAAATGTTCAAAATTAATGCGTCAGTAATTATTTGCGTAAACTCTTATAAAATATTGACCTGCCTTTATTTAATATTTTTCAGATGGCGTCGCTTGTGCTGCGTTCCACATATATTAACATTCGAATTATGTTTTATTTGTGTTATTGTTGGTTGCTGTGTGCTCGTTATGTACTTAACTGATACTGAGACTGATAATAGGTAAGAGTATAATTTGTACCTAACCCATAGTATAATTTGCACACCCATAGTATAAATTTGTGCCTATCAAAAAAATGTTACGCCTTTTTCCACAGGGATAAGCAGAGACAGTGGAGAGCGTTCCAGACACAACTCCCTCGCTTCCCTCTTATCCACAATTACCTATCATCCATAGTATATGTAATTTAATTCCAACTTAATGGCGTCTCTGAAGTTAGTTTTTTTTTAATTTATTGTGACTCGACAGTCACATCCACTAAGCCTACAAGCTGATTCCGAAACGTGACTAAGTAACTTCACGGTCTGTATACTTGTAAGTCTTGAATAACGTGTCGGAATAGCTGTAGAGTCTGTCTAAGCCGAAATGACGCTCCCCTCTACTGCATTTACGCACACGAGCAAATAAAAAATATGGATCCAACACACTGAAAAGGTTATTGTAATTGGTCATTCAGTTGCTGGTTAGACACAAAAGGAGGAGCTGATGAAGTATACATAGTAGTATAGTTAGTAATATTTACATTTACACATTTAAATAAACTAATAAAGTGGAGGGGTGCGTCATTTATAGTTAGACAAGCTATACTAAGAATTAACATCAGGCGGGGTGCTGTCATATGTCGAATCACAATAACAACAAAAAGGTACGAACCCTATTAGTATAACGAATGACAACCTACATCAGTCGACTGACTGACGTGGTTTGTCGCCGATCAGACGGCGTGAAATTCAACAGGGTCTGATGATTGGTGCTTGCGCTTTGGCTGCTGTGGTATTTGTGGCAAATCTCTATACGTGGGGCCGTGTGTTGAATTCACTAGTGCTTGGGCCCAGGTCACGGTTGGCGAGGGCGTCTAAGACAGAATCACCCACTGTCGCTCTCAGGCCTGAAGTTCAGTCGCTCATTCATTTGGTGAGTAATAATCTTAATCTCTATTAGAAAATATTTAATAACCATTAGTAATGCGTGGGCGACAGGCGTGGAGTAGTGGTGTGCTACCAGTCCGTTACGAGGGTGTCCCGGTCGGAGCAAATATCTGTTTTATAGCTTTTATTAGTAATTTTTAATAGTAAGAGTAAATCCTTTTAATCTTACTCTTAAATATATATCATACATTTAAATAAAATATTTATTAATTTATAATGATATGAGAGGCGACCGTGGTGTAGTGGCAGTGTAATGGTTACGCAAACCGAGAGCACGAGTTCGAGACAACAACCCGTACCAATGAATCTTTGTTATATCTACTTTGGTTGTCCTGTTTCTATGATACAAGAACTTAGTAGCTTAGTATAGAAATCTTAAAGATTTTTTTTTTTAATTGTGTTCCAGGTATCATGTCTAGACGCATTCACCGGTCAACAGACACGATTGGTTGTTGTTGTGGACGCCTTGGACAGTTGTGAACAAGAGAAGGTCTTATCATTACTTAATGCAGTGCACGCACTCTGTTCTGACCCTAATAGCCCATTCATATTACTGCTCGCTATAGATCCACATATAATTAGCAAGGTAAGTTCCTTTTTTATAATGTCAACTTGGCTTTTAAGTTTCTGGTCTGCAGACCCGGCAACCACCACTTTCAAGTAACAAAGACATGCGACATCCAGCTTGACATCAGGCAGACGTCCATGTTGTAGCCAATGTTAAAAAAAGCCAAAAGCTATTCTATGGAGCACCTACACTCACTTTTTTTATATTGTAAAACATCATCTGAACTCGACCCGCCTGATGATAAGCAAGAGGAGGTCCAAGAGTGACAACGATTGGAAAAACCGAGTCAGTTCCCGGCTGCCTAAGCCGCCGTCACTATGTTGCGCCGGCCTAAGGTGCTTCTTCACGCATCGCTTGAAAGATCCATGATGTACGTGACAACACAAGTTTTAATTCGATTAAGAAGATGTAGAAATCGGACCATTTACAAGCAACTGTTACTCTAGTATTAGCCCGATCGAACTCTCCGCTGAAAATCAGCGTACAGTAGAACTCCAATTATCCGAACTCTGAACGGAAAAAAAAGTTCAATCATTCAAATTAATTAAACTTTTTTAATTGACAAAGGAGCGCCACTTGCCACGATCCTGACACAACTCCCACACAATTCTCACACTCACAATTCTCACAAACAAGTGGAAGTTTCATTTACTAATGTACAGCATTTTAATGTACATACGCTATATAACATGTAACATTGTTGCCTTTATCACATAATTAATTACAAATTAATACAGTACCAAAAATAAGATCTTTTTTATTCAAATACATAAAATGCTCCAGAAATATTAACAAATTATTCGAATATTTGATTATCTTAATGTGTTCCGGTTTCAATTGAATCGGATAGTTGAAGTTCTACTGTATTCTCAAACGACCCTGACACCTTATTAGAACGGCTATCTATTTTATCACATATTTACAATAGCACGCAAACCGAGAGCACGGGTTCTAAACACTTGTCGGTATTAGTTTATCTTTGATATATGTACGTTGGTCATCCTGTTTGTTGTATCTATGATACAAGCACTTTTGTAGCTTAATATATTATTGTAATTAAATAAATATATATAAATATAAGTATATTGTTATGCACAGGTTGCGTGGACTGAGGTTAGTTGTTTTATAATAAACTGTTGTATTCGTGTTTTTATTTTTGAATTAGAATTAGATATTGGTGTTTTGTAGACAGTGGTATTTTTTAAGTTTTATTGTCGCATTATGTGTTATTTAAATATGCAATATATCAGACTGTGTTTAATTTTTGTGTGAATGCATGATTGGATTTTTGTATATAAATGTTTTTATAGCCATCACTGTTTTAGGTTGAGTTCGCACTATTTAAATTTAACTGTAATGCAACTAATGTGACGGAATTTTGTTATACATTAGTGATTTTAGGCATGGACTTCCTTCTTATATATAATTTTTATCGGTATTTCTTAAGGTTGTATAAAATGTACATTTCTTGCGTTCTCAGCTAATAATAAAAAAATATACCATTTATATTTATAATATTTTTATTTGGGTCTACATTTTCTTATCGGATCCAAAACTACCGAATAAATGCAAATAAATATTATATAGGTTTAATGTACCATACCCATAACTAGGGTAACGATTTTTGGCCGGAATAATGGCGAAACAAGTAAGGCAACTGTAAACTGAAGCGTGAAGAAGCACATGCTGCTTTTATGACCCTTCACTGCTGCTTACTATTAAGCCAATCAAGCTCACGTGTAAATAATAATGAAGTTATGGGTAACGGTGTAGTCACAAAAAAAACATCTCTTCGCGAACACAATCCCTGGCTACGTGCCTGAAATGTTTTTTTTCCCTGTGGGTAAAGGTCGCAATATAACGACTTCCATTTTGACTCCTTATCACAACATTGGCGTTAATGAGTTAAAATTAAAAATATATATGAAATGAAATTAAGAGTAATTATTAAATGAATTAAACTTTATGCGGCATACTATCGCGTTTATTTTGGTTTTGATTTTACAATTTACCGTGACCATGATGGCTGCAAAGCTCTCGAAACGTCAGAATAATAAAATAATATTTTCAAATCAAAACTAAAATAAACGCGATAGTAATCTGCATAAATTTGGTTAATTCATTAATCAATGTTCCCGCAAAATCTAAGAAAATAGTAATTTATAGACTTTAATTTGATGTTTATTACTGTTAAAGTTAGATAGTGCCCTGTCCTTGTGTATAATAAATTATTGTTAATACTAACAATTTAATATTTTATTTCAAAAGGCAGTAGAGATTAACAGTCGCCGTGCATTCTCCGAGAGCAACATCGGCGGTTGGGATTATCTGCGTAATATGGTGCAGTTGCCATTTTATCTACAAAACTCAGCATTGCGAAGAGTTAAGGCAGCGCAGCAGTTGGCTTCGCGACGTGCACAAACATTAGCAGCTGATGATTTAGGCTCTTCGTTGCAAAGATCGGTAAGATTATCAATCAATCACTCAAATTGTTACGCCTTTTTCACAGGAATAGGCAGAGACAAAAGAGCGCCACCTCCCATGTCCCTGACACAACTCCCTTGATTCCCTAACACCCACATTTCGCGTCATACGAACTCTACAGTTATGGGCACTAGGCAACCCAGCTTTCTTAAGGATGTATCCGATTTGGTCGGAAAACACCCTCCTGAGTCTACTTCGCTTAAAGCTACCATCCACATCGGATTTATAAATTCCTTTCATCAATCTACTTTTACTTATCCTTTCCATGTGTCCAAACCATCGAAGCATTCCTTAATTTAGAATGCTTATTTTCGTTATTATTATTTTATTAAATTAATAAATTAAGGCAACTGTATATTGAAACGGGTTTTTTCAGTCGTCGGCACTCTTGTACTTTTGTAGCTATAGCTAATAAATGATTCCTAGGTATCTGCACGCCGATTATCCTCAACTTCCGAAATAATGTCAAGCCAGGAGCGTATTAAACCTCAGGCAGCCAAAGACCCTGGAGCAGTGGCTAGGTCTAGAAGACTGCGGCCATCGGAGTCTGTCGCATCGTCAGTTGCTTCTGGTCTTCATAGAGTTGGTGCGCCGACAACAGGGCCATCTGATCTAGGCAGAGTAACGCTCACAGATGACTACTTTAGTGATGTTAATCCAAGAAGTATGAGGCGGTTAATGAATGTTCTTTATGTTACTGGTAAGTTTATTTAATTAAACTTTAATAAATATACAGACGACCGTGTAGTGGCAGTGCAATGGTTACACAAACAGAGAGCACTAGTTCGAAACCACCCACCGGTACCAATGTATCTTTGATATATGTACTTTGGTTGTCCTGTTTCTACGATAAAAGCACTTTAGTAGCTTAGTATAGAAATATAAATTAAAAAAAACATTTTGAAGTATCCTGTTTAACATTTGTGAGTATTGCTTTCAAAGCCTCTAATAGGTTTTTCTGTGACTCGAAATACTACAGCAGCCCACCTGATGTTAAGCTGTTACCATAGTTAAATAACTATAAGTGAAGTCGCATCCACTATGCCGTTGGAACTGCCACTTCACGGTCTGTACCTTAAAAGTAACGGTATCGGCAGACTGGGCCGTTGGGTACGATGGGGAAAAGGTCTGGAGTGGAGACCACGAACCGTAGACGCAAACACAGCGTAGGTAGGCCTCCCACTAGGTAGACTGACGACACAGTGAAAGTCACGAATAACCAGTGGATGCAACTGGCATCTTGTCCCTCGAAAACAAAATCAAATAGCCTGAAAGTAGCAACAGGTGATGCCAGGATATAGATATAACTAATTCGTTATAAATAATTAATAATTTCAGGTCGTTTACTCAAAGCATTCCAAATAGAATTCAGTTGGCATCAATTGGCATCGTGGGTTAATTTGACAGAGCAATGGCCATTCCGCACATCATGGATAATATTCCACCATGAGACGTACGAGGAGCATATTGATGATTCAACATCACTTAAACATATTTATGACAAGTAAGTAAAATGTGGTTTAAATGAGGATGTAGTGACAAGGATTGACAAAGGAATGCTTCGATGGTTATGGCACATGGAAAGGATGAGTGAAAGTAGATTGACGAATATAATTTATAAATCTCATGTGAATGGATACGTTAAACAAGGCAGGGCCAGGAGAGTGTTCGCCGACCAAATCGGAGACATCCTCAAGAAAGCTGGGTTGCCTAGTGCCCATAACCATAGAGTTTGTATGAAGAGAGTTGTGAATGTGAAGGAAGCCAGGGAGTTGTGTCAGGATCGTGGCAAGTGGCGCTCCATAGTATTTGCCTATCCCTGTGGAAAAAAGACGTGACAATATGATTGATTGAAGTAAAATGTTACTATGCATCAGGTATTGGTGACGAGAAATCTAACCTCGCATTGCGTGATGATAAGCGAGAGGTGACGACTGCAAAATCCGATGCGCTTTACGCCAAGATAACCTTAAATATCATATGTTCATATAATATAAGCTTAATATAAGACTGTACTATAAGTGGTTCGATTTACCTATAAAAGTTCGAAAAGCTTCAGTTTTTTCCTTGTAAAAGTAATAGTTCCAATGGATTCGAAGAATTAGACCTGAACATAAACAAAATAAGTATATACATAAAAACATATATTTATTCATGTTTCATGAACAAAATATACCAAGGAAAGAATAACAGAAATTTTCTTTTTTCGCAAAACGAAAATCTTTCTTTAATATTTAATATGTAAATAACTATAAAGCAATAAATAGATTGAAATTACAAGTATATAACTATATTATATGTAATTATATTCAGTAATTGTCCCTTTAAAGTAAGGGACAAAAGTAAAGGAAAAATCCTTAGCCTAGTACAGTATTTTTTTGTAATATTGAATTTAATTCTGGAACGTCAGTATAGCTTCGGCTTCTTCAGTGATATTGTTTTTATATAGTCAATATAAAATTTGATACAGTTCCAATACTATTCTACTTATTGGAACTGTCGCCAAGACGCTATTATTACTGCGATTTCGACAGTCCCTCAGCATTGTCTGATAAGCCGACGTAGTGAATGCTACTTTTACTTGTAATAGTAGTCGTCTCCATTTTTGGTTCGCACGCCAGATTTAAAACAGCCTAATTTTTCCAACAGAGTAAAACCATGCATGAACAGTCTACGGGAAGGCGGTACTCTAATGGAATTAGATCGTGATGAGAGGAAATTAGAAGTATTCCTTAATATTCATCGTGCAACGCTCACGGCAGCTGATCTCAAGATATTTTTACCATTCACTATTAATCTGGATCCTTATATCAAGAAAGTTATTAAAGGTATGTCTTTTTCTTTACATATTGTTAAGTAATTCGACAACCAGTTGTAAGTAATAATAATTTAAAATATATAAATATAGGTCATGAAGAAATAAATTAACATCATTTGGAATTATTTAACATCCTCATTTTAATAAGCTGATTACAAAGATTTCTGATTGATTACATTATTAAGATAGTTGATTTAATACCTTTGAGTTATGTACTATTGGTATAGTAACTCAATACGATAAGTGTTTGCAATATAAAGGTGCCAAATATTAGATTTTAATAAATAATCTGAATGGAATAGTTTTTCATTGCTACCAAATCACCTATATATAGAATTTTATCTATGAATATAAAATTAATAATGTAAAAGATCCGCCAAAAAGTAACAGATACGGATCTTTTCTCTCTCTCGGATATTCGCAGATACGGATACGGAGCTCCGGCATATCCCTAATAATGTCGTATCTCACAAATACATTCCAGTTAAAATTACTATATGTAGTGCATATTTATTTTAAGTATGTGTATAATTTAATTTTTATATTCAATCAGAGGAACAACTCCAATCAGTGGGTGATGAAGAATTAGGTGCTGGTATGATAACATGGAACAACACAAATTCGCAGCCAAGAAATCCACATTACAAACTCTTTAACAGAAAACAGGTACGGCCATTTACTTACTCTTCATCATCGTATACTTTGATACTACGTCTTTGAATGTCCGTCTTGATCATCTTAGACAATCTTGGAATGTCTTTACGGATGTGCTGACAAACTGTTTTTTACACTATCTTGTCCTTGACTTGTTTAGAGCAGCAGCAGGTTATGGGCTGTATTTAAAACAGAGCCGTTTACCAAAACGATTTACTGATAATTGTAATATATAGTTTTATTCACTACCTTTTCATAGAATAATTGAGATTTATATGTTTAAACTTGATGCATAAAATTGTACTTTAGAAAACAAAAGACGTGAAAAACAGCTGCTGATAACCTTGAGGGCGATGAGATTTTTCTATCCATTTCATTTTATATTCCTGATATTTTTTGGGCGCTGAGTTATTCATTTGACAGCACTCTTGGACCTCTCCTTGCTTAACGTAGGGCACTAAAAAGAAACAATAAAACATTTTTTTATACAAGTATTTAACATTAATACTATAAAACAAAATAAGCGGCAATCTAGTTCGGAACTTAACCTAGTAGCAAAAAGTCGTGGTGACCATTTAAGTTAAAAATATTATATTTTTTTCTACAGCGTTCTGTCCAGCCCAATCTTCCAGTGCAATCAGGTCCGACGGGTGTCCAAGGCGTGCAGGGGCCATTATGGTTGGGTTGGGCTAACCCATCGGGTGGGCCATTCCTTCAGCAAGCAGTGCAACAAAGCAACTTCAACGTTCAACCACAACAACAACAACAGCAGCAACAACAGCAACAACAATCTGTCAATAATCCATTGAATGTGTTGAGAAATGCTTTTCCTAATCTGGTAAATATTAATAAAATTTAGTTATCTATTATTTACGTTAGAAATTATTTGTATAAATATTTTCATTAAGACTTTAAATTGTATTATCATTTATAACACCCGGCCTGATGTTAAGCTGGAATGCGGTCCATTAATTTAAGGCGACCGTGGTGTAGTGGCAGTGCAATGGTTACGCAAACAGAGAGCACGAGTTTGAGACCACCCACCGGTACCAATGTACCTTTGATATATGTATTTTGGTTGCCCTGTTTCTATGATACAAGAACTTTTATAGCTTAGTATAGAAATGTAAAAAAACATTAATGGAGACAACTGCTACTACAGAATAATTAGTCCATGCATCTTGCCGGCAACTTGAACCTGAACTGAAACTTACAAACAGATTCTGAAACGCGACAAATACACTTCACGGTCTGTTCACTTGTAAGTGATGACAATACCTGGGCAGGCTGGGAAACCTGACCTGGAGCAAATGTCTGTCTTTTTTTATTAACATATGTGTGTAATATTTAATTCTTTAAATATTACAAATAAAAGATATGAGATAAATCTTTTTCTGATCGAGCCCGGTACTTTACGCGTAGGGACCAATGCGAACCAATGCGCCCCATGGTCGCCCTTTCATTATAAACGTGCTTATATCATAGAAACTGTGCGACGAAAGTCCAAATGTGAAGACATGTGTGTAACAGGCGACTGAGAGGGACACGTCGCCATTTTGAGTATATTTCTCCTTATCTCATAACTTTCGCTTACTATAGTTACTATAGATGCACTACAATCGACAACTCTCTTCAATATTTATAAATTTTGTGTATAAAGTGTGTGTAGTGTAGAGTTGTTAATAAGAAATTGTTAATTATTAAGAGAATTGTTAATGTGAAGAAGGCGAGGGAGTTGTGTCGGGATCGTGGCAAGTGGCGCTCCATTGTCTCTGCCTATCCCTATAGGAAAGAAGCGTGACAATTTGATTGATTGTTAATAAAAAATGTATGTAAATATATAAATAAAAAAACACGAAAAGCCAAAGTAAAATACAGAATTTTTGACTATAAAACCGACTCAGTTCACGGTTAATACGATCGCCGTCATTATGCCGGCCAAAAAAACTAATATAAATAAAGTTTCAAATAAATATTTATCGAATTAATGTTAAACAGAGTGATATCGGCAATATACGTTTGTCGTCGCTGAGCGTGGATCGTGTCGCTGGTGTGGTTCGCAGTGCAATACCAGGCGATGGTGGTCAGGCGGCGGCAGCTGGTCTCCGTGGAAATAGAGTCAGTGGGCTCGCATTAGCCAACTGTGATCTTGCCGATCTTAAGCCCGTAAGTATGCTGTTCTATTAATTTAAATTACAGTTTTTTATATTATGACTCGACATATGTCAGCACCCCGCTTAATGTTAAGCTCGAGTGCGGTCCATGAATGGATGTGACTGCTACTACAGTTTTTTTTTATTGTGACTCGACATATGACAGCACCCCGCTTGATGTTAAGCCAAAGTGTGGTCCATGAATGAATGTCACTGTTACTACAATTCAATAACTGTGAGTAGCAATCACATCCACTATGCCGGCCTAGATGGAACCGGCAACTTACAAGCTGATCCCGAAACGTGACCAAATCACTTCACGGTCTGTATACTTGTAAGTGGTGGTACTACCCCGGATCGGCAGACTGAATACCACTGCCTACCACTCTTTGATAACCAGACCCGAAGCAAATATCCATCTCTGTTTTTTTAATTTAGTTCAATAACTGTAAGTAGCAGTCACATCCCCTATGCCGGCCTGATCCCGAATCGCGACTAAGTCGATTCGACTAAGTACATATCGACTCGTAAGTACTTGTAAGAGGTGGTACTATGCCTACCACTCTTTGCTAACCAAACTCGAAGCAAATATCCTCCTCTTTTTTTAATACCAAATATTTGCAATATTTAATATAATTATTAAATATTACAAATAAAAGCTATTAAACATTTTTTTGGGAATCGAACTCGGGACTTTACGCGTAACAAACTGGTGTGCCAACCAATTGGCCACGCCTGTCGTCAAAATATTTCACTATCATTAGTTTAGGGGTACATGGCTGACTCGTAAAATTCTCGAATGGAGACCACGTACAAACGCATCATTGGATATACGAATGTAACGATGATTTGTATTGATGATGTAACGAATAGGAAATGATGTCTCTACAGGGATAATTGCATATTTTCCTTTAATTTGAGAGCACATAGCTTGATGTTAAGCTAGAGTGCAAATCATAAGTAAGAGCGAATGCTACCACAGGTCTCTGCCTCTGTCAAATTTGTGAGCTTTTTCCGCTTGCATTACAAATTGCATTATACATCTCTGCGAAATAACAGTGCGCGATAGTTGTGCTTTGAAAGAGGATGTAGTTACAAGGATTGACAAAGAAGTGCTTCGATGGTTCGGGCACATGGAAAGGATGAGAAAAAGTAGATTGACGAAAAGAATTTATAAATCTCATGTGAATGGATGTGGCAGGCCCAGGAGGGTGTTTGCCGGAGACGTCCTCAAGAAAGCTAGGTTGCCTGGTGCCCATAACCATAGAGCCTGCATGAAGAGAACTGTGAATGTAAAGGAAGCGAGGGAGTGGTGTCAGGGTCGTGGCAAATGGCGCTTCATCGTCTCTGCCTATCCCTGTGGGAGGAAGGCGTGTCAAATTGATTGATTGATTGGCAGCGTACTTTATCGTTTGTACCACAGTAATATTCTAAGCTGTTTAACCTTATTCCTACCACCATTTTCATCCCGTAGTACCCACAGGTCAGGGTTAATTGAATAATGATTGCATATATTTGCTGCAGATTTTAGAACTACCATTCGGTGATTGGGAATTGTTTAAAATGCTCGTATTAAACTTGAGAGAGTTGGAAGCCAATATGCCAATAAATGCACCCGCTGTTACTGGTAAGCAATTTTAAACATATTAATTTTTCAAAACATCATTTTTCTAATTCATTATTCTACTTACTAATTAAAAACAGATTAGCTAATATACGAGTATAACGGATTGAAATGTAAACAAATTGTTACAGTATTAAATGAGAAAAATTCAGACTCTGAAACGGATTCAGTAAAGCCCAGAGCAATATTAGAACCACAACAGCGTAGTAGACCATCAAATGTTGAAAAACAGGTACATAAATAAATAATTACTTTTGATATAACACTGTATATAAAAGACATTAACAATGACTTATATGATTTTTTTCTAAATAATAACGCTGGGGTACAAATTTACACAATTATTTTATTTTTTATTATACATTTCTATACTAAGCTACTAAAGTGCTTGTATTATAGAAACAGGACAACCAAAGTATATATATCAAAGATACATTGGTACCGGTGAGTGGTTTCGAACCCGTGCCACTCGGCTTACGTAGCCATTTCACTGTCACTACACCACGGTTGTAGTTTAAGTGGTCACACGTATATCTGGGCTTTCAGGTAGCACTTCACGATATATAGTTTTAGTAGCCTTGGGTTTTTTAAGGTGAAAATTACGACATACTGGTATATGTATAGATGGGGAACGAGTTAAATGTGTTTGAGGGCTAAGGTGCGGCCAAAAAAAACCCCACCTGTATCTTAGTGGCCGCTATTAGTGACGCGCATAGCTCGGCGGTGTCACTTAGTAGCGATAAAAATGTGTCCTTATTTTCTTTGTTTGTTTATTGAAAATAAAGTGAGTTATTTGAATAAAAGAGAGTTGTCATCCGTAGTCAGGCTAGAAACGTTATTAAAATGTGTGAAAATGCAAAATAAAAAACATGCAGTCACTATTCCCAAAATTAAATCGGTACATAATTCATCATTAATTGTTGCTGTTTAATGTTTATACTCCAATTTAATTCACATTTTTTACTAACTTTTTTGCGTTTTAAGAAATGTGTGTGTTTATAGTTATCGACATTTTGCATGTTACTTTACTATTCATAATAGACACGTGACGATGACGTCACAACTGCATTTCTAGCGCGGCCATTTAGCTCGTTCCCTTACAGTATATTAAATATTCGTGTAGTTTATTCATTGGCGCCAGTTTTTCCAATTTTTAGTCACAATCGGCGCACTGTTTCTAAAAGTCACATTACTCGTAAAATTTGTGGTTAAAATATTATAATTGCTTTCAGCTTTACGCGGAATATCAGGTGATTATTGTAGATATCATATCATAATAAAGTTTTGAACAGGAACCCATATTGAAGTAGCTAAAGAACTATAAAATTATATCTCATATATTTTTTTGTATTGGTAGGCACTGAGTGGTCATTTGCCACGTTTTATTTGGCCGGCATATTGACGGTGACTGAGGCAGCCGTGAGCTGAGTCAGTTTTTTCAGTCGTCGGCACTCTTGGGCCTTAATCGTGCTTAGTATAGAAATCATGCAGTGACTCAGTACCATTAAATTTTGAGCGTTGTCTCAGTTGACTTGTTTGCTAATTCCCTAGCTTTTAGTTTGTTATATATGTAGTTATATTATAATTTATGTATTTTTTATGTATTAATTATTGTGTGCTATTTATTCATATACTTATTTTTTATTATTATTTTTTTCGCCTCATCCTTATCTTTTGTTGGTCGCCAAGGTTAACTGTCAGAGAATGTTTATTGGCATCGCCCTTGTTTAATAAAATTATAGATGTTACTTTATGTCAATACACTTTTTTTAATTTCAAACACTTGCTTAATATAAACAGCTATTTTACTTTTTCCTTGTTGCTATGCCCATGATCGGTCCATCGGTTACCTTCAGTTTAGTCTGCTGACATTTTTATACAAGAACCTTATATTATCGTTTCAGATTAGTATGTAACGCATTGAAACAGCTGCTGTGTCTATGTAATTATGTTAAGCTGGGTATCTACTAAGGTGCTTTCCAACTGCTTGCACTTGGACCATTGATGCTTTAAATCACATTTCGCATCGAGCCTGTTGCTCCTTAAATGGATACGTAGTTTTAAGTGTTACATAAAGTTGTTCCTATATCTATATTAGTTGATATTTTAAAAACCAGTATTTTCTTTTTTTGTTTTAATATATTTTATTTTATGTTAGAATTCACTGTATTATATTCAATTATATTTGTTGTCAATGTGGGAATGGAGCCATGACAATTTGATTGATTATTAAATGCTGGTGTTATTATTCTGATCTGAATGAATATAATTTGAATTCAGTATGATATGATAGTGTGTATATTTATAGGTAACTCTGGAGGAGCAAATGATATGTGGGGCCCTTCAGACGCTGAACGAGGAAGCGTTGGAAGATGTACTCCAATCGGAGCCAGCGACAGAGCCAGGTGAGAGAACCCCATCCCCGACCTCTTCTCTTAGAGAAAATCCACCTAACAAAGAACACATTGTACACTTTGAAGAAGATGTTTTCATGTAATTTTTCATATACAAACGAAGCAGTATATTTATATTTGGTTTTGATAAGCAATTTTGTTCAATGCTTCTTGTTCAGTTCAACAGGCATTGTTTGTCCTTATTCCAAAGTTAAATATAACATTATATTTAACTTCGCCATTTTATAAAGTATTAAGTAACCATTTTAAATTGCAGAGACAAATCAAAATAGTATTTTTGTTAATCTTGAATTATTCAATTTAATATTGAGTGCATCCACAAAGATGGACAAATAATCTTAAATTATTACATAAATTACACGAAATAAATTATAAATATTTGTTCAAAATATGATAAAAGCTGGTAACATTGTATGTAAATGTTTACATAAATATAATTTTATTATAAAGATTTAGGAACAAAATTTAGTGAATAGTGTAAACAATCCGGCTGGGAATATCTGGACAGGTTTTATGAGCAAGCTGTCGCAACCGAGATTTGTATAGTGCCTTATAAATAGCATACAGAGAAAACAACGAGACAAAAAGTTGCTTCCGTATAAAATCGATAGACCAAAAAAATAGTTGCATTGTGACCCTAGGCGAGTCAAATAAATCCAAGAATACTTAAAGTTATTGTTTTGTATCTCCTGAGTAGTTGAGTATAATATATTATGCTTTAAGGCTCAACATTACGCTTTATAATTAATTCAGCATCTAACAGGGACCATTAATTTTTATGTCATGGCATAAGAATGAAGGCCTGTAGAAAGATCTATGAAAACCATTACGATGTACCCAATGCTTCTTTCTACACGGGTATACATTTAGGTAAGGTAGATGGATGAAGCTCACGGTCTGTAAAAATTAAATCATTCATTTTGTATGAGGACTTGGGCTTAATTTTGGCGACAGGCGTAGACGAACGGTTTAGCGATTGGTTTGTTGCGCGTAAAGTCCCGGGTTCGATTCCCGGTCGAAGCAAATATTTGTTTCATAGCTTTTATTTGTAATATTTAAAAATAATATTTTTTGTAATATTAACAAATATTTGTTAATAAAAAAATATGTGGATATTCTGCCGATCCGGGGTAGTACCACTTACAAGTATACAGACCGTAAAGTGATGTGGTCACGTTTCGGGATCAGCTTGTAAGTTGCCGGTTCCAACTAGGCCGGCATAGTGGATGTGATTGCTACTCACAGTTATTGAATTGTAGTAGCAGTGACATTCATTAATGGACCACACTTCGGCTTAACATCAAGCGAGAAGCGAGTATGTCGAGTCACAATAAAAAAAATGTATTAACAGTTGCATATAGGCAGTTGCAGTTGCCGCCGATTCCATTTTCTTTGATTCTAATGTTATACAGCACTTTTCTCATTCGAGGTGACAATTTAAATAATTTCGTGTCAATTTGAAAGCTTATTAGCCAATGAGCAGACCTCTTTTTTCTTACTCAATTGGTTTATTTTTTGACATTAATTCACAATTTGTAATACCATCTTGTGGTGTATTTTTAAACTGTCTCAAAATAGTTCTGCTGAACTATTTTCAGAATTTGATATGACAGTCACGTCCGTCTTCTTGATCTGTTTTTGTATTTATGTTAACTTTTAAACTTCTTCAAACTGTCCATTTGTTCCCAGCCTTGAAGGGTAAAACAATAAATATATCGTCGGCCTAACTCGTTAACCTGCTAAGTCCATTTTTGGGCAAAACTTACTTTTTATACAATTTAGAAGGTTAAGACTATTCTCTATCGTTTGGTAAAGGAAAAATAACGATATTAGCTTTAAAAAGGCGAAAAAGGCTATAACCGAAAAACTGCTATCTGACTAACAGCCAATCTCCACAATGAAAACCTGCTTAATCCTTTAGGGCTTAAGCAGGTCCAAATGCCTATCAATTCGCGATATTTATTGGCATTTTTTAGTCTACTTTTGCTTTATTTAATTGTGTAAACAACCAGGGCCGTCTTAAGCATATTCAGCACCGGGGTGCGAAAGTCAAGGCTCCGCTCGCGTGGTCTCAGGTACCTATCAAAATTTACGGCGGTCGGCATGCGCCCCCTAAGACTCTGCGCCCGGGTGCACTGCACCCCTTGAACCCCCGGGTAAAGACGGCCCTGTAAACAACAAAATTATAAACAAGCTAGGTTAATTTTGTTTCACCTATAAGTTTTTATTGTTTTTTGTTTTCTCCAAATTATATGTTTTTTTATATTCAAATCCTAACCTAAACTTAAGGGATTTGGCAGGTTTATTATTTTATTTGAAAATAAATTTAACAGTTAATCAATATCAGACACCTCAGCTATAAACACCAAGTTTGTATCTTACTAGAGATGGTTTAACCACTCATTTTTGAGTAGTCAAATTGTTAATTAATATTATATAATATGATATCGTAATTATAGTGTTTAAGAGCTAGTCACTTTAACTATCCAAAAAGAACTGGGCCCAAAAATAGTTGAAATGTGGCGAAAAGCAGGCAGCGGGTAGCCGTTTTGCCACGTTTAATGTTAGTGAAGGAATGGAGAAAAAGTAACATAAAGTATGTCAGATGATATAATAATGATGATGATAAGACACTTATTCACATCTTGTGTGTGAATAAGACGAATCAAAAGGACTCGCCCACTATGGTCCCTACACAGTGTTTTGGTCTGGGGTCGACCCGATAAGGCCCTTTTATCCAAGCTCCAGGCATACGGTTTACCTGACCGGTTAACCGAGGCCGCTCCATACGCGTTGTTGTGGATGAAAGCGCGTCATGCAGGGTTGCAACTTCGCAGACACATGGCGGCTTTGTGCGTCCTCTATCACCTATACCACGAAAATGTTCCGGAAAGCTCTTTAATCTTGTTCCTGCCTCATCTTTTTACAACCACAATACCCGTACAGGTCGGGAAAGGCATCTGCAGCAGTCGAACAAAAAAGTTCGGTGCGTCTATTCTTTGTAGAACAATCGACAAGTGGAATGCTTTCCCAGCCCATGAGTTCTCTCCTGGCTTTGGATCCTTCAAGCGATGCGTGAAAAGCATCTTTGGCCGGCATAGTAGCGGCGACTGGGGGAGCCGTGAACTGACTCGTCTTTTTTAGTCGTTGTCAATCTCCTCCTCTTGCTTATCATCAGGCGGGTTGACGTCATGGTTGACTGTCCGTCACCATGGCTTTTCAATCTATTCATATACTGTTGCCTGAAAGAGTTGCGTGAAATAAAGTATGGTTTGAGAATCATGACTTGCTATTCATATGTCTCTAGTACGTCAGACGATCAAGTATTCTTGCATCGTCGGCGTATAAGTTACAGGAAATGGTTGCTATTATGAAATCAAAATTATAAAAGAGAGGTATGACAGTAAATGTAAACAAAACTAAAGTAATGGTTTGGGAGAGAGAGAGCACAAAATAGTAGAATTCGACAGTAATAGACGGAAAGAAAGTGGAACAAGTAAAACAATTTGTTTACTTAGGAAATGATTTACAAGAGATGGGAAGTGTGATGAAGATATTGAGAGAAGAGCTCAAAAGGATAATATAATGTACGGTGCTATCCATAGTATCAATAGAACAATAAAAATAATGTATGAAAAGTAACGGATGGCTGTTCATAATGCGGTTTTGTTTTGAGAGTAAAATTAACGCTGTAGAAATGCGGTCATAAAAGAGTGACGATAGCAAATGGGATAAGGAATAGTGCACTGTGCGATAGATGTGGTTTGAAAGAAGATGTAGTGACAAGGAATGCTTAAAAGGATGAGTGAAAGTAGATTAACGATAGGAATTTATAAATCTGATGTAGATGGATGCGTTAAACGAGGCAGACCTAGGAGGGTGTTTTCCGCAACGATTTAAATCTTCGGTTTTTCGACAAATCGGAGACATCCTCAAAAAAGCTGGGTTGCCTAGTGCCCAAAACCGTAGAGCGTGCATAAAGAGGATTGTGGATGTAAGGGAAGCGATGGAGTTATGTCAGGATCGTGGCAAGTGGCGCTCTATTATCTCAGCCTATGGAAAAAAGGCTCTTCAATTAATAATTATAAAATATTTAACCAGTTACAACTACATACATTATTATACCTTCGATTATAATAATGTAACTTAACTATGACAGCTTTTAAATTATAGTTATTTTTAATAATAACTATAATTTAAATAACAAATTAAATTACCTTTTTTATAAAATTAACAAAACATTACAAACCGACTTAAATTAAGTGTAAAAACTGCTAAGTCATCAAAGAAATTCAGACTTCACAATGAAAAGCTGCTAAATAATTTATTTTCCTGAATTTTTCCGAGATGAATATAAAATATGCTACTAATTATATACTAAAATATCGAGGGAATTAGGAGTAACCAACGGGATTTTCAGATTTTGGATCCCTAAATTATTAAAGATATTATTCAGTTTTTTCTTCGTCCTGTAAACTATGCAAAAAAGGACTTAGCAGGTTAACGAATTAGGCCGACGATATGCATGTAATTACGACATATACTACAGTATTTTATAATTATTGGTTTTTCCTTTAACAATAGTGACATTTAATTTAGAAAGAGAGCATGGTGTGTTTTAAATGAATTCGCAATGCTTGATTGTATAAATGTAGTAGCTGGTAGTTCGGTGATTAGTTCCCTAATGTTGTTATTGTAGGCTTATAGTAACTGCGTGCCATATTTGCATGTTGACAGCTCATTTAAGTGTTGCCATACATAAAATAGTATTATTCGCAGCTATTGTTATTATTTAATTTAGCATTTAGATTAACTATGTGTCAATGTCTCAAGAATAAAATTCTATTATTTATTGTTTTGGATAAGTTATATTTATTATTCTTAATTTCAAAATACCCTGTGATAAATCAAAAAATAAATGAATTTGTTGCTGTATTATAGAAATAAATGGATTTTAAATCTATTTAATAATATTAATTTGGAATTAATTTATATTAAGCCTTGTTTTTTTTTATTATTCTAAGACATTCCCAAGCAATATGTTAAAACGTATCATTGTATCCATATCATTTTAATGCATTTTATACTAATTAATGAATGAATGTATTTTTATATAAACTTATGTTAGTAAATATTGTCTTAATAAATATAACATTTTATAGTGTTGGTAGTAATATTTTGAATATGTTTAGATCTCACTGAGAAATCATATCATTAGTGTTTGTAAGCATAAAACATGTTTAATAAACTTTTAATAAATTATAATATGGTTTTTAATAGTTGTTTGATTTTTAAGCTTTTATGCATGCACTAGTCTTTGTCATAGCTCGTCGAATAAGAAGATCGCATGAATTCGACGGGAGCAGCTTCGTTTTACAGGTGAATTTCCATGTTCCATTCCTATCCCCGATCCTAGATTTGTACTTATTTTAATAACACAATATTTCAATGCTATTTTTATTGTTTTCAGATGAGGAGAGCACATTGCAGCTACGTGTGCCTAGCAGTCCTCAACTAAGCCTCCGGCGTGACCCTTCCATACTCCGCCTTGGATCTCGATCGCGTCGCACCGAGCCAGCCGCAGTCACTTTTCATGTAGATGACGAGGATGATGATGAAGGACAGATAACATTCAGTGTGCGTCCACGCTCACGTCGATCACGACCATCTTCCCTGTTGGTACAGACAGACGAAGCTATTCCTTCCACTTCCCCTGCACGCTCCCTATCTGTTGATAACGCTTCCGGAGAACAGGTCGTCGATCACAAACTTAAAAACCTGAAAAAAACCTCGGACATTCTCAAAAAAGTGAGCTCCGCTGATAAACTCAGCAAATTAAAAGAGAAAATTATGTCACGTGGAAATAATTCTCGCGAGCGTAGTCCAGCACGTGATGAAATAACAGTGAGCGATGACGAGTCAGCGCCTTTAGTATCATGTAGCCCTGCGTCACTTGCGCCCGTCGTCTCCTCTTGTGGTTCCTCGCCCACGGCCGCTCCCTCTATACATTCCAGAAGTTCTATGGGATCACCGGCTATTAAGAGCAGGGTCCAGATCGGTATAGATTGCAAAGAAGGTAGTCTTCAGGACATCACTGTCAGCACAGATTTCTCTCCTCGTTCGGATATTACCAATATAGAATCGCCAAAGGATATGGCAAGTTTTGACATTTTACCGGAACGTAAGAATGAGCCACGTAGCAGAGGGAACGATACTTTAGTGGAGATAGGGCGAGTTGAAAGTAATAGTTCAATGTCGAACATGGTTGAGCCGTACAACATGTGTTTATTGGGGCGAGGGACGTCTGATGGGGCACGAGCGCTGTGGCGGCAGGATGCACTAGATAGCGGCCCACCTTGGCCTTGGGATCAGCCAGATTCTGCTGTTTGAAGCCATGATTACTTTGAGTACCTCTGGTAAACATTGACGAAGAATAGAGTATGAATGTGCAAGAATGGCACATAGAAGTATGCTAGTTATCAATCAAATTGACAATATTTGGACGAATCTAATAATAATAAGTATTACATTATTGTATTTAAATACGTATTATTAATTATAATGTATGTACTTATTTTTTGTTGCATTTAATTGTGATAATGGAAAGACACTGGATTGTGATAATGTATTCACGACTATATAAATGTTTATTCCACTATATATTGTTTTATTTCACTACGACTGGCATAGTGACGGCGACTGGGGCATTTGTAAAATGTAACGGCTTTTTTCAGTCGTTGGCGCTTTTGGATCATCGAGAAAGTCGAGGTAAAAGGTCATGTGTCAAGAAAAGAAACAAAATTTGTTTTATGTTTTTTATCTTTGCCTATCCCTGTGAGAATTGAGGCGTAAAATTGTTAATAATGCTTCTCTGTGTGCACGTTTACGCGCTTGGATGCATAAATGATCATTACAATCAGCCTCTACTCTTCTAGAACCAATTGAAAATAAAAATAGGATGTTGAATCAAAAGGAATTCAAATATAACATCTATAAATAATTTTAACGTTGGCCAACCTGCTCATCTCTCAAGTGAGTCGAACTCATTCCTTACAGGCGCTCCACAGATGACGACAGGCGCAGTGCATTGGTTAGCACACCAGTTTGGTACACAACGCCCCGGGTTCGATTCCCCCGTTTGTTAATATAAACAGAGGTAGATATTTGCTTCAGGTCTGGTTATCAAAAATCAGCTTGCTAGTTACCGGTTCCAACTAGGCCAGCATAGTGGACGTGACTGCTACTCACAGTTATTTAACTGTAGTAGCAGTTACCTTTGTTCATAGACCACACCTTAGCTTAACATCAGGCAGGTTGATGTCATATGTCGAGTCACAATAAAAAAAATACTATTCAATTTAAATAAAGGACATTCAATAAAACACATCGTTATTATTTAACCAACTACTTTATTAAGTAATCAATATACATTGGTGTTATTTGTGATTCTGATCAAAATAAATATACTTCTTAGTAAACTAAATTCAATAAATTATAACAATTAAAAATTCTAAAACATTTATATTTAATAAGTGTCTTTTAAAAACCCATTTAGGGAATTAAAAGCCACTGGCGGTTAAAATGTTTGCGCAGTCTCTAATTCAAATCAACAAAATAGCAATTTATTTACTAATCAGACGAATTTCAAAGAGTTGTAGGTAGTAGTACGCAGTCTGCCGATCCAGGGTAGTACCACCACTTACAAGTATACAAACCGTGAAGTTATTTGGTCACGTTTCGGGATCAGCTTGTAAGTTGCCGGTTCCATCTAGGCCGGCATAGTGGATGTGATTGCTACTAACAGTTATTGAATTGTAGTAGCAGTGACATTCATTCATGGACCACACTTCGGCTTATCATCAAGCGGGGTGCTGTCATATGACGAGTCACAATAAAAATAAAATTAACCGATCATAGCTCAAGACACTAAACGTCTGTCTCTTCATATCGCTCCATTGATAAGTACCCCTGAGTATTCACATATTCTTTTATGTATTATGGCTGGAATACGGTCTTGAATTATTTATTATGGCTACTATACTATAACTTGCAAATGGATAGACAAACTGACAGATAATTCCTACATGCGTCTTATTTTAATTCACATAAGATACAAACATAAAACAGCTGTCATTTTAGTCTACGGAATTAAAACTCAGTATACAGTTTAAATAACTGTAAGTAGCTGTTGCATCTACTACGCTAGCCTAGTTGGAACCGGCAACTTTCAAGCTGATCCCGAAACGCAACATAGTCGCTTAACGGTCTGTATACTCGAGATCGAGATACCCCGAGTAGTTAAATTAAGCCGTTCGCCCGTAGGGGAGTAAGAAGCAGTGGCGAACGGGAATAATCGAAAATTACCATCTGCTAGCCGCCTAAATAAGCCCATCGTAAGGTTAAAATGCCTCCTGTCCTTAATTTATGGGATAGCAATCTTTTTGCAAAAATTAACGCCTATGATACCCAAGGCGCAATCAATTCCTTAGTTTAGAGAACGAATATTTCGAATGTTTTTATTAATAACCGGGGCCATCATAATGACAAAATAAATGACGTATTAGATGTGGAATACGCTAGGAATTTGTTGAAATAACATCGTTTTCTTATATAATATATAGATTTAATGGAAATCGTATAAGAAAGGTCATGAGCGCCCTGCGGGCATTGTAGACTTTTCAATAATAATTTCTGAAAGATGCGTTCTGTAGCGAACTTTTGCGTTTCCGTTTGCTATTTAAAATATATACCAACAATTTAAATTGAGTAAACAAAATGCAAATGCGGACAAATCAAAATCAAACCTACATAGTAAGGTTTATGAACTTGAAATGTCAAAAGGGTTTAATCAGAAATAAAATCAATTTTAACATGATTAAATACATATATTATAATATGATTTAATTTTGCAACTATTACAGATAACATTTGAGATACTATTTTGAACTAGGCACACCAAAATATTGCACAAACTTCTAAATTTAAAAATGCTAAGTCATTACAAAATCAACTTCTAATATAAATTAGAGAATTTGTGATAAACTTAAATATTTAACTTAAAATAAATTAACACCTCACAAATCTAATCTCAGCTTTTGTACAAAAACACTATTTATACAAAAATAAAATTATAAAAAAATTAACAATAATATTGAGCTCCTAATAAAAGAACATTAACTTATAGGGATTATTGTCACCGAAGTTGTTATCCTCCGCAATTAATAATGCGCTCGAACGTTGACAATGTTACCTATGACGTCATTCGAACGAGGTCCATAGGTAACTTCACTGTATCGTATGATAAGTTCTGATGGTATTGGCCAATGCCAGTAAAGTGCTACGTCACTATAACGTCATCCCGTTGTTATAGTGACGTAGCACTTTTGTTCCTTGTCCTTACGTAGAACAAAAACAAATGTAGGTGAAATAATCCTTAATAGACTCATCAGCCATTTTCTAGACCTAATAAAAATATAATAAGTAAGAATTTAACAGTCATAATATTATAATTTAAGAGATAAAATAAGATTCACATAGAGGCTTAATTTATAGTTTTTCAAACTACACAATAATATAGTGTTTTCTAAATTCTAAAACCACAAAAAAACATAATTTTTAATATATACATAAATTCACAAATGGTAACATGACACAGCTGAAATATTTGAAGTTATTATACCGGGTATAAATAGACACATAGCAATCGTTTAAATCATGTATTACACTGCTAAAACGTTATTGAGAGGATTTTAAATTAATTTTCATTATTTTCAATTATCATGTAATTTAATATTATCAAGGTGCATTGGAAAGCTATAACAACGCATTAGGTATGGTGTGTTTTGAAAAAATCGCAAAAGTTCTATGCGAAAATAATATTGTATTTGCATTGCAATACACATTAACACAATACTCATGTAATAACAATATGGTAACACTTTGGGAGAGCACTGACACCTCTGTAATACAGGTCAACCTAATATGGGTGTCAGGAATTCAAGACTTGTTTTAAGTTTACTTTTTTGGTTCCAAATAAATGTTTTTTTTTATTGCATTCTTTTAATATAACAGTGAAGTTTTGTGTTTTTATCAATAATGGTACCACTGTTGTAATGTAGTTTCCATCGCACTAATAAATGATACAATATAATGCTTGTACTGCATTAGTTTTATTTTAAGTATACAACCTTTGGTTTACAGGATTGCTTTATGATTATTTACACCTGGTATAAACGACTAATTTAACGTCAAACAGCTAGGGAATGAGATTTCCTATTTATCAACATGCTTTATTAGGAAATATACACAGTAAAAGGCGGTGCAGAACACCAGCAAAAACATCATCAGTATTTAAAGGATTTTGACCTCCCAAGGTCAGCCGTAAGTACATTTTTAGATCAAATGTCGAAGGCGTCTTATAATATTTGGTTAAGTAGAGGGAAAGTAAGAGCAGTGAAGGTGAGTGTTGACATGTCACAAAGGCCTTAAACCTAATTTCCGTTATACTGTCCGGAATGCTGCCTCCAGTTTTCCAGGTCCCGGCACGAAGAATCCCTGGATGCTAAGAAATTGACTATGCACGAGCGCGAATTAAGTTTATCAATCTCAATTAATACTGTACAATATAGTATATGGCTAAAGTAACGATCACGATTTTATCCGAGTCTACAACTAACGTGCCTAGAGTAACTTCAAAAAGATAATTTCAAGTTATACCAATCTGTTAGTTAGCAAAGTTATAAAAAATGTCAAAGCCCAACTACAAATTAATCTATGCATCATATCACTTGAATTTTGCTTCCATTATTAGTTGGATCATGGATGATTTTATCAGGAGGGTCATGATCTTCATTGTCATTTTTATTGTCCATTTGTTCTGTAGCTTCCTCAGAGTCGGACGGTTCAATTGGCTCTGCGGTAGTCGTCGGAGTTGTTAGTGAGCTCCACCAACCTGATAGAGCACCTCTGGCTTGTGATATAGCACCGCCGACTGCTCGAGATGTTGTTGCGACCGCTCTTCCTGTGCTGGCGACTGCAGCTGTCACTTTCCTACCACCTTCGGTTGTCGACATTGTGCTAAAATAGTGTACAAATATAAGTAGGTATGACTAAGATCGCTGATGCCAGGATAGATTGTTAGATGAATATTTTTAATAATAAAACTCAAATCAGGTTGCTGCTAAAAAGTATAATTCGAGTTATACTTCGAAAATAACGAAAGGCTTGAGCAACTCAAACTTAGCACACTTGAAGAGCGCAAAGAACGTGGGGACTTAATAGAAACATACTAAATATTAAAGAGCCATTATCGATTGGATGACTTTGACAAGATGTTCAGAGGTCATTCCTTAAAGCTTATAACTTACTAGAACAAGTCGTGTCAGCTGAGACTGTTAATTAATTTAAAAATAGACTGGACAAGTTTTTGGACTATACCAATAAAAACAAGATTGATAAAGTATTTAATTAAAACCAGATACAGGCGATTATCAGTTGTCTATCAACTGATAATCGCCTGTTTAATAATAATAATAATAGTCTCCAGAATTATTTACATTAAAAAGTATTTTATTGCAACTTCGACCATCTGACCTCGACTTATCGATGAGAGCGCCGACTACTGAAAATACAGAAATAGTACACGGATGTCTCAGCCTAGAAATAAAATTGTTTTTTTTCACAAACCTTAGGCAGGCTTAGTAAAGGCGACTGAGACAACCATGAAATGAAACTGTTTTTTAGTCATCGGCGCTCCTGGAACTTCAAAGGAAGAAGTAAGAATTAGAAGTCGAGTGTGAATAAAAAAAATAGATTTCACAAACTAATAATGACTATCTGTAGTAAAAATAAAACAAAAATAGAAATACTTACTGTGCAATCTTAAGTTTCATATCGGCAACAGATAATTGTCCAGCAAACGGATGTATTGGTGTTAGATTCAAAAATGACTCAACATCACCATTATTAGTTGTATTCAACCATTGTTCATATGCAGGTGTTTGTTTGAATGCACTAATAAAATGGGTGTTGAATGGCTCCATTTCTCGGCTGCCCTCTGTAACAAATATTACAAGTATACAGACCGTGAAGTGATTTGGTCGCGTTTCGGGATCAGCTTGTAAGTTGCTTTTTATTTTATTTGTAATATTATTAAATATTACAAATAAAAGCTATAAAACAAATATTTGCTCCGACCGTGGATCGAACCCGGGACTTTACGCACAACAAACCAATCGCTACGTCCAAACGTTCGTCCACGCCTGTCGTACTGTTATATGTCGACTCACAATAAAAAAAAGATATGGCATGCGCTTTATTATTCACTACAAAATGCGGAACCGATAGGGAACTACACGCAAAGTCACACCCACCAAGTTCGTTAACGAGAATTTTAACGAAAGAGATTGAAAAATTTGTTGCAGTGGGACGCGAGCAAGACAATGATATGAGAGTAAATGTGCTCTAACAGCATTGACCTTGAGTAGGTCGTGAAAAAATTCACGTGCGTCAGTTAGACGTAGTTTACCGTCTTTACGCGTATTTTGTTCGTACTGTATCTTCCCCTTTTGTTAAATTAATGATAATATCAAAATAATGCAATACCACTTGTAGTAGGCAGTGGTGCCCAGTCTGTCCCCTCCGGGGTAGTACCACCGCTTACAAGTATACAAATGATGAAGCCGGCATAGTGGATGTTACTGCTGCTTACAGTTATTTACAGTCACCATAAATGCATATTTTTATTATTATTAGGCCTCTTTAATTGTCCCACTGCTTAACAAAAGCCTCACTCTTCTCTTTCCATGAATCACAACAGTTAAGGATTTCTTGCTGGGAAGTATTGGAGACTATCTGATCTCGGCATCTCCATTTGGGCATACTGCAATGTCTTTTTTAATCTGGAGTTCAGTCAATGGTGGATTTTACCCACAATGAATCAGATATGTGGCAGAGATTACCTTCATGCACAGCATGGTGTTTCAAATTTCATCTGAGAGTTCATCTCCAATGCTCTTTGACAAACCCCATCAAAGTGCATATTTAGTACACACAAAGTTTTAAAATATATGTACAATTTACTCTAAATTCTTAATTTGTGATTAAAATGTATGAAAACTCTGAATAGACTTACCAGGTAAGAGGGAGGTTCTTAACAAATAAATTAAGTAACTTGCAAATTGGTCTCTTATCCATGTATCTCCCTGTGTTGGCCCATGCCTCACAATGTGATCAGCAAAACGGAGATCTTCAGTACCAAGCACCAATTGTCTTCTTAACATTAAATCAGCTGTTTCAATTCTCAACTCAGTTGTCTCTACAAGGACATCAAATAGCTGCCGTTTTTGTTTAAATAGCTCATTAGAAGCACCAACAAGAAACCCTGATACCGCTGGATCAGATAACAAGTCTAAATACTGTAAAGATAGGTAAGGTAAACAGAGATAGCCGTCTTCAAACAATTGTAAAGGAAATCCACACTCAACATGATCAATCTGTCCTGTTAAATTATAAAGGCCATCTACACTCATGTCTCTTGCCATAGTAGGACTTGCTTGGGGCTCAAACTTCTGAGTTTTATACTTTTCCCCAACACTATGACACTTTTCTCTGGCAATAGCTATGTCAGCACGATCTACTACATCAGGGAGTATAGCTTCATCAAAACTTTGATGGCTAACTTTATCTTTTTCTTCCATTAAGTTACAAGTTTCTTTAGGTGTTAGTAGATCATCACGTTGAGTCGTACCATTTATTAGAGTGGTAGCTTCTATTGCTTCTGATATCTCATCAACAACAGTGTCTGGAAGTGGTGATAATGGTCGGGATAAACTGTAAATAAAGATATTTATTACCATAGTATAAAATAAATATATATTTTTATAAGTTATTGTGGTATATAATCTAAATTTAATTATAGCTACCAGGTAAATTAAATGACATTGGAATAAACTGTGGCAAAAAAGTGTACAGTACAGGCCATAAAAATTGCCAGATCCCAAAAACCCCTCTTTTCATGGACTGCACTCCAGCTTAACATCAGGCAGGGTGCTATCATATGCCAAGCCACCTATAAAAAAACAACTTACACAACATTGGCTGCTTTATTAAGTCCATAATCAAAACATCTAGGCAGGAGGGACACCAAAGTTAGGAGGGTAGCTGACAGTGGACCAGCTGGTGTACCATGAACAACAACACGACGTCGTAGTAACAATAGTTTAAACAGCAACAATGCCTTGTGTCGCCATGTGTCTAGAAGACGTTGCACAGACAAACCTAGAATTAAGAAATTTTATACATAAATACCGACATGCATCTGTTGTCTCGGGCAACACACGATGCGGGCGCGCGTGGGGTAGGAATATACGCTTCCCGAGCATGGTGCAAGGTAGACATGATGTGATTTGCTCCTAGTTGATACATACATAATATCCTGACGGGAATTTATGAACATAGATTCTACATTGTATATGCATAAAATGCTTTATTCCATGTGTTCTGTCCATCTTGTTTTCTCAAGCAAGCATAATAAAGCTCTTCTGACCTGCAGACTGAGACAACTGTTGAATCTATATCCTGTTGTCGGTGCTCTTGGTTAACATCAGACAAAATAAGATTATTTAAAAAAAAAAGAGAGATTTTATTGTGAATGTATCAATGAGTGACCCTTAATAAAAAAAAGTTCATTTGTTATCTAGATCCCTTTCCTTGTCTATGAGTGGTGGCAAACAGTTGGTGGTCACTTGAACAGGTTCTAAATAGTTCCAGGTTCTAACTAGGCCAGCATAGCAGTAGAGAGTGCTACTTGCAGTTATTTAACTGTACTAGAAGTTGCTGCATTCATGGATTGCATTCCAGCTTAACACCAGACATTGTTATCATACGGTAAGTTCCAATAAAAAAGTTAGACTCCCTAACATTACCTTCAAGTGTTTGATCAATTTGTATAGGACAACTATTGAGATGTTTAAAAGCATCCTCCAGTAATTTAGTTTGTGAAAAGTCACCCTGCAGGAACCAGGCATGGACAACAAGTTCCACCTTCACAGAAATACGACCAAACAAAGGAGCTCTACATATTACACATACACTCTTCTGAACAGAACTCCTTGTCATATCTGATGTCTTTTGTACAACTTGCTAAAAGTAAAATGATTGCATTATAAATCTTAAGCATATTTACAAAGCAGCCATGGTAAGACAATTCAATCAATCAATCAAATTGTCACGCCTTTTTCCCACAAGGATAGGCAGAGACAAATTACGTAATTATTAATACAATTACATGTTATAAAAATCTCGAATGTATGTACATATATTTATATATTTCTTTTCATTAAATAAAACAATATATTACTAGTATTTTCTTAAATTTTGCGTGAACATTGATAATTGAATTAAATGACCACAATGGCTGCAAAGCTCTCGAAACGTCGGAATAAAAAAAATTGTAAAATCAAAACTAAAATAAACGCGATAGTAAGCCGCATAAATATTTGATTCAATATATTACTAGTGTTGTAATATAAATATTAGTAATATGTTTGTTTCAGGATCTAAAATTGCACACTAGTAAAATATATTTTATAAATACGTAATTAACAATACATTCTAAAACAATATAAATAAGTTTAAAAGCTTACCTCAATAGGAATCTGTCTAAAACATGATATTCCATAAACAGTGTGTGCAGGGTCGCCAAGACCAGGTAAATGAAAAAATATTGTGTCTGATAAATAATTATGGGACCCGTCAGGCAATGCTAGAGCTGGAAGATGTCGCCAGGCAGGCGGTAACTCTGAAGGTCGACCTGGCACCAACTCAGGATAGCAATACTCAACCTAGACCAAACAAAAATTATAACATATATATAAATCTCACTGAATGACTAATACATCAAACATAAAACACAAAGGATATTGATAATAAAAGAAATAATGTGTACGCCTCCACCTACCTGGCATCCTTTCTTATGATGGAATCCAATAACAATAATGTGTAGAACCGGATCACTTATAAAGGACATGTTTATGAGTGCGTATATTTAATACTTGTGATACGAATTAAGTCATTTTACAATCAATTTCGCTATTTAGCAGAGTTTGGACGATGGCAAATATAAATCACTATGTTGTATTGATGACAACTGAGTGGACTGAAGTGACTGACAATAAGTGGAAATCTAATTTACGATTAGAAACAATGATAAAAAAAACTGTTTGTTATTCATAAATGAAACTACATATTTATAATTAATAATGAATTTTATAAATGTAATTTACTTCTATAATACTTTTTTGACAACACAATACAACTTTAGTTAATAATCAATGTTTGCGTTTTTATATTAGGAAGAAAGATTTATCAGTCAATCGGAAAAAACTTTTTGTCAGAACTTTTAGAACACATCACTAGTTGCAAAACAAAGTGGGAAATTGGCCAGAATCTCCCAGTTTTATATTTTGTTTTGTGATATAGTTATATCAAATTCATTAAAAGTGTTATTATATTGTTGATGATTGTATTTAGAGTCGTAATAAAGTGTTATATGATAATTTAAAAATTAGGATCTTGAATCATCTTGCGGTCGGTTACTTTGATGGATGTCAAATTGTCGCCATTTTCGCATACTGATTAAAAGTTATTGAAGTTACGATCTGTGAAACTCTTTTTACAATTTGTGTTTATGGATTGTGGAATTACTTGGACATTATATTTTCAATCTCATGGAATGAAGAAATTTTGTGCTCTCAGCCAGGTTAGTGTTACTTTTCTTTAGTTTGTAAAGAGGACTATGGTGGTCAATTAGGTATGTTGTGTGCTTACATGTATGATACTATTAACTTCCACAAGTTAAGTAGGCGTATGCCGTAAATAATAAGACGTAAAATAAATTACACGTATTTTATTTATTTGCATTGGTATGTACTATTTCATTTTTGTAGGTATATTTTCTGTTTTATATTGGTTTTTCTTGGGTAAAAACTTAAAATAAAAACTTGCAATGTGATGAGCTGTTGACCATAGATCAATCATATATAGTATAATTACCCTAATTTTTCATTTATTGTTTATATTTTTTTCTTATCTACCCTATATAAGTTAAATAATACATTTATTTTATGGTATTGTTGACCTTTAATATCACTCATGGTCATTGAAAATAAAAACATTTTTCTACACAGTAAAAGCTCAATCATTCAAATTGTCACACCTTTTTCCCACAGGGATAGGCAGAGACGATAGGCTCCACTTGCCACGGTCCTGACACAACTCCCTTGCTTCCTTTACATCCACAATTCTCTTCAAAGCTCTATTACTTAGTATAAAATCGCTTGTAAAAATATATAAAATTTATAAAAATAACTAAACTCATAGATAAGATAAATTGTAAATATCTTATAGTTAATATGAAAAAATTATGACAGAAATTGATTGATTAAATTAATCACAGTGATTGTTATCTAACAAATTTTAATACTTGACAATAAAAATGGTAAATTTTAAAATCTTAAATTATATTACTATAGTATTTGGACTAACTTTACTTCTTACATTAGTAAGTAAAAGTTATTGCAAGAAAGGATAGTGTAGGATGATGGAATTTGATACTCCATAATCTCATTTTAGAACAGAAATCTTCTCTTATATAGAATAAGACTAAACTTCATTTCTGGATAACTGAATCATCAATGATATGGATGATTGATTGGTAATACTGCAATAATGACAAAACTGCTATAGCACTGCTTCTCTTTTCATTTTAAGCTTGGGTTTTGAACCTTATACTTATTTGGGCTGCAATCTGCAAACCAATAATTCATTCTCATTATACTTTATTTTATTTAATAGTGGCAATAGTGGTTTAGATATTTTCTATATTGTCATGAATTATAAAATAACAAAACAACAACCAACTACTTTGTCAAATCCAGACTATTCTATAGCCCTTCTGCTTATAATTAAAAATTTTCATGCCTCTATTTTCACAGTGCTGGGCATAAACAATGGTGTACCACTTTTCATCTGACAACTCTCTTGCTTCTTTATTAGTTAGGCAAAATTACAAATTAATAATATAATTATAACATATAGGGATAATTATAGGTTAATTAAATGTGCAAAATTAGAAGCTTAACCATTTTTTTAATCATTAAATTATTTGTGTTTGTTATATAGTATTTAAACTACTAAAACAATCTTTTTCAAGGTAATTTAAAAATTACTTATTTAGTGTATGGTTTATAAAGAATCACATGATTTTTGATTAATATTAAAATAAAGATTAATAAATATTATTGTAGTATAACCTGGATAGGTTGCAAACATGAATTTAAACACAGCTGCTCATGTATAAAAATATCAACAAGCTGATACCACACTTTTTTTATTATGTGAGGGGTGGGTCATTTTGACATAAAAAAGTGTAGGTAGGTATAAAATATGAATGGGAATTCAAATACCCACTGCTTTATTTGTAAAAGAGCATTTATAAATCTACTTTTATGTAATGCATGAATTGTCGAGTCTTAATTCCCACAAGGATAGGCCGAGACTACGGAGCCCCACTTTCCGCGATCCTGACACAAATCTGAAATCTTGCTTCCTTCACATTCATAATTATCTTCATACAGACTTCCTGCTTTACCTTAATTATTTATAAATTGTTATTGTTTATGATGGGGGTGAACTTATCCATGAACCCAATTAGAATGACTTGGGTTGAGATATAACCAATATAAATGTTATCAAATGTGATGTATGCAAAACATAAAAGAAAAGTACATAGTGTTTAATGGAAATATGACGTAAATAAATATCATACGAGTGAATAGGTATTATTGTTGTAGAGTTGTTAATCAGTGAATAAAGAGCATTGTTTTAATGTGTTTTCTAATAACACATTTTCACGAAAAAATGTGTTATTTTTGTTGTAAGTTTTATTTACTACTTGTAACAACTCAATTTTGTCCAATATGCGGACTAGAAAACTGTTTTTGTGTACTATTTTCTGACACAAAGTTTTACAAATATATTCACAAAAAATCTTTATTAATTTGGTTTTCATTGTGTCTTAGCAATATTAATGTTTGCCCCAATAGATTTACGTTTTTACGCTGCCATAATATGTGCATATTTGTCGACGTAAAAATAAAGGAAAGAGAATATTAAAATCTATAATTTAAATGAGGTTTGTTATTATTGTACTATTAAAACTTCCTTATCAAGTGAAAACAAGGTAATAATGTATCAAGTAAGATCTTTTCTGGTGTCGAAGGTTGCAATGACTTATAATTCTAATAATAGCCACACATATAATGGAAAAAGCTGGTTTAATATTATTGTATTTATAATCAACCGCGACCACAATACTTTCATTAATATGTTGCTTGACTTGTACGTAATAAGAAAATTTAATTCTATAATATTTTAAAAATACATCTCTCAATTCATCGAAAACATAATAAAAATAATGATCCACACATAATAAAAAGTAACGCGCAGTACACGATCCTTTGTCATTCATAAATTTAAAAAGGCCATAACCTGTAAATAATTATTTACCAAAAATCCCTTTTATACCTGCTTAGTGTAAAGGAGAACGGTCCAATTGTGGCATTCGGCGGAACTGCGGGTTACCCCTCTGTGTATTTCTTACGTGTTTTCCCCTTGGACAGTCTGGAGTGAGCATAGAACACACAGGTGCAACTTACTTCGCACATTATGCTTGCACGGTGTTCAAGGTGAACCTGGGTTTATTCCGACGACATATTCCATATTTGGCGCTCAGAGGAAGTTCACGTTCGTTGTGTTTTTATATGCATAACAAATGAACAACATTTCAAAGGGCCTAAGATGAAATAGGTACTTCGTAACATAATAGATATGGATTTATATTAGTATTAATAACAAATATAGACGTGTTTCGATGCAATCATATTCTTTGTTTACAGATTTCAATGGAGATCCGCTTCTTAGATCCGCAGGCATGACGGAGAAGGTTTTACACCCAGGTATGTAGTTTTTTTATTTAAGGTTACGGAAATTTCCAAATAATAGTTTGAATAGCATTAAGTATGTATGACTCAATTCTTTTCATTCAAATATATTATCGATGGTAATATATTTTATTTTAAATAAACTTTACTATTATTAAAAACCAGTTCGTAATACTGCACGAGCGACAAATACGTATCTTATCGTATAATTGGTAAGGATGTGTGACATAAAAATACGGCCGCCATTTTGTTAAACTCTCAGATTTATAATCAATGTTTTCTTTGTACAAACAATGGGGCTTGAAAGATAAGAATAGAACTCTAACGCGATACCAAAATATTTCACGTGAGAGTGAGTAGGTACTCTAAAGTAATTTACAATGCTAAACAAATGTTTAAGTTTTATTACGTTTTATTCGAGGTAGGGAAGTTTTAACAAGTACACGTAGTATAATTCCTGTGGGAACGGCCATGTTGTGGTCGAATCACGTGGGCATGACGTCACGGGCCCGCCGACCGACACCGGATCAATAGGGAGACGAGGTCACTTCACCCGACTTGAACCCATCTTATAATAACAGACTATTGTAACTTGAGTTATAATTTATGAAAAAATAATGGTTGACCTCCAAATAGATCTCTATATTATTAAAGTACGTTTTAATTAGTTACAAGTATGTCTTATGTATAATAGTATTATTATTCAATCGCAATATTGTTATAATGCTAATAAATCAATTTACATTAAAATAGTGTTTTAGCGTTACGCATTACGCAGTTACAGCCGGTTGTACGAAAAATTATAATTTACGAATTTGTAAAAAGTATTGTATAAGTAAAAGAAAAATGGGTTGCGTGGTCTTTAACTTCACATTTTACATTTACGTTTAACGGATATTTTATACAGAGCTAAAGGACATCATTCATTTTGGGTTTCTGTGTACTACTTTTGTTATTTCTAATGATAAAAACATATATAAATGGTAGTTTCGATATAAAATTATTAACAACCCAATTAACGATTTCGTAATAGTAAACGTAATAGAATAAAGTATAAAGTAAAACTAAATTCGTAAATTGAATCTTTTTTGGTATAGCCAGCTGTCAGTATTGTAAAAAATAATGGGCAATATAGAACTCGGTCTGTCATCAACGTAAAGTGCCTGAGGCGGATGTCGTTCACCTCACTGCAGCATCTACCTACCGTCTGCCTACTTATCAACAGGAGTAGCTAATCTGAAGAATAAATACTGCATTAATTTTCCAATCGCTGCATTAAATGAGGCTAATCATATGAATAAGATTATTGTATAAGTTTTCCTTGTTAATAGTTATTGTTTAATAATATAGGTCGTATTGTATTATGAAGTGGTTGCAACTAACAAAGTGCTACTTTTGAGTGTGTGGTTGTGTGTATGCAGCAGTTGACGCATCGCACAGTTGAATATCTACATGGGGCGGGGGCTTTATGTAAAACACGTAGATACATAAGATGTGGATCGATCCCAACATCCGTCGCAACTCACCGCTCTAACTCTACCCCTTGCTAGACTAGAACACAAAATTACAAATGCCACGTTCATAGTTATAACTATACATACGCATTTAGATATAGGTGTGCTTGTGTGGGTGTTTGAAGCGTATTCTTATTTTAGAATAGATTCCTATGTACACTGTTCACGATTCACGTAATTTCATTGTTTTATAATTGAAATATGAAATGAGTCTTGTTTGTGATGTTGAAACTTTTTATTGTCTATTAGGTCCACCGTGTTGTGCTGATAGTGCTTATAGGTAATTGCAAATGAATAGAAAACTATTATAATTTAGTTAATTATTAGTTGCCTAGTGCCCATAACCACAGAGCCTGTATGAAGAGAATTGTGGATGTGAAGGAAGCAAGGGAGTTGTGTAAGGTTCGTGGTAAGTGGCGCTCCATTGTCTCTGCCTATCCCTGTGGGAAAAAATCGTGACAATTTGATTGATTGATAATTATTACTATACTTCTTTCCTATTTTGGCTCCTAACTTGGTATTTTAACCAATATTTCTTTCATTATTCTTCATCTATGATTCATGTTTTCGTTATTTTGGACATCGTTTATTTTTAAAACGAGGTCGAGACGATATAAGTTCTTAAACCTACGTTTCCCTTTTGTGGAGAACTCGAAAAATCTTTAGTTCTCGGTTTACCGCACATGCGCGCCCCTACGACCTTGACGTACGGTGACGAACCACTCGGGATTAAGGTATGACTGTATGTATAATTGTATATGACTAGCCTGCCCCCACTAAACCTGTACCTAATATAGTAAAACATGAAATTCTGATCTTCGGCGCGCGTCGTCTGCTTTATATAAAGTACCTACTCATAGCAGGGTATAGAGTTCAAATGCGAAGGGATATACTTTGTGACTTGGTACCAACAATTTATATAACCACGAATAACGGTGTTACTCGTCACACTCGCTAGCTGCATGTATTCCGTCACGAATTTTACAAAACGTTTGTCTACTTCGGTCATACATAAAGTACAATAATACTTTATGTATGATCAATCAGCACAATGGTAGTAATAGTGAAATGGTAACGCAAACCGAGATCACCTGGTTTATAATGTATACCGGTACCAATGTATCTTTGTTTCTATGCTACACAATCTGTCGATCCGGGGCAGTACCACCACTCACCAGTATACAGACCGTAAAGTGATTTGGTCGCGTTTCGGGATCAGCTTGTAAGTTGCCGGTCCCAGCTAGGCCGGCATAGTGGATGTGACTGCTACTTTACAGTTATTGAATTGTAGTAGCAGTGTCATCCATTGGACCACACTCCTGCTTAACATCAAGCGGGGTGCTGTCATATGTCGAATCAAAATAATAATAAAAAATGCGATGTAAGGGGAGTTTAAATAAGCGCTAGCAATCGCAGCCAGTGTGCAATTGGCACATCATTTAACTATGTCGTGCAATTGAATCGCATTATACACAGTGTGAGCAGCGTTAGGCGCCGTTCTACGAGTGAAACTACCTCGTCTAAGGTTAACGAACTGTTCATTTTGCTGCATCCGTTGCAAATAACACGCTGCATCGCTACCGCCTTCGACATTGCAACTATGCAACTCTTTATTTCTTGCCCAGTTGCATTCGTTGGTGGCATATGTTACTTATAATTTATTAATAACTGCATAAGTGTAGTTACTACATTGTCTTGTTACAAACAACCTTCAAAAGCATACGTAGTGACAAAAATTGTGAAAGGTATATGTGATGGTTTGGGCACATCGAAAATCGAAAGAATACACAATAGCGATTTCTAAATCGGAGGAGAGTGAAAAGATAAAATGGCGATGACCCCGAATATTGTTCCTTGATCAAATCTGGGACAGCTCATAACTAAAGAGAATTATAAACGTGAATGAAGCAATAGAGTTGTGTCAGGATCGTGGAAACTGGCACTCCGTTGTCTCTGCCTATTCCTGTGGCGTAAAATTATGATGATGTAAAATCTCATGTGAGTGAATACGTCAAACAAGGCTGGCCCGGGAGGGAGTTCGCCGACCAAAATGGAGACATCCTCAAAAAAGCTAGGTTGCCTAGTGCCCATAACCATAGAGCTTGTATGAAGAGAATTGTGAATGTGAAGGAAGCAAGGGAGTTGTGTTAGGATCGTGGCAAGTGGCGCTCCATTGTTTCTGCCTATCCCTGTGGGAAAAAGGCGTGACAATTTGATTCATTGATAATGAAAAACAATGAGCAGTAATAATATTGTTAATATAACGAGGCAGACTCAGGAGGGTTTTTCCGAACAAATCGGAGACATCCTCAAGAAAGTGCCCATAATCGTAGAGCTGAGAGTATGAAGAGATGTCAGGGAAGCGAGGGAGTTGGGTCAGGATCGTGGCAAGTGGTGCTGTCTCCCCCTTAGAACGCCATTCCGATTGACAAGATGCCAGTTGCATCCAACGGTTATTCGTGACTTTTATTATGTTGTCAGTCCACGTAGTTGAAGGCTTACCTACGCTACGTCTTTCGGTTCGTGGTCTCCACTCGCCTTTCTTCCCCATCGGTTGTAGGTGCTTCGAGCGATGTGTCTGCCTATCCCTGTGGGAAAAAGGCGTAACAATTTAATTCATTGATTGTTTTCCTAAATATAATAAAAAAATAAAATTTCGGCTAAATGAAATTGTTTTTAAATTAATAGGTATGTTGGCATTTTACGGTGGATATGTATCTAGATGACCTTGGTTCACTTCCAAGTATGTCGATAGCGTCTGCAAGTTTTTATCTTTTTAGTGCCTTTGTTAATTTTATCGACTTTTATATGAATTTTTAAAGTTAACGAAACTTGAATACATGTAAACGTATTTCTATTTAGACTTCTTTGTTGTATATATCTAACTGAGAATAAAATTTTAAATTAATGTATTCAAAACGTATTTTGAAGAAAATAAATGGTGATGTAACATAAGTACGGATGCTGCGGTATTTTTCGCGGACTCTATCGACCGGACGCGCCACGGGAGCCGCAACCCTTCTGCGCGGGGTGTCAGCACCCACCCTCTACTAAGTTATTCACGAGTCACGCTAATGATCTGGACCTCTCTGAACCCGCCCGATCACTATCTCTACAAGTGTCGGCATCATTGTACTAAACTTCTGTGATTACTATAGATTTATAGTTGTCGTCTAAAAATATTTTATGCTTACTATCATAGTCTTTCTGGCATAGGCAGAAAGACCGAAACGCCAGGGATATGACGACCCAGAAGATTGATCCTTGATCAAAGCGGTCCGCAGTGTCTAAAACAAAGCAAAGGAGTCTGTGTAGAGAACAAAAATTGTGCATGTGAAAGAAGCGAGAGAGTTGTGTCAGGATCGTGGATGCTTGCTATGAAGTTGTCTTTTATGTCAAACTGCGCCCATTTTTGTGCTGTTTCATTATTTCCCTCATAGCCGGACAATGTAACATTCAAATGTAAACAGCTATAGGCGTGTCTATATTAGTAACTCTTGTTTTCGTCGTCTATTAGCCACGGGAACTGGTTCCAAGTGCTAAGGTGTTATTGAACCACCCGCCATGTTGACTTTTGTGTCTTTACAACGCATAGAAAGTTAACAATTTGTAACGTATGAATAATAAAATATGAAAAGTGCTCTTGTGATACCTTTTATTTCGTAGTCGTTTGATATGAAAGAGGTATCGTTTGTTTTTAAACGAACTCATTGATCTCGAAAATTAGGTTCTTTTCTAGGAACATGATTATAATAGCTGGTCTAATTTAAAATTCGAGTGTTTGAGGTAGGGATGGAAAAATCCTTTAGGTAGGCTTGAGGGGGTGTTAGGGGGAAGGTTTGCTGGTTGGGGTGTTGTCAGGGTGGCAAAGGGGGTTGGGAGGGGGGACGTTATATAGTGACGCGATCACGTGTACATTTTGCAGCCTGTATCGATCGTGTCGTCTTTTTCTTAACATCAAGTGTGTTGGGAGCTTTGCGTGATTTTCATCTAGCTGAGCCGCTTATTATTGAGAACTTAAATGAGTCTGAATACATGTTAATAACGACAACTTAGAAGCACTTATTTCCGCAATTGTATGAAATTACGTAGGACATGAAAATACTTATTACGCGCAATTTAATCTTCAATGTTTTTACGTTAGTATTATTTTATGGCAGTGATGGGTAAGTATTAGTATTTTTAATTTCCCGAATAAGAGATTGGTATGTTTAGGTAACAGTACGCCGTGGACCGCGAAAATCTGGTATCCATTGTTTAGTTGGATATTTTGTGAAACTCTTGCATTTTAGCCACATGATGACACGTTGTTACCAGGAATTAGGGTACCTAGATACAGTTAGTTCACTTCGGTTGCTCGCTGTTGTTGGGTGAGTGCCATCATTTCCTGTCTTATTTTCTTTTGGCAAAGATTGTTAACTATTTCTGTTTTATTTTGGGGTCGTTGTGTCGTTCAAGCTTCAACTTCGATAGCTATGTTACTTGCTATGTTGATTTAATTCAACTATTTGTTATTTACTAATGAATTGCGCATTAAACATTCAGGGTTATACGAATAGTTTGCGATGTGATTATGTCATTCATGCATGAATTGTTATTGGTCTTAGTGATATTTTGTATTGATTGTATTGTTGAAGCGTTTGTATATATGTAGGTATATTATAGTTGTAAGCAGTGATATAAATGAATTAGGTGGTCATTATGTCGCATCGAGTGGCGCGCGTCCGTCGACCCGCCGGCCTCACTCACACAATGAGGCCCTCCGCCTCTGCGCCTCCGCGCGTTATTTAGAAACTCACCTACCTTATTTACTTCGCTCTGTCTATATGCCGCCTATACAATACGTAGGTATATACACCGCGCTGTACGATTTACATACACATACATACCTACATAGGTTAGCGTTTTATATTGAGACACAGGGAGCCATGTTGGTTGGTGTGCCTTTGTGCGATAGTATGTAGATTGCTATGCTTACATTTAGCACGCATTTTTTGCAAGGTCAAACTTCACTTGTTATTTGCTCAATGGCTTATCTATTCAGAGGTTGATATTAATGTTTAAAATTAGAATATGTTTATTCGAGATCGAATACGATATTCACGATTTGTTCAGACATTAGGATTATGAAAGGTGAGTGCAATGTGCATTAGTGAAATAGCGTTAGGCCCGTATTAGGTCGATTAGAAAGTAATGTCGTCGGTCGTCGTATAGAGAGCTACGCCGGTGATGGCTGCTTTATGGGGAGTGTGTGTGCGCTCTATTTTGGTTGTGTTACGGCTAATCGCCGCGTCACGTGACGAGTACCGCGCCGGAAGGACGGGGTGGCCATCCTCCCGCACTCCTCCCCGGTGGGAGACTATTGGAATGCAGTCACCACCGCACTGCAAAGCTTGCCGATTGATCGACACTCGTAGCTTGTTTCTCACGGCAATAAACGACCATTTTATATCTGTTATACTTTTCACTGTGTCGCGTACCAACTTATACAAAATACTCTTGAAATAGATAGTAGCAAAGTACAACTTTCAATCTTATGAATTATATGTCATAATAGCCGCAATAATTTCCGTAGTTAGTAAGATTTTGATAGTAATGTTATTGTTTCTAATTGGTGGCAATTAAGTGTTTATGAGTGTGGCGGGGGCATTATTGGGTTTATTGTAATGTCGTCTGGTTGAAATGGAATTGTCCGAGCTGTGTGTGTAATTGCAGCGCGCGGATTGCAGGCTCCTCCCCGCGGCCCCGCTCCCTCCGCACTCAAACAGCGTAAGTAAACAGTCTGGTGTTTATCCGCGTCTCGCTCACACCGATCGCGTCGTGTCGCGCCTCTGAGGTGCACTCGCTGTTCCTATTATTTTCGTGACGGGTATTGCGCCGAAGCCGATTCCCGCATCCTCTCCCCGAGACGCGAGGTCCGGTCCGCGGCGGAGGCGGTCGCTCTCACGCCAGTCCGCGCTCGAGGTCGACCCTCGGTTCGCGCCTAATAACTGAATCGCTCCCTCGGCGCTACATTGAAAACGAAATGAGTCAGTCGGCGGCGATCTCGACTTGTGTGATTTGTGAAGGATGAGTGTAGTCGAGATTGTGACGTCGCGAGTGAGTGAAATTGTGTTGACGTGCAGATGCGACACATAAATGTGGATGTGGTGTGTGGTCACATTGGAAGATGCATTTCAAGGAGTCGTTCGCCATGAGCGACCGTCCCAGCGAACGCGGCCGACGCAACTCGCGTTGCAAGGGTACGTATTATGACACGTCCGATCTCCACCGTGGTCGTACTGTAATCTGGCCCGTGTTGGTTGTCTCGCCGCAACGATCATAGAGATCGTAATCTGCGCCCGCGCGCCCCAAATCGTATACATTGTCGACGTAAGCAATGTAGCATACAGAAGTTATGTTCGTGATTTCTAAATTAATGCATTCTACGCGCTAAATAATTACAAGAAAAAAAAAGAATACTAATGACCTAATAAAAATACATGCTCATGAGGCCAATCGTCTATTTCAAGTTCAATTGCTTATTTTGAATAATATAATTTTGATATCAAATATTAACTAATTTATTGTTTTACATTTCTATACTAAGCTACTAAAGTGCTTGTATCATAGAAACAGGACAACCAAAGTACATATATATCAAAGGTACATCGGTACTGGTGAGTGGTTTTGAACCCGTGCTCTCGGGTAACCACGGTCGCCTTAAATTAATTAATTAAAACAAATCTCTTACGTCACGAAAATTATTCCACCGTGTTGTATTGACTAGAGATTGTAGATAGGTAGGTATCAGTTACAACTAGTATCGTGTGACCTAGAAAATGTGATTTTTCTATAGTTTTCGCAATACCAAATGCAAAGTTTTCATATTTGACCTATTTATTTTTTGTAGCTCGACGTATCATGTTAAGCTAGAGTGCGGTCTATGAACAGTACAGTTAGATAACTGCACCGTGGCCGGTATAGTGACGGCGACTGACTTTTTTCAGTCATCGGCACTCTTGGATCTTCTCTTGCTTACTTTTAGCCACGTCAAGATAAGATGTCGTTTTACAACAACAACAAAATAGCAGTCGCATCCACCTCTATTTTATACCACTAATCCACATTGCACCCGGCAACTTTAAGCTGAACCCGAAACGCGACTGAGTCCCACTTGAAATACATAATCAATTAGTTGAATATGAATTTACACGGCGTCAACTTTTAAAACTTTAGTTAAAACCAACTAAAAACCCGTTTATTAACTAAAATGTAATTAAATGGTAAGCAAGAGGAGGTTTAAGAGTGCCGACGACTGAAAAAAACGAGTCAGTTCACGGTTGCCACAATCGCCCTCACTATACCGACCAAAAAATATTTACTGAAATTATTGTACTGTCATCAGTTTTCAATACGTGTACAAATTTTCAAATTATTTAGACCTCAAGAAGTGGGTGCAAATTAATTTGAAAGATTCCGTTACATAGTTACATACAAGTGAAGAAACATCTTTGGCCGGCATAGTGACGGTTGCTGAGGCAACCGTGAACTAACTCGGTTGTTCCAGTCGTCGTTACTCTTGGATCTTGTTTTTATCAGGTCGAGGTCGTGTCACAATTAAAAAAGTCAAGCTAATAATAACAAAATTACTTCTACTATTAGTTATTGTTATCAGAATAAATTGTTAAACATAATTTCTTTCCCTAAGGCCCCTCACTGTATGCAAACCTAGAAATCGATATGTAGAACTTTACACGAGTTGTTTGACCTATATTTATAATTCATACTATAACGATGTTTTAATGACAAGGGTAGGTTTTATGAGTAGACTTAACCCTGAAATTTTTTCATAATGCGACGTTGTCATACAGCGGGGTAGACAGAGGTGTATAAAATAATAACATAGGTTTCTCTTAGATTTTGCGCGAACATGGATTAATAAATTAAACAAATTTTATCGCGTTTATTTTTGGTTATAGATTTTACAATTTTTTTATTATTCCGACGTTTCGAGAGCTTTGCAGCCATCTCTTTGTGCAAAGCTTTCGAAACGTCAAAATAATAATAAAAAATCAATAACCAAAAATAAACGCGATAGTAAGCCGCATAAAATTTGTTTTATTCAGTATAGGTTTCATTCATTCATCGTTTGAAGTTAGATTTTTAACTGTAGTAGTAGTAGCCTCCATTCGCGGCTCCCTAGCTTAAAACATCACACGTGGTGCTCTCATGTTGAGCCGCTGTAAAAAGCTGCCAGGTTCAATATCTAGTCGTAGCCGCCGGCAGACGCGTGGATTTTTCTATACAATTTTCATTACTTTTTTTATACCTTTCATTTACTAAGCTACTAAACGTGCTTGTATCATAGAAACTGGGCCACTAACTTACACAACACTATGGTTACTTACGAGAATGCCAAATATCATCGTAATATCAATGACTTTCCGTCGCCATAAATATTTATTAATTCATACATTACCGATTAGTATAAGTCACTTTGATAAAACAGTGGCAGTTCGTGGACAAGTCATTTCGCTGTTTCGGCCCTGTACAATGAAATTACATACAGTTATATTGTTACCGGCAAGTGGTTTTGAATCGAAAGCGGTAGGTAAATGGTTTGCGAGACCATTTATCTACCACTATACCACACGTCCATTTTTTTATTTATTGTGGCACGACATTTGACAGTACCCGCTTGATGTTAAGCTGAAGTGTGGTCCATGAATGGATGTCATTGCTACTACAATTCAATAAGTGTAAGTAGCAGTCACATCCACTATGCCGGCCTTGTTGGAACCGGCAACTTACAAGCTGATCCCGAAACGCGACCAAATCACTTTACGGTCTGTATACTTGTAAGTGGTGGTTCTACCTCGGGTCGGCAGACTGGGTACCACTGCCTACCACTCTTAAAACAAATGAATTAACAATTTTCAATATTGTACTTGTTTGTTTGGTTTAACCTTTACTTCAAGGTCGTGATATTTATTTTGGTGTCAAATAGAAAGTTTTTCATGTTATATTTGGTTGTATGATCTCAACATTCAACGTCGCAACCGGTTGTCGACCATTGACTTGTTGCTATTGTGACGTGTGCTGTGCTATAATGTATCTATTGAAGCGACCGTGGTGTTGTTGGCACACAAACCCGGTTCAAAAACCACTTGTATCTTTGATGTATTTCTTACTTACATTTCTATATTAAGATATTAAAGTGCTTGTATCATAGAAACAGGACACCCAAAGTACATAATAACCAAACCAAAGTAAGAATCCAAATCGGATGGGCGGCGTTCGTAAAACTGCATTATATCTTCTCGTCTAAAATCCCGCAGTGCCTGAAGACAAGGGTCTTTAACCAGTGCGTGTTGCCATTGAGACGTGGCCTTTAAATTCAGACTCGCTCAGCTGGCAATAGAGAGAGCTTGAAGTATCTTTGCGCTACAAAATCCGGAACGAGGATATTCGTCGAAGAACCAGAGTTACCGACCTAGTCGTAGGATTTACAAACTGAAGTGGCAATGAGCTGGCCACATCGCTCAAAAACCGACAACCGATGGGGAAGAAAGGTGGGAGTGGAGACCACGAACCGGCATCTTGTCGTTTGAAATTGCGTTGTAAGGGGGAGGCATATGTTCAGCAGTGGACGCCTTCTGGCTGATGATAAAGATGATGACATTGGTACTAGCAAGTAGTTTTGAACACGTGCTATCAATTTGCGGAAACATTGAACTACAACAATGTTGTTAGATGTGGGCGATAAATATTATGTACCTTGGTCGTCCTGCTTCTATAATTTGAGAACATTTTAGCTTAGTATAAAAATATAAAAAGTGGCCAGTATTGTGGCGGCGATTGAGGCAACCGTATATAAAAAAAGGTTCTTTCAGTCGTTGTCGGCGGCTCTGGGACTTCCCCTTGCTTATCATCGGGTAAGTCGAGGTCTTATTTCTTGTTAATAAAAAAACAAGTATCTTTATTTAATAGGTGCTTCAATTTGATATTTTAATTGTCTATAAGCGTGATTGTTTTAACTTTTAATTATTTCTCTTCATACATTCTCAAGAAAGCTAGGTTGCCTAGAGCCCACAATCATAGAGCTTGTATGACGAGAATTGTGGCAAGTGGCGCTCTCTATTTCCTATCTCTGTGGGCCTTTCCCATTTTGTAACTGGGCGTAACAATTTGATTGATTGACATCCTCTTTGGTTATGGCCACTGTGCATTCCTGCTTTTTCTCCGATCTGATCAATTTTTCTCAGTCGTCCCCGTTTTATTTTTCCACTCGCCTCTGATTTATAAATCTCCTTTTATCCATTTTAATGTGCCTAACTAAACTATCAAAAAAATACCTTTCTCAGTTCTTTCATATCGTGGAAAGTGACGCTTCACTGTCTCTGGCTATCCCTGTTAAAGCGTGTGATAATTTGTTTTATCACACGCTTAATAATTGTTTTTATTGCGACTCTACATCTGACCTCGAGTTACCTGATGGTAAGCAACGGAGATGGCGAGATGATATACACTCCTTTAATAGTTCGTGGAGACCGCAAAATGTCGGTGAGTGATGTGTTAGAAACAATAACGCCAATCTTTCACTCCATAAACATATAAATAGCCCCCTAAATGAAAGAGCACGTTTTTAAGAATAAGCTCCGAGAGTTTCGCAATGATTTGGTCACGGCTCGAGGGGGTTAACGTCGAGAGGGGTGGAGATACACACTGGAGGTGCGATCATAGTGGCCGGGACTCGATCGATATGTACCCATTCAATATACATAGCTACTTAAACAACTGTACATATAGTCTTGTCGACACGACTGTCTTCGGTTCGGTAGATTCTGCGTCAAAACCTACTACCACCCCCTCTCGGCTCACTCCGCAACGTTGATTGTTGAGGGTGGCACACAGATAAGGAGTAGGGGTTATGTATTTTTTATGATATTTTGGACCCGACGTATTCCATTGTGTTCCTACAAACATACGATTGTATAGTAACAAACCAATAACTCTATAAGAATAGGTTAGATACTATTTGTTTATTTATTGCAAATCACCAACAGAAAATAATGTGCTAAAATAATAACTACCTTTAGTTGACAATCTTTATATTTTTTCTTCTAATATAAGCAATTTAGCATGCGTTTCATACGTTTATTTATTTATTTATTAAAACGAGAGTTAAAATTAATTATATACAAAAAATAATTACAGAAATAGGATATTTTTATAGGATAACCACAAAATGTTCCATAAAAATAACACTAAAATTTGAAACTTTATTGAAAACATGAAAACTTCATTTCGTTTCATTTCGACAACTAAAATTTAATATGGATGTATATTTTTCCCTTTACAACTAGGATTATAATATAATCGTTATTAATTAATGTGAAACTGACAGAAGATTTCAGAAGAACTAAACAGGAATTTTAAAAGGCTTGTCCTTACTCTATAAGAATCTAACTTTGTTTTTTGGCTGGACATATGACTGCACTTCGTCTGATGTTAGGATCGAGTGAATAAAGGCGACTACTAGTAGTTTAATAACCGCAAGTAGCAGTCCCCCCCAAGTAGCGCCTCGCCCCGGTCAAATACTTGTCTCTTCTTTGTCATACGCAAACCGAGAGCACGAGTTCGAGACCACCCACCGGTATAGCTTGTCTAACTATAAATGACGCGCCCCTTCACTCATTAGTTTATTTAAATGTGTGAATGCAAATATTACTTAACTTTTATACTTTATTAACGTGCTCCTCCTTTTGTGTCTAATCAGCAACTGAATGACCAATTACAATTGCATTATCGGTGTGTTGCATTCATATTTTATATTCGTACGTGTGCTTAAATGCAGTAGAGGGGCGCGTCATTTCGGCTTAGACAGACTATACCAATGTATCTTTGATATATTTGCTTTGGTTGTCCTGTTTCTATGATACAAGCAAATGTAAAAAAAAAGTTTACGGTGATACTTCCCCGAATCGACAGACTGGGCAAATGATCGCCAAGCTGTCTGCCTATCGCTCCTAAAATTTGTTATTCTTTATAAGCTTTTTTTTTATTTAAATTTAGTAAATGATTCAATTAAATAAAGAAAAAAAAAGCTTCTTACTGTACGTGTACTTAGTGGTGCATACTTGAATGTGTAAGGAAAATAATAAGACGTGACTTATGCATGCGTCTCACAGGATGTTCTTAAAATAGATTTATCGGAATTGCCATAATTTATGGCACGAACATTGTTATTGTGTAAATATTATTTTACAGCGACTCGCGTGGCGCATTGGTTGTTATAACACATTTTTTCGCTACGCGTAAGTCCCGCGTTCAAATCCCAGTTGGAGCAAAGATTTGTTAATAATAATAAAAACAGATACTTGCCCAATCCCATGCTGATCCCGTGTAGTAAGACCACTTTTAAGTGTACAGACTGTGAAGTGACTAGGTTGTACCGGAATCAACTTGAAACTGCAACTACTATTTGCTATTTTTAACAATAGTAGTTCTCGTCTCCATTCATGGACTATCTATAGGAAATTGTTAATGTGAGTGAGCGAGAGATGATGTCTGTAGCGCTCCATTGTCCCTGTCCATACCTGTGGGAATCTTGGGCATATTTTATTTTAATTGTCGCTTGGATCTTTCAAGCGAGGCGTGAAGAGACACCTTTGGCCGTATCTCTCGACCGTGATAACTCGGTTTTTACAGTCGTCGGCAGTCTTAGGCCTCCTCTTGCTTACCATCAGACGAGTCGTGATCTGATGTCGAGACATAATAAAAATATATAAAATAAAATATGGCCCAACACAAGGTGATATATTTTATAATAGATAGATACTTCAAAGAAATGCTAGTCAAATATTATAACACTAATATCAGCTTTACGTATTGAGAAATCAGAGGAATAAACTTTACACGTAATCTACTTAACTAGGGGCTAAACTTGATAATTAGTTACAGACTAATCAATTCACAATTCTCTTCATACAGGCTCTATGGTTATGGGCACTAGGCAACCTAGCTTCCTTGAGGATGTCTGTGAGTGTGAAGGAAGCGAGGGAGGTGTGTCAGGATCGTGGCAAGTGGCGCTCCATTGCCGCCTGATGTTCAGATACTGATGGAACTTCCAGATATTCGTGATTCTTAATGTTACGAGCATGCCATGGCGCACCAGCTATTACGCGTAAAATTATATTTTGCATTCGTTAAAGGCTAGAGATATTGCTTTTGCTAGCTGGATGCTATATGTCCAGATCGGTTTCAGGATCTTTATGTGAAACCGATAGAGATCCGACTGCTCTCAGTACACTGGTTGAATTTGATAAATATTTGTTAGTAATAAAAGGCGGATATTTGCTCCGGGTCTGGTTGTCAAAAAGTGGTAGGCAGTCCGGATAGAACCACCACTTACACACAGAGCGTAAAGTGACTTAGTTGGGATCAGCTTGTAAGTTGGCGGTTCTAACTAGGGCGGTGACTGCTTGCAGTTTTTTCTGTAGATATCTTTCGTATGTCGTCATGTTTCTATGATACTTTTAGTAGCATCATTTACATTAGTATAGAAATGTAAAATGATGTACTTTTGACTTTTTATGGTGTTAACGATATTAAACTTTTACTATTCTTTGGCAGGCGCAGGCGTCAAAATGGAGCACTTCCAGGCGGCGTTGGATCCTCGCAAGCAGGAGCTGCTGGAAGCACGTTTCCTCGGCGCCAAGGTATGTTTATAGAATCTAAAATTTTATATTCGCGCGCATCAGTCATCTCTGGTCGGCATAGTGACGGCGACTGAGGTAACCGTAACGGAGTCAGTTTTTTCAGTCGCCCGCGATCTTACTTACCATCAGGCAAGTTAAGGTCGCGTCATAATATTAAATTCTGCGTTTAGTGATTGAACCCGGTGTTCGTGTCCAAATTATTCTTTCTAACTTTTTATAATATATTTTCTTTAGTCGGCATAGTGACAGCGACCAAAGCAACTTGAATAATATTTTCAGTCGTCTGCGCATAGGCCAGTCAAAAGTCGCGTCCCAAAAATTAATAGGCTATGTAGACACAAGCTGTGTCTAGGCCTACACTCATGGACAATCTAGGTCGGAACTCTTTTGTGTAACCAGAAACAGCACATTTAAAACTCAAATTGGTTTTGTAAGACGCATCAGAGCACATCACAGTAATGACTAAGAATTCTCTATCGCTGGATCATTATCATTTTTGTCGTATTCATATTGTCTAGATTTTGTGTTCATATTGTGGTTGTGTTTGTTTATATTATAATATTTAGGAGAAAAAATGATTTTATAATGTGTTTAGATTGCTTTGTAATTTATACAATTTATGTTGGATTTAAGTTTGGCAGTGGCATAAAGTTGGTGGTCATTAAGTGACTCAGTAGAGTTTCGGGATCCGCTTGAAAGTTGCCGGTACCAACTAGGCAGACATTTATAGACCGCCCTCCGATTTAACTTATAGGTGCTCTCATATGTCTACGAGCCATTAAACCTTTTTCCCACAGGGATAGGCAGAAACAATGGAGCACCATTTGCCATTATCCTGGCACAACTCCAACTTCCAACAACTCACATCCACAATTCTTTTCATACAAGCTCTACGAATATAAACAGATAATAATATGTTTTAACATAACTTTTTTCTTGTATGTATTATTGTAGCAATTGAAACTTGATAGGTCGTGTACCGGATATTGTGGACAGGCATTAACATCACTCACACACACACACTCGTTATCAGTCGAGTTCACTCATACGTAGGTTAACCCGATTTTTCAAGCCTTTCGTTATGCTCGGTTACTATTTGAGTGAAAGTTGCACATTTAATAGTCTAGCTACTATATAGGCTCAATAAATTAGACCAAGCATTTTAACTAAGAACGATTTTAATATCAGATCACACCCATCATCATCATGTCAACTATTAGTCGTCCACTGCTGGATATAGGCCTCCCCCAGGGATCTCTATAGTGGCCTGTATCCAGCAGTTGTTAGTACCTACACCTTGTGGGTGGACGTTCTACCCTGTACATGGTCTCCATTCGAGTATCTTTCGGCTCCAAAAGTCATTAGTACGAGCTATGTGCCTTGCCAATGCCACTTCAGTTAGCTTATCTAGTGGGCTATGTCAGTCGCTTTAGTTCTTTTACGATATCCCTCTCCGTAACTCGCTGGGAGGAGGTGTACCGTGGTGTGGTGGTAGTGAAAATGGTCACGCAAACCGAGAGTATCTTAAACCACTTGCCGGTACCAATGGATCTTTGATACATATACTTCGGTCGTCCTGTTTCTATGGTACAATAACAAGCACGTTTAGTAGCTTAGTATAGAAATGTAAAAAATAGGTATTATGCTAAAACTTGTTTGACATTGGTTGATATTTAATATTTGTTCAGCCTTACGGTATGTATGTATAGGTACTCGTATATAAAATCTCATCATGGACTAAAGTTTATTTCAGTTACATACCAACTATCGTTAATGTGTGGATAAAATAACACTGGTGATAAGATAAGTGATGATGCAATGTATGTTAGCTGATAATATTATTGTCATCAGTGTTACTTTTTATGATATCACCCGAGCTGAGAAACGAAACATTTTTAAGAGATTTTAGATACTTAACGTGGTATTATGACAATGCCGTATTGCTCAATGTTGTGTTTTACTTATATTGACATTCAAAAACCATATTTTACTTTTATGATATTCATAGAGTAAGTGTAGTAGTCAGTTAATTGTGTGATCGGAACGTGTCGCCCGTCTGTATCGGTAACGGCCCACCTGCCTATCGTTCGCATGTGCACATATGATTGCGGGCGAGACCTGAGTAAGTTCTGCGGCAAATATGTAATTCCATTAGGTATGTGTCTCGTCGTCTCCGGCCGCCCGGCAGCGCCCTCCCCCCCAGCCTCTCCTCCCGCGTCCTGCCAGCGCGTCACTTCACCGCGCTGGGGCATCAGTTCTATACGTTGTTTTGTTTTATTTGCTATTCAAATGATTAATATTGTTATCGATCACTTATTACACGATAAATGCCATATACCTATATAAATGTTGGTAAGTTCATTTCATTATTTCAAAACTACATTAGTTGTGACTATAAATCGATTGCATCGATAAAAATCATTGATCGGTCACTATACTAATATTTTGTCAGGGACGTTGTACCTACGAGTGTCATTTCGTCGGTGAACAAGATGGCGGCGACACACAAATAGTTGGCTGAGTGATGTTTGCGGTTTCGGCTTATCGAAATAAGTGAGTGCGAACGGCACGCACTACATTTTTTGACAACGGCAGCTGCTTCATGAATATTATTTTGTTTATGCATGTATGCTTGGGCCTAAAATAGTTGATGTTGTTTCTTTTTTTGTCAGCTTAGGCAATTATTTAGAATGTTGGTAACGGTTTCAGGTGAACGAAGGGGTGATTCACGTAGAGGAGAGGTCTTCCGATTACAAGCCGGTGAGTTCACGTTGCATACATTTTGTGCGCTGCTCTATGGATTTTATTCGCTTACATTTTTATTTGATTGCTACGTAATTTTACTTCGCCTCTACATGAAGCTATTTATTTCTGTTTGATTTTATCGACACGCAACAACATTCTAAAGATAGCACTATTGATTATGTTAAAAGTGTAGGCGCGGGACGATAACTACATTTATGTGACGAACATTTTCGATAGGATCGTTATAAATTATTTGGATGTAAGTTTTCTTGATTCTTGTTGTTACCGGTGACGCAGGCAGCTATTTCCGCTCGCAACATCGTCACTCGGTCGTTCGACCTCAATGTAAACATACCCTATAAATAGCTACTCTAATTAGAATAACTTCGCTCTTATGTCTCTCGAATGCACGATTATGTAATAATGTCGCATTTTAAATACTTTTTTAGTATCTACTTATCAATCATAATTAATAATAAAAACCCGGTTATGTTGAAAAAATATATATTGCGGTTCGTTTATTCTGAACAGCGAATCGCTTATATAACAATAAAAATCGGTGGTGTCAGGCTATGTAAGTATGTCGGCACCGGAGTAGTCGGTGCTCGGGGCCGGCAGGTCAATGACACGCGAACATTACTTCGCTTCAAGCACTTTCATAGCCGGAAGAAACACACTGCCATTTTTTTAGAAAGGATTGTAGATAAATGAATTGTAACATAAATTTGCTAGGAAACAAAAAAAACATGTTAACTCTATTAGTACTTCTGTTGTTGTTCACTGTCATATTTTTTTCCCCGTCATTATAATAGTTCACAGCACATTAAATGGCTTTCACGTAGCTCACTCGGGTGTTTCGCAACCTATAATACGGTAGGTACATAGTCACCACAAATGCAAATCACGAAAGGTTACCTCATCTCTTCTAACATACGTTTCATAGCAACACAACGAGAGAAAGAGAAGTAGCTGGAACGCCTGCACACTCGACACTATGTAAAATTATAACATGGCGCTCATCGCTTCGTCCCGCCTCAATTACAATACGTCGTCAAACCTCATTCCGCCGACTAGCCGTCTTGTTCCGCAGATATTTTTACTCGGCCGACCTTTCGCACCGGTCGTATTGTAACGCGATCTATAATCACGCACACAGGAAAACGTCATCAACAAACTATAGCCATCACAATAGTATCACTGTCCATGGGATATAGGCGTTTGATTTGGCTGGCGATAAAAATCATCGAACGCAGACACGTCAGAGCACAGAGAGAACGGAACGGAGCGCGACACATCCGCGCGCCCCGACTGCCGAGGAGGCAATGAACGATCGCGGAGCATGGCGGCACGGCGGGCGGTGAGCCGTCAGCTGAGCGTCACGCGCCGCGACATTGCAAGGTCCGCCTCGTCTGACCCACTGCGTGGTCGTCGCGTTGCCGCCTCGCCGACTATGTTCAACTTGTAACAATTTAACACCTGTATGGTTATAGCCTGTAAATTTAATTTACAAATGACAATATTTATAGTAAACTGTTTAAAAATATATAATAAGTAGGGAAATCGATCCAATTTGCGGCTACGTTTTGTGAATGGAACGGCGCGCATGCTCTTTACAATGTTTTGAAAAGTTTATATTGCTTAGTTTTGTTTTTACAACATCGTAAAATTTTACATCTTCGCATTTTAGTACGTTTTACATTTATTATTGTTATATTATTTAAGCAGTGTTCTGACAGGTTTTATAATTTGTTATTAAGTTGACCTTTTTTTCCTTTCGCGGCTTCTCTCCTATTGTTATTTTTAACTAAAGTGACTCAGTCGCGTTTCGGGTTCTTGAATGTTGCCGATCACAACTAGGCCAGCCTGATAGTAGTATTAGCAGTCGCCTCCATTTAGAACTTTCAGAACTACAAAATGGCCTCCAGGACTACAGCTTAACATCAGACAGGGTGCTGTCATATTATATTGAAAGCCACAAAAAAATATTTTTTTTTCCTTCTATCGTTACATTATTATAAATAGAGTTGTGTCAGGATTGTGGAAAGTAGCGCTCCATTGTCTCTGCCTACCCTTGTGGGAAAAAGGCGTGACAACTTGATTAATTGATTGATCTTATAGAGTTTTACGAAAATGCTAAATATTCACCAGGATAACCTGGATTTAGATACACTCGCATATGAAATCTAACTTAATGAATTTAATTTTTATTTCGAATTATTTAATCGTAATGATTTATCTTTTTTATTTTTGCTCATATTTATAACTAGTTTAATTAACTCTTAACGGTGAAACATGTCCATATGTTTTATAAATATAATCGTTTCATGGTAACGCTCTATTTACCGCTGCAGCGCGCCTATCCCCAACATACGCCTTAAGCCGCCATTTTGTTCACTCTGCAATGCAAAAACTGCATTCCGCGACAAAATGGCCGCACATGACAAACCGACAAATGAAATTGAACCTAAGAACATTTGTAAAGATCTCAGAAAGAAAGTTGCACATCTTCATTATAGAGTTTTTTATTGTGACTCGACATATAACAAACACCCCGAATAATGTTAAGGTGGAGTGCGGTCCATGATTGGAAGCCACTGCTACTACAGTTATATAAAGTTTTCTTTGGCCGCCATAGTGACGGCGACTGAGGCAGCCGTGAGGAAATGTAATAAACAGTTTATAATGTGAGATGGTCGCAATTGTTTGAAAAAACTTGTGAAAATAATGACTATCTCTTTAATACCTACCTAATTTTAATTGTAGTAGTGGCAATGCGCCTGACGTGGCACGCTATTGCTCTGATGAAATCGTAAAGTTGATCCAACTTATCTATAAATAAACATCTTGTTTCGCAACTGCTTCAACAAAATGGCGAATTAAGAAACAATCTGATTCGTATGGTTTTGATAATTGTACTAATTCGTATTTAAAATACGCAATGCAGTGATTCTCTGAGTGGTGTGAAATCGACGTCGGTGTTAAACTCGAAATAATCAATAGTGCAGGCTTTGTTTGAATCCTGTGGCGCCTCAGAGTCGTTGCACACTTGCGGCTTATAGTTGCGCCGAATCCACACCCCTGCCACCCTAACACCCTATGCCTCCTCTCGCTAGAAAATTGGGTTAAATAGCACACCGGTGCACAGCTCGGCGCGGAAGAGGGGAATTTAGGGGTCTGCTGTACGTCGTACTCGCACACTGAATGTGGGACAGAGATGCGACTGAATATTGATTGTCCCCTAAGTTGAGACGCAATATAAGATGGTGCCGTCCCCGCAGTTGAGACGATTATATTTTCCTAATGCGTAGTATTTAGTACGTTTTGACCATGGAATTAGTGTTGTGTAAATATTAGACGTATAGATATATACGTTTATATACATATTAGAGTGGTAGGCAGTGGTATCCAGTCTGCCGATCCAGGGTAGTACCACCACTTACAAGTATACAGACCGTGAAGTTATTTGGTCGCGTTTCGGGATCAGCTTGTAAGTTGCCGGCTCCAACTAGGCCGGCATAGTGGATGTGATAGCTACTAAAAGTTATTGGAACAATCCATGATTGGAATCGATTACAAAGTAGCAGTGACATCCATTCATGGACCACACTCCAGCTTAACATCAAGCGGGGTGCTGTCATATGTTGAGTCACAATAAAAAAATATAACAGATTAGGGTTATTGTAACATTTCCGTTAATAGTTGTGGACTACGCATTCTTTCATTCGAAAATATGTAGACAGAGCAGAAATTGTTTTGTTGGGGGTCTTGATCAATAACCGCGGGTTAGGTGGTTCGCACCCGGCTGGCATTGGCCTGCTTTGTGAAAAGGCAATAGGGGGAGACGACGCGAACCTCTAGCCCCCTTGTAGCACCCTTCATTGCTCCTGACCTCCTACAAAATTCACGTTGATAAAACAGAAATATCAAGAAATGAATGCATCACCTGGCGAAACGCTAAATATGCCAACGTGTTAACTTTCCAATCGTGTGGAGGAAGGCGCGCTCAAAATAGATTCGACAATGAGCATTACGTAGACAACACACAAGTCGTGACTAACAATACTACATGCAAACCTTCGTTACTAAATGAACGCATGCACGATGTAAGTGACACGTTTGCAATTAAACAGTTAAACTAAAACTTTATCGGAACTTTATTTTACCATTCTCGTAAGTTGTGTGATATAGAGCAAATATAAACGTGACATATTGTTTGGAGATATCGTAAGATTCCATTGCGGTGGCTACGAGAAATCTTTATTTTACATTACACAGCGAATGATTATTAGCGGTGGAATCCTACATACAGGAGGATTGGAGGGAGGCGTTTGGGTGAGTGGAATTGGGAGTTAAGCGGGGGGGAGGGAGGTGCCGAAGGGAGCACGACATGGCAACGTGGCGCTCTGATAATGCTAATATAGCGGTTGACGTCTGAGATCGAGAGCGGTTTTAGTGCGCATTGTTTCTTATCGAATATTTTTATTTTACGCTTGGAAAGCAAAATCCTTATAACGTCGTTATTATGACAACACATAATATATACCTCAAGTTGTTCTTAAAAGGTATTATTGCAACAGATAATTGAGGCACAGCTTCTTTTTTCATTTCAGTAGGTTTTGGTTCCGATGATGTTACAAAAAAATTAAAGATTCACTCGCGGTCAATTTTGTATTATTCCCATTCTCCTGATTTTAAAACAAATATTTTTCCATTTGTTCATTTACTAGTAAATTGTTTTGATAATGTAAAGGTTAAGGTCAGATGCCCTCGCTATTATTACTGTAGCAATACCTATTAGGCGATAGGGAAAATAATAAAAATATTGTCATTTGCTTTTTTCTTGTTGTCGCAAATAAACCATTAGGTATATTTATGTACATATATATATTTCTGTCTAATGTATGGTAAAATATGTAGGACGCAATTCCCTTACTGGGAAAGTATTGATTGGTCGATATAGGTACTAATGTAGTTGAGGCAAAAGCATTCAAACCGGATTTTGTAAGGAATGCAAGAAAAAGTGGCGTAGCAACTGCACCATGCCTATTGGTTAGTCCTTCAAAGATTTGTACCTACTTATTCCAATGCAGAAAAGGCTTTCTAAACATGCCATATATAATTAATTAATATTCGCATTTATAATATCATTTGTCTCTGCCTATCCCTGTGGGAAAGAGGCGTGACAGTTTTATTGATTGATTGAATATCAGCACATCTATTGCAATGATTGTGGTTTACATTGATTGAGATTGAAGTGGGCAGACACCTACCAAATTACTTTTCTCAGCACTGGGGAATGGTTGAGTCTTGTCCAAGATTGAGAATAAAATATTCAGCGCTGCCTTGCGCACACAACTTTATCGGGCTACGCTTTAATATATAACATTTAAGTAGGTACATGGTTGGGCGGTATGTATCTATATCTACATCGCGGCACAGACGCCTACGTAACACGTCCAGTAAGCAGTTTGTTGTGGGGCACGAGCGCCGATATCACGTTCTTGTTCCCCGCAGGTCGGTGGCATGCCGCCCGCCACCCGCTATCGCTACCTCGTTGCGGGAATAATCGGTCAAGTCAGTCAATTTCGTTCTGTGTACCTAAGCGCCCCGCACTTACCGATACTTACAACTCTAATTTTCACAACAATCCTCAACCGCGTGAATGCAAACCACTAAACCGCTGCTAACTTCGTACAAATCCCACGGTATTCATCTTATGCAAAAATTACAATTGGTTTGTAAGCACGATTGCGATCGCGGGCTATTGACCTGGCCGCCGCAGTTAACTCGGTGCGAACCTAAACTTTTCTCTGTCCGATGTCCGTAGTTCTGTGGTGTTTTTATAGACAATAGTTAAAATAAGAAATGTGATTTAGTGAATAAAATCACTTACGGCCTTGTATCCTTGTAAAATGGCGCCTCGCCCGTCATTATTATTATTACATTCCGCGCAAACTTCGTGACGATCCCTTCCCCCTCTGCCGCGCCCCTCAGATGCGTATCCGTTCCGTTGGATTGTCGCGACTAGCGTTTACTTCGACCTGTCAAACAAGTTAGGTTATTTATTTTAACGTAGTAAATACTAATGAAGAAATACATGAAATTAAATATTGTGACCGATCTTATGACTGGTTAGTGTCCGTAATGTGTGCCGCAAATGTGTATTATCTACGTATTAATGAATAAGTGAGCGAGTGATTTAAAGACGCCATCTTTCTTTACAGATGTCAGCTGGGTCACAAATTCAGATGGCACCGCAAACTACTGTCAACACGGGGCAACCACTACTCAATCAAGACTCCAATATGAGCACAGGTAAATTGTGGTTTCGTGGAAATTTTGTGCAGTGATATTGGTGTTGTGAACTGTGTTTATATTGACGAAAAACTAACCTAAAAATGATTTGTGTTCAAAAACAAAGTTAATAAAATCTGTGATCGTTGGTACATCTATGACGTCATATGGCCAGGTATAATGCCGATTAGGAACTGTGAAAGTGTTTTATATCTTCACTGGTTCGACACCATTGTGTATTACAATGCATTATTACAAAAGCGGAACTATTCTAGACCACGTCGGCCATCTGAATGTGTCGAAAAGTAAGTGTCAAACACATTATTTACCCATGTTGTGACAGTTTTGTGTAGAAAATAAACACAGGCCATTTTGTGTCAAAAATATAGGTGAGCTTATGCTTTATTTACATTGGTGGATACAATACAAGTAATGAGTTCTTCATCAATAATATATAAATAAATATTTTTTATTTATTTAAAAATATTATTATGGTTTTTATAAATATTTTTATAATTTCTATTTTTCAGTTCAATTTGTCTAAAAATGTAATATTAATTAACCTAACCTTTTTCAATAAATTTGCTCCATATATTGTTTAGTAAGTTTCTAATTAGTATTGAAATAAAATTATAGGAACTATTATAATTTTATAATAAACATCTTTATTATTCTTTTTTGTGAGCCTATACTATCATCTAAGCCTGAACGCAGTATTTCCAAAAACGTTTTTTCTAGGTTTTTATTGCATTTGGTGCTCAAACAAATATGCACCCAGTGTATTAAACCAAATAAATTATTTCATATCAAAATTTAACCTGCATTTCTTAAGGGGTTTTGTGGTATCCCTTTATAAAAATTGACTTATATTTACACCATAAAATAACAATATAAAATAAATAACAACAATTTTTAATAAAGAAAATAGTGACAAATAGTTCTACAAATTCATATTTACAATAACTTTGATTTCTTGAAACTTAATTCTGTTAAGATACCGCTTTTAGGCTTATGAGGCTTAATATATGAAGTATTGAGATCTGTAACAGACATTCTTATGTATTGTTTATATTATCTTTTTAGGCTCATCACACAGTGATAAAGAAGTAGATGTCTTGACACCTGAAAAAACCGCTATGAGGGGCTCAACAACAGCCTCTGGTGGTACTATAGTGGCCCCAAGTGGTGCTACACCAACTATAGCTATGCCTGAAAGAAAACGGAAAAGAAAAGGTAATATTGAAATTGTTTCATTTTCTTCTACACAGTATACTGAAAAGCATTACAACATGATGCAGTCTGTCTATCCATTTGCAATTTAATCTGCCAAATCCAGTATATATTAGAGGGGTCATATTTCGTGTCTATAAAGAACTCTGTGCAATCAGATCAGAGCTGTAAATAATCTGGTAATAAGTTTAAGAGTAATTAAGGTGACTGTGGCCTAGTGGTAGTAAAGTGGTCATGCAGGCCTTCAAGTTCAAAACCACTAGTCGGTATCAATGTATATTTAATATATGTGTATACTTTGGTCACCTAGTTTCTATAATACAAGCATGTTTAGTAGCATAGAAATGTATGTTAAAAAACAACTCCAAAAAATTTTGGAGTTGTATAGAAGGATGTATATTTTATTTTATTAACACTCACTAGAATTATCTTGTTTGCATTAGTAAATAAATAAATTGTATAGAATATTAGGTGATTTCGAAATGTATATTATTGATCAAAACAACAATATTTTATTTGCAAAAATATGTTTATTTTATTTATAGTTCTGAGGTTTTGATATTTTTATAAAAAAAAAGGGTTACAAAATATTATCTTTCATTAAAAAAAAAATACTTTTGTGGGTATATTTAAAAAAGACTAGTTAAATGTGAGGTTGTGCCAAGTGTTAGCTTATTTTTGTGTATTATCATTTTAATTTAGAATAAATAGTTTTAAGGCTGTGCTTATTTAGGAATTGTGGTATTTTTATAAGTTAATTTATATGCTTTTAGGTAGTTCATTTTATTCAAGTGTTGAAATTTTTGTAAGAAGCAATATTTTTTATTTATTTATTTTTATGTTTTACAATAACAAAGTTAGGTATAAATCCGATTGTGTATAGTTAAAACATTTATATAAAGTATCATAATTTCATGTAAGTGTTTATTTAGTTTTCTTTGGTAAGAGTGTAGTTTACAGTTGATCTGATGATGTTTCATACGTTTGCGAATGTCTCGAAAATTTGATGGATGGCTTAAGTTGGCTTTGTTTGTATGGCTCAAGTTAGACATGTTTATAATCGAATTTCAATCAATTTACAACTTATTTTAACATATAGTTTGACCGGACTGGTCTATACAGAGCTAACTAGTACAGGACCCTATATAATAGTTATAGTTTTTGTAAAGTAATATTAGACAAGTAGCACCTTTGACGATAGACCACCGTCACCACTTAGGCAACTCTAAACTGAAACAGGTTTTTCAGTTGTTGACCATGAGGTAAATCATAGTCAACTGCCGCTTCACAAATTAAAAATAAAACAATTATCATTTTTTAACATTTACATTTCTATACTAAGCTACTAAAGTACATATACTATATATCTGTAATAAAGATACATTGGTACCGGCAAGTGGTTTTTAAATCTTTGCTCTCGGTTTGCGTGACCATTGCACAACCACTACACCACGGTCGCCTGTATTGGGGTATTGGGTAATGGACATAGGGTTTTCTGGTATAATGCGATTAAAATAAGAATAGAACGGAATCGGCGCCATTTTGTGACGTCTAACTCTCCAACCAACTTCATGAAAAAGACACCTTTAAATCAGTCAAGTGAAGTTACTCAACAGCCCGTCCTATTCTTATTCTAATAGAATTATAGACTTTATGTTTTGGTCTTTGTTGTTTTTTTTATTATTTTGAATATTTGCTTATATGTTATATTTTATTTTACTTATTATATTTGCTTATTTATTAAATGTAATGTGTTTTTGTTTTCAGGCGACGACGGCGTCGGTTGTGGTGGTGTGAAACAGCGGCATAATTCCGCTGATAAAAATTTAAGGGATTATTATTCTAAACACCCCTCTTCTAGCCCTGTTAGACATACTGGTGCAAAGTCACCATCGCCGCAAGGCGCTAATTTTCCTATGGTATGTTGATTTTTTATACAATTATTGATAGTTTTTTATTTTTTAATTACAGTAGTCTAAGAGTAATCTAAAGAAAAAATAATCCAATCAAATTGTCACACCTGAATCCCCATAAAGGTAGGCAGGGGACATTGGAATGCCAGATTCTGAAATCCTAACAAAACTTTCTTGCTTTAACGTTCACAATACTTTTTATAGTTGTTATGGTCCAGGCACTTTTCTGGGTTGATTTGTAAGTCTCTTGTTATCCCTTCATCTATCCTTCTGTGTCCAAATCGAAGAGACATACTTCTCTCAATCTTTTTGATTTAATCTTCTTTCAATTAACAAGTACCACTGTATACTTTATTTGTAACCCCACATACATTCCCTAATGAATATATATCTGCAGCATGAACCTTACTTTAATGCTTTTGCCATACCCAACAATCAATTTTATACATTGACATGCAACTTATTGTAAACAGTCTTCTGTGACTTAGAATCTTTAAAATATTATTATTTTAAACATTAGTTGTTGCTATCCCTACTCTTAAGGGAAGGAACTTTTCCCTTTAATAAATTTAAAACAACTCAATATGTTGTTATATTTCATTATGCTACTTTTACATATTAGGTAAACTGCATTAGAAAAAGGAAGATGTTGATCTCTTTAAGTGAAGATGGTGGGATTATTATTATAATGAATATTATTAAATATTTCACCCTTTTGTATATCATTTGATATAAGTAATTATTCCATCTCATTACCTACCTAATTTAACAACAATAACTTGAATTGTTGAAGCATTTATTGAAATATATGTTTTGTGATTGCAGTACCCACCGTCTCCATCACCTTTACCTTCTCCATCATCTATGATACCAGCGGGTGCTGAGTTCCCTAGATCTGGTACACAGTCACGGCAACATGCATTAGTTAAACAGGTAGGTCTCAACAACTTAACCCTAATAAAGTACCCATAATTAAATGATAACTCGTTTATGATAAATCTTACAATCAGAATTGACTTTATTAAAAACACATTTTTGTTTTACATTTGACAGGACTTTGGCGTATTTTCATTATAATGAATTCGCAGTCACATCCAATGTAGTGGTCTAGCCCATATAATGAGCACATTTATGTGTTGAAAGAATAAACTGACGTGATTTTAAAGTGGCGCATTGTTTCTGCCTATCCTTGTGGGAATTGAGGCGTTACAATTTGATTGATTTTAAAGATTACAATTTTATTTAAGTTTGATAAAATTAAAATGAATTAATTCAAGTAAAAAAATGTAAAAATTGTTAAAGCTAAAAATAATAATAATGTTTTGTTTTTGGTTTGCGTTTAATTTGAATTAAACTAAATAAGGATATTTGTATAAATAAGGATAAAAGTGGTAGGCAGTGGTACCCTGCCAATCCGGGGTAGTACCACCACTTAAGTATACAAATCGTGAAGTGGTTTGGTCATGTTTCAGTATCAGCTTGTAAATTGCCGGTTCCAACTATGCCGGCATAGTGGATGTTATTGCTACTCACAGTTATTGAATTGTAGTAGTAGTGACATTCATTCATGGACCACACTTCGGCTTAACATCAAGCATGTTGCTGTCATATGTCGAGTCACAATAAAATAAAAATAATTGATTTAAAAACTATGTACATCATATGTACAAGAATAATTGGTGTTATGATTCCTATGATCAGTTATTTTCAGTAGAGCTTGCCTTAGAGTAATACTTTTATGTTTAGTTTTTCTAAGTTACTATATAAAAAAGGTGGAGGCGGCTGGGGCAGCCGGGAACTGACTCGGTTGTTCCAGTCGTTGTCACTCTTGGACCTCCTCTTGCTTATCATCGGGCGAGTCGAGGTCAGATGTCGTGTCACAATAAAAAAAAAACCATGAGTTCTCCATATAAACCTGGATCCTTTGGCCTGCTTAGAGAAGGCAACTAAGAAAACCGTGAACTGAGTCAGTTGTTTAAGTCGTCGGCACTCTTGGACCTCACCTCAAGACGACGAGGTCATATGTTGAATCACAAAGAAAAAACACTATGCAAATATACCATACTAATTATTACTATTTTATTATTTATCAGGTAGACTGATTATTGTTTTCATTTGATAGGTTCAAACGGATATAACCAGTCAAAGGATACTAGAATTAGAATCTTCTGCAACTTCTGATTTAGAACTAAGGAATCAAAAAATTGAAGAATTGACAAGGACAAATGAAGACTTAAAACATCAAGTTACAGCACAGACTAAGGTTTGTTTATGTTGAATTTACTGTCTTTCGTTATATTTGAATTTACTGTAAATCTATACACTATAATTTAGAATTTTGGATAGTTCCTAAATTACTTTTTGTTTGACAACTTCATTTCACATCCACTATTCTCTTCATACAAGCTCTATGGTTATGGGCACTAGGCAACTTAGCGAGGTTGTTGTGTCAGGATTGTGGCAAGAGGCGCTCCATTGTCATTGTCTATCTTTGTGGGAAAATACAATAATACTTTAGTTTGGCCGGTATACGATGCCTTGCAGGATGAAGTTTGCTTATAATTATAAGCGAACTTCATGCTTATATGCTTGTTTGCAGTATATACAATAAATAACGTTGCGATTATTTCGACAGGTAATAGAGCAGCATAAATCACATATAAGCAAATGTATAGATGTTGTAAAGAAATTATTAAATGAGAAGAGTACTATTGAAAAGAAGGAGGCACGTCAACGTTGTATGCAAAACAGGTTAAGGTTAGGGCAATTTGTGACGCAACGGGTCGGTGCTACGTTTCAAGAGAATTGGACTGATGGTTATGCTTTTCATGAATTAAGTAGGTGAGTAAATAAAACGATGGTTTTGTTAGATTAAGATTTTGATACCTTTACTCTATCCTAGAGGTTTTATTTTTTTTTCTCATAGATAACTTTCTAAATTGTGCTGGTTTCGGTGGACTCCCTGCCATTCCCAAAACTCGACAAAGACCGCCAGACACGTACTAAATTTGGAATATGCAAGTTTTTACAAGCGATGCGTGAAGAAGCACCTTTGGCCGGCATAGTGACGGCGGCGGAGGCAGCCGAGAACAAACTCAGCTTTCTTAGTCGTCGTCACTCTTGGACCTCCGCTTGCTTATCATCAGGCGGGACGAGGTCAGATGGCGTGTCACAATAAAAAAAAAACAGTCTCTGAGCTTCTTAAAATATCATCTGCCTACATTTTAGTTCTTCATTATCGGCACCAGATAATTTTTGCGGGCCCCGCAATTTAAGCCTCCCGTGGACCCATGGGGCTCCAACCGGACCACTTTGGGAATCAATGCTTTATCCTTTAATTCTGCATGAAGCACAGTGTGAACAGGCAGATATTGCCTTGTTTCCCAATCGATTGTATCATAGAGAGGCCCTAATCATTTTATTACATTATTACAGGCGGCAAGAAGAAATAGCAAGTGAAAAAGAAGAAATAGATCGTCAAAAGAAATCTTTATTTAAGAAAAGGCCTTCGAATAGTGAGGGGGGCGGGGGCCGTGGCAAAAGAACCACAAGCACACCAGCACCACCACCACCGCCGCCGCCGCCACCACCCACGACGCCTACCACTCCTACGCCACAACCGCTACATAATGGAACTGACGCACCAACCTTCCTCAAACCAGAACCATTACCAAGTATGACATGGCAGGAGTACTACGAAGCTGATGAGATACTCAAGGTGAGAAAAATATATGATAATCAATCAATCAAATTGTCACGCCTCTTTCCCACGGGGATAGGCAGAGACAATGGAGCGCCACCTGCCACGATCCTGACAAAACTCCCTTGCTCCCTTTACATCCACAATTCTCCTCATACAAGCTTTACCGTATCGGTGTTTTCCGATCAATTCGGGGACATTCTCAAGAAAGCTAGGTTGCCTAGTGCCCATAACTGTAGAGCTTGTATATGATAATCATATTATAAAAAACGGAAAGTTTTTAGCTCTAAAACAATTTGAAAATAATAGGTTAGTTTTTGCACTTTCTAACATATATGTATCTATACCTAAAATAATGAAGAATTCTCATTGGTTTTAAAAATCATCTTTAGGGACCAAAAATATGACATAATGTAATTAATTGGTATACAACAAAGTCCTAATGGAGTAACATTTAAAACAAAACTTTTTCATTAACAGTTACGGCAAAGCGCTCTAAAGAAAGAAGACGCTGATTTACAATTAGAAATGGAAAAGTTAGAAAGGGAGAGAAACCTTCACATCCGTGAGTTGAAAAGGATTCATAATGAAGATCAGAGCCGGTTCTCACAGCATCCTGTGCTCTCTGATAGGTAACACATGCTTGCATTATTTCCATTCATTAATTCTTGGGCTGAATTGTATTAACAGTTGGATATACATTTTAAAATAGTTTGATGTACGGGATTACAATGTGATGGGAAAAATATATTTTTATTTGCATAGTTTAGGTATGCAAAATAATCAAACTATAATTAAAACAGTTCAAAGCAGTACTATTAATATGGCATGCATGTGTTCAATTGCACAATGTGCAGCAATTAAAATTGTTGTTAGTTTTATCCATACAAGTATTGAAACTACCATTTATATACTTTTTCATCACTGGGCTATTCAAAAATAGCCTAATATGAATGATGTCCTTTCATTATTGTCAAAATTACCTGCCAACAGGCGTGGCGCATTGGTCAGCAATTCGACATGCGTGATGTCCCGTGTTCGATTACCGGTCTGTGCTTCGTAACTTTTATTTGTAATATTTAATAATTATATTACAAATATTTGTTGATAATAAAAAAAAGAGTCTGATGTTTTCTCTGGCTCTGTTTGTCAAAGAGTTGTAGGCAGTAGTTTCCAGTCTGACCCGAAAAACAAGTCGCACAAGCTTTAAACATACTAATAATTTAGTTGATTGTATATTAAGAATTGAACACATTAATTTGTACTTAGATATCTGCTACTGATGTTGTTGGGTAAGGGTGGCTTCAGTGAGGTGCATAAGGCGTTCGATCTACGTGAACAAAGATATACGGCATGTAAAGTCCACCAACTAAACAAGGACTGGAAAGAAGACAAAAAAGCCAACTACATCAAGTGAGTCCGTAATACTTTGAACTTTCTATATCTTCTAGTTTTACCTAAACACAACTTTTTTTTAGCTTGATTATTCCTATTCATGTTTTTTTTTTTTGTTATTTTATTATTTGTTTCAGTGATTTTTTTTAAAGTAACTATAGAGAAAATTGTGGATGTGAATTTGCATTTGCATTTCTAGATCTCCTTTTTACTAACTTTTATTAATAGTAGAGTGTCTTAAATGTTTAAAACATGGAAACCTCGGAATCCAAGTACTTTGAATGTACTAATATAAAATCTTCTGAATTATGTTACACTCGTTTAGATAAAATACTAAAAAGTTTACCAATTTTTTTTTTGTTTGTTTTTTTCAGTAGGTACTTAAATAAAGTTTTAATTTTATTTTTTTTCTTCTTATTTATTATATAATATAATTATCACATGGCTAAAAGGGACATTAGGAAACTTCTTTTGTATGCAGGATCCAAAAAGAGTCGCAGCAGCAAAGAGCATCTACCAAAAAGTGGAAAAGCAACGCTGAACACAAATGTGGAACCTCTCCACGGTAAATAACGAAAATACGACGCATTTTTGAAGAAAAACGTACCAATCCTTATTTTGTAGCACATGAAAATACCTTTAAAATAAGTGCAGATAGGAGTCATTATCATATAGAACAACAGAGTTTCAACGAGAATAATGTGGTTGTCTCATTATACCAGAGTCTTATAACTTCGCGACAAAAATTGATAGTTAACGAAATCCCTAATTCATATAGTATATTCTAGAAGTTTGATTACTTTGAAACGTCGCCTATTTTTAAAAATAATTACCATTTACGTTACCCACAATTTTTTAAATTTCTGAAAATAAAAGTAACTATTTTTGCCAAAAATATATAGGTATTTTCTTGCCCGAAATAATAGTATTTTTTATTATTTCACTATGATAATAATTACTTGATATGTATCTCGCCTGTTAGCAACAAAAAATAATTGGTAAACTTTTAAGTATTTTATCTAAATAACATAATTCAGAAGGTTTTATAATAATACATTCCGAGGTTAAAACCCTTAAGCCATTTTACTATAAAGACCTATCTATAATTTTGCAACTGAACTTTAGAACAGTTCTCCTCAACCGATTGAACTAAAATACACATTAAGTTTGGATGTCAATGCAAAAATGGCGGACATAATTTTTATGCATCCCCATGATATGGGTGGGTATAAAATGTATATGAAAATAAAATAACGTCATATTAAAATTCAATATGGCTGTCGTTTTTATTCGTATATTGCTTGTTTGTATACTATGATTAATAAATGAAATGTTTATTTCTTTTTCCAGACATGCACTCCGAGAGTATAACATCCACAAAGCTCTAGATCATCCAAGGATTGTTAAACTGTATGACGTATTTGAAATAGACAGCAATTCATTCTGTACAGTTTTAGAATACTGCAATGGACACGATCTCGACTTTTATCTTAAACAGGTAATTTTTATTATTATTTGGCATATTTCAATGCTAATATCCGAGTTTAATTCTCGACTCTAGCCGAGTTTTCATTACTACAAAAATTTGTAGTCTCGTTTATTTATCCCTTTGAGAATTGATGCTTGACAATTTAACTTTTTAAATTATTTTTTATGTACTACTAGTTTCTAATGTTAATAATAAACATTAATTTTTGTTGCGACACATCTTTGTCGCTTGCCTGATGATAAGCTGACGACTTTTTTTTATTATTGTGACTCGACATTTGACAGCACCCCTCTTGGTCTTGAGGCTGGAGTGTGGTCCATGAATAGATGCCAATGCAATTTAATAACTGAGTAGTGGTGTGTAACATTCACTATAAAAAATAAATTAAAATACTGTAACCGCAGTCAAAATATGTCGCTATTCGGTGATCGCAACGTTTATTTTAGTAATCAACTGTTTCTAGTAATTTTATTATTTAATAGTAATTTATATGTCCTATTCCTACTTTCAGCATAAGACAATACCCGAGCGAGAAGCAAGATCAATAGTAACTCAAGTAGTATCGGCGCTAAAGTATTTAAATGAAATCAAACCTCCAGTAATACACTATGATTTGAAGCCAGGAAATATTCTATTGACGGAAGGCAATGTTTGTGGAGAAATTAAAATCACAGACTTTGGCCTTTCCAAGGTGATGGATGAAGAAAACTATAACCCTGATCACGGCATGGACTTGACTAGTCAGGGAGCAGGAACTTATTGGTATGTTATCAGAGCACTCACGAATTTGTATCCGTCGTTACAAGACCGATTTTTTTTTTTTATTATTACTCGATATATGACAGCACCCCGCTTGATGTTAAGCTGGAGTGTGGTCCATGAAGGGATATCACTGCTACTACTAGTCAATAACTGTGAGTAGCAAATCACATCCACTATGCTGGCCTAGTTGGAACCGGCGACTTACAAGCTGATCCTGAAACGCGACCAAATCACTGCACAGTCTGTGTACTTGTAAGTGGTACTACAAATGAGAGATATAGTGACAAAAATTAGGATAGGAATATTGGTTTGGAAACTTTAAAAGGATGGTTAAAAATAAATTGATCAAAGAGATTTGTAAATCAGCAGTGAGGATAAACCTGGGATGATCCAGAAGATATTTCTCGATAAAATCGGGGACCTTCTTGGAAATGCATGGGTTCCCAAGGCCAATAACCACAATGTTTTAACGAGATTTATGGATGTAAGGAAAACTAGAGAGTTGTGTTAGGATCGTGGAAAATTCGCACTGTTGTCTTGCCTGAGCTTGTTTAATGTTCTTTTACTTAATAGGAATCCAATTTGAATAAGATTTTTGCGAGATGCTTTGACTCTAATCTCATACTGCCTAAGGCAAGGAGTTCAAGCTTGAATATTATGAGTTATACTATTCATATAATAATGATATCAGATAATATTATGTATTATTTTTCAGGTATTTACCCCCTGAGTGTTTTGTAGTTGGTAAGAATCCACCAAAGATCAGTAGTAAAGTGGACGTGTGGAGCGTCGGAGTGATCTTTTACCAGTGCCTCTATGGAAAGAAACCATTTGGTCACAACCAGAGCCAGGCGACTATATTAGAAGAGAACACAATATTGAAGGCAACTGAGGTGCAGTTCGCCAATAAACCAACTGTCAGCAATGAGGCTAAAGTGAGTAAAAGTACAGCTGGTTCCAAACTTTTTGGCGTCTCCGAAGTTAGCTGCGAGCGCGACTTCACGGGACTACAGACAATAATAAGCTCTATTGCCTACTTCAAGCCACGCTATATCCTATTTTATGTATCACGCATCGACTTGCGCCTAACTTCACGCCATCATGTTTTAATTGTTTAATTTTTTTCTTTGTTATGTTATAATAAATGTCGTTTTTCGCAGAGTTTCATTCGCGCATGCCTGGCATACCGCAAGGAAGAGCGCATCGATGTATTCGGCTTATCGCGGCACGAGTACCTGCAGCCGCCTATGCCCAAGCCCCGCGGTACGACGGGTCCTTCGCCGCAGCCCGCCGCAACCGTGTCGTCACACTCGTTCAGCGCCGCCATGTTTGGAGCGGGCTCGTCGTCCTAGAGCGGGTCGCGCCGCCGCCGCCGCCGCCCAGTGACGGCGAGCGGCGCCACTCTCTGAGACACGGACTCTAGTGTGACATTTGTGTACATATAGACCTACGTGTAAACTATTAAGTTATCTCTAAGATATTTAACGTTTGTTTTGTTTTCGCCGCGTGCGGTGTTTGCGGGCGGCGATATCTGTGAAGCGGTTTTGGACTATAAATTAATCGCCGAGTGACCGCAATCGCGAAATCTGGTGATATGTCACGTTTACGCCGATAGTACTCTGCGATGTATTGCCACATTTTAGCTTTGTTCTTTTTATATGTATAAAATCGTTTTTTTTAATGTTCCTAAACATTTGGATATATAATTATGATTGGACGGACAAACGGGTTCCAACCAAGGATTTTATCCATTGACTTGAGCATCATTTAGTTATTGAGATTTGGTCAGTTAATAATTCCAAGATGTAAAGTGAGTAATGTTATAATTTTTAAAAATATGCTTACTGTTGACTGTATTTATTAAATAATGTATGACAGAATGCTATTCTCTTCTGATTCGGGACTTCCGTTTTGTCACACAAAATCATATACACAAGTTGGGGAAAGTCCCTTACTTATAATAAGTTATCCCTATAAACAAATTGAAAATTTATATCTTGTTTTATTTATTACCCACACATCAACTTATTCTAGAAATGTACTTAAAAATATAGACGTCAGTTTTTTTTATACGCGACAACTCTTTATTAACCCCCGACCAAAAAAGAGGGGTGTTATAAGTTTGACTTGTCTGTGTATCTGTGGCTCTGTGTATCTGTGTGTCTGTCTGTGGCATCGTAGCTCCTAAACGAATGGACCGATTACGATGCGGTTTGTTTCATTTGAAAGCTGACGTGATCGAGATGGTTCTTAGCTACAATTGATGAAGATCTGATCAGGGGTTTCAAGGTCATCAGCTCGATTTGTTAGCTGCGGTAGCCATCTTAGACGCGCTGTTTAGGATGGCAACCCTTGTACGTCGCTATGCGACGAAGATTGTTATTTTATGTCAAATAAATATGCCAATGTAAATACACGTAAAAAATGTTATAATTTTTCCCTTAAAATATTCATATTTCGAGGTTGGTTTGCAGTTTAGATCGATTACCTTGATTGTATATTTTAGGGGAAAAATTATAACATTTTTTACGTGTTTTAACAATGGCATATTTATTTGACATAAAATAACAATCTTCGTCGCATAGCGACGTACAAGGGTTGCTTTCCTAAACACGCATAAGGCTGGGAATACACGTCCGATATTGCTGAGCAAATTATTTACAAATCGGAAGTAGGAATCGGACGTCTATTTTGTTTCTGTATTCTGTATGAAAACTGCACCTTCAGACAATCGGATCGGCCATAAAATCGTAAGCGCCTTGGCGTTGTTTCCGATTCTGACATCCGATCCGACTATCGGATCTGACGTGTATTAAGTATTCAAACAAATGTATGGCACGAGTGCTTTCCGATTGTCTGATCAGACAATCGGAGAAGAAAATCAGACTTGTATTCCCAGCCTTATAGGTATTTACTTTACTTTTAAACATATCTGTGACTTAACATTTGAAATAAAAACGTATACAAATACATGTGTGTTTTAACTGGTACCACTAAGCTACTCTGATGATGGAACTCGAAGGTACGAGACGAAATCCTGGATGTGTTCAAACTTTTTTTTGGTATGCTAAGTTTGGACTTATTAGATTTGTCTTGAAGGTAGGAAACTAAGTGTAGAAAAGTTTGTGCGATAAAATAAAACATTCCGGATCTAAAAAATCTGATCATGGATCCTCTCAGATCAGCAAATCAACAAGAAATGGACCTATAGTGCTTTAACTAAAATTGTTACTCACTATGAGCCATTAGCTGGACCGTTATCAAATTAAAGACCGAGAGTATCTGATGAGGCACCATCATTAATCCTCTCAGATCAGCAAATCAACAAGAGATAGAACTATAGTGCTTTAACTAAAATTGTTACTCACTAAGAGCATTTAGCTGGACCGCCATCAAATTGAAGATCGGGAGTATCTGATCATGAATCCTCTCAGATCAGCAAATCAATAACAGATAATATCATAGTGCTTTAACTAAAATTGTTACTCTCTATGAGCCATTAGCTGGGCCATTATTAAATTGAAGACCTGATGATGCACCATAAGGATCCAAGGGATATTAAAGGGATATAACTATTGAGCCATGACTAATGTTGTTTATTACTATAAAGCTGATGATATGACCAAAGTGGTTCCAGGCGTTTCGGGGGTTCCTTTAAAATTTTAATTTTGATTTTTATTGGACTCTATATTGGCAACACCCCATGATGTTAAACTGGGGTGCAGTTTTTAGAACTGTACTTTAACCTACTGTGCCGACCTAGTTGGAACCGGCAATGTAAGTTCCTGTAACGCGACAAGTTACTTCACAGTCTGTATAAGTGGTGGTACTATCGGCGGACTGCACCACTGCCTACCACTCTCAGCAGGACCCGGAGCAAATATCCGCCTTTATTACGAACTAGTGTGCTAACTTCTACTACATGCAAGTGTCGGTTCAAGAGCGCCAGCGACTAAAAAACCGTTCATTATATGATTGCCTTGGTCTGCGTCACCATGCTAACGGCCAAAGAAGTTGTCAAAATTATTTGTTTTCGATTATGGTATCCCTAAATAACTATTCGGTCCCCTATTTACCAGGCAGGATAATATTAAAAATATACATAACAGCAAAAAGCCAACGGCACGTGGTGTTCCCAGGCGGTCACCCATCCAAGTACTGACCACGCCCGATGTTGCTTAACTTCGGTGATCGGACGAGAACCGGTGTGTTCAACATGGTATGGACGTTGGCGACAGCTGATGCTAAATGCTGGTACACATATTGGTAATAATAAAAATGTGAATCATAACAGCAAAAGCCAACGGCACGTGGTGTTCCCAGGCGGTCACCCATCCAAGTACTGACCACGCCCGATGTTGCTTAACTTCGGTGATCGGACGAGAACCGGTGTATTCAACATGGTATGGACGTTGGCGACAGACAATGCTAAATTCTGGTACGAATATTCGTGATAATAATGGATCATAACTGCAAATCACAAGGAAAATTGGACGGACAACAATGGTCCGTCACCAGCGTGCCTTCAATTCGATAACTGCCCAAGTATGGGTAAGGAACAATTTTGGTTAAAGCACCATAGTTCTATCTTTTAGATTCTCTTGTTTGGTACATCATCAACCCAAGTAAAGGCCTTATAGTAAGTCACATTTTTTGTATTAACAAATATATTTTGCTACTACAAATATAATTTTATTCAGTACCTAAAATATCCATTTTATTATTATATAGAATTATTATAATATTATATTTATTATTACTATTATATAAATGAAGAGGTTGTGCAAACGCTCCGCTCGTATTGTGCGCTTCGTTCATATTTGACAACACATTGCGTTAAGCTTTGGTGATGATGTTGAATTAAAAGTCCGAATGGTCTTGATATAAAACTTGATATATAAACAAATAAATATATTTTATTATTATATAGCTAAAATGGACATAGGAATACGCAGATGGTCTTCATACAGTCAGGCTCTATGGTTACGGGCATGGGTAGTGATTTTTAAGAACTTCCCTGATCTGATCGAGGAACAATCTTCTGGGTCGTCCCCGGCATATCCTTCCACTCATCTCTAATTTATAAAATAAACTATATTGTCAATCTCCTTTCATCTTCCTTCCTTCTGCACTCTTAGGAGGTCCAACAGGTAATGGACATTGCCAATCTTGAATCTATCGAGCAAAACGTGAAAGCACCTTTAGCCGGCATAGTGATGGTGACCGGGGTAACCGTAAAATGAAACGGTTTTTACAGCTGCGCTCGTGTACCTGTCACCAGGCAAAATAAATCTAATGTTGCGCATGTTTTAGCGCTTTTTTTTTCCGCTACAATAAAAACTGTTATATCGATAGTAAAACTAATGTTAATGTAGATGATGTAATTTGAAATATATACGACTATTTCTTATCGCATGAATTGTTGTTGAAAACCTACATATTTATAGAATTTATTGTTATAACTCCAGCTTAACATCAGGCACGGTCATAAAATGCCTGTTTTTTTATTAGGATCAAACATCGGACCTTGACTTGTCAGATGATAGCAGTCGCCTTCATTCATGGGCTGCACCTCAGCTTAACATCAGGCGGGGGGCTGTAATATATCGTGCTACATTAAAATAATAACAGTAACAACAACATAATAGTACCAAACAACTATAGGAATAATAAATATACAAATAAAATTTATGATCTTAACTTCATGCTCTCTCGTGCGCCGAGCGAGTACTTATAATAGTGACACGCCGACTATATTTTTTTTTTATTGTGACTCGACATATGACAGCACCCCGCTTGATGTTAAGCCAAAGTGTGGTCCATGAATGAATGTCACTGCGACTACAATTTAATAACTGTGAGTAGCAATCACATCCACTATGCCGGCCTAGATGGAACCGGCAACTTACAAGCTGATTCCGAAACGTGACCAAATCACTTCACGGTCTGTATACTTGTAAGTGGTGGTACTACCCCGGATCGGCAGACTGGGTACCACTGCCTACCACTCTTTGATAACCAGACCCGAAGCAAATATCCATCTCTTTTTTTTTTATTAACAAATATTTGCAATATTTAATATTATTAAATATTACAAATAGAAGCTATGAAACAAATATTTGCTCCGACCGGGGATCGAACCCGGGACTTTACGCGCAACAAACCAGTTGCTAAACCGTTCGTCCACGCCTGTCGTCAAATATCTTTCTCGCTCCCTTTTTTTATTGTGACTCGACATCTGCCCCCCTAGCACGGCAATCCAAGAAGCAAGATAAAGACTTGCAAGGGATATCATTCCAACTCATTTTAAATAACTTACTAAAACAGTGTATCAAAAAAGATATTTAAACGTTTTGTAAAACTTTACACTAAACAACGTTGAATACTTTAATAAGTATTTTTTTAAACATTTTGATGTGCCGGCCTAATACGTTATTTAAAATGAGTTATAATACTATTCCTTGCAGTTCTTTATCTTGTTTCTTGGATTGCCGTGCTAGGGGGGCTGACCCGCCTGATGGTAAGCGAGAAGAGGCCCAAGAGTGCCGACGACTGCAAAATCAGTTTTCACGGCTGCCCCAGTCGCCGTCAAATTCGCTTATTCTCGCTTCGCTTGAAGGATCTAAGGCTATAGGATGGAGAGAACACATGGGCTGGTAAAGCATTCTACTTGTCGATTGTTCTACAAAGAAACGACGCACCGAACTTTTTATTTCGACTGTTGATTCGGTCGACAGAATGCGGATGATTCCCCCGACCTATGCGGGTATTACGGGAGTGAAAAGACTAGGTAGGAAAAAGCAAAGCTTAATTGACTGAACGTTACATAGCCGAACGTTACGACCAGTCTCTTTTAATACGCCCAAAATATGATCAGCGCGCCTATACTAAAGAAGTTTTTACTTCAAAATGAATATATTAGTACTAGATTGCATTGAAAGGTTTGGACATGAATAAGTAATTGAAATGGTATTGCGTGTTTTATTTTTAACTTTAATGTGTAGTCGATATTCAGTAATGCATGCAGTGTAGTTCCACACGCAATTTACTTAAAAGCTTTAGCTATCTATCCCTTTGTTCAGAATTAATACTGCTGCGCTTCCTGCGAAAATGGGATGGATCAGTCGTCGTTTTTAAACTTCCTTTTTATGAACTAGTTACACAAATTCTAGATATAATAAGTAATTACAAGTAATAAGGACCGTGGTAAGCTGAGTGGCACGGGTTCGAAACCACTCACCGGTACTTTGGTTGTCCTGTTTCTATGATACAAGCACTTCAGTAGCTTAATGAATAAAAAAAAATTAAGAGCACTTAGAACGTTTGGCAGGCATAATATAATACAGGCATACAATTCAGCAAACAATTACAATACATAAAAATATAGTTAGCGGACATTTGACCAATTTGTGCCACCACCAAGTTGTACCAGGTTTACCTACAGACCCTGAAGTGACTTGGTCGTGTTTCGGTATAAGTTTGAAAGTTCAGGATTAACTAGGCCAGTATAGTGAATACTAGGCAGTTATTTTTCATTGTGATGCCATGCCACGTCTCACTTCGACTGATCTAATCAAAAGGAGTTCCAAGAGCGGCGACTGAAAAAAATGACTCAGTTACTTAACACGCGTCAAACTATCCAATTCGAAATATTTTTTTTATTCAATTTTCATTACTCATTTAAACAGTAAAACTTTGGCTTACTTTGGCCGGCATAGTGACGGCGACTAAGGCATCATCATCATCATCAGCCAGAACGCGTCCACTGCTGAACATAGGCCTCCCCCTTAGAACCTTAGAACGCCATTTCAAACGACAAGATGCCAGTTGCATCCACCGGTTATTCGTGATTTTTACTATGTCGTCAGTCCACCTAGTGGTAGGCCTACCTACGTTGCGTCTTCCGGTTTGTGGTCTCCACTCTGGAACCTTTCTTCCCCATCAGTTGTCGGTTCTTCGAGCGACTAAGGCAGCCACGAACTAAATCGTTTTTTTCAGTCGTGTCACAATTAAAAAAATACAGTATTTTTATTTTAAAAAAATCGGTAAATGATAGCATAAGCCTTGTGAAAGGAAGAGCAGTCAGTTTGGTGTGAAAAAAGGCTGAGTGCACCGAAGAGTGTAGTGGTAGTGGCTTTGATGTTCAGTGACCTTGAGCTACCCAACTTTGCAGTAAGCATCGAACCGAAAAAGTTTCAGGGATGTGACTGGACTATGTATTTTTTTGTTATTACATTTTTCAGTAATATTAATTTATAGATTATATATATTATTATTTTTTTTCATTCCTATACTAAGCTACTAAAGTACATATATCAAAGATACATTGGTACCGGTGGGTGGTCTCGAACTCGTGCTCTCTGGTTTGTGTAACCATTGCACTGCCACTACACCACGGTCGCCTTATATGTGTATAATATACAGAATTTTTGTTGAGAAGCTAGTTGGTCTACTATAGTCGACACACAAAAACAAAGTTCACAATATTATTTATTATTATTATTGTGGTGATGCGATACCAGACTGACTTGCCTGATGGTAAGTAAGCAGACAACTGTAAAGAGCGTCAATGACTGAAAAAACCATCCCAATTTACGGCTGCCTCAATATGTCAGCCAAATGTGTCTTTTCACTTACGCTTGCAAGAATTGGAGAATATGCTGAAAAGAATACCATCAAAGACACAACGCGGCGAACTTCTGACAGTCGACAGAGTGCGGATTCTTTTTCCAACCTGGAAATGAAAAGACAAGGTAGGTAGGTATAAATTTGAAGTGGTATCGATAAATGATAAAGCTGCCATGTGTGCGAAATTGCAGCGGTTCTAGTGTCTAGCGGTTGTAGTTAGTGTTTCTAGTTCATTTACCATTCAAAATATTTGTCCATTTATTTCCTTGGCTTTAAGAAAAAGTCTTGTGCCAACCCTAATAAACAATGAATACTTAACGCTTGGCAGGCAGCTTTGGCACACGAACTTGACCTCATCATGTAAAGTGAAGAAAACAATCCACTCACTGGACCTCAAAATGTGACCCCCTTTTACAACCACTTCAAAATCTTAAAGAAAGCGTGAAAAATCTAATCATTCTAGGAAAATCGGAATCGTTCATAAATCTTGTACTACGTAAACCTCGTAGTTCATAAACCTCATAAATACGTAAATTACTATTTACCGAAAAGTAGTGTAACGTAAATATTATTAGATTGTTTAAAGTATTTTCTTAGATTTTGCGCGAACATTAATTAATGAATTAAACAAATTTTATGTGGCTTACTATCGCGCCATCGTGGTCTCTCCGTGACCACGATGGCTGCAAAGCTCTCGAAACGTCGGAATAATAAAAAAAAGGTTGTTTAAAAATAAATTGCGGTTTAACCTTAAATTTTTTGTTAGTCAATGCACTATCTCATATCTAATATATTGCATTCTTATAGACTATCTATCATAACCCGATGATGGACCATAAGGATAGAAACAATTTTAGTCATAGCACCATAGTTATATCTCTTAAACATCTCTTGCATCCTCATGGTCCATCTACAGGTAGTTAAGGTCTTCAATTTGTTAACAGCCTAAAGCATTATAGTAAAAACAATTTCAGTTAAGGCTCCATAATTTTATCTTTTGTGGTTTTGCTGATCTGAGAGGATCCATTAGGTCCAGAATATTTTCTTTCTTTACCTACTTTTCTATACTTTTCTTTGAAAAGTATAGAAAAGTATTTAAAAGGGGGTGACATGGGGTTAAAAATCTACTATTAAATATACGTCACAGGTACTATCAGCCTATGTCTGTCTGTCTTAACGGTCCATTTTATCTCTATACCAATATTCATTAAAATTGGGTCAGTGGTTTAGGTGTAAAAATGTAACATACAAACAAATAAATAGAGTTACTTTCACGTTTATATATTATGACATTTTTTTTATGAATTAACATTTAAAACATGCATACAACATCGTGTATGATACCACCCCAGAAACAACTAAATCTAACCGTGAACATCACGAACATAGTGCTAGGCATTAATGTTACCATTCCGTGATGAAAGCCTTCCATCTATCCCAAGCGAAAACTAATAAAAACAAAACTTATTTAAGCGTATATTTTCGATTGGCAATAACATGGAATTAAGGATCCTTGTTTAGACTTAATTTATTTGGGTTCTTTATTAAACCAATCAATCAAATTATCACGCCTTTTTCCCTCAAGGAGAGGCAGAGACAATGAAGCGCCATTGGCCACGATCCTGACAATCTTTGTTGAATCTCTACTAAAATTAAAAAATCAGTATTTTTTTAATGCGGTTCATGAATATTATTTAACGGGTACTTACAGATAAATAGCTGCGACTTTATCGTTGGTTAAGATTTATTGAGTCAAATGGTTCTTGTTTTGATCAATAAAGTTTTGTTGTACTTAAAATACACACATTAACAAATTAAGATTAATAACCGCCGTTTATTTTTAAAGAACCTAATACTTAATTCAGTAAAGTGTTAGAAGTAGTAAATGTTACGTCACGTTAACAAAAATATTGATGTTCCCTTTTCACCTTCGTTCTGCTTTTCTTTAATAAAGAAATCCTTCACCTAATGTCAGTTTATATACAATATTATATTACAAACAACATTAGATAGTTAGACAATGAACGACATAGACATCCAAGGCTAATGGTAGTTTCTTCACAATAATGGATGGTACGAGAAAGCTGTCCATGTTGTTTCAACCCGCAAGAGAATCGTCGATCTGTTAGTCTGTGAGACCTAGGTATGTAAGTAGTATATATAATTTTTAATTAATTCTTAAAAACATTTCTTCCTTAATCATTACAATATATTAGGGCGAACTTTACAGAGTCGTAGGCCAACAATTGGAGGTCATTTGCCCGCCCTGTCTGTCGACCCGGGGTAGTGCCATCAATTTCAAGCATACAGACGTGTAGTGAATTAGTCGCGTTTGCTTATTTAACTGTATTATCACTTGCCTCCATTGATGAAACTCACATCAGGTAAGCTTTTAATAATTTGAAAGTAGTATTCTATAGTATTGAAAGTAAAAGATTGTTATGTGTTTGTGTGCTGTTAGTTCCTACTAGAGCTCATTAGGCATCATGTATTGGCTTAAACTCTGTATTTAGAAATGATTTACTCTGTATATTATTATTTACAGAGTAAATCAGTTCTGTGTTATTTCATATTTAGTTGCTTAACGAACTGTTATTATTGAAAGATATGGATCAGTCTAAGCCATAGTACATGTCCCGTACTGCAGGTGTATTTCAAGTGACCACTTACGGGTTAACGTCAGTTAGTAGCAATACGAGACACTGGGGATGACGAACAAAACTTTTGTAGCCCTTTTAGATGCGTAATATATTGTATATCTACTGGTTTATTTCCAATAAACATATATTTTTATTTATAGGTATCAGAGTATGATTTACAAAGATATTCTCAAGAGAGTTCGAGTTAAGTACTAACTCTTTCCATTATTACCAGAATCAAATGATGTTTAGTTTTTATCAGGACGCAATATATCATAGTTTAATGTGTCCTCAGTTTAATGAAAACAATTTTAGATCTTCATCATGATAACACAATTAGTTACAGACTGTTAAAATTTAACAAAAGAATCAATAATTACAAAATGTGATATCGTGGAAAGAGGAAAAACTAGAAAAGTTTTTAAGCCTATTTTAAGCTATATTATTTTGTTTTTTAATTCAAGTTAAAATTGAGTTTTTTTGTAATTATTTATTCTTTTGTTAAACTTTGATAGCCTGTAACTAATTGTGTTATCATGATGAAGATCTAAAATTGTTTTCATTAAACTGAGGACACATTAAACTATGATACTAATTTAAAAAAGCGTTTAAAACATAGTAGAAAAAAATACAGCATTTTTAGGTCAAATATCGTAAAATTTAAAAAAAATGACAAAAAATCTATTTAAAAAATTTTGAACACCTAGGATCAAAAAGCCGAATTTGTACGTCCGAAATAACTCTACCAATACACCCAACGAGTTTGGCTAACCCTCTTCCTAACACCCTGTAGATTGGATATTTATGTAATATTATTTCTTTCATAAATAAATATTTTAATTTAAATGTTTATCATTTAAATTTTAAGCTTGTCATGTATTTCCAATTTACCAGCTCGCATTTTCCGGATGCAGGCAGGCACCGGTAGTGACATCACAGGGGAAATGTGATTGGCAAATACGTGTTGGCATGGCCGGCTTAAACCTAGCGAAATAACGTGGTGAAATATAGCTAGCTATATTAAAATTGTGTATAGTATTAAATAATTTTATTAATAATTAAAGTTTATTTTAAATTATAAGAAAATATTAGACTCGTTAAGTAGAGTGATTTGATGTAATGTTCAATGATTTGTTTGTAATATTTTTATGAAATTTAAGGACTTTCTCAAAGTATTTTCATATAAATCATAAGTATTCATGTTTGACACCTATTTTAATCCTTAAAAAAACTTATTTAATTAAACATTACACTTATTTCAACGTCTTTTAAACCCAATTATTTAATAAATAAATCTTAATTTATTAAATTATTATTATTTTAAGATTACGATTTTGAATTTCAGTTAGATATTAACTATGTTTGAGCAGGTACGAGTAACAGAAAAAAACATCAAAAAGTTTACTATTTATCATCCGATCTAGTTATCAGAATAGTAATCACATGAATACGATCGAATACTGAAATAAGTCTCTTATTACCAAAATAATAATGACATTATTATTATAAACATTATATCCGGCATAGTGACGGTGACTAAGGCAACCATAAACTGAGTCGCTTTTTCAGTCGTTGAGACTCTTTTACCTCTCCTTTGCATAGGTAAGCAAGGGACGGTCAAATAAGACGTTATGTTTGAGGTATTCCTATCAACGGACAAAGGCTTCCTTTATCTCCTTCTTTAATAGCATCAGACCGAAAACAATGGAAGGAGATAGAGAAAGCCTTTGTCCTAGGGTCCATGATACCCACTGGCATCTTGCCATAGCATCATCTATAAGGGCTGCTCATGTCTTGGGGATACCAATGCTGTATAACCTATCTCTTGTCCGTGCTACATATAGACATCGAAATATAGGTACATGTCCGCGATTGATTCTCAGATATTATGTTATTTGTATTGTTCGTAAATATTTGTGTATTCGGGTCACATAATAATGAGTGTATGAGTGGCCGGAAGGTGAGATGTGAGTCGAATAAGGACAAACCAAGGCGATATGAGGTCATCCAAGGAAAGCCTTTAATGGACTTTTGACACATAAATACGGTTTCATCCCAATCACATATCTGAAAAGGATTTACCTATTTTTCCAGAAAAATATTTTTGGGTTAAAATATATTTAGTGTATTTTAAAGTTTCACATTTTTCTTACAAATATTTTTTCTTCATTGAACGTGTTTGTCTCATCACATGTTACTTATATCAAAATTATAACACAATATCAATAATTATTATTTTCAAGGGTAGTAGGCAGTGGTACCCAGTCTGCCAATCCGGGGTAATACCACCACATACAAGTATACAGACTGTGAAGTGATTTGGTCACGTTTCGGGATCATCTTGTAAGTAGGCCGGCATAGTGGATGTGATTGCTGCTTACAGTTATTGAATTGTAGTAGCAGTGACATCTATTCATGGACCACACTCCAGCTTAACATCAAGCGGGGTGGTGTCAAATATCGAGTCACAATAAAAAAAAACATTAGTATAAGCATGGGTTATAATTATAAATTATATCTGGATTGCTAATCTGAAGCATGTCAGCCCTGTCAGAATCGTGGAAAGATGCGCTCCGTTGTCTCTTGACTGCTTATCCTCGTCGGAATGGAAGAGTTACAATTTGATCGAATCCGTATAAATCACTGATTACAGAAAATACAAATGAGGTTAAAAAAAAATATAGTCGTCGTAAAACCAATATCTGAAAAAAGGTATAAGTGAATATCGTACATATAGGAAGACCAAAGTACATGTATGTATCAAAGATACATTGGTATATAACCGAGTGTTTTGGTTTGCGTGACCCACAGAGTTCCCATTATATTCTTCCTCTGAGGCGTGACCATTTATCTACCACTAGACCACGGTTACAAGTACTTTAAAAAGTATTGTCTTTTCTTTTGTAAGATTAGCTTTAAATTGAAATGAAAATAAATATTATAAAAAGCAAAATATTTCAAGTTCATATTGACTACACTTTCCTTTTAGCCATCCAAGTCGTTAGTGCAGCAATGTTTACAAAGGAATAAATTGTCACAATATACAATTTAAGTGTCCATTGAAAGGCACTATACAAAAGAGAACGAAGGTTGTTTATATTTGAGGAAGCTCTCAGTTCGAGGTAGTACTAGTTGTAAGTATAAGTTGTTTGATTGTTTACCATTAGCGATGTAAAAACATTTGCCTATAAAATGTTTACTTTTATGTTATGATTTACGTGGAAAAATGTTAGCTCTTTTAATAAATTCTAATCAATAAATATACCAGGTAACTGAGAAAATAATTAACCCTAAAATCGCAATAAACTGAAATACCTCTTCAAGTCTTCACTTCTAAAAATATATAAATAAAAATGATGAAGGGTGAAATTGTGGGTAGCTTTGGATACCTTAGTGTCAATTGAAGGTTAAATGTCAAACAACAAAAAACAAAGTCGTAGACTAAATTATATAATAACGAGCCACCCGCCCCGGCTTAGCGCGGGTGCAATGTAGGTTATCTGTAGGATAGATCATTCCAGATTAATCTCGAAATATTTAAAATAATTGAGACATTTTTGGCCGATAATTATTTTTAACTAATTTAAAACATTTAAGCATTTTGTGACGACATATGGCACTGAGACGTGGCCCTTAAATGTTGGCCCCTTGGAAAATCTCAGTCGCTCAGCGGGCAATAGAGAGAGCTATGCTTGGTGTTTCTTTGCGCGATAGAATTCGGAACGAAGATATTCGCCAAAGAACCAAAGTTACCGACATAGTCCGTAGGATTCTCAAGCTAAAGTGGCAATGGGTTGGCCACATCGCTCGAAGAACCGACAACCGATGGGGAAGAAAGGTTCTAGAGTGGAGACCATGAACCGGAAGACGCAGCGTATGTAGGCCTCCAACTAGGTGGACTGGCTACATAGTGAAAGTCATGGGTAACCGGTGGATGCAACTGGCATCTTGTCGTTCGGAATAGCGTTCTAAGGGGGAGGCCTATGTTCAGCAGTGAACGCCTTCTGGTTGATGATGTTGATGAAGAATCATCAGCCTTTCCAGATCAATTCCGAAATTTCTAGAAAAATCTATAGAATTCTTTGCCGATTCAATCATAGAATAGTAATTCGATTTTTTTTAAATAATGTACCCAAATAATTAAAACCTCTAAAATATTTTGGATCACATATTAGAAGTAGAACTTGCCAGATTATTCTGGTAATTTCTGGAAAACACAAAATTCCTAGTACCCTCTGGAATGTTATAGAATGCCTTCGGGTATTCTAAACTTTTTTCGAAATTTCTATAGACCAAAACTTCAATCCCTTATATCTTAAAAAGTAAGCCCTTTAGGTAACAACGAATCCTTCTTCATGGATAAGGGATTCCCCGACCCAATATAACAACCTTGATCCTACCGGGACTCGTTTTTGACTTTTATCGGCACGCACATTGTACACTTTCTTTAATTATATATAATGATTATAACATATGATTATGATTACCTATACATCAAAATGTTATAAATAACAATAATATGTTCAATAGACGTTAAAGCAATTGGTTTGATTGTCCGTGTCTCCTACTATCACTGCATATTTGTATGAATAATTTATTCTGATAGTGTCTATGATTAGTTTGGACTTCTATAAATAAAATACAATGTAAAATTATATTTTAAAACAGTATTGCCGCTACACTTGAGGAGGAAGAGAAAATCTAATAATTGTGTGCACCAGACGGAAGGGATCCGATTGAACTAAAATGCTATTAGGATACATTTCTAGTACAAACATATTTACTGTTTACTTGCTCGATATTTTATAGATATTTTAAGTTATTTACACATCGACAACTTACTTCTTCTCTTCATTCAAGCTTAAGCCTGCGGACCACTGTTTTTACAAGAATATCCCCGATAAAGAAACAATCATTTGGGTCGTTGATTTAGAAATCTATTTCGCCAATCTCCTATCATCTATCTTTAAATATGCCTAAACTAATCAACATACATTTCACAATCCTTGAAAAGAAACGTGTGATGTGATTGGATGACTGGATCGTGAAAACTGCCATTCCATTGTCGCTGTACATCCCTATAAAAACTCACAATTAATATTTCTTTTCAAGTTTACACATAAATTCTGTTTACTATCGTGGGCAATGAATTTTAATGAATGTAATTAACCAAGCGCGATTCGTCAAGTGTTAATCACTACTATTGGGTCGTTGTATAATTACAATATACATACATGTTTTATTGTCGGCCGTCATATGACATAATACACTTATTGCTATGTTACTACAGTTTAATAACAATAAGTAGCAGTCGCATCCACTATGCTGGCTTAGTTAAAGTTGGTAAATTTCATGCTGATCCCGAAACGCGACTGATCACTTCACTATAGAAAGAAAAGTGCAGCAGATTTTATTGTCGAGTTCATGATTGTCGTTGTACTGCCGTCCGGAGTAGTACCACCACTTACTAGTATACAGACCGTGAAGTGATTTGGTCGCGTTTCGGGATCAGCTTGTAAGTTGCCGGTTCCAAGTAGACCGGCATAGTGGATGGGATGCTACTTACAGTTAATGAATTGTTGTAGCAGTTATATCCATTCATGGACCACACTCCAGCTTAACATCAAGCGGAGTGCTGTCATATATGTCGAGTCACAATAAAAAAATAAACGACTAGTTCACGGTTGCCTTAGTTGCCTTTACTATGCCGACCAGATTTTTGACGACTATAAAATCGAATCCTTGAAGATGAAATGTTTATGATATGGGAGAACACATGGGCTGGCAAAGCATTCCCCTTGCTAATTGTCTAAAAAATAAAGTATCTTTTAATTAGATTCGTATATGCCGCATTTACTTTCGCTCATTTTTATATATATATACCTATTTATAATTAAAAAAATAAATTTACCTAATCCAAGGTAAATTACGTCTTAAATATGTATGTCAACAACTACGTAATTTCAGAATAAAATTAATATCTCGAGTGTTGCATTTAGAACTAGAATTAGTCTTTGGACAATGTCCAAGATTACTGGAACCTATGAAATGACAAGCGCTTCTATTCAGTTCAGCTGGAAACATAGACTACAGACAACTAGACATTGAACGGCTCAAATAGACAGTGGTGCTTAGGTCATGAGAACTTTGCAATGACACGTATAATATAGAAGTGACAGTCGCGTTTCGGGATCAGCTTGTGAGTTACCGGCATATTGGATGTGACTGCTAATTACAGTTATTTAATTTTAATTGGCAGTCACATCCATTAATAGATAGCATTTCACCATATCATCAGGCGGGGTGCTTTCATATGTCGAGTCAAAATAAAATAAAAAAATTAATCGCAGACATAGCGGCTCCATATCGCCTATACCACGGAAGATGTTTTGTTGAGCTTTTAACCTTTTCCTACATAGTATTTTTATTTCCGTGAAAAAATGCGTCACGGTCTCAAGTGACCAATCAACGTAGTTTACCTATTGATTTGTTATTCGCTGATTGGTTACGGAGATGTCAAATATCAGTGCGGCGCATTTTCACTGCTTTTTCGATGTCATAATTAAGAGAATTAATTAGAGAATGAGACCTATGTCGGCAGTCGAAAAATCGGTTCGGTGCGTCTCGTTTCTTTCTTGAAAAATCGAAGTGAATTGGTCTACCAGCTTATGAGTTTTTTCCATTCTTTATACTTAAAAAATCACCTTTAGCTGGCATAGTGACAGCGACTAGCAACGGTAAACTGAATCGGTTTTATTAGTCGACGACGCTCCTGGAACTCCTCTTGGAGCACCCAGAAGACTTATCCGGCAAATGTCGGCAAATATCGACTTAGATGTCGCAGCTCAATTTTTTTTCCTTCATTAGAAAAAAGTTTGATTTTGCCCGCTTCATAATTTATGTCTTCTATTTAGTGTTCAGCAGATATGTGGTCTGGAATATAATGGATGTTTAGTGTTTACTTTTAATCTATTTATTTCTTGGACGAGACGTAAAATGTACGTTTAAATTATTTTTACAGTTTGATTGTTATCATCAGGATAGGCAGAGATAAAGGAGCGCCCCATTCTACGATTCTGACACAACTCTTTCGCTTCCCTCACATCCACAATTCTTTTTATATATGTTTTTTGTTTTGCTTAGGCATGGAAAATTATCCTAAGCTAAAATAATTTATAATATAGTTGTATTATGTATAAAAATACAACCTACAGTTCTAACCTTATATATTATGTAGTTGTAAAGAAATAGGTATCTCCAATCCAATTAAGAACCAACTGCGAACCAGAAATACATTGACGAACTAAGTAAGGTGGTGGAATATTAGAAACAGCAGAGAGCGAGGCTAGGCCAGCGCCTTGTAACCACTGTCAATAGGTCTTTTTACGAAGCTGAAGAGAAGACGAAATCACAAAGTTGGAGCAAGCCACTATCGCCAGCAATGATGCCGTTACTAAGGAGAGAAATAAAGTAAATATAATTTTGGAGTGGATACAGTACACATAATTTAGACGGCACTATAAACACTTTTTATTGTAAAAACAAAAGTGCATTAACGTATTTCAATTTCTAAGAAGCTTCATTTATTTATTTTATTGTGTTTTGTTTTGCAACGGAGTTAATTTATTTATTTAATGTTCTAAAATTATTACATTCGACCTCAAGGTCTCATATTTTATTGCCTTATCCTAAAGCCTTTTCTTTATTGTATGTAAATTATTTTTAGGATTTTATTCTAAATTGTTTTATTTATAAAAAAAGCCAAACGAAAAGCGAATGCGCAATTCCATCCTAACCAGTGCTTTTTTATTGTGGTTAAACGTTAAAGACAGCGAGCGTCCAGCTTGATGTTCAATTGGAGTAAAATAACCAATTAAGGCAACTTTCAAGCTTATCCTGAAACGCAACTCAGTTATTTTCCGGTTCTAGAGTGGAGACCACGAACCGGCAGACGCAGCGTAGGTAGGCCTGCCACTAGGTGGACTGACGACATAGTAAAAGTCACGAATAAACGGTGGATGCAACTGGCATCTTGTCGTTCGAAATGGCGTTCTAAGGGGGAGGCCTACGTTCAGCAGTCCTGGCTGATGATGATGCACGGTTTTTCCAAATACCTACATAATATATTACGATGATTTATGTGCCATGTCCAGCAACAACGACTCAGTATTGTTATGTGCTTTAATGTGAATTTTTGTTAAGTTGTAGGATATACAAAATAATTGTCCACTTGAGTTATTTGTATAGTTGTTAGTAGCTACTACCTACGTATTTGTCTAGATTTTGAGCAAATTAAATGCGAATAAAAACGTCTAGGAGAAGCGCCGTATCCAAAACCTCTTTATTATTAAAGTTTAAAAAGGAATAATATATTTTTTTTAAATAGGACTTGATGAAGAACATATTCCTGTAGTAAACCAATTTATAAAAACGCGTGCCACGCCACAATCAGACTAATAAGAGATACGTAGTATGTTTTATTAGTCTGTGGCCACAATACAACAATATGTATTTATTTTAGCTTGCACTTAAATTATATTGGCTAATAAAGAAAACTGGGTCATTGTCCGATGATTGCACTGACGTCTCTGGTCGCTATTTTGATCTGTATGCGTTTTGCGTTAGCTGTCAAACTATAATGCACCGGATGATTAGAGTACTCGACTTCAATTTAAAAATAAATAAATAACGTATTTATTTCGCGTGCATTTGAATTATTTTTAATTAGATTATAATCTGAGTAAACAACCATAACTTACCTCTAATATTTTTTTATTAAAAATTTTTCTAACTGTGTAACTGTACCTATCTCAACCGAGAGCACGGGTTCAAAACCACGTGCCGGTGTATTTTTGATATTATGTACTTTGACTTTATCAATCAATCAAATTGTTACTCACGCCTTTTTTCATTTATGTATAAAATTATAAATAAATGTTATTATAAGTACCTACATAATATATTATATTTACATATAAATATATTATGTACTTATTTACGTGGTAAATATATAATAAGATTTAATTTAAATAATTATGTGTAATTTATTCATAATTATATTTACGTACCTACCTATAATTAACTATATAGTTTTACAATAACCAAGGTATAGGTAATAAAATATAATTGTTAAATTATGAAGTAAGGTACTAAAAATATACCTAGTTATAAGTATATATATAGCGCTTAACTGAGAAAGATCCTGTGGTAGTGATTGGTGCAGAAGGGGTGACATGTGAACGAAATCATCGCACCCTACAGCACCGGTCATTACCGCCGGAACCTTCTCAGTGAAGCGCTGGTAGAATAGTATTCTAACTTTATTGAGTAGATGTTTATTACAATATAAATAAGGATAGGCAGACACTTTGAACCTCGCATCTTTTCACAATCTGGCATTGGTAACAAACTCACACAAACAACGCGTAAAGTTACAAGTTCCATTTCCGGTCGGAGCGAAGATTTGTATCATATTATGTATTTGTAATATTTCATAATTAATTTGTAATTAACAACAATATTTTATTAAATAAAAACAAACGAGCCAGATATTTGCTTCGAGTCTGGTTGTTAAAGAGTGGTAGGCAGACGATTCGGGCTAGTACAACCACTTTCAGGTGTACAGAACGTGCAGTGACTAAGTCGCTTTTCGGAATCAGCAGAAATAGTTAGCCCGACTTAATGAATGCGACTGCTACTTGAATTGATTTAACTGTACCAGCTGTTGCCTCCATACATGCACTCCAGCGAGGAACATTTTACTCCAGCTTAACGTCATGCGGGTTGCTGTCATTTAAAAAATCCCATTCAAAATTCGCATATAATCTGTATAATTTATATATTTTAGTGCAAATAATTTATTTAAAAAAACTTCATAATTCTAATGTGCAGTATTACGCAGGCAATGAATGAAGTATTTTATTGCGCCCCTCTGTCCCTCTCAAACCCCGCGCACCCCGCCGCACTACCCTTTGCCGGCGCGCGCCAGTCTTCGACGGAACGCCATCCGGGTACCTCGTGCTGTTTGGTGATAAATCGCATTTTGTTGTATAAATATAGTATGCGCGCGCCTATATATATTAAATTTTGACTAAAAACAAACATCTATTATTCTACCTTGTCTTCGTACAAAGTTCAAGTGAGGTGTATTATTGTTTTCTTATAAAAGTTTTCGACTCAGCAGTGCAGTGTTTATATGTCGGATCAGTCCGGCGCTCGGCAGGGACGTCGCCCCCTGCTCTGCTGCTAAAGGTGAGGAGACTTGCTTATTTTGGCTTTTTGTTTAAACCGCATGCAAGTTATTATATTTTTCCGGCGTTGTTTGGAACGCGCGAAACTTAGATGATTTATTATTGTGACTCAAAAGTAGTATTTACAGACTCGCACTTAAAATATAACATTAAAAAACATTATCTTATTCTTTTTTAAATTATGTTAATTAGATCTTTATACAGATAAAGGATAAATCAAATAAATAAGTGGATACAGGATAAATAAAACCTACAATTTGTAATTTTATATTATTTACTATAATGTATGAAGAGATTTGTGGATGTGAAGGAAGCAATATAGTGATGGCATGACCGTGAAATTCGGCGCTCCGTTGTATGTGCCTATCCCTATAGTTCAGACATTTCATTTGTTTTAATAATTACGTTTCTTATTAAAGTACCCCTATTTGAATTTTTTTATTGGGGCTCGATATATCGGGCAGCATGTTCAGCTGGAGTAAGGTCCATGAATGGAGGTGACTGCTAGTAAAGTCTTTAAACCTGTCCTTGTCCCCGTGGCAATCAGGTATTGTTTTAATAGCGTTTATAATGGTTCATAAAACCTAAGTACTAAAAAGTACATCGTCATTTTTTTTTTTATTGAGGCTCGCCATCTGACCTCGACTTGCCGGAAGTCTAAGAGCGCCGAAGATTGAAAAATAATGATTCAGCTTACGGTTGCCTCAGTCGCTGACGCGACGTTATGCCGGTCATATTCTATATTCCCATGTGTTCTCTCCATCCTATGACCTTGGATCTTTCAAGCGATGCGTGAAGAAGCCGGCATAGTGACAACGGCTGGGGCAGCCGGAAACTAACTCAGTTTTTTCAGTCGTCGTCACTCTTGGATCTCCTCTTGCTTATTATCGGGCCGGTCGAAGTCAGATGTCGTGTCACAATAAAAAAAAACTGCATTAGAACCGTTTACAACAATAAACACATTACTGTTATTTTTTCAAAATGTATTTGTGTCAGTCTTAATAATAAAGACGATACACCGCAAATTAAGTACGTAATCAGCGCTCACAAATAGGTATCGACTTTTTATTTAAACATCTTGCTTTGGGATGTTGAATAAAAGTTTGTAAAAAAAAGGCGTGACCGTAGTAGTGAAATTGTTCATGCAAATCAAGAGTCCTCGGTTCAAAACCACTTTGATGAATTTACTTTGGTAGGTAGTCCAGCTTCTATGGTACATGCACTTTTAGTAGCTTAGATTAGATATGCTATAAAAATGGTAGCTTATAAAAATTGTTAAAATATAGTAGCCTCACCGAACTGGAGATATGAATGTAAAGATAAGCCTACCATTGTAGGTAATTCAATATTTTCCAAGATTATCTTGGTTACTGTCTAGTAATATTTATAAAGCTTCCGATGTAGGAATGTTTGTTTTTCATAATGATTTCTGATAATATTGTGTTATGATAACATCTTCCTGTGTTAGCATAATACTATAATTATCTAATAAAAACTAAAAAAAATGACCTTGATCTGCCTGATGGTAAGCATGATAGAGGTCGAAGAGTGCCGACGACTGAAAAAACTGAGTCAGTTCATAGGTGCTCCACGCATCGATTAAAGAATCCAAGGTTGTTGGATGGGGAGAACACATGGGCATTCCACTTGTCGATTGTTCTACAATGAAACGACGCGCGACGTTTCGAACCTATTCGTTCAACTGCCCATTTGGTCGACAAAATGCAGATGCTTCTCCCGACCTAAGTGGGTGGGGATCAATATGACAATTTAACTTTGTTGTAGATTTTCGGTACAAGTTACTTTGGCCCGCATTGCAAACCAACCAGTTCAGACTTTCTATACCATTCTTTCAATTCCGACTTCCTATTCTATTCTTCCAATTCAGACCTTCTATTCTATTCTTCCAATTAAGACTTAAGACTTACCAATTAAGAGTCCTCACTTTTACCAAACGATTTTTGGAATAATCTATGGGCAAAAATACATTTTAGTTTTTTAGGCATGGACCGCAATACAGCCTAACGTCGTGCGGGAGCTGTCATGTGTCGAGCCATAATATTAAAACAAGCTAAATGATATGCTATATATGCTCTGGAGGGGTTCAACTCTCCAGAGACAGGCGGCTTTACGCGTCCTATATCGCCTATACCAAGAAAAATGTTTTGAGAAGCTTTTTAACCTTGTTCATACCACGTCGTCACACCCGTGATATGCGTTATACAGGTCAGAGAAGCATCCGCCGCATATTATTTTGTTGACCGCATCGGTGGTCAAACTAAAATGTGCGGTGCGTCATTTCTTTGTAGAAACAATCTACAAGCAGAATGCTTTACCAGGCCATGTGTTCTCTCCGTCCTATAACCTTAGATCTTTTAAGTGATACGTGAAGCAACAGCTTTGGTCGGCATAATGACAGCGACTGAAGCAAGCATGAACTAAATCGGCTTTTTTTAGTCGTCGACACTCTTGGGCATTCTATTAATTGCCATCAGGCAAGTTGAGGTCAGATATACCGTGGAGAATATTTCGAGGAGCACCCGGACATTCTCCATGGTATATACCCGCACAGGTCCCAAAGCATCTGCATTTTGTCGACAGAATCAGCAGTCAAATTAAAAGATTCGGTGGTCTTTGTAGAAAAATCGACAAGTGGAATGTGTTCTCTTTATCCTTGGATCTTCCAAGCGATGCGTGAAGTCGCACCTTTGGCCAGCATAGTGACGGCGACTGGGGCAGCCGTGTGGACTCAGTTTTTGTAGTCGTCGGCACTTTAAACCTTCTCTTGCTTACCATCAGGCGGGTCGACGTCAGATGTACAGTAACAATAAAAGCCAAACTTTTCCACTCTCTTAGGAGATATAGGTACCTACCTACCTACGAGTATATAACTGGTAGGGTGTATGGATAAGACATAACAAGACAATATACCGCAAATTTTATTGGGTAAAAATATTATGTTATCCTACGCATTTACTTTAAATAAATATAGGTTTTATTCATTTACCATCAAGCAAGTCAAGGTCAGATGTCAAGTTACAATAAAAATATATTACGTTGTAGGTACATTGTTTACGAGTTTCTGCCACTTAAATACCCACATTTTTTACATTTCTATACTAAGCTACTAGAGAGCTTGTGTCATAGAAACATGACGACCAAAGTATATATTTCAAATATACATTGATTGCGGTTTGTGTGACCATTGCACTACCACTGCACCACGGTCGCCTATAAGTTCCTAATCTTTATAATATCTTATTGTGACTCGGAGTTGATAAATGGAGTTGACTGCTGCAGGTACAGCCAATCCAGAGATAATGAAAACAATATTCTTTTCTTAATATAAAATCGCTAGATGTCAAAATAACTATTTCGTTTAATTTATTACATTTTTAATATACTTACAAAGTTTCTTGTAACTTTGCTTTGTGACTGGACATATGACAGCATATTTTCCAATTACATTGTAATCTTCGTACATTAAACTATTTTAAAATGTATGTGCAACTGTTAATACAATTAGGCCCAAGTCCTAATTGTATTAATACAAAATTAATGATGCCCTTAGTTATACAAAATGTGTGTGTAGTTGAATCGTAACAATTATACTATCAAATCAAAATGTCACGCCTTTTTCCACGGGGATAGGCAGAACCAATAGAGCGCTGTTTGCTACGATCCTGACACAATTTCCTCGTGTCCACCACAATTCTCTTCATAAAATCTCTAAAATACAACTACAATATTATATACAATTATACCATTTGTCTCGAATTCCGGGATCGTTACATATTGTGGGGAATTGGGTCACGCGTTCTCAGCAGAACCACCCTGACCTCTCCCCCTTGTACCCTGGGGAGCTGCAACTGACAATATCAAATGGTGTAATTGGCCAGCGTTTAACAAATTAGAGACTTAACTTTACCAGTTATTAGGTAACTTAGTTAGTTTTATTTGACGATAGGCGTGGCGCTTTGGTTAGTTTAGCACATCAGTTCTTTACGCGTTCGATTCCCGGTCGGAGCAAATATTTGTATCTTTTTTTGTAATGTTTAGTGAATAGAATAAATATAACAAATATTTGTTAATAAAAAAAGAGGCGGACTTGCTTTGGGTTTGGTTGTCAAACAGTGGTAGGGCAGTAGTGCCCAGTCTACCTATTCACCACTTACAAGTATTAGTTTTGCGATCTGCTTGTAAGTTGCCGGTTCCAACTAAGCCGGCATAGTGGCGTAGTCGTCCCCATTCCTTGACCACGTTCTAGCTTAAAATCAACGAGGTGCAGTTATATTATGTCGAATAACAATAAAAAAATCGGTTAGCTGTAAAGTCGGTTTACTGACGATAGTTGAACGTGACAACGTCATAAGAAAATACTGATGGAATGGTTGTATTTTTCAAAAGAACATTTTAAGTTTATTTGTTTGATAGATATTTTGTATGGATATGGAGGAGATAAATGGAAATCACAATTGAATTTAACAAGTTACATTTATTTGTACGCATAAATACAATTATGTCATTTTTTTATTGTATATTAAAATATTAAATATTAATAGTATTAATATTAGTAATATTAATAGTACGCATCGTTCACTCAAGTAGGAGAGAGACAGATGTCGAACGCTTCCGAACGCTGAAGCCGATTGTGCCTCTTTGTCGCTCGTTCCGCGCTCTCGCTTGCACCTCAAGCCTTAAATGGAACCCCTCAGAGCGAGGTAACGCCGCATGAGTCATGTTTTTCGTGCGCACAGCCGGCTCCATCGAATTATAAGACATTTTCACGTCAAAAATAAAAAAAGTTGTGACGTACGAAAAACACGAAAACAGGTGTTTTTTGCCATAGGGTGAAAAACACTGACTTATTTTACAGTTGCCTTAATTGCTGTCACTATGCCAGTCAGTAGTGCTTTTTTACGCTTTGCTTGCAGGATTGAACCCATGTGTTCTTCCCATTCTATAACCTTTATGGCTGGGGAGGAGAACATGGGTTTGCAAAGCATTTCATAAATATTTTTATATACAATGTAGCTCAATAGGTTTTATTTTACATTTGTATTTATTAGAATTGTGGTTGTGAAGGAAGCAAGGGAGTTGTGTAAGGATCGTGGTAAGTGGCGCTCCATTGTCTCTGCCTATCCCTGTGGGAATAAGGCGTGACAATTTGATTGATTGAATAATTTGTATTTATCATCTAGCAGACACGATTGACTGTATCCAGCGCATATGTATAAAAACCCGATTTCAGCGCCACCTACCTAGTCCATTTGTAAATCTAAAAAATCCATTTTACCGTGCACATTTTCTAAATAAAATCGGTCAAGTCCTTTAGGAGTAGTAATGTACACACGGATAGAAGACATATATACATATATTTTTACCCATTTGTTTGTCAAAAATAATTAACATAAAAGCTATTATTTCGTGACTTAATTATTACTCTATCTACTAATACGCTTTGACCAACATTATTGTGAATGAGTCATTCTCATAAAAAGAACCAAAAAACATAATTTACAAATTAATAAAAAATGTAATTTGCTCAGTTCAGTTCAGACGTAACTGCTATTACGTCTAATTTTTGTTTTAATTTACTACAATAATTGGCAAATGGCGCCCTGGCTGCCCTGCTGCATTATCCCTGCCTATCCGTGTAGGAAAAGGGCGTGACAATTTTATTGACACAATAATTGATTTCATTTTATTTTTACATTTATAAACTAAATTACTAAAAGTGCTTGTATCTTTGAAACGGGACGACCAAAGCAAAGATTTATTCATTGGTATAGGAAGGTAGTTTTGAACTAGGGTCTCTAGTTTTACGAGACCGTTTATCTACCACTACACTTCATTGCTATGCTTTGTTAGCCCATGTGTTCTCTCTATCCTATGATCCTTCAAGCGATGCGTGAAGAAGCACCTTTGGCCGGCATAGTGACGGTGACTGAGGGAGCCGTGTACCATTCGGTTTTTCAGTCGTTGTCACTCATGGACCTCCTCCTGCTTATCATTAGACGGGTCGAAGTCAGATGTCGTGTCACAATAAAAAAAAATCATACGAAAATGACAGTCATTTGAGATTTGAACATCATAAGATGGCTTCCGATTACTATTTCTGTGACTGTCTACCTAATCTAATAATAAACATTGAAGTTGCGAAACAGAATAACGAAGAACAATTGTTGTCTCAATCTACTTCATTTAATATGCAAATGAACTGTACTGATGTGGCCCATAATTGTTTTAACTACAGATACAATTGTCTTCCTTTTCACTCCTAACACCATTCGCATACTAACGAAAGAGATGGATAATGTGACGGATTCAAAAAGATGAAGTCATTGGCCATATTCGGTGATCTAAGCGCTTCCCTGACCATGCTTTGTAACGGGTTATTTGTTTTTTTCTTCTTCTATAAATATGTTCGTAATCTAGTTTTTATCCTCTAATAATGTCGGCAGGTGTATGAGTAATACAAGTTTGACATGAAAACTTAATTAATGTTTTTATACAATAGTCATTTACCCAATATCAATCAATCAAATTGTCACGCCTTTTTCCCACAGGGATGGGCAGAGACAATGGAGCGCCATTTACCACGATCCTTACACAACTCTCTTGCTTCCTTGACATCCACAATTCTCTTCATACAAGCTCTGTGGTTATGGGCACTAGGCAACCTAGCTTTCTTGAGGATGTCTCCGATTTGATCGGAAAACACTCTCCTGGGCCTGCCTTGTTTAACGCATCCATCCACATCAGATTTACCCAATATACAACAATAAACATACTTGCAACAATGGAATATAATAGTTGTCTTTTTTTTTTACTTCGACTCGACATCTACCTCAACCTGCCTGTAGGCATAAAAAAGTCGCCTCAGTTCATATGGCATGGCTTAGTGTTACTTACTAGTGGTCATATTTTTACTCCTGTAATACTCTCAAATGTCGAAGGAAACATGTGGATGTCATGTCGACTGTTCAGATTTCTTTTTCACGCTATCGACTTTTTGAATGATTTGCCAGTTAAATTTGTTTCGAGTTACGAATTTCAGTGTGCGTATAAACCTGCAGATGAGCGTATCTCGTCCCCCGCAGGTTGTCAAAAAAATATGTTCGGGCAATGGATTTTTATTACAATACATTTTTTATTATTTCTCTAAAATCTGATATCTGTTGTACTATGTATATTTGAAAACTGTAGTGCTATAACATCTTTATTGTTATGTCAAAAATACATTTTATGTTGGATTCATAACCGAAGCAGAATGCTTGTAGCAAAATCTCATGTATTGGGTAACATTTAATAATGAGTTATTTCGAACTCTTAGAATATGTGCAGCGCGTTTATTGCAACTCCATTGAATGGCCCTCACTGCATCCGGCTCGTAAATTGTTAAATGTTTTCACACAGATCCACAACAAAGCTGAAACTGAGCATAAATTCCACCGGGATAAATTGAGCAAAGGTAATCGGGAATTTAATTAGTTTATTGAACGCTTAAATTTGTTCCAACTTTGTTAAGCGTTACAGTTTTGTTCACCGTTAGGAGCTATAAACTTTATTATTTTTATAAAGATTGTACAATCAGTTGTAATAAATATAATATTAAATCATGCATATAAATATATATTTTTGATATGTATGTATATTATGGTTTTTTGAGTTCCGATTACTTTAAAGATATTTAAAACTGACTGGCCCTATTTTTAAATTTCTCTCCCTTCTACCTAATTTGTTAGCTGTTAAACATATCACAACAGCAACCAAAAAAAACTACCGCGGCCTTCATTCTTATTACCGCAAATGGTATGCAAAAGTATTGATTGAAAGAGTGTTGTATGAAACAGATACGTTTTTTTAAATTGTGAAACGACATCTGACCTCGACCCGCCTGATGATAAGCAAGAGGAGGTCCAAGAGTGACGACGACTGAAAAAACCGAGTTAGTTCCCGGCTGCCTCAGCCGCCGTCACTATGCTGGCCTAAGGTGCTTCTTCACGCATCGCTTGAAGGATCCAAGGTCATAGAATGGAGAGAACACATGGCTGGCAAAGCATTCCACTTGTCAATTGTTCTACAAAGAAAAGACGCACCGAACTTTTTAGTTCGACTGCCGATTCGGTCGAAAGAATGCGGATGCTTTCCCCGACCTGTGCGGGTGTTACGGGTGTGGAAGGACGAGGTAAGGACCCATATATGAGATGCGCAATCGGGATTTAGGACTAAATGAGACAGACCGAGAAGGGTGTTTTCCGACAAAGGATGTTTGAGACATCCTCAAGAAAGCTGGGATGCCTGGTGCCCATAACCGTAAAGATTGTGTAAAAAGCATTGTGGATGTGAAGGAAGCGAGGGAGTTGTGTCTGGATCGTGGTAAATGGCGATCCATGGTCACTGCCTATTCCTCTGGAAAAAAGGCGTGACAATTTGATTGATTTTAATTATAATTATATTGATATTGCAAATTAATCTAACAACACTTAATGTTATTATCTCAGATTTTCATTAAAATTAACAATTTATCGATTTACTCGTATAAACATCACTGGACAAACACTTGCAGAGTTTATCTACAATGATCTCATGTGGCTATGTATATGTTTATATATTAAAATGGGCTGTAGAACTCGTTTTCAAAGTGTATCCAAAGTAATAATTAATTCGTTGGTAACCCGAGAATAAGTAACGACCCATCATCCCCATCAGAACGGAGTTATGTTTGTTAATCCATCCATCATAGTATTAATCTTTATTCAATTTATCTCCGCATTGTATAAATCTTATATTTGGATATTTTTCTTATAATTTAGCGCTTCCTTCCGACAAAATGTAATGGCAATTTGATTAAACTCAACATGACACTGTAAATTGGTAATGGAGGATAATTAAGCGCGATCGTGGTGTAGAGTGGTAGTGAAATGGTCTGGCAAACCGAAAGGCCCCGGTCTTAAAACCATTTGCCGGGACCAATGTATCTTTGATTTTGTAGAATCTATTGATTGCCGTCAGGATATTATCTATATATCGGCTCGTGTAGCAAATCACATTACGTCTACCTTGCGCCGTGGTTGGGTAACGACTCTCTCACCTACGTCGCGTCGTGCTTTCCGAGACGACAGAATCATGTCTGTTATATGTATGTATGCATTCACTACAGTATGGATGTATCAAACACATTTAGTGGCTGAATTAATTAAATTGAAACTTACCTCTTTAAAATTAAACTTTTATTAAAGCGACTGTTCTTATTATATCTTTTGCCGCGAAAATGTTAACCCAGAGACAATAAAATATAGTGTGATATAATTGATATAAGTTTTAATGTTAATCATTGTGCATGTTTTTATTATCAAATGTATTCATATAATATATCTTTAAATCCGCCTTTTCTATATGTATAACAAAGGAATTACAAGTAAAATGCTCGTGACATTCTTAGATGTTTTTATTAAAGAATTTATATTGTAAAGTTGAAATTATATTAATTGCTGAGATACGGTCGGAAATCTGCGTCTACCCACGCAGAACATTGTCATGTAAATATAAAGACAAATATTGGTAAAGCTTACCTGCCTAGCATTGACCTTGCGAACTCCGGTACTCCACAAACGAATGCTCATTTATTTTGTTTCTTGACCAAATTTATCGTTATTATAGATAGCACTGAACTACGCAAAATGCATTTTTGAGGGTGGTAAAACACGAATAGTATGCAAATCCTTATTAACCCTAGATAGCTAACGTTACTAAAATTCTATGAGAAGCTAACCATTCGACTTTTTGACGAACACTATTTAAATGCCTATTTCAATATTATTTAATGTTATTACGTCTAAGATTTTTATCATTATAGATAATATAGGATAAAATTAAAGATAATTTGTAATAAAATATAATATTTATTTAGGTTTTGAGTACAAAATCACACATCTTAATGGCACATAATTATAAGAGATCAAAAAGGCACTGAATCTTAAATCAACTTAATAGGAACTTTTTTAAAAAAACATGTTATTTTTTCTTTTAGTTTAGTAAACAGAAAATATCAAAATAAGTAGTAATTATCTTAAAACATAATTTTTTTGGCGCAATTGGGCTAAAAATCAAGTCAATGTCCGTCGCAAATGGGAACTATGCAACTATAGCAAATGTTTTTGTAATACGCCTTTTTTGTAGGAGCACAAGCCACAACTCTTACTTTTCCTTAGTGGGACATTTTCTGGGACCAATTGAGTTTCAGAACCAGATGGAGCATGACCTTGACTTTGTCCTTCAGCAGGATCCTCATCATCCAATCATCGTTACACCCAACACTTCTCTTATTATTTCTTTTACACTTCGCGGCATTGTAGGTGTTTCCAAATGTAGTTTTAGCCACGGTAAGAACGTGCTGATCTTCTTGCTGTACAAATTAAATTTAACGAAAAAGTTTGAGATCATGTATTTCCCTCTACGGGAAGGCCAAATATGCCTATTTTTTCCTCTAAATTGTCTGTGTTAAGTGGACGATATTTTTGGAAGCAGATAAACATTCTCCTCGCGACTCACTAAATGGATGATCATCCGAAGAGAAGCTTTCTTGTTACACAATATCTGTAGGCAGTTTAGCAGTATCCGAGGGCTCGTCATGAAAATCACTCTCCGCATCATTCACCAACAGTTCGTCCTCAATCTCACTGTCAGAATCTTCCGTTGTGGATACATAGTCTTCGTCATCCAATGCCTGAGCTATTTGCTCGTCTGTGATGGTGGATCTTCCAGCCATTCTTCACTCTAAACGTAATAACTAAAACAAACAAGCAAACTTTTTGTGTGTTGACTACACCCAAAAAGTTACATATAAGCTAACCATTCGTCAAAATGACGAGCAAAAAGTGGGTATCTCAAAAACTATGCAACTTACCGCCAAATCGCAACTACCGTTCGACGCAGCTCTGCTCGCACCGAGTTAGTTCAACACCGCACCCGTGTGAATGGAAAAATAAGAAAGTGTCGGCGATATATTTATTGAGTGTTCGTAATTTTGACGAACGTTAGCTATCTAGGGTTAAAGGTATTCCCACCACAGGTATAAAAATGAGTACAATCCTTTATTCCCAAAGAAATAGGCAGAGACAAGGAAGTGCTATTTTCACGATTCTGACACAACTCTCTTCAAACTCACTCACAATTCTCTTTATACCTACTATAGTTTTCGGCTTTTTGGAAGAATGCCCCATACATCAAAAGTTTCAATACTATCGTCAATAGTATCGCTGGTGGATGACACAATCCATATAATGCTTCAATTCAAGCGAATATCTCGCGTAAATATATGATCAAGACGTGCATATACCCGGACCCGAACCGACACAACACCGCACTGTCGTGTCAACCTGTGTAGATGAGCCCCGTACACTTAGATTAAGAATACAACATTGTACTTTTGATTGAAGCCCGTATAAGATAATGTGCGGCGATAAGAACCACAGATATCTTCATTTGGTCATAGTAATAATTTGTGACTTTAAGATGACCGTTCAGTAGGAATATACAATTGCATTCCAAAAGCGAATGGAAGAACATCCCCGTATCGATACCAAATAATCACTAAGTATCTAAATGAATATAAAAGAAGCTGTCGTGCACATGTACTCGTAGAACTATATTTTAATTATAGTCTTTAAGCCACGAATTAATTTTAACACATAAAACTTTGTACGTTCATAACAGTGGAGTTGAAGTTCGAAGTTTTGAAGGATATTTCCTTGTAACGTTTGCCGCTGACATTCCTGTCAAACTTACTACTAAGAATGTCGTCTATTGTCTGTTTATGAAGTCTAAATTACATTATGAAATTGATGACAAGAATTTTAGTAAGTTTTGATTTTTATGTTATTAATTTATATTTTAAAATCTTAAAAAGAGGATGGGGGTCGCACTGGCTTATAGGTTATGCGCACGGGGGAAATTGAGGCGTTACGAATTGATTAATTTATTAGATTAGGGCAACTGTAGCTGTAATAAGTCTATAATAGAATTTATACGCCCTATATGAAGGATATATTTTTCAGCCTATATTTTTAGGAACGTCCCCAATTTAATCATGATACGAATCTTTTATGTCGTCACTATATTATCCATCACCCTAATATTTTAATGTATACATATTATAAGTTAATGGCAAATATAAAAATCTTTTTGAAATATTATTTTAATACGCGTCTGGAATATTTTAGCTGTACACAAATTATGGAAGAGAATTATGGCAGTGAAATGGAAAGTAAGTGACGTAAATATTAATATGACTCGCTGATTTTGCTGTTCAAACAGCTAAGTACAATATTATAGAAGTGCCAACCAAATTAAACTTTAATAATGTACATTAAATTACATAATATTATATACTCGGTATCCGTATGGTCCGATATTCGAGAGGGAAAATATCTGTTACTTTTTAGCAGATCTTTAACGGATCAGTAATGAAATAATAATAATTATTATTTATTGTCACCGCGATCTTACCTGTATATGCGTACTCTTGTACATCACCCTGCTTACCATGCAGGGTGATGTACAAGAGTGCCAACAACTAAATCAACCGGCAGAGTTGACGACTGCCTTAGTCGCTTAAAGGATCCAAGGGTATAAGGATAGGGAGAACATGAGCTGATATTTTGTACTATTAAGTTAGAATAATGAAATAATAATAACCTAAATACTTTTATTCCCTAAAAAATATATTTCTATATCACAAAAATAGGTTACCTATCGATTTAGGGTCTGGGTGCCGACTAAGTGCGAAAGTTGAGATCCGATGCTTAACTGAGGATCCGTATCTGCATTACATTTTTAACGATTCGGCACATCTCTACGTAAATTATTATCCATTTTAGATATGTATCGTGATGCCAGTTGATAAATTAAAAATAAAATGTATATTGTTAGTTAAAAACGAAACAGGTAAACAAAACAACGATGATAGTAATAATTTTATCAATAGTTACCTACTACTATCCCATTTACTCATATAAACAATTACATGAAGATAAGCTATTAAATACACTCATTAAGTTCTCTTTGATTTTGTTGTTGTATTGCCCATCATTACTCTCGAATGAATCATTACGCCTACGACTGTTGCCTCAGTCGCTGTCATTATGCCGGCCAAATTTTTAACACAACTTTAATATATACATCTCATCATAAGAGTCGTGGCCCCTAAATGTTGGCCTGTTGGAAAAGCTCAGGGTCACTCAGCGGGCAATGGAGAGAGCTATACTTGGCGTGTCTCTGCGCGATAAAATCCGGAACGATGATATTCGCCAATATATTCGGAGTTACCGACATAGCTCAAAGGATTTGCGAGCTGAAGTGGCAATGGGCTGGCCACATCGCTCGAAGAACTGACAACCGATGGGAAAGAAAGGTTCTATAGTGGAGACCACGAACCGGAAGACGCAGCGTAGGTAGATTTCCCACTAGGTAGACTGAAAACATAGTGAAAGTCACGAATAACCGGTAGATGCAAGTGGCATCTTGTCGTTCGAAATGGCGTTCTAAGGGGGAGGCCTATGTTGAGCAGTGGACGCGTTCTGGCTAATGATGATGATGATGCTGATGATACATCTTATAGTATATTATTATTTATTTGTTATAAATTGTGTAATATTTTTTTATAGGAAATGATATTAAAGGGATACAAACAAATAAGGAAAATTTTTGTACAAGAAAATATTTATTCTTGTAAACAAAGTTTTTTTAAAAATAATTTATTTCGTCATTTACATTCCTAACATGAAGTAATCTGACAACCCATGTTTTTTGTTATACTCTTTTTTTATACATCAAATTAATATATTTTTGTTATAAAAAAAAACAAAAGTTGTAATTAAAAACACCACTAATTATTATTAGTGCCTCTTCACACGTTCCAGTTGCCGGATAGTCGGTGCCGGGTAACAAGCGGCGGCGGCGTAGTGCGTGGGCACTGGGCTTCTACACGCTCCGGCGTATTGCCCATACATTTTGCCGCTGGTTAAACTGGCTGGTGTCCGGCATCGACTACCCGGCAACCGATACGTATGAAAAGGCACCTCTTGTTGCTTCGACGTATGGCAGCACTCTGCCTGATATGCGGTCTACGAATAGAGGCGACTGCAACTACAAATAAAAAGTCGTATTTACTATCCCGATAACCTTCAAGCTGATCCTAAAATGCGACTTCACTTGAAAGTGATGGTACTACCCCGGTTTGGCAGGCTGGAGGTAAATGACCACCAACTCTCTGCCTACCTCTCTTAAAATAAGGATAATAATAAAGGAAATTTAAGCGATACCTTAATTTTGTCAGAGTGACGTACAAAGACTTTTTATTCAACTTGAAGGAAACAATAAAGAATTAGCCTAATTTTGTATATTTTTCGGATGCCTAAAGAAGCTTGTTTAATTACTTTGTGTAATTTTTCATTAATTACAATGATAAAGCAAAATGGTAATGCAAACCAAACAAGTATCACTTTGTAAATTTACTTTTGTCAATATCCAACATCCTGGCCTCGTTTTTATTGAAACAGTTACAAATTATCCTTGGCTAATGGGTAAGTTTATCGATTTACTTATTTTTTACATTACAATAACAAAGCAATTTCATTAAAAGCGCACCCATAAAAGGCAGTCCAAGTAGATATTTCAAAATATGTTTCAATAATAATTTAATTTATATAAATGAGTGTTGTCCTTCCTTACATGCTATTACTGGGAAGGTGTTTTTTCCTTCGTTAGTGTTATTGTTTCTCGCCGGACGTATTAACGGTCCACGACAGGACGTGACAAGGACGACAGCCTAAAAAAGTACGAAATCTCGTCTAAATTCATAGCGCGAAAAACGCTGCGGCCTCGACGTCAACGGCTACGCTTTATCGGCGAAATAAAAAGTATTTTATTAAGATGACACGGGTGGTGCATCAGACATACGAGTCTGCTCGTTAGTTCTGGGTTCAATTCCCTTTCGGAGCATAGATTTGATTCATAATATTTATTTGTAATGGATGTGGTTTGAAAGAAGATGTATTCATAAGGATTGGCAAAGGAATGTTTCAATTAGTTGGGAACATGAAAAGGTTGAGTAAAGTAAATTGACGAAATGAATTTATAAATCTGATGTCGATGGATGCGTTAAACAATGCAGGCCCAGGAAGGTGTTTTCCTACTAAATCGGGGACATCCTCAAGAAAACTAGATTGCCTAGTGTGGGCCCTTTAGAGCATACAAATGAAGAGAATTGTAAAAGGAGTTTTATAAGGAAGCGAGGGAGTTGTGTCAGGATCGTGGCAAGTGGCGCTCCATTGTATCTGCATTTTATTTTATTTGTAATACCTATCAGCTTATGGTGGCTTCATTTGTCGTCACTATGCCGGACGGGGTGCTGTTGTATGTCGGGCGACGATAATTATATATATTACATATCAAACTAAACAAATATGAGATGTAAAATTTAGTTTATCAAATATAAAATAAACTCACATTTACAAAGTTATTGCGATAGATACCAATTTATTTTTCCCCGCAGTTACTTTGAATAATCATATTCTACTTTGTATCAATTTAATGTTGAGATTTAGCTGTTATTTTATAATATATATTAATTTTTTCTACTTTCTATACTAGAAACAGGACGATCAAAATACATACATTTTCAAACTGCATACTAATTTATTTTTAACTCACAATCTTAGGAGATACGTGCGACACTATTCTTTAGTTGAGATTATTGTTTCTGACATCATCTTGACCCCGCGGTAATGAGTTCGTTGTTTAAATAAACGATAAAAATGTAGGTCACTGTCTACGAAAACATTCCATGTAAATAGTATTTAATTTAAACTTAAGCGCATCGCCATTACAAGCATATAGTTTTCTTCCTCTTCTTTACACTTTCTGAGTTTTAGGTACTTTCTGCTACTAAGACTAAAAAAAATAGTTTTATACAGTTATTCATTATTTTACTTTTGTGACGATAAGACCTTAGAGAGAATCTGCTGAACAAGATGGACCGTCCTTAATTTTATTTTTATTCAATCTTAATGATGCTATTAACATTTTTCAAAAGAAGTAAAATTTGCTTTGTTTCTTTGGAAACCTCACTTTTGTAATTCTTTTCTATCACACTGCTTTCCTTTCTAAATATTAGGACATCCAGGGAGCTCCTGACAGGTTCGCCTATATAAATCGATTGTTCTTTCACCTCGTTAAAAGTGTCTACATCTTAGGTAGATATTTATGTATGTACTTATATATTTATCAATATCAATATTTTTTCGTTAACATATATTCTAAGACCGTATTACTCTTTTGTTCATATTTCTACATTTCTGATCCTTCGAGCCGGATTTTCGCTGTCATTTATAAAAAAATTATCGATCAACATTAAAATAATCAATAAAGTTAGGCACTTTATTTGAAGTAGGTAGTAAAATTGAAAGATTTACATCGAATTTAAATGAATTTAGCAATAAATAAAAGTAGATGCATGGTTGTAAAACTAAACATTCCAATATTTATATCACACCTTTTTATTTAGAGCTTAGAACATTTTGTATTTTTAGTAATCTGTTTATATTAGTTTGATTTTTACACGAACGTGAATAATTGTATCGAGAGTTCGGGCTCGTAAATAAACATTCAAAAATAACTTTAATGTTTTCAATCTCGTTTGAGAAAAGTGTAAATAATCCTAAAGCTGATTGAAACCTTACGCGTCTACATTCAGACAAGAATTCTCGCTGACATGTTAATGAACTCATTATGTTAATTCATTGTCTTACTTTATTTACGAATGTATTTTGTTATCTACCCGCTTTGCTTGAATAACATTGTATTCGTGGTGCGGAAATGGTCACACAAACCGAGAATTCCCGGTTCAAAACCATTTGCCGATAGCAATGTATCATTTACTCTTAGTAGCTTAGTATAGAAATATGAAAAATATATTTTTTTGACTTTATTTACTTTGCTAGTGTATTTTGTTATCTACCGGCTTTGCTTTAATGACATTGCATTATAAATGTGTTAATATTATGAATGTTTAATTAATCAAGTTTAATTTTGGAATATGTATAATGTATATAATATGTATATTATAAATCGGTACTTGTTCATACGTTAATGTATGGAAGTGAATGTTGGGTGTGTCAGAAGATGCATGATGGCAGAATTAACGCTGTAGAAACGCGGTCTGTTCTTTAAGGAGTGTATGTTGATTGACGATAGCGGATAGAATAAGGAATAGCACAGTGCGCGATAGATGTGCATTGAAAGAAGATGTAGTTGTCACTACAAGGAATGACAAAGGAATGATTCGATGGTTGGGGCACATGGAAAGGATAAGTGAAAGTAGATTGACGAAGGCAATTTATAAATCTGATGTGGATGGATCAGGTGTTTTCCGAGGGAACCGGAGACATCCTTAAGAAAGTGCCCATAACCTTAGAGATTGTATGAAGAGAATTGTGGATTTGGCCGGCATAGTGACGGCGACTGGGGCAGCTGGCCGGCATAGTGACGGCGACTGGGGCAGCCGTGAACAAACCCGGTTTTCTCAGTCGTCGTCACTCTTGGACATCCTCTTGCTTATCATCAGGCGGGACGAGGTCAGATGTCGTGTCACAATAAAAAAAAAAATGTGAAGGAAGCGAGGGAGTTGTGTCAAGATCGTGGCAAGTGGCGCTCCGTTGCCTCTGCCTATCCCCATTGGAAATTAATTGATATATTTTTTTATTGAGCCACGACTTGCCTGATTCTAAGCAAGGGGAGTTCTAAAAGCGTTGACGACTGAAAAATTTCTCTCATTCGGTTGTCTCGGTAGCCGTCATTATGCCGGCCAAACTTATTTATTAGAGAGAAATAGTTTCGTTTAGTTCAAAGCTCTTTTGCGATTATGTTCAATTTTATTTTGCAAAAAAAATATAGGTTATTGTTTCAATTTCACAATAACATAACAATATATAAATTATTTTAATTTTCTTGTGGGCTGTACATATAACCTTTTCCTTTTCCCGTGTATTCTATTAAAATCAAGCAAAATTTTATTATAAAACATTATTTATCCTATTGAATTTTAAACAATAGACATTTGTAAATCGAAAGTAACTGTCAAAGCTATCCAAATCTCTATATATAAAAATGAATTGCTGTTCGTTAGTCTCGCTAAAACTCGAGAACGGCTGGACCGATTTGGCTAATTTTGGTCTTGAATTATTTGGAAGTCCAGGGAAGGTTTAAAAGGTAAATAAATATGAAAGTCCCGTGTAATATACAGCTGCTTGCGTGACGCACTTACCTACCGATATATCGATGTAGAAGGTTAGTTTCTGAAGGAGTGCTCTGACAGTTGTGACATGTATGGGGAAATTGTAGACAAAGTTAATGTGACCCTAAAATTTTGACATTTGACATTTTTAACTGTCAATTTTTTTTCTCTGTGATCCTTTGGCCGCTGACGGAAATTTTTTTCGCGCAATCGATTAATCGTCGAACATCATTTAATATGCGAAAATCAGAAAAATTTGACAAAATCGGACTTTTTCGATTCCTAAACATACAGGTCAAGTTAGAAATACAACTATCAAGTTAGAGAAACAATTTTGACGTCTACGTGTTTCGACTGAACCGCTAATAGACTCGGATTTTTTATTTTCTCGACGTCGGCGTCGCTATCGAACTAATCGTTTTTCGGATATTTTTCTACAATTTTTGTTCATGTTGACCCCTTAAAAGACCTCCAACATAGGTGTCATGTATAACAGCAGTATCTGTAAAACAGCCGTAAAATCCCTGTCAACTGGAAATCACGGTAGCTCTAGCGTTGGCTTCATCTGGAATAGCTGCGACTCTGCTAGAAGGCGGGCAAACTGCACATTCTGCCTTGAAAATATCATAAAACATCAGCGAAACACCAATTTGCAACATCGCCACAAATAGCGCAATGGCCAAGACCCTACAGGTATGCAAATTGATTGATTGATTGGGATTAATGCACAATGGCCCATAAGAGGTCACTGGAGGCACTGGACAGAACGTTGAAAGATTTTTGTGACAACCAAAATATTTTTGGTGGGGCCATGATTCTGTTGTCAGGTGATATTCGTCGGACTCTTCCAGTTATTTCCCGATCAACTCTGATAAACTGAACGCATGCCTAAAATTATCGAATTTGTGGCGATAAGTAAAGACACTCTAATTAACAACTAACATGCGAGTATTTTTGCAACAAGATGAAACTGCAAATGTCTTTGCGAAGCAGTTATTGTTGTTAGTTGTTGGAAATAATAAAGTCACAGTCGACACCTCGATTTTCTGTCACATCACATCACAGATTCAAAAGAGGAGCTTATTCAGCCTGTTTTCCCAGACATAGCGCAACAGTTCAATAACCATAATTGGCTGGGTGAACGAGCAATATTGTCAGGGAAAAATAAAGATGTCGAGGATCTAAATGCGACCATTAAGAATTTTCTTCTGGGACAGTTGGTTTCCTTCAAATCAGTCGACACCGTTATAAACCAGGATGAGGTAGTCAACTATCCCACGGATTTTAAATTCACTGAAATTGCTGGATTACCACTTCACGATTTGCAGTTTAAAGTAGGATCAGTTGTCATCATGCTGCTTGACATCATCGCAAGGCCAGTCGTTGAAAGTTTGCAGAATCAACTTGGAGTTTCTCTGTTTCGCGCATGGACAATATGTCGCGTGTTCGCGCGTCGGAAAACAGTCATTATTGTTTATTTACGCACCGCAAAACAAAACCAAAATTATAGTTTATCAGAACGCTTTTAATTGATTTACAGACTGTATCATAACTGTGTGTGTCTGTCAATATCAAATTGGAACCTTACAAATATTTCAGAAAAACTCTGTTTTGTAAGTAAGCAACATCATGTGTAATTAATCGAAAATAATAATAAAACCATTCATACCGAGCATTTTTTAAAATTATTTATGGATACCTTTTGTTTGTTTTAAGTTTATTTTATTCAAAAGTTTAGGTCTTTTATTCATCGATTGAGGCAGTACGAAGTCTGCTGGGTCAGCTAGTATAAAATAAATAATTCATCTTTACGTAACAATAGAACAATGTTGGAAAATCGCTTGGAAATACGTCGGCTAATTGGTAACGACTCAAAACGTCCAGTTAATCCACAACGGAAAAGGCAGCCAACGAGCGCGTGATAATGGCGGGCGGGAATTTTTAATTGGATTCAGTTGAAGTGGGCCGTCAGCAGCTGTTACCTGTATCACATATAACTGCATTTACCCCACTAACTAAACCACATTATAGAAAGAGAATATTAGACTTCATTACTGAAAAAATATATACATATATTATATTTTTTTTATTGTGACTCGACCACTGACGTTGGCCTACAAGCAAGAAGAGGTCCAAGACTGCCGACACTACGCCGGCCCAATGTGGTTCTTCTTGCATCACTTGAAGTATCCAAGGTTACAGGATGGAGAGAACACATGGGCTGGTAAAGCATTCCACTTGTCGATTGTTCTACAAAGAAACGACGCACCGAACCTTTTAGTTCGACTACTGATTCGGTCGGTAATTATGCAAATAAATGTATAATTGTAAAATTTTTTTTTTAAATTTTACAAATTTAAATCATTTTTCTTTTATTTCTCTTCCTGCACTGGAGAAATCAACGGATACATCTCCCAAAGATAAAATGTCACAAGGCATTAAGTTCGCGCCTTGTAAAGATTTGTAGTTATTTTTTTGGTTTGACTCGACATTGACACCACCCCACCATGATTGAAAGAAATTGCTAGTACAGATAAATAACTGCAGATAGGAGCACATCCACCTTCACGGTCTTGGTAATACCAAGACCTTCACGGACTGGATAAATGACGACCAGCTGTCTGTCTGCCTTCTACCACTCTTAATACAGACCGTATACTCTATACACTCGTATCCTTATATATCGACTGTACACATTAACTTAAACACCCGAAGCAAGTTTATATAACATTATCTAAGACAATGAAATCTGTGTTTGTTTTTAATTAACCTACTCCTTGAACCACGACCTCGACAAGTTTGGCCTGCAGGTTTTTGTAAGGACAATATTACATATTTAGGTACCTCCTACCTACCTTATCATCATAATCTACAAGTATATTACATATAGAGCAACAACGGAATTTTACTTAGATTATGTTTGTTTTTCCTTTAAGTTTTCGTACCTAAAGTATGTAGGAATGTAGGTATATATATACTGAATATATTATGTTATGTTTAATATTATGGAATTTATACCTTAAGAATATTGTATATTTATAAACTTTATCTAAATAAATAAATTAGTAAATTACTTAAATGCTTTGGGACGTGTGATTTAACATGTACACATAGCCTGTTAATGAGTGACAATTATAGATAGCGTTTCGGAAATATACCTATATCATATTGATCATTATACATATTTTTTAATTGCGACTCGACATTAGACCTTGTTCCGCTTGATGGCAAGTAGGAGGTGAAAAAACCGAGTGAGTCGTCACTATGTCGGCCAAAGGTGCTTCTTCACGCATCGCTTAAAGGATCCAAGGTTATAAACTTGGATCCTTCAAGCGATCCTATAGAATGAAGAGAACCCATGGGCTGGTAAAGCTGTTGTGGATTGTTCTACAAAGAAACAACCCGCCTAACTTTTTAGTTCGACCTACAATTATTTCCTATAACACGTCACGATAGATACAATAGTTTGACCCTGAGTACGAACCTAACCTTTTTGTTCGACTGCCGATTTGGTCGACAGAATACGAATGCTACCCCCGATGTGAGGGATGCGAAAAGTAGCTTTCTGTAGGAATTGAGGCGGCATAAAATCAAGAAGGAAGGTATTTGATAGGATTCTATGGAAATGTTTCTCTGTGAAGCGGTTCAGTAACCTTCAATACTCATGCTTATAGTCAGTCGAGTGGAACTCACGTGGTTTTCAATAAATAAATCATTTAGCTTACATTATAAAATTAAATAAATATTTATTAAAAATGTTAGACTTGTCAAAATTAAGTCATTGGTTTACCTTTAAAGTAAAGTCGTGTTCGCAAATATGGATTTATTCCGAATAAGGTAGATTATCAATAAATGATATTTCTGGTATATACTCGTATTAGTTTAGAAGTTTGTTTATGATAACAATTTTGCCTTTTTACATTCAGATATGCACATAAATTGGTTATCAAATCAAATTGTCACGCCTTTATTCTTACAGCGATAGACAGAGGCAACGAAGTGGTACTTTTCACGATCCTGATACTCTCGCTTCCATGTTATATTCCACGAAGTTACGCATTAAGGAATTAAACCTTATTCGTTGGAGCAATATTTCGTCCCTCTCCCTCTTAACCGCCTCTTCGTCCACCTCCTAACCGCGCAGAAATTGACGACAGGCGTGGACGAACGGTTTAGCGATTGGTTTGTTGCGCGTAAACTCCCGGGTTTGATTCCCGGTCGGAGCAAATATTTGTTTAATAGCTTTTATTTGTAATATTTAATAACATTAAATATTGCAAATATTTGTTAATAAAAAAAGAGATGGATATTTGCTTCGGGTCTGGTTATCAAAGAGTGGTAGGCAGTGGTACCCAGTCTGCCGACCCGGGGTAGTAGCACCACTTACAAGTATACAGACCGTGAAGTGATTTGGTCACGTTTTGGGATCAGCTTGTAAGTTGCCGGTTCCATCTAGGCCGGCATAGTAGATGTGATTGCTACTCACAGTTATTGAATTGTAGTAGCAGTGACATATATTCATGGACCACACTTCGGCTTAACATCAAGCAGGGTACTGTCATATGTCGAGTCACAATAAAAAAAATACAGAAACCTTATTTAAAATAAGAAACAATCTTTTTTTAGATAAAGTCTGATTGATATAGCTTTCTTCACATCCACAATTCTCTTCATATTATATAAACGCGGCTGTACATTTGAAAGTGGTTGTACTATCCAGATCACAGACTGGGCAAATGACTATCAACTTTCGGCCTACCATCTAGCCCCTGTTTTATTGAGTTAATAAAATTAATAATATGAATCAATATAGTGAGTGAAGTTAGGGAGTTGTATCAGGATCGTGGCAAGTGCCGCTTCATTGTCTCTGCCTATCCCTGTGAGAAAAGACGTGATGATTTGATTGATTGAGTTTTTTTATTGTGACACGACATTTGACCACGACCCTCCTAATGATAAGCAAGAAAAGGTCCAAGAGTGACGACGACTGAAAAAACCGAGTTAGTTCTCGGCTACCCCAGTCGCCGTCACTATGCCGGCCATAGGTGCTTCTTCACGCATCGCTTGAAGGATCCAGGGTTATAGGATGGAGAGAACACATGGGCTGGTAAAGCATTCCACTTGTCGATTGTTCTACATAGACGCACCGAACTTTTTAGTTCGACTGCCGATTCGGTCGACAAAATGCGAATTAATTTAATTCAGTTGTTTTGAGCATTAATTAATAATTTCGCATTTTAGATAAGCTTATGAATATTTTAATGTATTTCTTGCAAAAGTGAAACTTGCACATCCAGTTCTTTTGCATATAATACTATTTATGTAGTGGTAGGTCATTATGAAATAAAATCCATGGCCGGCATTAACGAGAATAAACAATTTATTACTTTATTATCTTTTAAATGTAGCCTTCGGACGAATGCGAAACGAGTAGATGTTTTTATTTATTTATTGTTATTGCCCGACATATGACAGCACCCCGCCTGATACTAGGTTTGAATGCGGTCACGGATACAGTTAAATAATTGCAAGAATTAGTCGCATCCACTATGCCGGCCTAGTTGGATCCGTAATACTACCCTGCATCGCCAGACTGGAAAAATAACCTTCATCTCTCTTCCTCCGTACACTTATTATTTATTCATTTATTTCATTTTTGTATGACATCCTCATTCTCAAGAAAGCTGGGTTGCCTAGTGGCCATGCCTAGCGCTACGGCTTATATGGGGAGAATTGTGGACATGGGGGAAGCGAAGGAGTTGTGTCAGGATCGTGTCAAGTGGCGCTCCTTTGTCTCTGCCTATTCGTGGGGAAAAAGGAAGTGACAATTTGATTGATTGTTTGATTGATTATTTCATTTTGTACAATCGCATCATGACAAAGGCTTGTTGGAACTTTAGTGACACCAAACAATTTTAAGCACATCTATTGTTATTCCGTCAATAAACATTGACGTACGTCAGTCTAGACTTTTCTCATAGAACCTCAAAATATTTTGATCACCCAGTCAGTATCCATGATACAAGCTCGCTTGGTATATGTACCAAAAATAAAGTTGTTAATTTTTTTGTGGAGGCGTGACATCTAACCTTGACTTCAGTTTACGGCTGCATAGTCGCCGTCACTTTGCCGGCGTAGGTGAATTTTTTTAATCTCTTTTCATCCTTTAGAAAACAAACTAGTCGTCTAGGTGTCTATAGTTTGATCGAAAGCACATCTCAAAGGAAAACGGATAATAGACATTTGTTTGTATGTGTTTTCTCGGATCAATTTGCGTAGGTAGAATAAGCTTTTAATGTTATAATATAATCAATCAATCAAATTGTCACGCCTTTTCCCCACAGGGATAGGCCGACACAATGGAGCGCCATTTACCACGATCCTTGCACAACTCCCTAGCTTCCTTCACATCCACAATTCTCTTCATACAGGCTCTGTGGTTATGGGCACTAGGCAACCCAGCTTTTTTGAGGATGTCTTCGATGTTATAATATAATCAGTCCGTAAACAACCCTTTGTTCTTCCCATTCTATAATCTTGGATCCTTAGAGCGAAGCTTGTAAACCCTCGACCGGCATAGATTTTTCAGCCGTCGGCACTCTTGGACTTTCCCCCGCTTACCGGCATGCAAGTCATGATTTTTTTATTATTTTATTCATTTACATTTCTATAGGTACTAAGCTACTAAAGTGCTTGTATCATAGAAGCAGGACAACCAAAGTACATATATCAAAGATACATCGGTACCAGTGGGTGGTGTCGAACTCGTGCTCTCCGATTTGTGTAACCATTGCACTGCCACTTCACCACATTCGCACAACATATGTCGCGACCCAGTAATAAAAATACAGTACTTCCAAGTGTTTCCGAGCTGTCATCATCATCAGCCAGAACGCGTCCACTGCTGAACAAAGGCCACCCCCTTAGAACGCCATTTCGAACGACAAGATGCCAGGCTGCATTTACCGAATATTCGTGACTTTCACTATGTCGGTCGTCAGTCCACCTAGTGGGACGCTGCGTCTTCCGGTTCGTGGTCTCCACTCTAGAACCTTTCTTCCCCATCGGTTGTTGGTTCTTCGAGCGATGTATCCAGCCCATACTTCACGTTTATTACACATTTAATACTTTAATTTATTTTTAACGCGAGTGATTATGTACAGACGCGTAAACAAGTATATTACCACGTAGGTGTAGTAATTGAAGCAACTGTAATTCACTGTGAATTATGTCCAACACTTGGAATTATTTTAATTATTATGGACAGGTTCTAGGTGTTTTGGATTTTACATTATGTTTCATAAATTAACTTTACTATAATGATTTTGTTGATTGTATCATTGAAACAAGACGACTAAAGAACATAGTGGTAGGCAGTGGTACCCAGTCTGCCGATCCGGGGTAGTACCACCACTTACAAGTATACAGACCGTGAAGTGATTTGGTCACGTTTCGGGATCAGCTTGTAAGTTGCCGGTTCCATCTAAGCTGGCATAGTTGATGTGAATGCTACTCACAGTTATCACAATAAAAAAAAAGTAAACAAATTTTATTCGGTTTATGAATTAGACAATATTTATGCGGCTTACTATCGCGTTTATTTTGGTTTTGGTTTTGATTTTACAATTTTTTATTATTCCGACGTTTCGAGAGCTTTGCAGCCATCGTGGTCACGGAATAATAAAAAATTGTAAAATCAAAACCAAAATAAACGCGATAGTAAGCCGCATAAAATTTGTCTAATTCATTAATCAATGTTCGCGCAAAATCTAAGAAAATACTTTATTCGGTTTACTATTACGTTTATTTTTGGTTATTGATTTTACTTTTTTGTTGTTATTCCAAAGTCTTGAAAGCTTTGCAGCCATCATGGTCACGGAGACAGCAAACGTGGTAGTAAGCCGAATAAAATTTGTTTGATTGATTAATCAATGTTTGCGCAAAATCTAAGAAAAGACGACTAAAATACAAACCGATTCCTCAAAGCAATAAATATCAATTAATTAATAAAATTGTCACGCCTTTTCCCACAGGCATAGGAAGAGACAAAGAAAGACAGAGACAATAATTAGATGTCTTAAAAAAGGGGTTTTGAGTTATCTTGCAGAAAGTATTGGAAATTTGAGATTCATATGTGAAGATAATAGTAGTCTTTAGCGGGCTCGTTTCCGCACTTGAAGTCCTCTTCGGTATCTTTGTGCGTTCTTCAACGGTTTTCCTTCAGCGGAGCCACCCTCTCTCCTCCAGGAAGGCCAGGAGACCCTTTTCGTTCCTGCAGACCTCCGGAAGCGTCCTCGCGTTGCCAAGGAACTTCAGTCTTGCTTCTGCTACTGTTGTGCTCCTGCAACTCAAGAGCACATGTGCAGCTGTCTCCTCCTCATTCAGACATCCCCTGCAAAGGGGGCTGTCTGTTATGTTGAGGTTGTACAGGTGCTTATTAAAACCACAATGCCCCGTTATAACACCTACCAAAGTGCGGAGCTTGGCTCTGCTGAGGTCTAGCAGACGTCCAGTCAAGCGTCTGTCTATATGAGGGAGAGCTTCCCTGGACTGTCTGCAATCCGTTGTTTGTGACCATGCGTCTGTGTGAAGATAATATTGTGTTGCATTGATTTTATAAAATGTGTAATATAATAAATAATAAGATGTTCAAAAGCTGATTATCTCAAAAGTCATCAATATGTCAACAAATGTATCGGTTTGAACCGGGAGCTTTTCGTTTACCACTAGACCACAGGTCATAACAATGAGAATCGTAATGAGTTCAACACAATAATAATAATCTTTGTGGTTTCTGAATGAGACGTGGCCCTGAGTTGTGTTGTATTTATAAACATTGGTAATTTCAACATAGGCACTGCACTGTCAGAGTATGACGTTTATGTTTTTTTTTTAAACATAATTCACTATAGTAAACAAGTTATTCTGATTGTCACACATTTATATTACGTGGGTTGTTATTAGAGATGTTTTTAAATCTCATTCATGAACCGCAATGAACTTGATACCTCATTGTCTAGACAATTACGCGCGGAAGTTAATTATTATCGCTGTTTTTAATTTATTAATAATTACGTATCCAAAATAATAAAATAACTACTATTTCCATTCGTTTATAACAATAAACAATAAATTTCCCTTTAAAAAAAGCAAATTAATTCTTTCGTGAATTATTTTTATAAGTAATTATAAGAAATATTTAAGTATTCCTATTAGTTTAATAATTATTTAATCCTAATAATATAAAAAGCTAAATTCAGTTGACCAATAATACTCAAACTGTCAAAAGTAAAATTAACGAATAGAAATGGTACGAGTATATTTTACTAATATTTACTTTTTGGCCGGCATAGTGATGGCTAGTCAGACCGTGAATTGACGTCGGCACTCTTTCTTACCATCACATGTCGACTTACATTAAAAAAAAAACTGATTTATATGTAAGCAATGTATTTTTGATACTTTATTTATTGTATCACTACTAAAAGTCAACTATAAATTAAACACAAAACAAATTTTATAAAACGATTTTATAAAATTTGTTTCAGTCAAAAGCAACTTGTGACATATATATGCAAAAGCTTAATAAAGAAATGTTAATAAATAAAATAAAAATTAAATGTTGCCTGTAAACAATTTATATAATACGAAACAATTGTTTGATTCTTCAGTTCTACAATGAATTGTTATTGAAGCTTTTATTAATTTACAGAAAGGTCTGTTTTCCTTTCATGTTATCAAAAGACAATTACACCTAATTTATATTTCAGATTGGAAATCCTTTGTTTAAAATTGATTTTTCATTTCAATTACTTATTCAAACTTAATTAGGATTGTGATGACTTTGTACGTTTTGAATAATTTTACATATTTATAAATGCAAAGTTTTCTTCCTAATTAGTATTAGACCTTTTCTGATTCTAAAAATGTGTTTTCTTTAATAACGTTACTATAATCGAAGATTAAAGTTGCCAAAAACTTAAGTATGACAATCACAAATGTGAAAAAAAAAAACTAAGCGAAGTGTTAGTTAATTCATGTTAAGAAATAAATGAAGTTTAATTGCTATAAAATAGTCAATATTTTCTTAATCTCTCTCAGCCTTCGGTCGTCCTGGACATAGTCTTTCTCCAGCAATCTCCACATTAGCCTGCTGAAAGCATCCTGCGTCCAGTGGTTTTCTGCTACCTTAAGCAGGTCGTCAGTCTATCTTGTGGATCGATGTCGCGTCCCAAGCCGCGTTTTCCTGCATATGATATCTTCATTCGAGTACTTTTCGGTACCATAGGGCATGTGTTTAACGAGATATCTGCCTTAATATATTTGATATATATGAAGATTAACTTGCTTAATATTCAAGTTAAATTATAATACACATAAATATAGATACATAAAATATACAACCTTAAACTAGTTTCTAGAATAATCTGCAGAAAATTTGACGCAACAATTGCGAAGAACGTGACCTATCTGGACAATGAATATATTTACCTATGTATTTATTGAATGACCCTCAAATACTATCTTCGTTTCTAAAGCATTGTGTTAGGTTATTGAAAATGCTCACTTACCCTTGACCATCGCGTGGACAAACTCCACTTGCTAATAGGGTTGAGACACTTTTACGACAACCTACAATATTAACCTACAGGCAAGGTTAACTTTTATTTATTTAATTAAAGACTTGTTTTTTGATTAAATTTTACGTGAGTGGTATTACGATGAAATGATCTCGTAAACAAAAAACGAAGCGGGTCAATACATTGTGCCGGCACTAATGTATTTTTGATATATGTACTTTGGTCACCAAGTTTCTGTAATCCGAGCACGTTTTGTGGCTTAGTATGGCAATTAGAAATATAAAGAAATAAAGAACCTAATCGTTTGGAATGTGATAGCAAATCAAAACTAATTACCAGTACTCTGATCAAATCACCTGCAATGCTGCTTAACATAAAGCCAAGGGTGCCTGATGATAACCAAGGAGTGGGCCAAGAGTGCCAACTAAAAACATACGCACTTGACGGCTGGCTCAGTGGTTGTCACTGTGCCGACTAGAAAATCTGAATTAAATTATGTTATTATGATCTATTTCCATTTTTAACCTAGACTTACTGACCGTCATTTAAAGAGCTGGTCGCCATTTTTTGTTTCTATTTTATTTTCTTATAATAAACGGACGTCTTTTCGAAATGTCTAGTGCATTACAGTTAGAACGGCTTTGCAAATGTCATTTGAATGCTGTGAAAGCCATAGTTATAGTCTCTGAGAACTGTGTTGCATGATATCCGCCTACAAACGGATAACCTCAAACTTGACAATGTTTTGGCTCCAACGGACACGCCATTGAATTACTAAAATAACTAGGAAAGTCACGAACATAATCTTTTGGAGGTGACAAACTAAATAGTAATTTTAGACAATGACCTTTGATGAGTAAGAGATAGAATTTTTAAAGTCAATGTTAATGCGTGTTTTGTCGTAAATAATATTCTGTCGGTAGTTTATTAAAATTGTTTGTCTTTATCCTTGTCTCTAGTTACACAAGGATAAATAGAAACTAGGTCGGATCTGTATCCAACTTGGCTAAGCAGCGTTCGGGAAACTACGAAGTGTCATCCCGTCCCAAATACATAACCAGTGATGACATATGGTGCTGAAATGTGGTCTTAAACTATAAGCCTCATGTACTAGCGATCACGTAGAGAAGGCTAGGCTTTCCTCTACGTGATCGAATTAGACACGACGAGATTCGTAGAAAAACTAAAGCGGCTGGTAAGCAAGCTGTTGCGGTAATGGGCAGGCACATAGGTCAAAGACCAGATGGTTATTGCGGCTAAAAAGTTCTTGAATAAAATCTACTGAAAAACGCAGATCCAATTGTGTCAGGATAGGAAACTTTAGCCACAGGTCACAGTGCAATCCCCATAGGAGGCCTATGTTGCTCAGTGGACAACTAATAGCTTACATGACGATAATAATAAATAAATTGGAACTATAATTAATATATATACATTAATAATTTATGTACTAACTTTATTTTGTATTTAATTCTTAAAAATAGCTGGATTGCCTAGTGCGCTTATTACGAGTATTTGTAGAACTTGTATGAAAAGTATTGTAAATGTGATGGAAGCGAGAGAGTTGTGTCAGGATCGTGGCAGGTGGGGCTCCATTGTCTCGGCCTAATTTCTGTGGGAAAAAGACGTGATAATTTGATTGATTGATATTTATTTTTATACCTATTTTTGCATTTAGGAAAAAAATATTATCTTAGATTTATTAAAATTATTTTGGGCAGACTCCCTTGAACTAATCATAACGCAGCCATTTATCGATTATCACATAGATATGAGTAGGTTAAGTTAATATAATCGATTCACGAAAATAAACGTTCACACGTGCCGCCGTCGGTGACCCCTTTATTGATATGCCGCAGTTAGCGATCAAACAAAAAATAACAGGAAATATTTCTCCCCAATTATTAAAATCATTGCTCAAGGAACAAATAACCTATTATATAAATGACATTTAATTTTAATTAATTGTGTATTTTTCTCTTAGATACGGAAAATATCGTGTTTTCGAATTAATAAAGATTTTTTATTTCGATTTCAATTTGCATTTGTTCCAGTCTGTTATTGACTAAAAACATTATAAAATATGACGTTATTAATATAAAATTCCAATTTTCATTGCAAATTTATACAGTTATTAAAGATATCATCATTATCCTAATCTTATTATTCTTTAGAATCGTGTGAATAATTAAATCAACGCACGATGTTTATATTTGTATAATAGTTCGTCATACCGATGTGTAATAAAAGAAATGAAATCACTATACAACTATACCAGATTCTTTAAAATACTTCTTGAATTCGTAATGAAAATATTTACAAAAAGATTTAAGAAAGATAAAATAATTTTTTATAAAATAATGTAATAATAATATAGTTAGAATAGCGCCAAAAATAATAAAAAAAATACCTTAAAATAAATATCAATGTACGTTTAAGTGTGACTACTAAGGAATACAAAACATTTAATTATTTAGCAATCCTTTCAACCAGCGCTGGGGCAACAGGAATAGGCAGAGACAATGGGGCGCCACTCGCCACAATCCTGACAACTCTCTCCCTCGCTTCTCTCACGTCCATAACTAAAACAATATGTAATAAAACACTAAATTACAATTAAAAACGTAATAAATTAGGGAACTTATTAAACACTGAAAGATAATGAAATGCTAATAATATAATAATTGTACATTTACAAACTATTTCTGTAATTAGACGTGAATATATATAATACTTAAATACATATTAATAATAAGACAACGAAAAAGCTTTAAAGTAATACCTTTATTATATAATATTTTCATATGAAAGTTTTAATAAAACATAAGTATATTTCAACGTTGTATTCACGGCAAAGAATATTAAAAATTCAGTACACACAACAGGTGGAATAAATGAAACAAAAATTCATACATTCGGAATGAAAAATATTGAAAAGCTTCAATATAATAAAGGTGGGTTTTAAATGTAGTATTGCGAGCATAGCTGTGTTGCTACGGTGAACATACCGTTAGACGCTTTATTATAAAAAAAAAGTCCGCAAAAGCGAGGAAATCGCTTCCGATTCCTTAACCTCTCCAGGTGTGTCAAGGTCGTGAAAAGTGACGCTCCATTGTCTTTGCCTATCCCTGTGGAAATTGAGGCGTGACAATTTAATTGATTAAATTGTCCACTTCACGATATTGATACAAGTTTCTTGCTCATACTTAAAACTTAAGCTTTTACAAATATAGACTTATTAAAGAATATATTTCTTTACTTTGTTTGAAAAGCCCTAGCTTTCGATTCGTATCATATATGTGTAGGTTGTTCTATGTTGCATTGAAAATAAAGTTTCCATAGATATTGCGATTTCTGGTTACAGTGTGCTTCCATGATACTGAATATTCTATTGATATAAAGTTTGTTTACATTACTCTTATGCTAAGCTACTCAAAGTGCTTGTATACTTGAAACAGGACGATCAAAGTACATATAACAAAGATTCATTGATACCGGCAAGCGGTTATGAACCAGGGACTCCCGGTTTGCGCTATGATTTATCTACCACTACACCACTGTCATGTTTTGTATAATAAATATTTACTCGTAGATGCAAATAATATAAAACTTTAGGTTAGCAATAGGATTAATTTACATTATATTATATTAAATTATATTAATATTAAATTCTAACGTATGCTTTGCTTTGAGCTTACTTATTTGTAAATTTTGCAGAATTTTATACTTTACCTTCTATTTCATAGTCTTTTAAATTTAAGTGTATTTTATTTTATTATATGTACTTGGTGATAATAAATAAATAAAAATTACATTATATTATTTTATGTATATGTAAATTACTTTATATTTATTTTCATAATGTATTTTGTTACCTATTTTTTATTTTGCACCCTACCTCTTATCTACATTGTCGGATCAACATCCTAAAGTTTTGACTAGTAGAGAATGCCTTTGGCATTAAGTTTTTTAAATAAATAAATAAATTGAACAAGTTGTCCAAAATTGTCCGTAAATGTTTGAAATGTAAAAATAATATCTAGATTTTTTTAATCCAAATATTTCCATCTAATTGTATATGTCGGAGGCAGCGCTGCTCTTGCTTCGTATAGACCTGTGCGTTGCACGTGCCATGACGTCATTTGTCGCGAAACAACATGTTTAGTTTACTCACATGTGTACATAGGAAAATGACATTTATTATTACTATTTTCGTTTTAGTAAGTATTGACGGTTTCGCTGATACTAAAAATAATAAAAAAAGCTTAAAGACAACAATCAATGCTGTTCCTTGCAATATCCTACCTTGCGCAGAATACCACCTTTTTTAGAATATTATTTTTCTGTTACACTGTTCACACTTTACACTTCTGGTGGTGTGATGGTATCATAGGTGCTCCTTTTCATCTTATTATGAAACAAAAGATTGTCTATGACTAAGTTTAAAGTTGTGTTGTCTCTAACACACTATAGAGAACAATTTGTTACTTAATAACAGAGTTTAAAGTTTATACATGTACAAACCGCACTCCGACTGACGATAAACTAGTAACTAGAGTATATTCTACAAGTCTATGAATACATCGGTCGTATCCACTATGCTGATTTTCAGGTGAGTGATCAGTTGGAGATCGCACAAAGTAGGCGCAAAGGTTTCAAGAATGTCTGCAAGCAGCAGGCGCATCCAATATTCTCGCCTGGTTTAATTTCTGAAAATTGTATACTAATCCTGAAACGCACGAGTATTTAGCACGAGCATTTTTTAAATATATTTCTGTACTAAACTTCTAAACGCGCTTGTACCATAGAATCAGGACTACCAAATGAATTAAAGAGACATTGGTACACCGGCAAGTGGTTCTAAACCTGAGGCTCTTGATTTGCCTTAAATACTTATTATTAATTTTGGTATTTATGAAAAAAAATTGCCTTAATTTTCGTACCTTAGGAAAATAACTTATAAAGTTATTTACAAAAATAACGCAATCTTGTCAGCTTAATGTATAAGTGATTGATTAAGCTCATACATCTCGTGGCTAGACTGGCGGATTGCTTACCAATTACTTATTAGCAAATCAATATTTTATAAATAAATCTTATTATTTTTCCTTAACAACTTTATGCGGTCATTTGTTATCGTATATTGTAAGTGCTTTTGAATAGATTGTATCAATATACAAACACTATAATGTAATTCAAATTGAAATTGGTACACATTATCTATACGAGAGTGATGTGCTTTCAAAAAGAAATAATAATCAAAATTGTGTATTATATAAAACAATATGTGAAGTAATTAGGCAACGTCGATTGGGGAGACTTGTAAAGGAGGACATCATTCATTTTGTATGGGGACTTGGGCTTATTTGTATTAACATTTGCATATACATTTTAAAATAGTTTGATGTATGAAGATTATTACAATATAATTTTGCATAGTTTAGGTGTGTAAAATAATCAAACTAATTATGACAGTTCAAAGCAGAACTGTTAATATGGTGTCTTTGTGATAGACAGACGATACAAAATCCATCACTTATTTTTCAAATAAATTGTAGCAATAAAAAGCAAAACACGAGTCTTATTACTCGTAATACAAGTATCGAAACTACCATTATAGATCTATGGACATTACAAAAGTAGTGCATAAAAGCCCAAAATGAATGTCCTTTCGGGCAAATCTTCCCATCTCAAAGGATTTTGTCAATCTCGCTATTTTTAGACTCGATATGCCTTATATATAGTAAGCGAGGGGAAGTCCAAAAGCGCTGACCACTGAAAATAAAAGATTCAAAATTCAAGTTACGGTTGTGTCAGTTGCCGTCAGTATGCCGGCCACAGCTGGCTTTTACGCTTCGAAGAATCAAAGGGTGTATTCCAAGAATGCGTACATTCGTACTTGAGTACAAAAATAATTAAACTTAAAAAAAAAGAGGTAAAAATTTTAGAAGAAAAACTATAAATGTACAAGATAAAGTATTAAACTTAATAATAACTAAGCTTTTTATAAGTTTTCTTGTTAATTAGAAACTCTTTTATTTTGCACAAAAGCTGGTAAATTTTTTTGCTATGTTCTTTTTTGATCCGACATCTGATCTCGACTTTCTTGATGGCAGGGGGAGACACAAGGGTGCCGACGACTGGAAAACCGATGCCTCCGTTTAATTCGACTGACGATTCTTGATGTTCTTGATTTAACTGAGATTATTTTCAAGTAGGTAGTCAAAGTTACTTCGATTAAGCAGTTAGGGTACACTGTAAGAGTACCATAACTTTTATTAGTTTTTTTGGTTTTCTGGATTTTAGGATAAGAGAGCAGTGCCAAGACTGTGGCAACTGGTTGGCGTTTTTTCATGACTGGATACTTAGAATAATTATTACTATCCTTTATAATGAAAACATATTTTTGTAAAGCAAAGTTATTAAAATACAAAGCTCAATAGCGGAAAACAAGTGTTTCTCTATTATGTACCTACTTGTTCCCCTTTTCGGAAGCTGGCTTACAACTGCAAGCCATAAAAGCAAACATAACAACCGCATGTGTGCAGAATACATACTCTTGAAACGATACCATTCGTTCGTTTGCAAGTTTAAAACATTTTATAAATATTTTCGTAGAATATAAATTTTAAATTACTCATCGCATTTAACTTTTTAGAAGTTCGTGTTCGTTACACTGTTGGCAATGTTCTTTTGGCTTAATAAAGTTTGTTTATTGTTGAAATAATTATTAAATTAAAACATTTTTAATTAGGTCCCTTTTAAGTAAATTAACCACTAGTAAAATTTATAACTTGTGTGTTTATGCCCATGTGTATTAATTTGGCGACCGTGGTCTAACAAACCAAGAGGCTTCGGTTCAAAACCACTTATCTTTGGTAAAATAATTATGTATGTTGGTCGCCCTGTTCCTACGATACAAGCAGTTTAGTAGCACTTTTGGCCGGCATAGTGACGGCGACTGAGGCAGCCGTGAACTAACTCGTTTTATTCAGTCGTCGTCACTCTTGGACCTCCTCTTGATTATCATCAGGCGGGTTATGGTCAGATGTCGTGTCACAATAATAAAAAAAAGTAGCTTAGTAGAGAAAGGTGAAAAACAATAACACTCGGGCACAATTTCGGGTATAATTAATTTGATAATATATACTTTTCAATACATTTACATTTTTAAAAGAAATGTGCATTATTTGTAATTATAAGTATGTATATATTATAACTAACAGGAATACAAATCATACTCAACATAATGATGATATACTTAGGAAATGTAACTATTCATGTTTCGATTTTGAAGTGTGGTTTCAGCAGTATTATCGTCTCCCGCTTAGTGGATGTCATTGACCCCACGGCCGTGGCCGGCGACAACGTCGCTCCCAACTTCATTTCCATGCCTTTTCCATATTTTGTACATATGATAACAATTTCTTGCGATTTGTGATAGGACATCGTTTATAATATATATGCTGTGTCAATTATTACATTCTTTGCATACATTAAATAATTACTAAAATACCTTTTTTTTATTATTGTGACATGACATTTGACCACGACCCGCCTGATGATAAGCAAGAGGAGGTCCAAGGTGACGACGACTAAAAAAAACCGAGTCAGTTCACGGCTGCCCCAGTCGCCGTCACTATGCCGGCCATAGAATATTTTTTTAATATTTACCTATATTTTTTTATTGCGATTCGCCATATGAATAGAGGCGACTGCTACTACAGTTAAATACCATAACGGTTTGACATAATAAATAAAATAATAATCGATTATTACTTCAAATCGAATCGGTAACTTGTGAGGGCGTCTATGTTTTAGAACTGTCTTGAACTGTCAAAAAGAAAATAAACGAATGGACAGTGTATAGACAGGTATTTTGATAAATTTAGTACTAATAAAAAATATGTTAATTTGCACTAACTATTTTCACTGTAGGTTACTAACATTTAACGAGTAATAATTTATAATAAAAAGATAAATAGTTTAAATAAAGATAAAATGATAATTTTATTAAAGAAATGATAACTCATTTAATATTAGTATGCCTAGACGTTATAACCAGACCAGATAAGTTAACAATTGTTGAAGAAAAAACTTGAGCGTTGCGTCTTGCAACCGTAGAATGATGAATTTCTTCTTTTGTTTCTTCAAAGTTTGAAATAAAGGAGAACTTTGGAACAATTTCCTTTCCGTAACAGACCGTGCCTCGGTTAAAGGAGACCGGGCCAACCGGGACTCAAAACAATATTCTACTTTAAAAACCAACTGCGAAATTATTAGTCATTTTTCCGTATATTTATCTGTTAGAGAAATAAAAGATCAATTCAATGATGGTCACGCATTTTTTCTACAGGAATAGGCAGATGCAATGGAGCGCCACTAAATATATTTTAATGAAAGATGATCATTAAAATATAATAATTTAATTTGTTAGTATATCTTTAACGACTTATTAATTAATGATTTAATAATGTCTTTGAGTTAAGCAGTACTTTTGAAATATTTAACACGTTCACGCCGGCGCGGGTCACCGGTGACCCGCACTAAACCGTCTTATCGGGCGGCGTGGGCCACCGGTGACCCGCACTAAACCGTCCTATTATAATCAATAATGTATCAGAAACATAATTTTTGTTCATTTGTTAATTTGTGGTCAGGATGAGAAAACGGCACGAGTTAAAAAACTTGCACAATAAATCTCACTGTACTGCAGAGAAACAAACAACGCGTATACAGGTCTGAACAGGCAAAAATCACGCGCCGCCAGATGAAACGCGATATTAATTTGAACGCCGCCTAATAGCAAAACAAATTATAATCGGCCCCGGCGTGAACGTGTTAAGACCCTGGTGAACTATACTAAGATACAATATATTAAATGCCAAATTGATGAATACGGATCAGCAAATTGATGAAATCGGCATAGTAATGGCAACAAAGATATATTGATAGGATTAAACAGTTTTTTTAACTCTTGGACCTCCCATTTCTTACCATCAGGAAAGACAAAGTCCGATGTCGCGGCGCAACGAATAAAGACCGGTCAATTGACGATCAACTGTCTTCCAACCAATCTTAAGTCATAATGAGTTCTTTTTGTTGCACAAGTATCATCATCATCAGCCAGAAGAGGTTCACTGCTAAACATAGGCCTCCCCCTTAGAACGCTATTCTGAAAAAGATGCCAGTTACACAAGTATACATGTGTAAAGTAATTTCAATTAAGGTACATTTTTGTTACAAGTTAAACGAAGAAAGATTTTTGTTATATTTTTGTTTCATTTCAAAATGTAATATGAATTAGATTTCATCCCACAGGAAATGTCTTAGTTATTCTAAGAATTTTATCGCAAGTAAAAGCACAGTATAACATCTTCATATAACTCGCCTCGAATACCAAACACTATTCTTTTTTTTAATGTGCCACAACATATTACTGAACGTCGCCTGATGTTAAGCTTAAGAGCGAATGAATGAAGATATCTGCTACAAAAATTAATTACCTCCAAGTAGTAGTGGTATCCAGGATTTCGGTCTGGTTGGAACCGGCAACTTTCAAGCTGATTCTGAAACGCATATTGAGTCACTATACGGTCTGTGGTGGTGCTTCCCCGGATCGGCAGAATGGGCAAATGACCAACCAGATAGACACTTACCACTCTCAATCAGTCGCAAGTGCACAGTTGTAATTAGTGCTTTCATTAATGTTTTAATTATGGTACGTCGATAATGATGGCTTTGTTCAGTGTATGATGCTTTAATTCGTCTGTATAGAAACCTGAGATATCAATCAATCAATCAATTTGTCTCGCCTTTTTCCCACAGGGATAGGTAGAGACAATGGAGCGCCACTTGCCACGATCCTGACACAACTCTATGGTTTTGGGCACTAGGCAACTTAAATAAACCAGAGATAACATTTTTTGATTTATCAACTTCGTCGGATATCTCACTACGAATAAAAGTATTAAGTATCAAAGTAAACTTAATTTTGCGACTTCAGATTAAGCTTAATTATAGCCGATTTAAGATATTTTAAATAGGTATTTTTATTTTACATTTTAATACTAAGTTTCTAAATTATAATAGAAACTGGGCGACCAAAGTACATTGGTACTGGCAATAAAAGATAAATTGGTACTGGCAATCAAAGATAGATTGGTACTGGCAATCAAAGTTAGATTGGTACTGGCAATAAAATATAGATTGGTACTGGCAATCAAAGATAGATTGGTACTGGCAATCAAAGTTAGATTGGTACTGGCAATAAAAGATAGATTGGTACTGGCAAGTGGTTTTAAACCGGGGTCTCTTAGTTAACGATGCTATTTTCCTACCAATAGACCATGGTCGCCTTGACTGAAATCTTGTTTAAACAATATTGATCGAAAAGTAAGTGGACTGCACCAAGCGGGCTTAGATAATTATTTTAAGGAAACTACTAATACTTTAAACTGATTCTTTACTACTGTGGCATAAGAGCGAAGATTTTTATTATAAATAATTGAAATATCTAATTTATTTTCATTATTAAATATGAAGCTATATATATAGCTTGTATGAAGAGAATTGTGAACGTGAAGGATGCGAGGGACTTGTGTCAGGATCGTGGCGCTCCATTGTCTGCCTATCCCTGTGGGAAAAAGGAGTAACAATTTGATTGATAAAGGAAAATCATAAATAAAACATCGAAAGGCCATCTACATTTAAATAACGATTAAATATTTAAGCCCCGTCTGATGTTGAGCCTGCGGTCCATGAATAAAGTTGACTGTTTTATTCATGGACCGCAGTAATTAAATAACTGTAAGTAGCAGTCAAATTTACTATGCCAGCCTACTTGGCACCGGCAATTTACAAGCTGATCCAGTAACGCGACTAAGTCACTTCACTGCCTATAAATGCTATGAATCTTTTTATTAATTTTAGAATTATATTTGTATTAGATTTAATAGTATAGTTTATTAAAATTTTGTCGACCCGCGTGGGGCATTGGTTACCAATTAAACCGATATGCGTATTTCCGCAGGTTCCATTCACGGTTGTAGCAATTATTTGTTCAATATTAATATTAGATAATACAACTATTTGTTAATAAAAAAAACAGATACTTGCTAAGAGTCTGGATAGTAGCCAAGACTGTTGATATTTATTTCCCCAGTCTGCCGATCCAGTGTAGTAATACTTTAAAGTGACTTAGTCGAGTTTCAGAATGAACTTGAAAGTTTCCGGTTCTAACTAGGGCAGCATAGTGGATGCGACTGTCACTAATCTCCATTCAGCGACCGCACTTCGGCTTTTGTCGAGCAAACATTTTTAAATTCCATTTCTCTAACGTGTTTCTTCTCCGTATTGTAGAAACTTTCTTAGGTTATCGTTTAACCGCAATTTCTAATCAAAGCGTAATAAAGTTTGATGGTTATCAAGATTGTGAAGGCTCGCCAACTCGATTATGCAAATTCAATTGTTTCCCTCGTCGACGTTCGCCTGGCGTGGAAACTGTAGCTCCGGTAGCAAGCTGACGTTTCACTAGTTTTTGTAACCAATATTGCAAAATCTACTTTAGGTCCATTAAAATAAATTGATTATGATAAATGTAAGAAATTTAATTTCATGCTTCATCTACATTTACTAAGCTACTAAGAGTGTTTGTATCATAAAAAACCGGACGACCAATGTACAATACATACGATTATATAGATACATTGGTACCGGCGAGTGGTTTTGGAACAGTTTGCGTGACCATTGCACTATCACTACGTTCGCCGTTTGTTATGGATTACAACTTTGTAATTCGAAAATTCTAATACTTTTTATTATGCAGTAAACAGAAAAACAAGTTTAAAATTTCCAAGAAAGGTAATAAACGCATTGGGGTTATTATTTACTTTTCAAGTAAAAAAGCGGTAGACGATTTAATCTGAATTTTCCGAGCAGCCGCAGATTATGTAAATAACCTTTTCACAATAATGTAAAAATATTTTTATTATTCATCCAAATCGTTTCGTTTTCTTCGAAATATTTGCGGATAATAGCAATTTCCTTTTGTCCGGTTTCAACTAGGTTAGACGTCCAATTCTCCAATTGAAATCTAAACTTTTCCATACTAATCTATTTTTGTTACTTTCTTGAAATACTTTACGTTATTCTATTCCCAATTTTAAGTAGAACTTTATACATTGTATACTATTTTTAACCTTCATAGTTTCTATAATACAAGCACTTCGGTATTTTAAAATAAAAATGCAGATAAAAATATGTATTTTAGTATAGTTTTTAAGTGATGGCGATTGAGGAAATTCTATACTGAATCGTTTAATTTTTTAATCGATGCTCTTGTACTTCCACTTGCTGCATCATGCAAGTCCTGACATGTCAAGGATCAGTAAAAGTAATTAGGTTGTTTAAAAAATTACTAATACACCCGGAAAAGGCTTATTATTATTATTCTACTAAGACATAGACAAATGGCCATGTGTACTGTTCTCGACATGAATATTAGTGTATTCTAGAGTTAACGTATGCTGATCACGTATTTCCATTTGCCAAGTTACTTCCAGTTGAAGTCGGGCGTTCGGAACTTCCTCTTAAATATCAGCACAAAGTTCACGCTTTTGAATATCCAAGACGTTTGCTGCCAATAAGTTAATAGTACCTACCACATTAAATCCCTCACCTGCATGGGCCCATATGTAATAAATGATCCCAATTGTATGGTAAAATGATCAATACTTCTGTGTAAAATCCCTTTTACGGTCAAACTATTAAGGAAATACACTGTCTTTTAAATGTCCATAACCAAAGAGCATGTATAAGGAGATTTGTGGGTGTAAAGGAAGCAAGACAAGTGTGTCAGGACCGCGAAATGTGTCGCTTAGTTGTCTCTTTCTATTCTTGTAGGAATTAAGGCGTTAAATTAATGATGATATAGATTTTCTTTTCTTTTTGTCAACAGATGAAACGTAGAGGTGACCGCTCGTCTTCAACAGCTAGGTGAGGGCGGGCAATGGATCACGCCGTGAAAGCGATGTCGGCGCGCGGCCCGTTCTCGCGGCTGCTGGCGCGACGCCGATTCGAGTCTGCTGAATTGGAAGAACTTTACGCACGATACGCGTGCAAATTACAGCGGGCATCTGTTGGCTCAGCGTTGGCGTTGTGGGCAACGTTGGCTGCTGCCCTCGCGGCTGCTGATGCTACTCGTGGCTGGCGACGGGCCCCGCAGGTCGGTTGATACCAATTAATTTTAATTGACTTAAAATTACATTTGATCGTCTGTCACTTTATCGTAACGTAAAAATGGTGTTGTATCCTAAATGATCAAGTAACATTGTGATTTATTATTGTTTTTGAAATAAATTGTTTGTTAGTTTATTAGTTTGAATTTTTAGTTTGGATTTAAAGTAGTAGTTCAATTTTTAATGTCCGATAACAAGCTATAATGTCCGACAATTTTTGCTCATTCTATTTATTTTAAAATATTAAGATAACAGTTTTATATTTAATACCTAATAACATTGTTATATTTAAAGTATTACGTTTATATTTATTAAACATTTATTTATACCAATGAGTAAAGTTAAATTGAGGAGTCATGTCACAACCGGCTTGATGAATCACTTAGAAATAAACCCATACTACAACACTAATCTTCTAGCTTTATTTAAAAAACGCATCATTAAAAAATGTCGATCGTAACGCAACTGTTAATTTAGTCTATCTTATTTAAAACATTTTTATTTAAACTGCACATGTATACTGCCATATTTCTAATTTCTTTGTATTTGTGCAGGTTGGAGTGCTAACTGCTCATGCCTTACTATGTGCTGGACTAGCTTGGTGGTGTGGCCGAGCAGGTGGTGTAGCACCAGAGCGTCGACTGCCACGAGCTTGCTGGTTAGCACTGGCAGGTGGCGGTGCTGCTCTAGCCGCACAACTGCCTGTGTGGTGTGCGGGAGCTGCGGCTGAAGGTGCGGCCCATGTGGTCTGGGCAGTCTTCGCAGCATATGCTCTGCTCCCAGTAGGAGCACCGGCTGCGGCTACCTTCGGAATTCTGCTACCAACATTGCACACGATTGCTGCAGCACTGGTTGCACCAAGATATCCACATCACGTTTGGCAACAGGTATTTTCTTAAACATTCTTTATTTTTAACACGCTTTTATTAGCTTGACTTATATGTATGTATGTTGCTATGTAACGAAATCTTACAAATTATTTTTAACCCACTTCTGAATTATTTGAAATTTGTACACGTATTAAAAACCGATGACCAATACAATAATTTCATTAAATATTTTTTTGCCGGCATAGTGACAGCGACTGAGGCTACTGTGTACTGACTGTTCTTTCAATCGTAGGCATTCTTAGAGGTCAGATGTCGAGTCACAATACAAAATATACTCTCTACTGCGAGGTATTTACTATTCAGTTCACATTGTCATATAAGCGTCTTTTGATAGTTTTTTTAACTATAAAATTGCTTTAACTACACTACAGGGCTTTAATCATTTTTTTACCATTTTTTGTTAGGGCAATTTACTAATAATTTATGGTGATAAAATTTAAAGAAACTTACTTAATCTGCTCAAATTTAGCGGCGTCATTTGGCTGCTATCCAGCGATCGTTACTGTTTCGGATATATTACTGTACCGCTTCAGAGTACTATAGTAATATACATGCTTATGTAATTAAAAAAGTAAGGTTATAAAAAGCTCGTAAATTGCCAATTGTTCGGTTGGCCAATAAATAACGTAACCGTCAGGAGTGGTTGTTAATCAGGGAGTACCATCGACTGACAGGGTGAGACGTCAGCCTTGCCCCTTAGGCCTCGTATATCGCAAGGTCATGGGCTCATGAAACTTGTTTCGTCGGGTAATTCGCCTTGTTTATATCGTATTTACTAAAATTACTCAGGGTCAAACTATTGTGTCTATTGTGACGTGTTATAGGAAATAATTGTAAGTTGAACTAAAAAGTTAGGCGCGTTGTTTCTTTGTAGAATAATCGGCTAGTGGATTATTTTTATTGTGACTCGACATATGACAGTATCCCGCTTGATATTAAACTGGAGTGTGGTCCATGAATGGATGTCACTGCTGCTACAATTTAATAACTGTAAGTAGCAGTCATTATGCCATTATGCCGGCCTAGTTGGAACCGGCAACATACAAGCTGATGCCGGAACGCGACTAAATCACTTCCGGTCTGTATATCTACTTATGTGTTCTCCCCATCCTATAACCTTGGATACGAAGCGTATTATAAGTTGGACTTCCCCTTGCATCAGGCATTTCAGTCAGTTTTCAAGTGTGAATAAAAAAAACCTCTATCCTAATCCAGGATGATGTCATTGTTTCGAAGACTTAGTAATGAATAGTGAAGACCGATTACTGTGTTTAATTAAGCGTGAAAATGTGGTAGACAGCGATCGGTTCGCAACTCCAACGTAGGTTACTGTGAAAAAAATTAAACAATAACAGAAAAATATTTCGTTGTATTTTTATTTTTATTAGTGGCCGGCATAGTGATGGCGACTAAGGCAATACTGAATCGGTTTGTAATCTTAGGTGTTTTTGGACTTCCCCTTTGCTTACCGTCATGCCTCAAATCAGATGTTGAGTTTCAATAAAAAAAAAGTATGACAACACCCCGCCTGATGTTAAGCTGGAGTTCGGCACATGAATAGAGGCGACTGCTACTACAGTTAAATAACAGCAACTAGCATTCACAATGCCGGCCTATCTGGTACCTGCAATTTTCAACTGCAAGTTCAACAAGGCTGTCACTTCACAGTATTTACACTTTCAAGTGGTAGTCCTCCCCCGGATCAGCAGGCAGACTGGGCAAACGACCACAAACTTTGTACCTCTACGCTTAAATGTTGAGGAATGTTTTCCCCATCCCATAATCTTGAATCCTTCAAGCGATGCGTAAAGAAGGGCTTTTGGCTGGCATAGTGACGGCGACTGAGGCAATCGTGACTTATGTTATTTATGTCGTCGGCACTCTTGAATCTCTTTTTGCATTGAATCAGGCGAGTCACAATAAAATATAAAATAATAATATTGGAAAAAAATTTGTAATGTTGATTGTTTGGGTTTGGAATGAGTGTGGTTTGGTTCCTTCCCGTATCATTTTATTTTATTACTTCATATTATAATTTGAGGCATGCAGAGGCAATTGTAACAGTTAACCTTTTCGTGTCTATGGGTATATAAAACAACGCTCTCTAATGTTAGCAAGGTTTTTATAGCCATTTACGTAACATGATGATTACCAAAAGGTTATATTTTCCACCTGGCGGCCGTTGTTCGCCTCAGAGGCCACGACCTTGCCCACAGGGGGTTGTTTTGCTGCACGTTCGCTGCCACTACATTTTTAAGACATATACACTATTGTTAATTTCAATGACCTTCTTTGAGTTTAATTTATCGATTTAAAATCTTTTTTAATATTTAAAGTAATTTTTAATCAATTTACTCACATTAATAACATTTTATTTTATTGTGACTCAACATCAGATCTCGACCGACCTGATGATAAACAAGAGGAGGTCCAAGAGTGCCTATTATATTAAGTACTTAAAAAATTATTCAGTTCACGGTTGCCTAAATCGCTGTCACTCATTGCTTAAAGGACCCAAGGTTATAGGATGGGGAGAACATTCCTCGTCATTTGCCCAGTCTGCCTGCTGATCCGGGGTAGATCCCGAAACCAGGGCAACTTACCCTCGCTTCGGAATCCGCGGGCTGACCGCGCAACTCAATGACAATGAGCTTTGTTTTGACAGTTAAACTCACTGAGAATCGATTTTTTAACAGTTCATTTTCATTAACAGTTCAAGCTCATTGAAACTCATTGTCCGAATGAATAAAAGTTGTTTTTGAAACTAATAGCGACCGCGTAACTTTTTGACAAATAGGAATGAATTTCATTGTCATTTCCATTGAAATTGCGCGGTTGGCCCTCACATTGAAATATGCAGGTCCCAGCTAGGCCGGCTGAAGCAGCAATCGTCTCTATTAATGGATCGCACTGCAACTTAACATCAGGCCGGGTGTTGCCATGTGTCGTGCCACAAACTAAAATCCAACTATATAAAGAAGTTATAATGAAAATTCGCTGGCATGCACGCCATGCTACCTCGTCAGCTAACGACCCTCCATTTTAACAATTCTCCTGTGCTTTCATCGGTAACACGTTTCAGCAAGTTATAACACACACTGACGAACCAACTTTGTTACAAATTAGTTTGACTTCAAACCTTTTAAAACTTAGAACAATTAGTTTGCGCATTTAGTTGTCATGAAACCATCTATATAAAACGGATTTATTTTTCTATAGAAACTCGACTTCTGGCATCTATTTGCCTGATGGTAAGCAAGGAAAAGTTCAAGAGCACCGAAGACTCAAAAAAACTCAGTTGCTTTAGTCGCCGTCTCTGTGCTGCTCCCTAAACGTTACTCAGTCATTTCACGGTCTGTGTACCCTTAAGAGTCGTAGTCATTACCACTTGAATTATTTAGCGAAAATAATTTTATTCCTAATACTTTAGTCTGGATCAAATAAATATATCAAATCTATTTGCACCTGTAACAAAATTGCTTGCCAAGAATTGCTTTTCCATGTACCGACTTAACTTCGAAATACAGATCTATTGCATAAGTTTACTTCGGAGCTTTACGATTATAGTATTTTCTTAAATTTTGCGCGAACATTGATTAATGAATTAAACAAATTTTATGCGGCTTACTATCGCGTTTATTTTGGTTTAGATTTTTCATTTTTTTATTATTCCGACGTTTCGAGAGCTTTGCAGCCATCGTGGTCACGGAGAGACTGAGGTGTTGGTCGTCCTAATGGTTGATGCTGTCATTGTTTTCATAATAACTTGTCCAAACCACCACATCTTGTTGCAAGATGCAGGGGTGTACCAGTTAGAATGTGACTGTGGACTCTCGTATATAGGACAGACAAAAAGAAATATATGCACACGCGTACGGTAACACTAGAAGTATTGACAAATTCGCCATCTTTATCGAGGTGTCCACGGAACCACAATTAGAAAAGTGCGTTCGTTCATTGTGAAACAAATCACAATAATTTTAAAGCTTGTAGATAGCATTAAAGTTAGTCGCTTTGTGCGGAAGTGTGCCTAACTTTTTTCCCGTTGTGTAACTAAATCTAATGTTTTTGTTCTACTTACCAGCTTCATGTTTACTTCTTTCTAGTACATTATCCCTTTCTTTTAGTTTTTGGCAGAACATATTTTTTGTTGATCTTTTATTCCGACTTTTAGGTCTACAAGGTTTTACTGTAAATTGTAATAATAAAATAAAGAAAATAGATTAAATACACCTTAAAAAGAAAGCGGAAACTTTATGAATATTTCAAAAGGCTTTATTGCATTCTTCTCCACCCATTCAATTAAAAAAGGCATTTAAATCAACTATGCCGGTCTGATGGAATGCCTCATTTGTCATTTATGAAAAAAATGTATAGAAATTCTTTTAGAAATTAAATATAATTACAAATATTTAACTTCTATACGAATAGGATAGTATGTTGGGTAGGTATAGAGAGAGCAGTACCGGAAATAGGTTGGGTTATATTTGAATGTCAAACTTTTTCATAGTCATTAAATTCTCATCAAAGATGTGAACCGTATGTTTAACATACAAATAGATGTACAATCTTATAGGTATACTATTAGAGCGCGCGCAACCTTTTAATGATATCGTTGTTAGCACTTGTACTTTAGGCATTTAAGTTGTATCTATATAACTTAAATGCTTGTATCAGTACGACGCTTTTATATTAAGTATAAATATGAACATATATAACACATGACGGTGCCCTAAAGTCCATTAAAGGTAGCAGGAAACTGCTGGATGTAAACTACTAAAGATCGCTAGATAAGGCCTGTGTGGGTGATCCCTGGAGGTGATTGAATAATTCTTTTTAATACATTTTTTTTTGTCAGCCACTGAATGGCTACAGTATTTATTAAAATTGATTGGCTTTTTCTTAGGTGACATAGATAGATAGATAGACTGTCTCTAGAGAAAGGCCTAGTATCCTAAACAAATGCTAGTTAAGTATAAACATCACTGTTCTTATAATGACGATTAAAACGATAAACCAAATAAAATGAAGTAAGCCTAAAAGAGTATTTTCTTAGATTTTGCGCGAGCATTGATTAATGAATTAAACAAATTTTATGCGGCTTACTATCGCGTTTATTTTGGTTTAGATTTTACATTTTTTTATTATTCTGACGTTTCGAGAGCTTTGCAGCCATCGTGGTCACGGAGAGAGGTCTACTCCGTATAATTTAAACATTAGGCTAATAGTAACTTCAGCTTCTGTTCAAACATGCAATTTTTGTTCATACTCTATTACGCGCTTTACTTATTTCGTACAAAATATAAAACAGATTACGAACTGTCATACAATAAAAAGCGACCTTCGTTCAGATGTTTTCGATCTAGACCTAATTGTGTTTTTACATGCACCATTTTATCTTTTTTAAGTTTGCGTCAATTCTTATTAATAGAAATTAAATCATCCACAAAAATAAAATGTGATAGATATTTATTACTAAAGAATAAACGGATTAAGAAAACAAAAACAATTGTCACGCCTTAGTTTCCACAGCAATAGGCAGAAACAATTAAACAATTGCACTCTTCACGAACCTGATAAGTTTTATCTTTCAACTTGCAATTGTTATATCTCACTGCTAAGCAAAGATCTTCATTTCTCTTCTTTATGACTCAGTCGTGGTATTCTAGGCGTGAGTACGAATCACCATACTGTGCTCCAAAGCACAAATTTCCGACGCAGCACTGGGCATCTCTCTGTTGCATTATGGGCAAGTCCACTACTGGGTGGACTTCAGATGGCAAAAATATCTTTAGGCCCAAACGGAGATAGCGAGATTAGATAGACTCCTACAATTGTAAGTGGTGAGAGACCGCAAAGTCTGGCGATATTTTTATTTTTATATATCTCCATAAGAAATTAAGTTTTATGTACAGATTTTATTGGACTTCTTTATAGTCACGGTTAAATTAAATTCTTTATAAACATTGTAAAGGGCCAGCTTGTTCTTGAACTTTGTACTTGTAATGTATTTGTGTATTTTATTTTATCAAACGTTTTTATACTAAGCTAATAAAGAGGCGCTAAAATTCATTTGCTGTATTAAAAGTTGCCTCATCAAATAAATATCGTCGTTTTAATCTCAGAAACTTCTCAGTCACAGCTCATTGAGTACGTTGAACTGTGTAGAAATAAGCGATTTAATGGTTGGGTTATTCAATTCCCACTCAGTCTTATTCAACTAAAATTTCTAGCAGGTAAACTTTTTAATGACTACAAATAAACTTATTTTTGCTTTTGAAAAAACCTGCTTACTTTTGCTTTTTGTATTTTGTAGTCCGAACTTTTAGAAAGCAGACGGTTTAGTATAAGAGTGGTAGCCGACAGTTGGTGGTCAGTTTTTTTTTATTGTGACACGTCCTCTGACCTCGACCTGCCTGATGATAAACAAGAGGACCGAGTTGTTCACGGTTGCCTCAGTCGCCGTCACTATGCCGGCCAAATATGCTTCTTCACGCATCGCTTGAAAGATCCAAGGTCATAGGACGGAGAGAATGGGCTGGTAAAGCATTCCACTTGTCGATTGTTCGGTCGGCTTGATATTAGGCGCCTTAAAGAAGGCTACCATGGTGGATGCGATCGCTACTTGCATCTATTTACTGGTAGTACTCGCCTCCATTCTAGCATCGCACACAAGCTCAACACCAGACGGGGTGCTGTTATATAATGTCGAGATCAGTAAAAAATAAACGCAAAACAGCTACATATATATTCACAGTTGCAATAAAGTATTAATCTTAGTGGAAATTATTTTAAAACTACTTATAATAACAAATTTTGATTAAGAGTTATTATGCCTTTAAGATATTTGCCTTTAATTTAAAAGAAATTCACCGAGAGCGAATAAGCAAAATGTTATTGTCTATTGTCCTATTTAATTAAGTGGTAATTTATTTACCAGCTCTAAGTCCGATTATTACTGCAGCCACACTATGCTCTTCGCACTGTACCTCGCTCTGCCGCGAATATTGCCCAAACACTCACTCCCATACTCGCACTGGTTTGTCATCGCGTTGCTTCGATGGACGCCATTGTAACTTTTACTTGCACTAAAAAGATGACAAAAAATGGGTCGCCGGGCAGGACAAGCACTGTCTCTAAGCCTATTTCTTTCGCCTCTCGTCAAGTGTGTGGCGGCAGGTTTATACCAATATCTAGTAAATAGTTTGTTAGGATTAATCTGACAAGTAAATCACTTTTTGTGGCTAAATAGTGATTACAGTTTGGTTTAGCGTGGCTTGATATACCAGCCCAAGAGACTAGTAGTAAGCTTGACTATCAATTATGGAGTGGGTGCCAAACACAGCTTAATGTACGAGTTTATATAAGTGTTAAGTTTAAACTGTTATCGAAATAAACATCTTGAACAAAACATGCTTTGATGGTTTGTCGCATAGTGCATGCGAATGCTACTTGTATAACTTTAACAGTACTATCAGCCACCTCTATTTATGGACCGTACTCCAGATTAACATCATGCACCTCGCCATATGTCATGCCTTATTAAATAATTAGTAGGTCGATAACTTATAAAATTATAACTTATATTGTACACTTAATTGTAATTTTATGGTTGTACTTAATATAACAAATAGGCTTCAAGTAAGTCGCCCACAAACTAGTTTATTCTCCTTACTCGTAAATATTTATATTAATATTTTATCATTATCTTTACGATCGACAGTTATATAACAAATTCAAACTATTAGTTCAAAAATACTTGCAATTTGTATGCATGGACCGTTTTAAATTCCTTCAATTAAGTTGCAGTGAATTATTTAACCTTAAAGCTGCAGATTATAAATTAACTTGTCTCCGAGATATAAATTGGTCTCTTAAAGCGAGTGCATACAAGCGACAGAAACGACGCCGTTGGACAGTTTTGTCCGACAGCGGTGGAACTGTCGATCTACATAATCCTATCGGGATTTCTGTAACAGTGGCTTCCCGCAGTTTTTGAAAGTCGGTAGATCCGAAATCTAAGAACGCGTACAGTTTTATCTATAGGAGGTGCGCCGTGCATAACATTTTGGACCTCGTTAACAGGCCAAATTATTATTAGCCGGTCTGAAGACGTGACAGACAATTGAAAATATGCTGAGAGTTCCTTCGCACTAATGTCAATACAGTTGAATCATGTTTTATTTTAATGTTTCGAAAGTTTAACAGTTCATGCGAGAAAATGTTGAAACTGGGAAGATGTTGGTTGTCTCCTTTGACATTTTTGTAAAACGTTCTAAAACTAACCCAAAAATATTTTATTTTCTCACAATGACGTTGTTTATATGGGGGAAGTGGCTCAAGATTTTTAATCGGATTATAACTTTATTTTAGTTTAGACGGGCTTTTTGCACCTCTTTCTGTACCCTGTCTATCATGTATCATTGTGGTTAGCCGATAACAAATTAATAATGTATTAAGTTTGCCTTTGTGCATAAATATTATGTGCAACTTGAAATTTTAAATTAATATTAAATTGCGTTTGACTGACGTACAATTGTTTTGTCGCTGATGTGCGATTGCTCTAACCATAATCTAGATTAGGACAAATGTTTTGTGTTATTATATTAATTTATGGTATTTAGCATTCATGTATTGTGTAATTGATGTGTGTTTTATTACTACAGTTAGTTTTAATTTGTAAATAGTTTGTCACACGCGATAATATACATAAATATTGTGTTTTAGTCACACCTTTGCGACCTTAATCCTGTATTTCAAATAACTGACTCATAAGCTCAACTCCATTCTCAAAGCGGGCTTTAGCATGCTCCCACATTCGGTCTCATTTCATTGGAATTTCTTTAGACTTGATCTTTTTTTGCATAACCAGAGACTATTTTGTTTTTGCATAATATATTTTGTAGCTAAGCCATTTCCGCTCGCTGGAATTTAGGGATTTGTTGGCTTAAATTTATTGAACCCTATAACGCTATAATTTTTTTAAAGTATCTAACACTTTATCCTTTTGAATGTTTATAATGCATTTTTCTTTATTTATGTACAATTTAGAATATCTTATTTATGTATATATATTTTAATTATTGTTACATATATTAGTACTTTTTACTTCTCGTGCCCATATGTATTTTACTTACCTTACCTTAGGTACTAAAATAAATAAAAATGGTTAGTTTTTAGTGTTAAGGCCGCCGAATGTACATCATGTTTATTTGTAGTACATATTTCTATGTTTGTGCAGTTAATAAAGATACTATCTGCCTGCCTAGTAGTTAAACATGTACAATTTATTGTTGCATATACCTTTTCAACTTTATCGTTTATTATGTTTAAAGTTTAGAAAGATAAATTAATTATCCCCTCAATTTTGCGTTACATCAACCCGTCTGTATTGTATTTAACCTGTTTCCCTTTATTTCCATAATAAAAGGGTACGACAATGTCCATAAAATTTATTCGTCGCTCCCCCATTATGCGAGTGAAAGGACGTGTTACAACAGCTCACATAAATAAAAATATCTTGTTAGTGAGATCTGATTGTTGACATTCTATTACTCCGTTTTCAGCTTTGAAAACATAATAAAATACAGAATTTGATAATAAATAGTTTTCTTTAGTAACTAGATCATTAAAAAAATAATTTACCGAGTAGTAGATAAACCAAAGAAGCGAGATAGTTGTAATAGTATTATGGAAAGCGAATTTTAGTTTTAATTTAAAGCATGTAGTTTATTTACATGACAATAAAACAATGACATTGGTATTCAAATAATTAGTCCTACGTCCTAATTGAGGTGCCAAATGAGTCCCGAATTTGTATTATACTATCTCGTGGTGCACAGCAGCCTTCGAATAACTACGACGACTTGTACATGGTGGTTCGGAATATGTACTCACTTTCCAAAAGTTAGCGAGCTTGCCGTATTGAAACATGGTGAGAATTACGAGTACCTACTTGAGAATTTGTATAGACACATGTTTGCAGGAGATAAGCATGTAAAAAATAGCCTATACTAGCCTATTTTTGTTTACATTTGAACCTTAAATTCCACAGAAATATTTCTGTGTTAAATACATATAAAATGAAATAAAATAACAAAAAAGGTGTGAATGATAAGTTAGGAAATATTATTAGTTTGTTTCCAAATGTGAAGTATTTTTCCGAAAAAGAAAACAATTTTTATTATCAGAAAAATATATTTGATCGGCCGTAAAAACGCGTGCTGTTAATAGTTTTTATTACACAACATGAACCTATGTTGACACAACCTTCGACGTTTAACCTTTTATAGGTATTTGCTATCGCCAAGTTTATCTGAAAGTAGGAACTATAATTAATATAGTACTAAATAAATGATAGATAGATTATAATCGCCATTGCTCAAAAATAGTATAAAACCAATGTTAAAAACGTACTTGAACTTTTAGTAAATTATTTGTAACTTAATGGATATTTTTCATAAATTTATGGTCAGTTTTGTTTTTGTCAAGTTTTCTCATAAAAATTATAGATTTTGTTCAACGTCATATTCGGAACGAAAGATCGATGGATCGCATTTGGTCTAACGATACTCGAATTTGTCCAATTAAATAGTCTTTATTTAAATTATTTTTGTTATTGTGTCTCGACATCTGAACTCGATCTACCTAATGGTTCTTAGTTTGCAATTATTTCATAATAAACTGAAACATAATCTTTCAGTTCATTAGTTTATTTCATAAATACTAATATGTTTTGACTTCATTTATTTTCACGTCTATATTCATTAGTTGGAATTCAGTGAGTGAGTTTGCTAAATGTGTTTCGGACATTGGAATGCCAATGACTTTATAAACAATAATTTAGACTAGTTATCACTTTAAGAAATGCTTCGATGGTTTGGGCACATGGAAAGGATGAGTGAAAGTAAATTGACGAAAGGAATTTATATCTGATGTGGATGAATGCGTTAAACAAGGCAGGCCCAGGAGGGTGTTTTCCGACCAAATCGGAGACATCCTCAAGAAAGATAGGTTATGGTTATGGCCTAGTGCCCATAACCACAAAGCCTGTATGAAGAGAATTATGGATGGGAAGGAAGTGAGGGGGCAAGGGAGTTATGTAAGGATCACGGTAACTGGCGCTCCGTATGTCCCGAAAAAAGGCTTGACAATTTGATTGATTATTACTTTAAATTACTAACATTTGCTTATACTCGTACATTTCAATTGCCAATGCGCAAAACATCGAATGTGCAAAACTGGTAAACTTTACATTAGATTAAAAAAAAAAATACCTTAAATAACCTTTACATTTTTAACTTTGGAAATGGTCACACAAACCGGAAGCCGGTTCAAAACTACTTGTATGTACTTTGATCGTCCCCTTACTGTGTATGATACAAGCACGTTTTGTAGCTTAGTATGAAACAAAACGAAAAAAAATTTGACTTCCAAAAATTTAAAGATGGACGTCACCCTTCAGCAGTTCAGCACTTATTCAGTACAACTCTTCGGATTGGTGATGTTGATATTCTTGGATATTTTACAAAAGTGTTGAGCGTAAATAAAATATATAATAATAAAAAAAACACTTTTTTTCACTTGAGCGTATTCATTGCGGTTTACAAAACTAGCTCTAATTTATTCCAGTAGTTTATATCTTCATAACATTTGCAGTCATAATGCTCGCGGAAATGCAATTAATTAAACACTAATTAGATAGCCTAACAAGCTCATCGCTTTATTCATGATAGAGTTTGTATGAACGTCTGGCAATGTGGGAGAAGTCTGTATCTAATTATAAGAGTACTTTATGACTATGTTTTAAAAAGATTTATTCAAAAAAGTAGTCAACATTACTTGGGAAATTAACATCATTTTTTTTATATTAACAATCACGGCATTTTTATATTGATCTCCTGGGGATTAAGGGTTCGCAGATTGGAAAAATAACCACCACCACTTACGGTAAGCCTTCTATTAAAAATAACTAGGACCCATAGAAATATAACTTTAATTACAAATATTGTCTAATATCCGGCAAAAATCGAAATTTATTTCGCTTTAAATAACAAATGAGATTAAAATACTTCAAAAACGGATGACGGAACAATTGACGGATTACTACCACGTGACTTTCAATTAAGCAGTATTAAAAGTCAACTACAATTACAAGTGGTTGTATATGCAAAAAAAAGTAGTGCCAATTTTTGAAATTAAGGAATTGAAGTACAAGTAGCTGTCTCTTTCAGTCACACGTGGTATAGGCTTAATATAAATGAGACAAATAACAATGAATTAGTTCTTATTTTAGCACAGATTCTATTCTTTCCAAATTCTTTGAGCCTATCAACATAGTTTACCTATTGATTTATTATTCGCTAATTGGTTACGAAGATGTCAAATATGAGTGCGACGCAATTTCACTGCTTTTTCGACGCCAAATGTATGTAGAGCATCGGGGCCCTGCCCTATGTGGAGATAGTGTGTCACATTGGAGGAGGCGTCTCATTAGAAACTAGGCGCGGGCGGACAAGTCCATTTACATAATGTTTCTGCTGCTTAACCACATTTAAGCGACATCGCTCATCACGTAAACAATATTAATATTGTCGCAATGAACGTAATGTTAACGGTATTTTTTTTGTTTACTTTAGGATTATATGTACAGATCTCTTTAATATAGTTTATGCTTAAAAGCCGCTTTGGTATGTTTTATTTCATTTAGATGTAATCGAGAAAATGCCGACCATGGTGTAGTGGTAAAATAATGACGCTAACCGAGTCCCCGGTTCAAAACTACTTCCTGTTCCAATGTATCTTTGATATATGTCGTCCTTTTACTATGATGCACGCATTTTTTTTGTAGTGCCCTTAGGAGGCTGTATGAAGAAAATTGTGGATGTGAGGAAATCGAGAGTTGTATCAGGATGGTGGAAAGTATTTCTTCCTTGTCTCTGTGTATCCCTGTGAGAATTGAGGCGTGACAATAGGGAATATGCATGTGGTTTAAATATTGCTGCAATTTTTTCCCCCGATTCTTTATTGTACTAACATCATGCTAAAATGATTATATTTTTAATTTTCTTTGTATATATTGCATAAAAGATTAAGCAAAAAGTAAAAAACAAGCAAGTGAAATTCAAATGAGTGAAACGCATCACCATTGGCCGAATGAAACGTGACGTCACATGACACGTTCGGGGTCGATGCTCATATTGTGCGCGTAGTGTTTAAAAGAAAAATAGCTGTTCTTTGTGTTTATGCAGTGTTTTTGTTTGGCTATTACAACTTAAAAATCCACATAAATAACAGTAACACTTGTAGTAAACAAATACTGGTCGTGACGTGTGACGTCATCAAAAGCCCGCGCTAGATGATGGCGTTCAAATGTGTCAAATTTAATCGAAGTTTTAAAATTATTTTATAAAAATAATTAGAACTTTTCCAACACTATTTATATTTTTTATTATGTTATAACGATGTAATAAGTGAATTAAACACATAAAAAAAATACATGCATATACCCTATTGATGAATATGTACTTCATCAATTTAGGAGTCAATTAATGTGTTTGATAGCTAACAGTAATTGCGGTAACACACGAACAGCAAATGTCAAATGTTAATAAAATGAATAACATTCCATTGAAATAAGCTGTAAATAATTGACGTTTAAACCTTATTAATTACAAAAATAAATAAATTAAAAATAAATAAAAGTAAAATTTACTACGCAGTCGCCCAAAATAAATATATATTTTTTTAAATAATAAAATACTGTTATTTAATAATTTAAAAAAAAAATTAAATAACTGTAAGTAGCAGTCACATCCATTACGTCCCGGTCTAGTTGGAACCGGCAATCGACAAGCTGATCCCGAAACGCGACTTCTCGTTTACTTCTCGGTCTGTAAATCAAACGAGTCACTTCTCGGTCTGTAAATAGTGGTATTACTCCGGATCGGCAGACTGGGCACCCATGCCTATCATTCTTTGTCAGCTAAAGACTGGACTAAACTCCTTCTAAATGACTGGACCGATTTTAATGAAAAATATTTTTTGGCTCCCCTGGATAATTCAGAATTACAATTGTACTCGGTTGTTGGCGTTTTTTTTCTCCGACAACGACCGTCGAGTCCGCTAGTATTTATATTAAAACAAATAATCAAATTGTCATGGCGCCACTTGCTACGATCCTGACACAACTTCCTCGCTTCCCTGGCATCCACAATTCTCTTCATACAAGCTCTATTATTTATAAATTTCCTTATTAATTTATTGTACCTTGTTGTAAATGAATGTGTCTACTTAGACTTGCGTCATTACACTTTAATATGTGAATATTAAGTACCCATTCAATTCATAATTATTTTAAGTTACAATCTACATCCGTCACAATGCCAAATATAAATTGTTTTGCACCCACTAACAATCACCTTACAAGCGTCTAACAACCTGCTGAACGTCTTGTTGATGATTTTTTTATTGTGTCACGACATATGACCTGATGTTAAGCTGGGGCATAGACCGCACTCCAACTTTACATCAGCCTCCATAGCTCATAACTTCCTGTACTCATAACTTTTCCCAAATGCTTATGAAATCTTACGAAATGTGTTTAAATTTGAGAAGTTTTTTTGTTCGGCATACTGAGACCCGTGAACTTAGACGTTTTTTTAGTCGCCGGCACTCTTGGATGTCTTTTATGCTTATCATCAGGCAGATCGAGGTCATATGTCGAGTCACAGTAAAATTTATGTGAGAAGTATAAAGGGGAGAGTAATAGTATTCTGTTTTGATGCATAATCCTATAATAGTCCATGGCCAGATGACCGCAACGTGGCCCTGCGTAATTGTATTTATCTGTGTATATTTACACACAACACACAATAGTTTTGTTTCAATGAATTAAAACACATAGAAACACGATAGAACTATTACATAGCAGAAATCTAGTAAAGTAAGAAAAAGACCACTAAAAATACGCTAAAATGTACTGGTACTTATCAAATTAAATTTTTCTTTTAATTTAATAGCGCCTGTGTTGTTTGTATTAAAACAAAATCAGTTTTCCAAATGTGGAAAAAAATCGTATGACCAAATCTACTCGCTACTCCACAGTCAGAGCCCTCTGAAAGCAGAGGGATACATGGAGCAGCACTTTACGTCAGACTTTTGCAATTAGCCAACAAGGACCCCCTTAAGGAAAGTTATTGACTTACGCCCAGGATGCACCAGCCCGATTCCGTATCACCGTAATATGGCAACCTATCAAATTGTCATTGTCACTATTGCAAATAAGGGCTTCTATAGGTCTGGCTCTCACTTTTCAGCGATTCTTATTTTGTAATTAAGTAATTATTATTAATTAAGTAATTTAATTGCTGTATATTCTTTTAAAAAACACTATATGCGATGTTTATTTATATCTTTGGTATAAGAAAATTATAAAAAGCAACATGCCGCCGTGAGGCGTTCTCTGCCAGTCAACATTTGGGTTGTGCAGTGATCAATTGTAGGTAGTTGGAGAAAATCAACGAATTTTCACGCCTTTTTCCCACAGGGATAGGCAGAGATAACGGATAATATAGTTGAAGAAATGCGCATACTATAAAGGATATGTTATATAAGGATAACGAGTAATATAATACTATAAATATTATTATTCTTGGTATTTTTTTAATTTTTTTATACTAAGTTGTCATTAGTTATAAAAACATGACAACCAAAGTACATATTATATCAAAGATACGTTGGTACCGGTAAGTGGTTTTGAAACCGTGCTCTCAGTTTACATGACCATTGAACTGCCACTCCACTACGGCCGCCTTGAAAAACATACACAATGATAAAAGATGGTTCTAAAATATAATATGAATAAAGTTGGTGAATTGTTTTAGTAAGTTCACTGATCGATAGAACTGTTACATACCTACATAGTTGAGATAATATTTTATTCCCTCCACACGAAGCCGGCTGTCACCTAGATATTGCAAAGTGATATGCTCGTAGTCATAAAAACGTACTTTGCTTTAGTGTCATCTTTTTCTGTGAAATGAGTTTGTTTTATAAAATATTTACTGTAATATTTTCTTTGTACCTTAATAAACTTTGGTTTAGTGGTAGTGCAATGGTCATGCAAACCGAAAGCCCCGCGTTTCAAAACCACTTGCAGGTACCAATGTATCATTGAATATTTTCTCATTAAATTTATCATTTAGTTTCTATTATAAGCTTTTAGAAGATTAGTATTACCGGTATATCATTGGCCGGCATAGTGATGGCAACTGAGGCAGCTGTAAAATGAAATGGTTCAGACGTCGTCTCTCTTGGACATAACCTTACAATTAAGAAAAACAAATTAAATGTCCCACCTCAATTAAAAAAAATGTTAAATTAAGGTGTTATTTTGTTGTCGACAGATGGTGGGCAACGTGGTTGTGTTTGTGTGTGTCAATATTGTGGGTGCATTAATGCATTCGCTCATGGAGACTGCACAGAGGCGAGCATTCCTCGACACCCGGAACTGTATAGCTGCCAGACTAGACATGGAAGATGAAAATGAGAAATTGGTAAGTGTTCAAATTAAAAATATGTACTCGATATGACAGCACCCCTCTTAATGTTAAGCTGGAGTGTGGTCCACGAATGGATGTCAATGCTACTACAATTCAATAACTGTGAGTAGCAATCACATCCACTATGTCAGCTTAGGTTAATGATTTTACATTTTTTTTATTCAAATTAAAAAAATCATTGAAAAGATATTTTTGAAATTAATTAAGACATTGATAAATGTTTTTTAAAAATATTATTATTGCTATCCTGATGATAAGCTGGAGTGCGGTCGACGAATGGAGGCGACTGCTACTAAAGTCTAATAATTGCTAGTAGCAGCAGTGTTCACAATATCTGCCTAATTGCAACTTTAAAGCTAATGTACTTCCACGTGTAAAATACACCTAAAATAACTTTTACGTGTATTTGACACGTAAAAGTTACACGCTTTAGTAGGTACACATTAAATAGCTCAATGATTTTAAAACTGGAGTTATTACCTTCGAAAGTCACTGAAACTACGAATATCAATGCAAGTAACATGGCGGACAGTTGCTCGTTATTTTCCCAGTCTGCCGATCTGAAGCAGTACTTCCACTTAGTACCGTGAAGTGAATTAATCGCGTTTTGGGATCAACTTGTAAGATGCAGGGTCTTACTAGGCCGGCATTGTAAATGCTACTGCTACTTGCAGTTATTCAAGTATAGTAGCATTCGTCTTCATTTCAGCTTAACATCAGGCTCATCAACTGTCACCCTCAATAAAACCTTTTTTCTTTGTAAACAGGAAAGGCTTCTACTGTCAGTACTGCCGCAGCACGTGGCAATGGAAATGAAAAATGATATAATTTCACCAGTTGAGGGTCAGTTTCATAAGATCTACATTCAAAAGCATGAGCAAGTTAGGTAAGTACCTTTATTTTAAACCTACTATTAGCCAATTTATTTGTCCTACTGCAGGCCTCTCTTTTTGTCCATGATGACTATAAAAGTAACTTAAAAAAGGAAAGAAATGTCAATGCAAAATTACAACAATTTACGACTACAACAAAAAATAATACACTTAAACAAGGATTATGTTAATCAATGTATAAAACTAAGTATAGTTCTTAGAAAGCTTTAATATGAACTGTTAGTATAATTTTTCATAGTAGTATGTTCACGAGTATGAAAAACTAATGATTTGTTTGAGCACGTTCGTGTTACTGGTTACGGAATAATTATGTCTAACCAATAGATCTTGGTAACGTGCTGACATGACGAATGTGAGTCTGTGAATGACATACTATACATCATAGAGTCATCATCATCATCATCATCAGCCAGAGAGCGTCCACTGCTGAACATAGGCCTCCCCCTTAGAACGCCATTCCGAACGACAAGATGCCAGTTGCATCCACCGGTTTCCCGCGATCCTGACACAACTCCCTCGCTTTCCTCACTACAATTCTTTTTATACAATGGAAAAGATGAGTGAAAGTAGATGGACGAAAAAAAATTTATAAATCTGATTTGGATTGATGCGTTAGGGGCAAACCCAGTAGAATCTTCTCCGACCAAATCCCACGCTGGGTTGCCTAGTAATCATAATATACTATTAACCTTAAAATAAATGTAAGTAATTTGAAGGCGACCGTGGTGTCCATTGCACCGTAGTGGCAGTGCAATGGCTACACAAACCAAAAGCACTAGTTCGAAACCACCCACCGGTTCCAATATATCTTTGATATACAATATGTACTTTGGTTGTCCTGTTTCTATGATATAAGCACTTTAGTAGCTTAGTATATAAAATTAAAAGTATAATTTTATGAATAGCTCGAAGGATTTGTGAGCTGAAGTGGCAATGGGCCGGCCACATCGTTCGAAGAACCGACAACCGATGGGGAAGAAAGGTTCTAGAGTGGAGACCACGAACTGGAAGACGCAGCGTAGGTTTCCGGTTTCCCGCGATCCATACTCTATACATCATAGAGTATGGATAGCAATTAAACCACACCTACTCGTTTTACGAATTATTTATAAATCCTAAGCTATGCTTACACGAGCATGTTACATTTAAACCAAACTTAAAGTTATTTTCTCTTTATTTACTAAATTTTTTTTCAAAATTGTCAAACCCTTTTCCCACAGGGATAGGCAGAGACAATGGAGCGCCACTCGCCACGATCCTGACACAACTCCCTCGCTTCCTCCACATTCACGAATCTCTTCATACAATTATGGGCACTAGGCAACCTAGCTTTCTTGAGGATGTCTCCGATTTGGTCAGCAAACACCCTCCTGGGCCTGCCTCGCTTAACGCATCCATTTACATGAGATTTATAAATTCTTTTCGTCATTCGTCAATTTACTTTCACTCATCCTTTCCATGTGCCCAAACCATCGGATCATTCCTTTACTAACACCTTTTAATAATAAACACTTGAAATATATTGTTCATTATCGAGTTTATTGAGCTGAAATAATAACTCTACACCTTTGATACTCCCCTTGCTTATCAATAGGCAAGTCAAAGTCAGATATCGAGTCACAATAAAAAGAAGGCTTTGGATTGTGACCAAGTGTACATAAACAAAAATATAATTTTAAATATTTAGGTTTATATATTAGCTATAGGTAGCGAGCTAGTAATGCCAGTATGAGTCAGTGCACTTTGTAGATCTAATTGTTAATGTATAGCAATATTGATTTTTAATAAATACCACTTTGTATAAAAATATTACCCATAAAATGTTTTAAAAATGCGTTATATCCATTATGGTCAAGTTTTATAGTATTTAATAATAATGTTATTAAACATTATTATTAAATACTATGAAACATTTTTTTCTGCGACCGGGAATAGATTCCGGGACTTACGTTTAGCGGTTACGTTACATTTCATATAAATTAATTCCTCTTGCATTTCGAGATTAATGCAAGGGGCAGTTCGAGGCAGTTTGAGGTTAGTTGTCGAATCACAAAAAATAAAGAACTGGAGCTAGTTTAACGAGTAATCGTGTATATGGGCTATACTGTCATACATTATTAATAACTCTATTCTGTACTGTTTATGTGTATTTATAGGTCATTTACACTTTCACCTTTATCCTTATTAAGAAACTGTCTGAATAACTGAATCAAACAAATTTTTTGCGGCTTACTATCGCGTTTATTTTGGTTTTGATTTTACTATTTTTTTTATTATTCCGACGTTTCGAGAGCTTTGCAGCCATCGTGGACACGGAGAGACTAAGGTGTTGGTCGTCCTATTGGTTGATGCTGTTATTGTTTTCAAAACTACCCGTTTGATGTTTTGGCACATTATGCACAATCATAGAAATTATTTGGCCACTACGTCAGAAGGAAAATTGTCTGTGAATCTTAACAGTTACATGTTTAGTATTTATTTTTAAATAATAATTCATTATCATTAATAATTGTTTCCGCTAAATTTTACAGGGAACGCGATTAGTTATACAGATCGCTTCTTTCACATCCACAAATCTCTTCTTTAAAGAGTTCTTATACGTCTTCTATAGTTATGAGAACTGCGGTCCAGTGGTTTTTTACCAACGTCTCCAATTTGATCTAGGTCGACCCCGTTTTATCCCTTCACTTACCTCTGATTTTGTCTATCTCCTTTCATTCACTCTAACTATTTTTCCAAACCAACACACCTTTTTCAATTTTCAACACTACGCCTTCCTTCAAACCAACAATAACAAATGTAAGAAATTAATTTCAATTTATTTTGCGTCTCTCCTAAGAGGACAATAAACTTTGTAAATTAATTTGTTTTCTTGCCAATCGCCATTTTATTCGTAATAGTATTGTAATATTCATTTGTCTAATTTAGTTTGTTTTACATTTTACCATTTCTATTAAGACATCTGAAAAACGACGTCTGAAAAAACCTACCTTGTTTTTAGTTGCCTTAATCACCACCCCTTGTCAGACCAGAGAAAATACGACTAAATTACATTAAGCAATTAAACTTCTTATTATGATACTAAACTTTTATTTGGTTATTTACCTAAACTTATATTTCAAATGTAGTTAAAACTAAATTGAGTTATTTCGGCAAAATTCCTGTTCAAATTAAAGCTGGTAGATATTTTTAGCTAAATTAAACTGGAGTTTACATTTAATCCCGTTGAAGTGCATTTGGCCGAGAAGGAAATAAAATGTAAACACTAAACAGTACAATTTACTTTTAGAACGTTCTCCAAAATTATATAATTTATTGAGCTATAATTCGATTCCAATCTATTAGTCGATTGTGCCAAAACGTTATCAGTTATTAAAGTAAAATTCTGGTAAATACATTTTCATTTATTTAGTTTTCTTCTTGAGCATCGTTGTGATTTGAAACTCGATGAAACGAAAGTAAAACGGAAGTTCTTTAACACATTATTCTATAGAGCTTGTTATATATTTTAAAAATAATAATAATGATGATGGTGATAACGACACTCGACAATTCGATGTAGACATTCGAGGTCAGCCTCGATTTGCCTTATGTCAGCAAGAGGAAGTCCAAAAGCGACCACTGAAAAAAACCATTCCCGTCACTACTTGAATAAAATGCAAAGTATTTTTTTTAACTTAGTATCAATTTCATTGTTATGATTATAACCTTAAAATTATCCTACTTCTTAATTTTATTTTTAATGTGACTCGACATTTGACAGCACCCCGCTTGATGATAAGCCGAAGTGTAGTCCATGAATGAATGTCACTGCTACTACAATTCAATAACTGTGAGTAGCAATCACATCCACTATGCCGGCCTAGATGGAACCGGCAACTTACAAGCTGATCCCGAAACGTGACCAAATCACTTCACGGTCTGTATACTGGTAATTTATATTCGTCTCATTATTTTAGCTAGGTTGCCTAGTGCTAATATTAGGTAAGTTCTTAGCTAGGTTGCCTAGTGCTTATATTATATAAGTGCTTAGCTAGGTTGCCTAGTGCTCATAACCGTAGAGCTTGTTTAAAGAGATTTGTGGATGTGAGGGAAGTGAGGGAGTTGTGTCAGGATCGTGGCAAGTGGCGCTGCATTGTCTCTCCCTATCCCTGCGGCGTGACAATTTGATTGGTTGATTTTTATAGCTTGTGTTGATATCGCGTGTGAACTGCACACCTGATTTTTTATTTATTGTGACTTGACATCTGACCTCGACCTGCCTGATTGCCTGATACACAAGGGGAAATACAAGAGTACCAACGACTATAAAAAACGACTCATTTCACGGGTAACCCAGTCGCTGTCACGATGCCGGCCAAAGATGCTTCTTTCGCCGGCCGTTTTGCTTGAAGGATAGGGTGAAAAGTGGTAGGCAGTGGTGCCGAGTCTTCCGATCCGGGGTATACCACTACAAGTATACAGACAGTGAGGTGACTTAGTCGCGTTTCGGGATCAACTTGTAATTTGGCGGTTTTAACTAGGCCGGCATAGTGGATGTGACTGCTACTTTTTTTTTTTTTTTTTTTATTGTGACACGACATGTGACCTCGTCCCGCCTGATGATAAGCAAGAGGATGTCCAAGAGTGACGACGACTGAGAAAACCGGGTTTGTTCACGGCTGCCCCAGTCGCCGTCACTATGCCGGCCAAAGGTGCTTCTTTACGCATCGCTTGAAGGATCCAAGGTCATAGGATGGAGAGAACACATGGGCAGGCAAAGCATTCCACTTATCAATTGATTTACAAAGAAAAGACGCACCGAACTTTTTAGTTCGACTGCCGATTCGGTCGATAAAATGCGGATGCTTTCCCCGACCTGTGCGGGTATTACGGGAGTGAAAAGATGAGGTAGGAACAAGGTTAAAGAGCTCTTCGGAACATTCCCCGTGGTATAGGCGATAGAGGACGCACAGAGCCGCCATGTCTCTTCGTAGTTGTAGGGGCTCCAGAGTTCGCGTGACCTCTGCATCACCTATGATCCGGACAGCTCGGCGCTGCAATGAATCCAGGGCATTAAGAAGATACTTGGCAGAGCCGTCCCAGAGGTGCGAACAGTACTCCGCGCAAGAGCGAATCTGTGCCTTGTAAAGAAGCAGGCGAAGCTCTGGCGCGAAGAACCGCCGCACCTTGTTCAGGATGCCAAGTTTGCGGGAGGTGGTCTTAATGGCCCGCTCGATGTGGTCCCTGTGATTCAGGTCGCAGCGAAGGGACATTCCAAGAATGTCCAGTCTGTCCGAAGCACTGAGGGAGATGTTACAAAGAGAGGGAAGGGGAGTAAACGGGGATTTTTTCGTCGAGAACGCGCATACCTGAGTCTTGTCTGCGTTGAACTGAACCAGGTTCTTGTCGCCCCAGTGGGTAATACGATCAAGAACCCGGTTCAGTCCCGCTACAACAGACTTTCTCATATCGGCTATCTCCTGTTTGCCGGCTGCGGGGCGGGCAGTGTAGCGTCCATGCACCGTGCTGTCGTCTGCATAGCAATGAATGCCGGATCCGAGGTCCAGCATGTCATTGATATGCAGAAGGAACAAAGTCGGCGACAGCATGGAGCCCTGAGGGACGCCGGCACTCACCGACATCCTGCGCGACGCGCTTCCATCCACAACGACGCGTATGGAGCGGCCACGCAGGAAGTCAGCTATCCAGCCCCGCAGACGGTCAGGTAAACCGTATGCCTCGAGCTTGGATAAAAGGCCCCTGTGCCAGACCCTGTCAAACGCTTTGGAGATGTCCAAGCCAACAGCAAGGGCTTCTCCATTACCATCCAACGCTTCACCCCAGACGTGCGTGGTGTACGCTAGAAGATCACCAGTTGACCGTTTCGGCCTGAAGCCATATTGACGGTCATTGATCAGCTGGTGACCCTCCAGGTAGGCCATGAGGCGAATATTAATTATTCGCTCCATAACCTTGCACAGTACTGAGGTTACAGCAATTGGACGGTAGTTTGACGGGTCCGAGCGGTCGCCCTTCTTTGGGACCGGTTGCACATTGGCCCCCTTCCAAGCCCGAGGCACGCAGCCCGATGCGTACGAGAGCCGGTATAGCCTCGTCAAGACGGGAGTCAACTCCGCTGCACAAGTTTTAAGCACAAGCGCTGGGACACCATCGGGACCACTGGATTTCCGGATATCAAGCGATCGTAGCTCCATGCGGACATCGCGTTGTCTGATACGAATCTCAGGCATCGTATGTCCGCATGGACGCAGGGTGGGTGGCCCTGCACCACGATCGTCAATATGCGAATTTGAGGCAAAGACTTCGGCCAGTAGATCGGCCTTCGCCTTCGCCGTATGCGCCAGTGAGCCATCAGGCTGTCTCAGCGGTGGCAGTACAGAACGACAGAAGTTAGATTCTACAGTCTTGGCGAGACTCCAAAAGCTGCGACTACCCGTTGGGTGCGCTAATAGACTCTCGCCAATCCTGGAAACGCGCTGTGCCTCCGCCCTTTTAAAAACCTTTCTGCAAGACTTGGTGGCACGATTGTAGGCTGCTTTCAACTCATCCACGTGAGGGTCATGATGTTTTCGACCCCTGACCCATGCACTGTGAGCTGCGTTTTTTGCTGAAACAGCAGCCGCGCAGTCACTGTTGTACCAGGGCCTGCTCCGGTCGTTACGAGATGCACAGTTGGATGGAACGTAATATTCCATCCCCAGTGCTATCTCATCAGCAACGGCCGAGGCACACGTGGATGGATCCTCGGAGTTGAAGCAGCGCTCCCATTAAGGGAGCGAAGCGAAATAATTTCGCATTCCCTCCCAATCCGCTGACCTGTAGTGCCATAAACGTCGCACCTCATTCCTGGCGGGAGGAGGCACGACGCGCGGCACTATCGTCTCGACCAGGCAGTGGTCAGAAGTCCCAAGAGGAGCTCTGACCGAAATTTTATACCCGGTCGGACGAGTGGTCAGTAGAAGGTCCAGCAGAGAGGGAGCATGACCGACAATGTCTGGTACCCGGGTGGGTTGGGTCACCAGCTGTGTCAGGTCATGCAGAAGGGCGTAAGCATGAGCAGCCCTTCCCGCGTGGTCGGTCCTTTGGGACCCCAACCACACCTCATTGTGTGCGTTAAAGTCCCCCAAGACCACGACCTCCGCGGTCGGGAACCGCTCCAGCGCTTCGTCTGTCGCCCGGCTCAGAGAATCGAAGAGCCGGGTTGTCTCCGAATCCCCGTGGTGGGAACGATAAAGGCACCCGTAGATCCTGGCTTGGGAACCAAGGTCTACGTGTACCCAGAGGATGGACAGGGAAGGATCCTCCAAGCAAAGCAGACGGAGACAACAGATATCGGACCGGATGTACACACATACCCCGGCTTTCGCGAGGAATCTTTCCTCAAGCGAGTAGCCGGGGTATTGGAGGTACGAGGTGTCAGCCGGTGCCTTTATCTGCGTCTCCGTCAAGAAGAGCATAGCGGGCTTTGCCGTCTCAAGATGGTGATGGACGGCACTGAGATTGGCGTGGATTCCACGTATATTCGTGAAATCCACGCCAAGCTCATTTGAAATGGGGGTTTGAGTTGCCGCTGGAGAAACTCTACTTCTTGTTTTGTGTGCTTGCATTCGGAGGGGGTGGGGGGGTGCGTGAAAATGTTGGGGGTTGTTTCTTCGAAAGGGACGAAAAGTGCAGCTATCCGCTTAGCCACATGCATCCCGGCGGTGTGAGTTTGCTGATCCGTCGGACGGAAGGGCCCCCGTACCCTCCCGGAAGTGATCGCCTGGACCCCATATCCGATCACCAATCGGCAAGACGAATCACCCCGAGATTATGCGCCGCCTGGTGGGGCAGCCTCCCTCCGTGGTTAGCGGTGGGCTCAGGCCCCTGTACTGTGCGGCGGGCGGCCAGCGGTCAACCGTTGCTACGGGTCTCCCTGGCCGACGGGTCAACAAACTCTCACCGGGATACTGCAGGTCAGCAGGATGCCACTGTCCCTAACCGAATCCATAACCCCCAACGCAACTGGTGCTACACAAACTAGTCCCCGAACGCGACGTGGTCACTATGGGGGGATTTGCATCTGTGTAGGGTGGTAATTTCAACCAGCTGAGAACACTTAATGCACCGGAAGTGTCCTCTCCCACTCCCTGTTTCAGTCAGTTAATTGTTAAAAAAGAAGTCTGTAAAAGAAGTCACCTCCATTCATGGACTGTACTCCTGCTTAACATCAGGCGGGGTGATGTCATATCGACAAGACAGTCACTATAATTAAAAAAAAAGAGGTTTGCCATTGTATACAGTTTCATAATATGTAAAATTTGAACCAAGTCCCGATTCCATTGTGAGTCATAGTGAGATTAATTACTTCACGAAAACTATGTAGTACAAGTTGATTTAATGCAACATAGATTAGTCAGTACTGTTTTGGCCAAGAGCCAGACATTTATTCATCTTACCCTCTTGCATTCATTCTTGTTTTTTTTTATTGTGACGCGACATCTGTCCTCGATTAGCCTGATGTCAATGCGTGAAGAAGCACCTAGGGCCGGCATAGTGACGGCCGTCGGCACTCTTGGACCTCTTTTGCATACCATCAGGCGGATCTAGGTCAGATGTTGAGTCACAATAAAAAAATCATAGTAGTGCTTATGGACATCCTTACTTTACATTTTTTCCATGGATCCTTCAAGCTATGCGTGAAGGATCTTTGACCGGCATAGTGATGGCGACTGAGGCAACCGTGACTAAGCCGTTTTTTTCAGTCGTCGGCGCTCTTGGTATTCCTATTGCTTACCATAAGGCGGGGTGATGTCACATGTCGAGATACAATAAAATATTCTTAAAATAATATAAAAAATGATATTTTCTTGGATTTTGTGCGAACATTGATTAATGAATTAAATAAATTTTATGCGGCTTACTAACGCGTTTATTTTGGTGTTGATTTTACAATTTTATTTTATTATTCCAATGTTTCGAGAGCTTTGCATTGTAAAATTAAAACCAAAATTAACCCAATAGTATGCCGCATAAAATTTGTTTAATTCATTAATATAAAAAAAACTTAATTTTAATCCCAGAAGCTTTTAAATTAGACATATTTTGTGGGCAACATTTCACTTAGAAGGACAAACATTTGTTAAACAGCTCGTGTTAAACGATCAAAGCAACCATTTATGTTTAGGAAATTAGAACCTTTTTTTTATTCAAGTGCAATGGAGTGAGGTTTTATAGCTACTTCAAAGCTGTAAATGGTACACTTATAAATTACGAGTACTCTCCTAATGTAGCGGTTTTATTCGTTTGTTTTTTTTATTATTGTGACTCGACATTGGATGGTTAAGCTGATGTTAAGCCGGAGTGTGGTCCATGAGTGAATGTCACTGCTACTACAATTTAATAACTGTAAGTAGCAATCACATCCACTATGCCGGCCTATTTGGAACCGGCAACTTACAAGCTGATCCCGAAACGTGACTAAATAACACTTCACGGTCTGTATACTTGTAAGTGGTGGTACTAATTATTAAATATTACAAATAAAAGCTATGAAACAAATATTTGCTCCGTCCGAGATTCTAACCCAAGACTTTACGCGCAACAAACCAATTGCTGAAAGTTCGTCCACGCCAGTCGTTTGTTTTATTAAGATAAGACATTTGACCTCGGCTTGCCTGACTGTTAGCTCAGTAGCCGTCCCTATGCCGGCCAAATAGTTATTTGAATAATGACTGTTTTGTTCGTAACTTTGGTAATCTTCTTGTCTTCATAACTTTCGCCTTCTAACTTTACGAGGTTGTATTAAATTTTATAAACCTGTACTCGAGTTTGAAATGAATAGAATTTATGTCTACCTTAATTATAAACTAAATTATATAATAGTAAAGATAGTTTACTGCATTAAATATCTTTATTACAATATATTAATTTAAGGCGACCGTGGTGTAGTGGCAGAGCAATGGTTACACACACCGAGAGCACGAGTTCGAAACCACCCACCAGTACCAATGTATCTTTGATATACAATATGTACTTTGGTTGTCCTGTTTATATGATACAAGCAAGTTAATATGTTAATTACAGTGGCCGGCATAGTGGCGGCGACTGAGCTTTCACTATGCCGGCCACTGAGTCAATTGTAAACTGAAACGTGAAAGCTTGAATGTAAATAAAAAATATAATAAATGCAATAGTTTAATTAATCTATTATCTTCTATGTATATTAAATGTACATTTCTGTAAAATATGAACCCGAATATAAATTTCGATCTTGTTGAAATATTTCGCTTAATTGAATATACATGTTTAATTAATATCACTTCATACGGTTGGATAGTTGTTTGAAAAGTAATTTTCAATATCGTCCTCCATCAAGAAGCTGTCGCGCGTAACTAGGTTATCTCATAAAATAAATTTAACATTCAATATTAAAATAAAATAAAGTATATAAATAACGTGATGTTATGTTACCAGGCGATTGCTACTACAGTTAAATAACAGCGAGTAGCAGTCGAATCTAAGGCGACCGTGGTGTAGTAGCAGTGCAATGGCTACGTAAACCGAGTGGCACGGGTTCGGAACCGCTCACCGGTACCAATGTATTTTGATATATGTACTTTGGTTGTCCTGTTTCTAAGATACAAGCACTTTAGTAGCTTAGTATAGAAATGTATAATTTAAAAAATCTACTATGCCGGGCTAGTTAAAACCGGCAGTTTTGAATTTGATCCCGAAACGTCAGGTGTGGATTTTGTCAGATATGCGGTGTTTTTGACAATTTTCGATTTTTTTAACCCTATTTTTGAACACCGCATCTACGCCGAATTTTGGTTATGCTACTAGTAAAGTTTATATTTAACCAAAAAAATTTAAACCCATGTAATCAATTATGTTTTTGAAAATTAGTATTTTCTTAGATTTTGCGCGAACATTGATTAATGATTTAAACAAATTTTATGCGGCTTACTATCGCGTTTATTTGGGTTTAGATTTTACATTTTTTTTATTATTCCGACGTTTTAAAAATTGTTAATTCTATCCGACTATTTACAGATGCCAATAGAAAGATTCTAATAGTATTCTAATAGAAAGAAACAAACAAATGAATAATTTTATTTACTTTTTATTTTTTATATATGGTATTATCGTCTTTTTTGCATTAATAAAGTAATATAAAGAGTGGACTAATCAAAATGCCTCGTAATTGAGTTTATTAAGTTGTCTTACTTCAATTTAACACAAGGATTACGTCTTACACGCTAATTCAGTGTGGTATTAAAATTATTTACGACGCTTTGTTCCATCATTTTATGATTGTAATTGTCATACATACACATGATCGTATTCCTTTTTAATGTCCTATTATGCGTTGAATTTTATTATCTAAGCAACTATTTTTTTATTAACCTTATTGTATGGAGTTGGTTTCTAAGTAAAGGATCCTGTATTCCTTTGACGTTCACAAAACAAACGTTGTTTTCTTTATTTAAATAAAGAAAGAAAGAAATAATAAAGAAAATAAATAAAGAAAAATAAAAAGTGCCGACTGATTAGAGGTTTTCAGTCTGCACTTTTGGAAAGCCCCTAAAGTCCCATTAGCTAGTCGATGTGAGATACAATAAAAAAAAACACAAATCATAAATTAAGGCGAACACTACAGTTTAATAATTTATCTGACGGCGTATTAAGGCGTATTTGGAACCGGCATTTCCCAAGCTGATCTCGAAACGAGACTGAGTCACTTGTCGATTTGTACTCGAAAGTGCTGGTATGATTACCACTCTATAATATTATTTTTGATGTAGCTGTAAATGGGAGCTTTCTTTAAAACACAGTACAATATTTTTTTTTAATGGGGCTCGACATATGACAATAATTGATGTTATGCCTACCTAACGGCCGTTATTATACCGGCCCAGTTACAACTTCCGAAACGCGACTATATCACTTCACGGTCTGTATACTTGCAAGTGTACAAAAGACTAAACACCCTAAATATTTAATATTCAATTTAATTCCTAAATATTACAATTGATGCTGTGAAACAAACAAAAAACTACGAATAGAACCCGGACTAGTTATATTCAAGCGATGCGTGAAGAAGCACCTTGGGCCGGCATAATGACGGCGACTGAGGCAGCCGGCAACTAATTCGGTTTTTTCAGTCGTCGTCACTCTTGGACCTCTTTTTGCTTATCATCAGGCGGGTCAAGGTCAAATGTCGTGTCATAATAAGAAAAAAAAACATGGAGCTAACCAATGCACCACGCTTATCGTCTTTTTATTTAGATACATTTGTTTTGTCAGTTGTTATATACGACTTTTCTATTTCCGTAATTGTAAATTAGTTACTACTCAGTGAGATTACTAGTAAATTTTGGCACACGCACCAGTCAGTACATGTGCCAGCGAAATGGCAAAGTTGTCAAACTTGTGAAATTTTTGTAGTAAAATCCTTTGCCAGAGTCACTATGACGTCACAACACAGAGCCATTATTCAATCATTACTGTTGTTTTATTATATTATTTATGTTCGATAATAAAATAATACACAAAACGAATTTTACAAATAAAAATAACTGCTTTTATTTTTTCTATCAGTGTATATCTATTTTGTGTGTGTACATCGCTCGAAGAACCGACAACCGATAGGGAAGAAAGGTTCTAGAGTGGAGACCACGAACTGGAAGACACAGCGTAGTTAGGCCTCCCACTAGGTGGACTGACGACATAGTGAAAGTCACGATTAACTGGTGGATGCAACTGGCATCTTGTCGTTCGAAATAGCATTTTAAGGGGGAGGCTTATGTTTAGCAGTGGACGCCTTCTGGCTGATGATGATGATATCTATTTTTGTATTATGTCTCGGCAGCACCTCGCCTAATGTTTGTAATAAAAGATGGCGATTGATAAAGAACTGCTAGTAGCAGTTATATACACTATGCCGGTATCGTTGAACCGGAAACTTTTAAGGTGATTCCGAAACGAGACTGTCTCTTATACCTAAAAGTGGTACCAATTATCTGCCTACCATTCTTAAATATCAGTTTTGAAGCAAATCTCTGCCATATCTTAATTTATAAACAAGTATTCGTAATATCTAATCTCAATCAATCAAATTGTCACTCCTTTTGCCCACAAGGATAGGCATAGACAATGGAGCGCCACTTGCCACGATCCTGACACTACTCCCCCGCTTTCTTCACATCCACAATTCTCTATAATTCATACGATTCAGATCTAATCTGATAATATATATATTGCAAATTAATAAAAACTGAAAATTAATGCTATGAAACAAATCGTTGTTTTGACCGGATATCAAACCCGGGACATACGCGTGCCAAAATGGGGTGTTGAACTATGCACTACGTGGGTCGTCAAAATGAAATAAAACTCAATAAACGAAGCATGAAATATGTTATACATACTCGTAGTCCCTATCCCCATGAGGACGAATGGTGACGATATGATGATAACAACAACAACAACAAAATAAATAACACTATTTGTGAGACAAGTCAATTTAATATATATATATATTTATAGGAGTAATCCTATAGAAAGCTAGGTTGCCCAGTGCCCATAACCTTAGAGCTTGTATGAAGAGAATTGTGAATGTGAAGAAAGTGAGGGAGTTGTGTCAGGATCATGGCAATTGGCGCTCCATTGTCTCTGCCTATCCCTGTGGCAAAAATGCGTGACAATATGATTGATTTTTTAACACAAAAATAATATAAAAATATTTTAAATTCTGTACTTTTAACTTTTCTATCTCGTTTTTTTTATTGTAATAATTTTAGAATAGATTTAAAATGAATTGTTAATGGATTTAAGTAAGTAAACATTATTAGTTATATATATTATTAATCTCACATGCATAATGTTAAGAATTTTAGCACTGTTAGAAGCCATTTATTCGTACTCTTTATTTGCTAAAATTTGTTATGTGTATCTATTATAACTAAATTAAATGATCATGCCTAAAGCAGAGGTCCACAGAGATTGTGTGAACAGAATTGTGGATGTAAAAGAAACAAGAGTTATGTCGCTCGAAAGTAATTTAATAGCAGACAATTTGGGTAATTTGACCAGTCTGCTGATCTGCGGTAGTGTTCAAACCGTGAAGTGCCTCACTTGCGTTTCGGGATAAGTTGGAAAGTTGCCGGGTTTTCTAGGGCGGCATAATAGTGGATGAGACTTCTACTGTACAAGCAGTATTACTGCATTGCTACTGACTATATACTTGTACTAGAAGTCGCCTAGATTCTTGTACCGAACTCTAGCCTAACTTAGAGAGGGAGCTGAAATATAACGGGCTACAATTTAAAAAAAATTGGTTGCCTGTAAAGTCGATATACGGGCGAAAGTTTTACGTGACAACGACTTTGAGTGGTAAAATAATTTTAATGTGAATATTCATTCGTATAGTAGGAAGAAGGATGAAATAATAGTAACAAATTAAAACATTTATTTATACAAAGAATTATATTTAAAACATTAATTTATACAAAAAAATTAGAAATTATTGTTTCTCATATTTTTAAATGTTTTCAAATACAGTGTAAACTCTTTAATTATTATTATTATTTTTGACGTGATTTATACTACTTTTTTGATTGAAAACTACCACAACATTGTGATTACTACAACATAACCTATTCACTTATGTCTTAGTCATTTATTTCATCATGTTATATTATCAGTCTGAAATTATTTACCTTTGCTGTTTGAATTGTTGCGATGGACGAAACTACCTTCACATTATCACTACACAATCGTTTTACAATTAACTGGCAACGTGTAAACGTGTATACAGGCGCCTAAGCGAAATAGAAGCGCAAGACATGAACCGGTGTGTATGCCTATCTCTCTCACTCTCTCTCTCTCGCTCTGTCTCTCTCGCTCTTAGGCGGGCTAACTGTGCTCGAGTGGAAGGGACGCGTGCCTTTCACTTTTTATGTCTGTCTCTCTCGCTCTTAGGCGGGCTAACCATGCCCGAGTGGAAGGGACGCGTGCCTCTCACTCGCTCTCATTGTGAGCGCATAACGTGAGCGGAGCGTAACGCAGTTTCTTGAAGTGTCACCCGGCAAACCAATTTATAAGACGTTGTCACGTCAAAAAATTGGGGGTTGACAATCGATTTGATTGTTTATATATTTATTGTATTTTCTGTATTGGAAAATGATTAGAAAAAAACAAGAATGAGAAGAAAAAGATATCACAAAATACGTATGAAATATCAGCGAAAGCTAAAGCAGACGGAATTCAACAATTCTTTTCACATTTTATCTGCAACAAAAGAGTTGCGTTATTATTTTGAACCAAAAGTGTCGTTGTATTGTGCAGAATGCAGGGTTGTTTAAGTTTCATCATTTCAGCTATAACAATTTAACATTTAAAATGTTATTTCATCCTCATCATCAATTAATTTTATTTTATTGTGACACGACATCCGACCTCGACCCGCCTGATGATAAGCAAGAGGAGGTCCAAGAGTGACGTCCACTGAAAAACCGTGTTTACGGCTGCCTTAGTTGCAGTCACTATGCCGGCCAAAAGTGCTTCTTCACGCATCGTTTGAAGGATCCAAGGTTATAGGATCGTGTCGTATTATGAAAATGTGTTGTTTCTTTGTCGAACAATCGACAAGTAAAATGATTTTCACCATCCGATAACCTTGGATTCTTTAAGCAAAGCGTCTCAAACATAACTTTAATGACAATTCATTGCAGAAGCTCATTATAAAAGATAAAAAAATGCAGCGGCATTCTAGACTTAGGTTATTTTTTTATTATTATTAAGACACATTTGACCTCGACTTGTCTAACAGTAAACAATAGAAGGAACAAGAGCGCCGACGCCTGAAAAATCGTCTCATCTCACAGTTGCCTCAGTCGCCGTCACTTTGCTGGCGTTTCGCTTGAAAGATCCAAGATATTAGGATAGGCTAGTAAAGCATTCTGCTTGCCGATTGTTCTACAAAGAAATCGCGCCGAATTTTTAAGTCGACAGAATGCGGATGCCTCCCCCGACGGATGCGGGTATCGTGGGAGTAGAAAGATGATGTTCTGATTCTCTGTAGTATAGGCGATGAAATTGCATAGATAGAGCCGCCGTGTCTCAGCGAAATCGCATAGGCTCCAGAGTTCTTGTGACCTCTGTATCTCCTTTAACTCGAACAGCTCGAGGACATCGAAAGGATATTTCATGAAGCTTTGAAATAAATTGAACCTTAAGTCAGACCCAATCACAATACAGTTAAAGAGCTATTGAAATATTGTAGTTTAAAATACGTAAACGCGAAAGTTTGTACAATTTGTAGTTAATATTTTCTGGCCTTTGCCAACCCTATAGCAGCTTGCAGACACCAATTTGATTCGCTAAGCAAACCGCCTCGCTTAACATCCTACACTACTGTCTGGATGGTCATTCAACTTAAAAATACATTCTGATAAGTCTACTATAAACTTTCATGTTCTTATACTCGTATGAGCTCGATTAATAATACCTCCATCATTTAAATTGTAACGCCTTTTTCCTACAGGGATAGACAGAAACAATGAAGCGCCACTTGCCACAATCCTGACACTACTTCTTCGCCTGCCTTACATCCACGATTCTTTTTATACAATTAAGGCTATGGGCCTAAGCAACCCAGCTTTCCTTTTGTTTTTAATAGAAATTCTCTAAATCGACTATCAATCAGTTAGTGTTTTTGTATTATATATTTTTTTATACATTTCTATACTAAGTTACTAAAGTGCTTGTATCATAGAAACAGGACAACCAAAGTAAATATATCAAAGATACATTGGTACCGGTGGGTGGTTTCGAACCCGTGCCAATCGGCTTACGTAGCCATTGCCCTGCCACTACACCACGGTCGCCTTCATAATATTATTTGTAGAATTCTTGAAGCAAAATAATAAAACATGGCCGGCATAGTAAGGATGATAGGATGCAAACTTTAGATTCTTAAGTCGTCAAGGCTCATCGGTCGTTTTTTATAATAAGACATAATGACCAAAACCTAACTTATGCTAAGCTTAGGTGCGACTGTGGCATGTATCAGAGCTGGCAGCAGTCGTCCAGGATTATAATAAAGGAGAGACGATTCTAGGACGTCTTTAGAAGGTTCCGTTGAGACGGAATCCAAATAGAAAGGATCGCCCAAACATAGAATAACCTAGTGACACATCATCCACAGCTTACCATCAGGCTGGTCGAGGAAACGTTTAGATTCAAAATAATAAGACAAAGTTCGTTAACCTATAACTATTTTATACTGAAATAAAATAGACGTCTACGTTTTTTGTATAACGAAGAAAATGCGAGAAGATTTTATAACAAGCTTCAAAACATGACAATGACGAAAAACGTCGTAAATAAGCAACGTCGTGAAACTCTACATACAATTATATTTTATAAACATCGTGACACAAACATTTAACCAAAGCAGACATGCCCTCAAGCTCTCACTATAGAATATATATAAGATTATTCGCAAGAGCAACTTTTAGAGATATTCGAGCTTTTGTCAGGAACCCGATTTATACAACTTTTTTTAAAACTTTATATTTCTACGTACTTTATCCAAAAGGCGTTCTAAGAGGGAGGCCTATGTTCAGCAGTGGACGTCTTCCGGCTGATGATGATGATGATTATACCCACTACTCGTAATTGTTTAAACCCGTAGTTGATACTTCAAATTGTGGGGTGTTCTAGATTCAGCCAACATGATGATAAAATAGTAAAAAACAGTGCTCCAAGTGCCGACAGGAGAGAGAGGTGCCGGTGAAGGAATTTTGGTTACGTTTTCTCTATCGGTGCTTTTCTCCTGGCTATTCTTAAGATGAGTTTTGTGTGTTATGATGAAATTCTAATAAAGGACTGAAGCTCCTAATAATTATAGACTTTCTAAATGTACAATCTGATAATCAAAAAGAGTAATAGTTTGGAATTGCGGCGTAGGACGTCCACCTACAATATAGATCTTCCAGCAGGCTACTGTGCAAATCTTGGACTCTTGGACCTCCTCTTGCTTATTATCAGGCGGCTCAAGGTCAAATGTCGTGTCATAATAAAAAAAAAAACAAGAAAATGGTTTAAGTATCTTCCTGTCTCCTGTATTGGGACAAGCTGTTATAGGTTTTATTAACACAATATTTCCTATTGTTTATATTTTACAATGCCTTTGTAAATGCGTCGAAAACCAATAAAATATTATGTTACAATGTATTTAGTCGTGACACAAAGGATGGTCGGCATTTCCCACACGAAAATCGTACTCACTTTGCAGTTAAACTGTTTTATCTTCAAGCTTAATTTAATTTTGTAATTTTTCCCTCACACAAATGATGTGTCACAATGTACAATGACATGTGTTATTCACTTCCCGAATTCATTATTATATGTGTGAATGCCTTATTATAATTATTTTAATTTATTTAATAGTAATACTAAATTATTTGAGCAATCTATTAATTAACCCATAATGAATACGTTTTATTCAAATAATTAATTTGTCTATTATTTGAACATTGCAATGCTTTTTCCTACATTAATGTATAGAAATAAATTCAGGGTATGGCAGAAGAAGCACGAAAGTGCTGTAGAAATGAGGTCATTAGGGAGTAGTTGTGGGTGAATTGCAGATAGAATAAATACGAATACGAAATGACGCGACGGTTTTTTTTATTTTTTTATTGTGACTCGACATATGACAGCACCCCGCTTGATGTTAAGCCAAAGTGTGGTCCATAAATGAATGTCACTGCTACTACAATTCAATAACTGTGAGTAGCAATCACATCCACTATGCCGACCTAGATGGAACCGGCAACTTACAAGCTGATCCCGAAACGTGACCAAATAACTTCACGGTCTGTATACTTGTAAGTGGTGGTACTACTAGGGTTGCCAACCATACTTTATAATAACGTATCTTACGTTATTTTTGGTAATTATACTTTATACTTTTGCATACAAATAAAGTATGTGAAAATACTTTATTTTGATTGCGTAGCAAACGAATTGCTTATTTAAGTATATAAAGGACATCATTCATTTTGTATGGGGACTTGGGCTTAAATGTTACAATGTAGTTGGAATATATCCTTTAGTTTAGGGTGTTTTAGGTAGTTTGGGTGTGCAGTTCAAAGCAGAACAAATGTAGCGTTGATTGACAGATGATACAAAATTCATATTTTATTTTCCAAATAACTCAATTGCACAGCAATTAAAAGCAAAATTGTTATTTATCAATACAAGTATCGAATCTACTATTTGTATATTTTTTCATTATCGGACATTACAAAAGTAGTACATAGAAGCTCAAAATGAATGATGTCCTTTAAATGATGATTGTCAAACAAGCTTTGAAATATTTAAAAATAGCAAAAAATTGTTAGCATTTTAAAAGCACACAAAATACGTTTTTAAGGCATAAAATTTAAAAAATACTTTATTTTTCTTCCAAATACTTTATTTTTATCCTATTCAAACAATGGTATACGTTTTTTTTTGTCAAAAAAGTTGGCAACCCTAGGTACTACCCCGGATCGGCAGACTGGGTACCACTGCCTACCACTCTTTGATAACCAGACCCGAAGCAAATATCCATCTCTTTTTATTTATTAACAAATATTTGCAATATTTAATATTATTAAATATTACAAATAAAAGCTATGAAACAAATATTTGCTCCGACCGGGGATCGAACCCGGGACTTTACGCGCAACAAACCAGTCGCTAAACCGTTCGTCCACGCCTGTCGTCAATATTTATCGTGCCGTCACGATAAATATTGAACAACTAAATTCGCATCGTGAGAACGCCGTATAAGAGATTAACAACACATAAATGCATAATGCACTTACTTGACCTACTTGTTATCTTGAAACATATTAAAATATTATTTGGTGATAAAATTAACCCATAAAATTTTATATGCGTTTAAAGTGGTTCTCCACGGACGCGATTATGCAATTAGTTATACATAGACTTAAGCCTAACTAAACGGAATAATGTTTTTAAAACCTTAAATTCAGAGGATTTTATTTTCTATTGTGATTTTTTTATTATTGTGACTCGACATATGACAGCACCCAGCTTGATGTTGAGCTGAAATTTGGTCCATTAATGGATGTCAGTGCTGCTACAATTTTAATAACTGTAAGTAGCAATCACATCCACTATGCCGGCCTAGTTGGAACCGGCAACTTACAAGCTGACCCGAAACGCGACTAAATCACTTTACGGTCTGTACTACCCCGGATCGGCAGACTGGGTACCACTCTCGACTCGACATGTTACATTATTCCAATTTTTAACGTTTCCATGATACGAAAAAGATTCAAACGTGATAAATACACGCTGATCAATAAACAAAGCTGATATTTAAAAAAAGAATTCTATACATAAATAATACCTATTCAGAAAATTTTTATTTGTAATTAGAATTCATCGCCAAAATGAAAAATTAATTGTAATGGCCTTTCAGAATTTCTTGTTTCGATGCGATTTTTTTTATTTTTTTATTGTGACTCGACATATGACAGCACCCCGCTTGATGTTAAGCCGAAGTGTGGTCCATGAATTAATGTCACTGCTACTACAATTCAATAACTGTGAGTAGCAAACACATCAACTATGCCGGCCTAGATGGAACCGGCAACTTACAAGCTGATTCCGAAACATGACCAAATCACTTCACGGTCTGTATACTTGTAAATGGTGGTACTACCCTGGATCGGCAGACTGGAAACCACTGCCTACCACTCTTTGATAACCAGACCCGAAGCAAATATCCATCTCTTTTTTTTATTAACAAATATTTGCAACATTCAATATTATTAAATATTACAAATAAAAGCTATGAAACAAATATTTGCTCCGACCGGGAATCGAACCCGGGACTTTACGCGCAACAAACCAATCGCTAAACCGTTCGTCCACGCCTGTCGTCAAAAACACGCCTGTACGTACACGCCTGTGTACAATTTAACAAATAATTTTCATGTTTTTGTCATGATGTCACAGTGAATGATATCGTGCATGTTATATTTCATTACGTCGCAATATACGAGTATAAATGTTATTACGCAATTGAGTTGTCATCGTACATTGTTACTATATTTATTGCACGCCATAGAGCCACTGGGATGGCCACCCACAATAACCTAATTTTAATATGGCATACATATACTTGTAATGTAGCAAGTAGTTAGTGTTGTATTTTTAATTTGTATTCATTATAAAGGGAAATGTGATTTTAATATTAAAAAAATTGGTTGCCTGTAAAGTCGATATACGGGCGAAAGTTTTACGTGACAACGACTTTGAGTGGTAAAATAATTTTAATGTGACATTTATTTATAACATTTATTTATACAAAGAATTATATTTAAAACATTAATTTATACAAAGAATCTCGCACTGAATTTCATATTAACATTATGTCTGTCTCTCTCGCTCTTAGGCGGGCTAACCATGCCCGAGTGGAAGGGACGCGTGCCTCTCACTCGCTCTCATTGTGAGCGCATAACGTGAGCGGAGCGTAACGCAGTTTCTTGAAGTGTCACCCGGCAAACCAATTTATAAGACGTTGTCACGTCAAAAATTTAACTAGTAATTTAAATGAATTATGCGGCTTACTATCGCGTTTGTTTTGGTTTTGATTTTACAGTTTTATTTTATTATTCTGACGTTTCGAGAGCTTTGCAGCCATCTTGGTCACGGAGAGATGTAAAATCAAATGCAAAATAAACGCGATAGTAAGCCGCATAAAACTTGTTTAATTAATTAACCAATGTTCGCGCAAAATCTAAGGAAGTATTTAAATTTTTGATTAGTATAATAATTCATTTTAATAGTGAGTTTTTCCAGAATGGTCAATGATATTACCTTTAACTCTTTTAACATACACATAGGCCGGTATAGTGACGGCGAATGAGGCAGCTGAGAACAAACTCGGTTTTCTCAGTCGTCGTCACTCTAGGACCTCCTCTTGCTTATCATCAGGCGGGACGAGATCAGATGTCGTGTCACAATAAAAAACACTTTTGTTTGTTATGTTATTTACACTTTGTATGTATCAATATATTTATAAACTTTTCCTTGCTATTTCAACGTTCACAATAATACTGAAGGTTTGGTTTGACCTAGCGGCATTAAGTCAGCCTTTTGTAATTATGGTACAATACAGTTTTAAATAAATTAAGAAACTTTGGGTTAACATAATCGTGCATTTTGTAAATGAAAAAGAAATATCTGGTTTTAAAAAACCAAATAATCATATTAAATTGTCGCGTCTTTTTCCCACAGAGATAGACGCAGTGGAGCGCCACTTGCCATGACACAACTCCCTCGCTTCCCTCACATCAACAATTCTTTTCATACAAGTTCTACAGTTATGGGCAATAGGCAATAAGTAATACAATAAATAAATAGGAAATAGAAGCTTGTACCTAATATAAGAAACGCGTTATTTTTTATAGACAAACCAGCTATTATACAAAACAAAAAAAAAAACGATTTAAAAGAAATTTAAATTTATTCAATACAGGCGCCATAGATTATTGGGTCGACTATAAAGACTATAAAGTCGAATGTAGGCGGGAGTCCATTATTAACTTTGGTTTGACAACTTAATTCCTTATAAAACCTTATTTATAGAGATTATTTACACGAATAAGTCCAAACGGTTTCTAGGTTATCATTTTTAAGATGGGATTAAAGTGTGATAGAATTTTTATTCTTCTAAATTGTACTAATTTGTTTCATTCCATTGAATATAATATTTTTATATTTCGGTACAAGAGAGCGTTTTTATTAAACTAACGCCTTTTTTTACGACTGTTATATAACTCTAGCTTCCTTCACATCCACAACTCTATTCATATAAGCTCCTCCCTACACAGGGCCCTCATGTTTATTCAGAAATAATTTTTCTGGGCCTAAAACATAACAAACCTTCGTCGTAACCATTTTTATTTTATTGTTACTGATTTGCCTGATATATGGTTTATTCGGAAAACGAGAAAGACCACCGTGGGTTTGTGTTTAATGAAATAGTCACGCAAACCGAGGGCCTCCGGTTCAAATATCACTTGCCGGTACCAATGTATCTTTGATATATATACTTTGGTTGTCCTGTTATATGATACAAGCACGTTTAGTAGCTTAGTATGGAAATGCAAAAAGAAAACTAGACTGCAACTAACAATGTTTTACAAAATAAAATTGAAATGTTATTATAATAAAAAGTAGATCATTTATTAATAAAAGTTTCCGTGTATTCCAAAGAGCACTGAACCTTCAGCAATGAGGTAGCTTTCATTTTTATAACAAATGTATGTGATACACAGCAAATGTTATTATTGTATCAATTCACTGTGTAGTTTATTTTCATGCTTTTCTAGCTTTGCTTCCGTTATCCTACTTCAGCTGGCATAAGAGAGTTAGGTATTGTAGGGCTGGCAAATATCAAAATTAGTAAATTAGATATTTCATTTGTTTCGAAGCTAAGGCATACCAATAGTAATTCATTGGTATGCCTTATTAAAACTAATTATATAATACATGTTAATGTTTTATTCTATATAATTATATTAAGTTAGTAAAAATTAATATATAATTTTTATTTTTATTTTTTTTATTGTGACACGACATCTGACCTCGACTCGCCTGATGATAAGCAAGAGGAGGTCCAAGAGTGACGACGACTGGAACAACCGAGTCAGTTCCCGGCTGCCCCAGCCGCCGCCACTATGCCGGCCTAAATTAGTGTCAATTTTCATTAGACTTTTTCTATAATTTTGGCACCCCACTTAAAGAAAGTGCCTGTCATCTTGGATCTGAAAAAATTTTGGTACTTAAAGTTGTTGTTTAAAGTTATTATAATAACGAGCTTATTTCCTAAGACCGGCATGAGACAACCGTAAGTTGTGACGGTTTTTTTATTCGTCGGCGTTCTTGGCCCCCTTGCTTACTTACTATCAGGTAAGCCGAGGTGAGATGCCACGTCAATCAAGCAATCAATCAAATTGTCACGCGTTTTTTCCACAGGGATAGGCAGCGACAATGGAGCGCCACTTACCACGATCCTTACACAACTCCCTTGCTTCCTTCACATCCACAATTCTCTTCATACATGCTTTGTGGTTATGGTCAGAAAGATAGGTTGCCTAGATGTCACGTCCTAATAAAAAAACTCATTTAATTATATCAATTATTGACGTGACAACGTCTTATAAATTGGTTTGCCGGGTGACACTTCAAGAAACTGCGTTACGCTCCGCTCACGTTATGCGCTCACAATGAGAGCGAGTGAGAGGCACGCGTCCCTTCCACTCGGGCATGGTTAGCCCGCCTAAGAGCGAGAGAGACAGACATAATGTTAATATGAAATTCAGTGCGAGATTCTTTGTATAAATTAATGTTTTAAATATAATTCTTTGTATAAATAAATGTTATAAATAAATGTCACATTAAAATTATTTTACCACTCAAAGTCGTTGTCACGTAAAACTTTCGCCCGTATATCGACTTTACAGGCAACCAATTTTTTTTATGTAGTTTTAAGCTTGCCAACCCTAGATGTATACACACAGCAGACTTGAATCCTGTATCCTACTACGAGCATTGTTTCCTAACACATAGTTTGTTGAAAAACAAACTACATTTAATTCATTCGTAACGTTGTATTGTTATTAAAACTAAAGCTATATTTTGTTTACAAATTCATAGCCCAATTTATTCATATTTTATTTACAAGATATATCTACATTATATGTGTGAAGGCATAGTGATGGCGACTGAGGCAGTGGTTTTTACAGTCGTTGGTACTCTTAGACTTTCTGATTTACCAGGCATAAATTGTAAATCGACATATTTAATTTTTAATACTGGTTATATAGAACGTAAAGCTATATTTTGGGTGTAAAAAGTTATAAATCTAGTGAATCTACAATCTAGTGAAATGTACGGGTAATAAATCACCTGTTCGATCCCCGGTCGCAAATGACCGATATGTACGCGTGAATTTATATGTATGAATTTAATTTTTATGACTAAAATATACAGTAATAATACCAAAATTGAAACATGGTACAATTTGCGTATTTAAATATTTGCCTCGTTCTTAATGTTAAATTCATTACTTAAGTGAGTAGCTCAAAAACTTTAATTTAATTTCCGCGTCAACAAACAAAACAATAGAAATTACTTCCAAGTACTATGGTAAACGCTTACTTTATTAAAATTAAATTATTGTAGTGATATAAACACGAAATTTAATAACAAAAAGACCAGAATGAATTAAACAAATTTTATGCAGCTTACTATTGCGTTATTTTGGTTTTGATTATACAATTTTATTTTATTATTCCGATGTATATAAACGCGATGGTAAGCTGCATAATATTTGTTAAAATTCATTAATCAATGATCGCGCAAAATCTAAGAAATAGACTAGAAATAGAACTAACTTTTTTAAATTAGGAATTGGAAACATGTTATTGTTAAATATATAAATAAATCAATTAATTTAATTTTCACGCCTCAACAGAGTTATGCAGAGATTGTGCCTAACTCGTCACTTTCAAATATCCTGACACAATGACATAACTCACTAGCTTCTCTCACTTTCAAAATTCTACGAGTATTCATATTGCGGGCATCTGTTTTTATAAGAATATCCTCAATTTTAATCAATCAGGTCAGTCAGTCATCCCCGTTTTATCCCTCCACTTCAATCACCTCTGATTTGTAAACCTCTTCAATCCTAAACAAATAAACGTCACAACTTTATTTACCCTCATTATTTTATTACAATAACATAAATAAATAAATAAATAATGCCAAAATAGTACCAACACTTACAAGTATACAGACCGTAAAGTGATTTGGTCACATTTCGGGATACTGGTAGGTATTTTACTTTACATTTTTTTTTGTAAATAATATTTCTATTTGTTACTTAATCGTTCAAATGAGCTTGAAATACAAAAACACAAACTTGAAGAAAGCGTGATAGATGTACCGGTATCATGGAAAGTGGCGGCTGTTGTCTGTATTTAATTCTGTGACAATAGACGCGAGACAATTTGATTAATTGACTTGCTTTCTTAATTTTGCATCAATATTTAGATTTAAGAAGGAAATAAATCTTGGTGTGAAAAGTTTAAGAAGTTAAGTTATATTAACAGCAATAGAATTTATTTTATACAAGTTAGTTACTTAATTCTGTATTTTCCTAATAAATAAATGTGTTCTTACTAGATTTTTAATTTTTTTTTAATTTTTATTGTGACTCGACATATGACAGCACCCCGCTTGATGTTAAGCCGAAGTGTGGTCCATAAATGACTGTCACTGCTACTACAATTAAATAACTGTGAGTAGCAATCACATCCACTATGCCGGCCTAGATGGAACCGGCAACATACAAGCTGATCCCGAAACGTGACCAAATCACTTCACGGTCTGTATACTTGTAAGTGGTGGTACTACCCCGGATCGGCAGACTGGGTACCACTGCCTACCACTCTAGACCAATTTTAACAATTATATAGATCTTCTAAGCCTACTAATATATTTACATTACCAGCTGAAATATTATAATAAATATAGGTAGCTATTATAGTCAGTTTGTAATTGAGAATTGTAGTTGAGTGTCGTATTACTACGAGGGAAACCTCACATGTGCGTCTTCATCTGTATAAATACGAACATACTTTAATATTATTATATATATTTTTTTATTTTATTATATTTCTATACTAAGCTACTAAAGTGCTTGTATCATCGAAACAGGACAACCAAAGTACATATAATATCAAAGATACATTGGTACCGATGGGTGGTTTTGAACCCATGCTCTCGGTTTGCGTAACCATTGCACTGCCACTACACCACGGTCGCCTGCATATTTATTATTATTATTTACATTTCTATACTAAGCAGCTAAAGTGCTTTTATCATAGAATCAGGACAACTATAAAACATATTATATATAAGTATATCGAAGTTTTGTACCGGCAAGTGGTTTTGAACCCGTGCTCTCGGTTTGCGTAACCATTGCACTGCCACTACACCACGGTCGCATATAGTTATGTATTGTAGGTATATATAAACGTACATAGCTGGGTTGCCTAGTGCCTATAACCGTGGCACGAGAAGCCTAGTGCCAATGAGCGTGCATGAGAAGAATTGTGGATGTGAAGGAAGCGAGGGAGTTGTGTGGGAAAGAGGCGTGACAGTTTGATTGATTGATTGTTTTCTGGGGGCTTATTTTGAAGACAGGCGTGGCGTATTTCCCAGAACCACCCAACTACTCTATAAATCCAGTACTTCTACCCTAATTGTTGTAAAGAAAGCTATAAAAAAATAGGAACAGTAAAATACTACAGTGAAGTAGTACTTAAAACAGTAAAATAGGAACAGTAAAATAGTACCACCACTTAAAAGTATACAGGCCGTGAAGTGATGTGGTCACGTTTTGGGATCAGCTTGTAAGTTGCCGGTTCTAACTAGGCTGGCATAGTGGATGTGATTGCTACTTACAGTTATTGAATTGTAGTAGCAGTGACATTCATTCATGGACCACACTTCGGCTTAATATCAAGCGGGGTGCTGTCATACGTCGAGTCACAAAAAAAGATATATCAATTAAAATGTGTGATTTAGTCTGAACCAAGTCTATCATTTATTTTTTATTGACTACATCTGACCTCGACTTTCCTAATGGCAAGGAAATGGAGCGTCGGCGACTGAAAAACGACTGTTTACTGTTGCTTCGGTTGTTGTCACATTCCGGCGAGTGTGCTTTTTCACGCTTCGCAATAATAATCTAAGGTTACAGAATGGGATAAATAGATGGGCTGGTAAAGCATTTCACTTGTTAATTGTTCGCGCTAAACCATTTAGTTTGACCGTTGATTCTATTGACAGAATGTGAATGCTTCCCCCGACCAGTGCAGTGGGTGTCACGTGAGTGTCGAGTACGAGTAGGGACAGTTTAAAGAGCTTCTCGAAACATTCTCTATGATATAAGGTGATAAACGACGCATAAAGACGAAAAAGGCGACTGTGGTGTAGTGGCAGTGCAATGGTTACACAAACCGAGAGCACGAGTTTGAGACCACCCACCGGTACCAATGTATCTTTGATATATGTACATTGGTTGTCCTGTTTCTATGATACAAGCACTTAAGTAGCTTAGTACAGAAATGTAAATATTAATTTTAAAAAATGCAGGCGCTCCAGAGTTTTCGTATCGTATTATTTACTCGGACAGCTTGGCGCTGCAATGAATAGTATTTTTTTTTCTAAAACTTAGAATATTTTGTTTTTGAAAATTCCCTTTAAATAGTCAAAAAGTTAACACTTATTAATATGAAATACATTATCGCCAACAATGTGTAAAATGCGAATTCCCGATAACATGATTTGAATTTTCACGTGTATGAAATATCAATTTTACTTTCGAATTTATTCCTAAAATATGCGAAGCGCACCATAAATCGTGAACAGAATTTTCTGAATTACCGCAATAACTGGGAAATATTTCTATAAAGGAAAATCGCTTGCGTATTTTTAAAATGTTATTTAAATATTTTATTTTCACGTATGAGAGTGAATTGTGGATCTTGCACAAAAGTCATACATAACAAAATCAAAACGTCAATCGGGGTAGTTTTGGAAACAATAACAGCATCAACCAATAGGACGACCAACACCTCAGTCTCTCCGTGACCACGATGGCGGCAAAGCTCTCGAAACGTCGGAATAATAAGAAAATGTAAAATTAAAACCAAAATAAACGCGATAGTAAGCTGCGTAAAATTTATTTAATTCATTATTCAATGTTCGCGCAAAATCTAAGAAAATACCACACATACGTATTTATATTTATAGTACCTATGTATGCTGTGGTCTGTAGGTCTTAGTCGCGATTCTCTTAACTCATAGCAGCGAAATGACTTGGCAACAAACATGCACTTATAAAGGCGACCGTGGTGTAGTGGCAGTGCAAATAGTGCAATGGTTACGCAAACCTAGCTCACGGGTTCAAAACCACTTGCCGGTACCAATGTATCTTTGATATGTAATTAGGTTGTCCCGTTCCTATGATACAAGAACTTTAGTAGCTTAGTATAGAAATGTAAAATAAAAATGATAATATTGCACAGATCGTAGGTAACTAATCAACAAATAACAAATCAATAGGTTAACTACGATTGATTTATTACAATCAGTGCAATTTCGCTGTCATGTATTAAAATAATCGGGGCCCAATTCGCAGAATTCAGCTAGGCCGGCATAGCGGATACTTCTGCTTAACAGACATATAATAATATTTAATTTCTTCATTATTACATTTTATGATGAACAAAATTAATATTTTTGTTAATTTTATACTAAGCCACAAAATCGTGCTCGTATCATAGAAACTAGGCGACAAAAGTACGAGCACATTAATATATAAAGAATACATTTGGCCGGCAAGTGGTTAAGTACAAGGAGCTCTTGGTTTGCGTGACCATTTCACTACCACTAAACCACGATAGCAAATTGTAAAATTATGTAGTTAGAAGATGTATTATTTTGGGAAACAGGACTAGTTTCTTATTACGCTATAATATCCCTAAAATCCCTGTTTGAAATTCTGAGTAACCTACCTAGCTCAAGTTCAAAACCATTTCTAAATTATTAATGAATTTCATCGTGTTATAGAGAAAGGTGACATTTATTTTGATTATTTATAAAGAGAATATAAATATAAATGACTTGGAGATTCTCTTACAAGAGTCCTCGGAGGATCCATTAAGGCAAGGTCGAAGCAAGATTGTTACAAATTCTATTGTCAACATTTTGTAGTATAAAGAAATCTGTAGTATAAAGGTTTTGAATTAATTTAAAACAAATTTTACAAATTGGTATATTATTAATAATTCAATTATTCATTATCACGCCCTTTTCCCACAGGGATAGGCAGAGACAATGGAGCAAATTCCATTGCTTTTATTATAATAAATTCCTGTGGGGATAAGGCGTAATTTTCTATTATATTTTATTATTTCTATACTAAGCTACTAAAGTTCTTGTACCATAAAAACAGGACAACCAAAGTACATATATAAGACACATTGGTACCGGCAAATGATTTTGAACCAGTGCTCTCGGTTTGCGTAACCATTGCACTGACACTACATCACGGTCGCCTTATAAATATTTATTTATTTATTTTATTAGCCTGTTTATTTGTCCCATTGCTGGGCAAAGGTCTCCTTCTATTTTTTTCTATGACTCACGACATTTGGCTATCTCTCGCCACAAACTATTACAAATAAATAATAGGATTTGCAAAAAAAAAGAAATTAAAAAATATCACATTCTCCTATTGTATTTTATTATAAAGGTTATCTAAGGAATGTTTGGTATGGACTCGTATATTTATGTTGATAGAAAAATACTGAAGTAGGGAAATATCGGTGGGATAAATTAATATAGGTTTAGTTAAGCTTCGGACCCGCATTCCAGCTATATTCGTATGAGTTAAAAATTACGGACCAATATTATTCAAAGATAATAATAAATCAATCTTGCTTATATCATAAACACTACATAACTAAATTATATACAATATGTAAAGCCAATCTAATGACGTAACAAAGTTGATTGAGAGTACGCTGAGAGTTCGTTATGTAGAGTCTAAGTGACGCAAATTCGGCGTGTTTTACTGTGTCTTTACATACTGTTTGTTCAATCTCACTTTTTTTGGTATATTTAAATGCTAGTACTCCACGCGTGCATAGAGGTATCCTACCAGCGACCGGGACTCGAATCCGGTGACACTGTCGCTTGAAGCGCGTTTTTTTTCTCTCCAATTTATCATTGCTAAATTATACAGTTAGTTTAATATGAATGTGTGGATTTATTTGTATTATAATTATTAAAAACGGATATATTTAGGATTACCAGGCACGTGTGAAATTAGCATCCTTTTAAATTATATAAAAAGAGGTACAATCCCTAAGCACCTTTTTGGTCACTTACTACCTCGTGTCGTTTTTCAGGTGGGATTAGGTAACACTTTCAAGTGGCTCTTTAGCCGTTTCAGTAAGCCGATTACCCACCATCTTTCAAAACACACTGAATGTTTTTAACGACCCTACTATGATATTTTACATAACGTTTTCAATTTAGATACCCGAGATTATGAAAACAACGTTTTAATAAGCTTATAAGTAAAATATCTGGGGAAAACGTTTATTTTTGTTAACGTTATGTTTATTACATTCCGACTTGTCAGTTTTTTTTACATAGTTAGCAGATTGTCAGCGCCGACGACTTAAATAACAAACTTAGTTAACATTTGCCTCAGTCGCCTTTACTATGCCGGCCAGAGATTTTAGAGCGGAGGCATTATGTTGTATTTTAATCAATATTTTTATATATCCATGCCACATATCCATGTAAAATAAGTGACATGACAGTTTAAGAGGGCAGGTCTGTAAGCGCTGACTAGAGAATCTCAAGACATGCCCACCATCACTTGGCTGTCAGTGGTCCACTGTACATTTCGCTGGGCGAGGCCTGTGATGATGACATATAAATAACATCAAATTTTCATGCCATTTCTCCACAGGTCCACGGAGTCAAAAAAGCGCCATTTGCCACGATCCTGACAAAACTCACTCGCTTCCCTCATATTCACAATTCTCTTCATACAAGCTCTACTATTATTATCTGGGCACCAGGCAGCTTTCTTGAGAATATCCCCGATTTGGTTGGGAAAATACCCTCCTAGGTCTGCCTCGATAAACGCATTCATTTACATCAGATTTATAAATTTGAAAGATCTCTATAATAAATAAATATATGTATTGTTTTCCTTGTCACCAGTATATTATTCGCGGACATCGTTGGCTTCACGGTTCTCGCATCGCAGTGCAGTGCACAGGAACTGGTGCGGCTACTGAACGAGCTATTCGGCCGGTTCGACCAGCTTGCTAATGTAAGTTTAATCTTATCAGTTTCATTACATGTTTTTGTGATGGCTCCGTTAACTGCAGCTTATTCCACAGATTAATTCAATCAGTATATTTAGACGGTTTGCCAATATTTTTTTGGCTTTATTAAATACAATGTAAAAACATTTGCTCTACAGTAAAATATGTCAGAAATATTATATGAATTAAACAAATTTTATGCGGCTTACTATCGTAAGTTATTTCACATCCACTATGCCGACCTAGTTGGAACCGAAAACTTACAAGATTTATGGTCACTTTACGGTCTGTGTTCTTGTAGTACCACTACCCCGGGTAGGCAGACCGGGCATCATTGTTGATGTTTGACAACCAGACCCGGAGTAAATATTCGCCTTTTTTTATCAACAAATATTTGTACCGGGAATCAAACCCGGAACTTTACGCCTAAGGAAATCTATGTCGCTAAAACCTATTTGGAAACTTGATATGCTAATATACAGCCATCAAGCTTACTACATATCTTCTTACGACGTCGATAAAAGGAAGATTTTTCATGTGTATTTTTTATAGGATAACCACTGTCTCCGCATCAAGATCCTCGGCGATTGTTACTACTGTGTGTCCGGGTTGCCAGAGCCGCGCTCCGATCATGCGCGCTGTACAGTCGAAATGGGACTCGACATGATCGACGCGATTGCGTAAGTACTCCCCCTTCATTATAAAATAGCTTACATACGATTAGATGTCGCATTAACTAGAGATGGCGTAGTGTCTGTCGCAATTAAATAGGCGTTTACGATTAGAGAAGAAAAAGTGACCGCAGTTAGTGGTTGTGGAATGGCCTCGCAAATCCAGAACCTCCGGTCCGAAACCACTTGCCGGTATATACCAATGTATATTTGATCGCCATGTTTCTATGATACTACTATGTTTAGTACCTTAGTATCAATACAAAAGTAGTATCAGTATCAATACTTTAGGCAATACAAAATTGGCTTTATTGATATACTCAATTATTCCGAGAAACAGCTGTCAATCAACGTCTTTGAATTCAATGCTTCTCACTGATTAGTCGTTGCGGTTAGCCGCTAACATCCATTTGGGAAGGTTATTTGCATACAGAAGGCTGCAACATTTATAGACCGCACTCCAGGTTAACATCAGGCGGGTGCGGTCAAATAATGAGCCAAAATAAAAAAATATATTATATTTGCATTATTTATAACCAGCATTTCCATATTTTTTTATTGTGACTCGACATATGACAGCACCCCGCCTAATGTTAAGCTGAAGTGTGGTCCATGAATGGTGCCACTGCTACTACAATTCAATAACTGTGAGTAGCAATCACACCCAGTATGCCGGCCTAGTTGGAACCGGCAACTTACAAGCTGATCCCGAAACGGTCTGTGGTGGTACTACCCCGGATCGGCAGACTGGGTACCACTGCCTACCACTCTTTGTTAACCAGACCCGAAGCAAATCTCCATCTCTTTTTTTTATTAACAAATATTTGCAATTTTTATTATAATTATTAAATATTACAAATAAAAGCTATGAAACAAATATTTGCTCCGGCCGGAAATCGAACCCGGGACTTTTCGCGCAACAAACCAATCGCTTAACCGTTCGTCCACGCCTGTCGTCATAATAATATTGAAGTATATAATAATAATAATAGCTATTTACATCCGAAATCGTTCAGCTGTCGAAACTGGAACAACATTTAATTTGAAATGTTTATTCATTGTAGTTAATATTGAGATATTGTACAGTCGCTTGTTTAACCAGTAAACAAAACTTTAGTATTTATTTTCACTTTGTACTTCTCTAATATTAAATACTCGTGTGTACGAAATAAGTTCTCTACACTGTACTAGCATTGTTTATGAACTGAACATTTTTGCAGCTTACTATCGCGTTTGTTTCAATATTTATTCCGACTTTTTAAAAGATTTGCAGCCATTTGCCTCGCGACTGGGTGATAAGGCCGGCATAGTGAATGCGACTGCTACTTACAGTTATTTAACTGTAGTAGCAGTTGCCTCCATTTATTAACTTAATATCGGGCGGGGTTCTGTCATATATAATATTTATATCGATTGTTTGCCACAAAAATCTTTTATCTGATTCTTTTTAAGCGGCATAAAGGTAACCGTTAATTATAACAGTTATTTCAGTAGTCTGCGCTCTTAAACCTTACCCAGCTCTTGAACCTTACCATCATGCAGATAAATGTGAGATCTGGCTATAGGTAGTCGCGTCCAATAAAAAATGTAGGAGTATAATCATACATTTTACGAGCATCTCACTGAAAGCGAAATAGATTGCTTTTCCCTTCAAAGCCAAATTGTGTCACAATAAATCTGTATGAGGACATTGTTATTCCTATTATTATGAACAGCTTTTCGCTTTCTATATTTTTATATTTTGACATTTATTAGTCAGCCGAGCGCGTCTCACTAGATACAGGTTGAGAGGTTCGGGCGAGCGCATCGAGGCGGGAAGCGATAGGCGCTCGGTTTATCTGCACATTAGCTCATCAAAGGACATGCTAAATATAATTCTTTGTGATCACGGTCCCGTCTCTCAGGGACGGGGACTCGAAGGTCATGGAAAGTAACATCAGACCGTATAGAACATTATGTAGAACGTCATTCAGTTAATCGAATCGGTGCGCTTCGTGGCCTTAGATATAATGACGTGGTTATGGATAACTACGTTACTGTTGTTGATAGGTTGACGTGTTATTCTGAACTATACTGACATGACATTAATGATGTTATTGATAGAACTTTATTACTATTTATTTATTTAATTTGGTATAAATACAACATACACAACAGGTTACAAACTAAATTTGTCAAAAAATAATGTCAAAAAAATTTGACATTTTGGGCTTCTATGTACTACTTTTGTAATGTCCGATGATGAAAAAATATATAAATGGTAGTTTCGATACTTGTATTAATAAAACTAATAACAATTATGCTTTTAATTGCTGTGCAATTGAGCTATTAGGAAAATAAAATATGAAATTTTTATCATCTGTCAATCAATGCCACATTTGTTCTGCTTTGAACTGTCATAATTATAGTTTGATGATTTTGCACACCTAAACTATGCAAAATAAAGGATATTTTTTAATTACATTGTAATATTCGTACATCAAACTAATTTGAAATAAATATGCAACTGTTAACACAATTAAGCCCAAGTCCCCATACAAAATGAATGATGTCCTTTATACGGAATTTTCCATGTACGTAGGTGGAACTAATCAATTTATAATCAGCAGTAAATTATAGATTTCATTAGGTCGCATCACGACATTTATGAGAAGTCATAAATTGGTAGTATTGTGCTTACAATGTAAACGTATTGATGCAAAGTAATTGCTTGAGTTTGTATTTGATTTCAAGGAGCTTTGTTCTGAAATTGACTAATTAATAAGCCGACGAGTTCTTTAATTACAATGAGTATTACATTTAACCACTGTCCTATTTAATACCCTATTTCATTGCTACTGTGACCTGATGTTAAGCTGGAGTGTGGTCCATTAATGAAGACTGAACTAATTAAAAGTCGCAACAACTATTTTAATGTCTTTTGTCTCTGCCTATCTCTGTGGGAAAAAAAACCCAGTTTGCTATTGCCTTAGTCGCTGTCACTAGGACAAAATTAATTCATGCTTTTTTGTTGTGACTCGACATCTTACCCGACCCGCCTGATGATAAGCAAGAGGAGGTCCAAGAGTGACGACGACTGAAAAAACCGAGTCGCCGTCGCTGTGCCGGCCAAAGGTGCTTCTTCACGCATCGCATGAAGGATCCATTCAAGGTTATAGGATGGAGAGAATACATGGGGTCGCTTGTTCTACAAAGAAACTACGCACCGAACTGGACTGTGAACTTTTAGAATTGTAAGATTCCTTTAGATGACAATGACATAATAGACATAAAGAATATTTCATAATTTCATTGTTGTGGTGGAAAAGGCCAGACAGGGTATGAAACGACACACCCTTGCGGCTGCGGTTAAGGATCGCGGGTGTTAAATTTGACCACAATTATATTACAAAATTAGCTACTAGTCTCAATTTACCTTTACGTGACGCGAATACAAAATAACTCTTCATAATTTAATTAGGGAATTCTAGCTAGCTATTTACTCGTATTACGTGCGTAATTGTTTGAAGTATAAAATATTTAAAATTGGAAACCTGGAAATACAAGCAACTAGCTTAAGTGTATTTATTAACATTTATAAAGGCAGTTGAGGTTAAAATTGTGAAAATTAAATAATTAATCAATCAATCAAATTGTCACGCCTTTTTCCCGCGGGGATAGGTAGAGACATTGGAGCGCCACTTGCCACGTGCCTGACACAACTGCCTCGCTTTCTTCACATCCACAATTCTCATCATACAAGCTCTAAGGTTATGGGCACTAGGCAACCTAGCTTTCTTTAGGATGTTCCTCCTGGGCCTGCCTTGTTTAACGCATCCATCCACAGCAGATTTATAAATTGCTTTCGTCAATTTACTTTCACTCATCCTTTTCAGGTAAATAAATTAAATTAATAATAATAATTTATTGCAAAGTCATCAAAACTTTTATAATCTATGGCTTAACTGCTAAAATTTATCCGAGCACAATTGTAACTTATAAATTCCCACATTCAATTTTAGAGTTTCCAATCTAAAATTCAATCAATTGCGTTTACTAGCTTACTAGTTTTATTTGATTTAAATATTGATATTAATTTATTTTTTGTAAAACAAACGCGGTAGTAAACTGGAAATAAATCTTATTTCACTACTGAACCAATTTGTACTAAATACTAATTACTAAATTACGTACTAAATTGCCATTTTATGAGGTAAACTTAAGTCCAATCTGTGACAATCGATCAATCAAATTGTCAGGCCTTTTTCCACAGGGATAGGCAGAGACAATGGAGCGCCACTTGCTACGATCCTTACACAACTTCCTTGCTTCCTTCACATCCACAATTTTCTTCATACAGGCTCTGGGCAGTCGCATATTAAGCCGGAGAACTGAATCCTTGTAACATTCGAACTGATATCTAAACGCAGTCTAGGTAAACTACTACCAACTAAATGTCTGCCTACCATTGTACACGTCGTGTTTTCGATTGATTTTTAGCGTATTTCAACCTATTTAATTACATTAATTTTATAATTTTATTCATTTCATTTGATTATAAGTACTTAAATAAACAGAGTAAAATAGCGAACAGAAAAATAATAATAGATATATATTATGTGCTTCGTCAGCGTCGATTAGTTAGTTTTTTATTATTATTATTTTAAAATAAAATTAGCCTAAGTTTCTTTTTATTGCATCAGCTATCTGTCTGTGAAAGTTGCGTCAAAATCGGTCCAGCCGTTTCAAAGATTAGCCAGAACAAACAAACAGACAAAATAGTATTTTCATATATTTTGCCCGAACATTGAAAAATGAATTAAACAAATTTTATGCGGCTCACTATCGCGTTAACGACCAACACATCAGTCTCTCCGTGACTACGATGGCTGCAAAGCTCTCGAAACGTCGGAATAGTAAAAAAATGTAAAATCAAAACCAAAATAAACGCGATAAAAATAAGACGGACAAGAAATTGCTTTTTTTGACTTTAGTCATTTCTGAAATAAAGAAAAAAGTTTTTATTAATATTTGCTTACGCACTTTAAGGGCCCCCGTGGCCCAGGGTCCCCGTATAATTGATACGGCGGTAGCTACGCCCCTGATTTTGGTATCTACCCTGTATACATCCATATGCATTTAGTAGAAAGCTGTTATTTTAATATTACAGACACTCCAATTTCATTTATCTGTATAGATGATTTCGCCTATAGGGCTGATGCAACCGCTATTCTTCAACATGGCCTGCCCTATTAACGATACAATATTAGTTCAAATATGAGCATAGCTATAATGGAAGTGTTGTTTGTACTCTAGACAATTAACTGCTGTCATTTTGATTTACTGAGGTGTCCTAGTTTCACGTTTACCCCATTTATAGGTGAATAAATATGACGTCATTATTTTACTGACACGTTTGTCACTGCGGCTTGGTGAAATTGGCCATTAGAGTCCTTTTTCAAGATATAAGATATTTAACGTAAAATTTTACAGCAGATTTTTAGATGGGCTGTGAACGTCTAACAGCATCAAGTTTGTCTTTATAAATAGACGCAAAAAAGTATTTAAGAGTGGTAGGCAGTGGTACTTAGTCTGCTGATCCGGGGAAGTACCACCACTTACAAGTATACAGACCGTGAAGTTATTTGGTCACGTTTCGGGATTAGCTTGTAAGTTGTCGGTTCCAATTAGGCCGGCATTGTGGATGTGATTACTACATACAGTTATTGAATTGTAGTAGCAGTAAAATCCATTCACGGACCACACCCCAGCTTAACATCAAGCGGGGTGCTGTCATATGTCGAGTCACAATAAAAATATTTTTAAAAAAGTGGTAGGCCTGGTGTCCGGATAGTAAGCGAGGTAGTACCACCACTTACAAGTATACAGACCGTGAAGTGACTTAGTCGAGTTTTGGAATGTTCCATAGTGATGTTACTGCTAGATGCAGTTATTTAACTGTAGTAGCAGTCGCCTCCATACAAGCACTGCACCCCAGCTTACTATCGAGCTATAATAATAAAAAGTGTATTTATATAACTTTTTTTTATTTATTTACATTTCTATACTAAAGTGCTTGTATCATAGTAACAGGACAACCAAAGATACATTAGTACGGTGGGTGGTCTCAAACTCGTGGTCCTCGGTTTGCGTAACCATTGCACTGCCACTACACCACGGTCGCCTTATGTATAGTTGGGGAACGAGCTAATTGAATTCGGGGGCTGAGGTGCGGTGGGGCGTGAAACGACCACCACCTGTATCTTAGTGGCCGATTTTAGTGACGCTCATAGCTCGGCGATATCATTTAATATCGATAAAAACGTATCCATATTTTCTTTGTTTGATTATTGAAAAATTAGTGAGTTAATTGAATAAAAGAGAGTCGTCATCCGTATTCAGGCTAGAACTATTATTAGAAACGTGATTAAAAAGTGTGAAAAAGAAAAAAAAACATGCAGTCACTATTCTCAAAATTAAATTAATATATAATTCATTAAAAATTGTTGCTGTCTAATGTTTATACTTCAATTTAATACACATTTATAATTTTTAATAACTAAATCTATTTGCATTTTAAGGAAAGTGTGTGTTTATTGTTATCGACATTTTGCATGTTACTTCACTATTCATAATAGACACGTGACCATGACGTCACAACTGCATTCCTCGCACGTTCCTTTAACTCGTTCTCCTACTATATCTGTATATCTCTAATGTTATTGGTCGTTGTTATCGCATGGCTCGTAGCAGTTTGATTCCAATATGCGGTTCAAAAACAAACAAAGGCCACCATTTTATCGCGATTTCATACATTTGTTGACATTTACCTTTGTTGAACGTAGACGTGCAGTTAAATCATACGTTTTCCATTCTTTTATATTTGTATACGTCGCTGTATTAAGCCACTAAATTGCATGTGTCATAGAAACAGAACGACCAAAGTACATAATATCAAAGATACGTTAGTACCGACAAGTGGTTTGGAACCTGTGCTCTCGGTTTTCGTGACCGTTGCACTACCACTACACCACAGTCGCCTTATATTAAATAAGTCTGTAATTGGTATCACAAAAACTGAGAAGCGAAGCGTATGAAAGATTTTTGGCCGATCTGTGCGGGAGGTGTGTACAGACGAACTCCTAATTAAGCGCTAGTTTTATAGCTTAATTGGTTATTTATAGTTAGTTATAGTTAATTCGTTTGATTTAAACGAATTGATTTGAATAACAGAATCATCAATTGCAAATAGAATAAAACAAAAACAATTCAGTTTGTGCTTAATTGGTATTTCGTACGAAAATTGTTTTATAAGCTTAGAACATTAATTACGATTGACAAGATTCAAACGGATTTAATGTCTTGGTTGAATAATTGCTTATTCTATATTACTCTTATTATAGAATAATTAAAAAAGACTATTAGTTTTATACTTTAAAAGTTATATAAACATTATATAAAGTTATATAATGATTTCAATATCCTAAGTATGAGTTGTGTCAGGATCGTGGCAAGTGGCGCTTCATTGTGTCTGCCTATCACTGTGACGATTTGATGTCGTGTCACAATAAAATAGAGATTATTTTAATTTGAGGAACTCTTTTATTTTAATTAAATTTAAATATGTCACGTAAGGAAGGAAGTATTGTAAAACCCCCCTCACTTATAATGAAATACTTCAAGGAAAAACATTAATAAACATACTTTACCCTCATTATAGGTCGAGGGACGTGATCAAAGAAGAATACATTGTATTAAAAATACATTAAAAAATAAGCTGTGTTGCATATTGGTTCTATTCCGGGCGTTCTTAAAATACCTGTGCTGTAATAAATTATTTTTGCCTGAAGATTCAGTCTTCTAATGCAGGAAGTTCGTGATGACGCTATTGCACGCAATTTATATACATACGTCTAGATATTAAAATTTAGTACATAACATAAAAAGCTAATTTAAAGCTATTGTTTTAGCTATTCATAATATACGATTCTGTACGTTGAAATGGGATTACTAACGGAACAATTTAATTTCTTTTTGTTTTTAACAAATTTTCACTTGTATATCCCATATTATTACTAATAATAATAATATTGTGAACCAATGCGGCACGCAGGTCAAATTATTACAATTTAAATTCATATTATATAATATATTCTATGGTTATATACTATGAAATATACTATGGATATATAAAATGCCATATTATATTTTATAGTTACTTAAAATTTGCGGAATCTGGCTGTCAATCTATAGTTGACGCGCCAATTTAGAGGAGCATCGTAAACTCGAATAACCGTAATACTTCATGATCATGATCATTTGCCTAGCCTGCTGATCCGGCTAGTACCACCACTTTTAAGTTGCGTTTCCGGATCAACTTGAAAGTTGCCGGTTTCAATCAGACCGGTATAGTAGATGCGACTGTTATTTACCTGTACTAGCAGTCTCCTTCATTTATGAACCGCTCACCAGCTTAACATCATGCTGTCATCATATTATGTCGGGCCACAATAAGCATAACTTTCTGTTCAACCTAATGACGGCAAATAAGACCGCCGTAACCAGAGTCGATTTTCTAATTAGTCGGCGCTCTCAGGCCTCCCCTTGCTTACTATATCAGATAAGTCATATGTCGCGTCATTACAAAATAAAATGAGTACAAGTTTCGAAGGTTGATTTCCATCGCTTAATTTTCCACTCTAATTAATAACATGTTTATAGTTAACCTAATTTCAGAATTAATCCGAAATCGATCACACGCGCTCGTAAGACATGATTAAAGGATTACGCGTGTTAATTGTACTAATAATATTACCCATAAAATGATTATAATTGGAAATATAATATTAATTAAATACCTAATCTGCGGAGTTTACAGCGTGTCGATATCAAGTTTACATCGATATTGATTTGCATTTCAAAGTTTTCTATGTACGTATTAAGGCTGGACTAAAATCTCTTTGTTCCTACATCGTCTTTGTATTTCCTGATATCTGGGGAAAGCATCTGCTGGGAAAGCCCGTCGACGAGTAGGCTTTCTTACTTTGTAAATCAATAGATAAGTGGAGAATTCTTTACCAGCCTATATGTTCTCCCCATCCTACAACCTGGCCGACATAGTGACGGCGACTGAAGCAATCGTTATTTTTTTAAGTCGTAGGTACTCTTTGACCTTCAGTCGACGCTAGATGTGGAGTCACAATAAAAAAACAAACAATATACATTAATTGTAATGTAACACAAAAATTAGGTTATGTCCGTGTTAGGTTGCCTAAGCTCTATAGACAGGATGGACTAAGCTCTTTGTCCATGCCTAAGCCACTGCCCATTAGTAATATTACGAATGTATGTAATTTATTAGTATTTAGTACTTAGTCTGTCGTTAAAATAATACTGTAATTTTGTAAGCTATTTTTACTAAAAGGGGATCATAATTATTTAGTGACCGAAGGGAAACGCGACACGGAGGCACTTATTTTCCTTTAGTCACCTCATTTGACACCCTCGATGTTGAGCCATATCAATCAGGACCGTGCTAAAATATGTGTCCCGGTTAACAAAGTCTCATATACTGGTTTGAATTCATCTACAAATAAAGTGAAGTATTAAATTCAACAAATTTTATGCGCCTTACTATCTATCACGTTTATTTTAGTTTGATTTTACATTTTTTTTATTATTCCGACATTTCGAGAGCTTTTCGTCACGTTTCGGGATCAGCTTGTAAGTTGCCGGTTCCAACTAGGCCGGCATAGTGGATGTGATTGCTACTCACGGTTATTGAATTGTAGTAGCAGTGACATTCATTCATGGACCACACTTCGGCTTAACATCAAGCGGGGTGCTGTCATATGTCGAGTCACAATAAAAATATAAAAAAAGAGATGTTAAAAGGCATAGTTTCTTTACGACCACGTTTACAATAACACTTTTGGCTAGTACCTAATTCCTATCAGCATTAGGTACAATAAAGTTTTTATTAAATGTTCCTACATATTTTACACTCGGTCGGAGGAGCACCCGCATTCCGTCGATCGAATCGGCAATCGAACTAACAAAAAGATTCGGCGTGTCCTTTCTTTGTCAAACAATCGACTAAAAGTTGAATGATTTACCAGCCCATGTATTCTCCTCACCCTACTACAATCTTGGTTTCTTCAAGCAAAGCTCCTTTAGCGGGCATAGTGAAGGCGTCTGCGGCAGCCGGAGAATAGAACGGCTTTGACAGTGGTCGGCGCGCAAGTCGAGGTCAGATGTCACGTCTCAATAAAAAATAAATAATATTTCTTTCGCCAAATAAAAAATATGTCAGTAGATATTATATGAAATTGATTTATTCAGTTCTTGTCTTCATTGTAATATCATGTCGTCGACATTAGGCATGATTATTGAAACCCTCGTCGGGCTGTCAGAACTGTCCCGCACATAACAAGCGACATTGTTGCCTTACCGACATGTTTATTTTCGTTCCATTAAATACGATAATAAATTTTTCAACAATTTGGGGCGGGTATGGAGAACGTACATGATATGTACAGAAAGGGGAATCCAAGAGTACCAGCGACTGAAAATACCGCCTCAGTCGCCGTCATAGTGACGAACCTTTGGTGGCCGTCATAGTGACGGCCACCAAAGGTTCTTCACTTTTTATAGGATGTGGCTAAGCATTCCATTTGTCGATTGTTCTACAAACCGAAACTTTTAGAAAAGATACATTTCTAAAAGATACATTGAATAAAAGTAATCACGCGTCCACAACTTTAGTTAGGGACAGACGCCGGGTTTGATTCCGGGTTGCGAGACATTGCGGTTGGGCCAAACGAAGAAGAAGAGATAGACTATATTTCATAAAGCAAAATTATGACTTAAAAACCCTGCAAAAGAGAATTTACTAATATTAAAATAATTATTCACTAACAAATCGCTATTTCAACTTTGCTTATCAGTAATTTCCATCTGAATAATTCTTACAAGAAAATTGCTCATAAAAAGTCAACATAAACTCAGTTAATTTGACACTCCTAACTCACGAAATGTACTACTAAAACAAACGAAGCTAATGTACGAACATTTTCAGAGGCTAATTTTCATTTTCGTATATTTCGTATTGGTTATACACGGTTACTATGCCAAGTGGATATTGGTGTCAATTTTCACACTTTTTTCTGAATGTACATCATCATGTACAAATCAATCACCCAGGAGTAATTACTTTGAATTACATAAGAGAGAATAATTATTATCATCTATAAAGTTCTTTTAATAAATTTAATTTATTATAGATGTAATGAAAAGTAAAGTATTTATCGTAGATTTATGATTGGTCTCGCTGACGCCTCATTTAGCGCGACCAATCATTAATCTCTATGATAATGAAAATAGTTTCTATGATACAAGCACTTTAGTAGCTTAGTATAGAAATGTATAATAATAAAAAAACTATGGTATTTATTAGAAATTGTTTGTCCTGTCCATTCAAAGTAATTTTTTGAGTGAGTAAAAAAATTATTAATTTAATCTCTTGATCAATTTAATAATCCGACATTCTTTAAGTAGAGATCTGCAGTTCTTTTAACCATAGAGCTTGTATAAAGAGAATTGTGGATGTGAAGGCAACGAGAGTTATGTTAGAATCGTAGAAAGTGGCGCTCCATTTTGTTTGATATTTCATAATTAATTAAAGAATAATTATTAACGCTACTTTTGTTTTATTAAACTTTTATAAAAACATTTAATTAAGAAGATTTTTTAAAATCAACAGCGAAATCTTCTCGAATATTTTAAGAAATATCATCATAGCAAAATATACTATGAAATATTCATCGCTACTGTGAGATAGTTGGTATGTAGATTATAGGGAGCTAAATATATTCAAATATTTTATTTATTTCTGCGTGGGTAAAATAGTGCTTTATGCAGCCATTTTGGGCGCAGGAGACTGAGGCTACTTAAGGCCTATGGAAACTAACATTCCTTTTTTAAATACGGGTGTGTACCAGTTAGAATGCAACTTTGGACTCATGTAAAAGACAGGCAAAAAGAAACAACAGCAGACGCGTACGGGAACTCATTTCTGACGTTAAAAAAAACATGGTGAAAGGTCTGCAGGAAACATCTGACAACACCAAGATCCTTGCTAGGGGAAGTTGTCTAATACCAAGGATGGCACGCGAGGCTATTAAAAAAATACTAATTTATATACAGAAGTTGGTTGACAGTTATTTAACACCTAAGATCCTATAATGTTCCAAGTTTGACAGACTGCAAGATATGAATAAACTATCCGAAAATAGTAAAGAGTGAAAAATATTGAGAGTAATTTTAAAATCTTATAGAAATAATAAATAAGTCACAACGGTTTGTCCACGACCAATAAGCCTACCAACCGAACTTTTGAAACGTCGCTCGCTCGCATCGTCGTTGGATTGAAATAATCAAAATAAACGCGATAGTAAGCTGTTCAAATATTTTATTTTATTAACAATATTTGCGCAAAACTTCAGAACATTATGAAATATTTGACTTAAATTTTGATTTATTTATTTACATAGTTTAGCCATAAATCTTTTGAAGTTCATGGCGACTAATAAATATCTCCTAAAGGTTAATATTAGCCTCTTATCAGATATTGAAGCAACGCCAAACTATAAATTCCAACAATTAGTTTACAACCCATGTTTACCGTTAGAGTGTTCACTTGCCAAAATTTACACTATTCGTCTTCTTTCTGCGTTCTCAGCCGATAGGTAACGAGTTACAGATAGCATTACTTGTCAGTTTGATTTATTTCAAAGCTAGCTCTTCAAACCCATTGTTTACACCCATTGATGTTTCAAGAATTTCTCGACATTTAAAAATTATGTATCTTTTATTAAGTCTTTAATCCTTTATGTTTCACGATTATTGTTTTGATTTGATTATTCTTTGACGTACGAATGTAAGGAATTTATGAGATCAAAAGATTTTGTTGTGTTTTATTTTGAAACATTTATGTGTTAATGATTTTTGTATGAAAACTTGTGCGGTAAAAGTTTAAGCAGAATTTCTAATACTGTAGACTTAATCTAAGATTATAATAATAACAGCCGATATTGTACGGCTTAAGGTTTTCCTTGACGATTAATTAGACTTTTTTTTACTTAAGCATTTTTAACAACGCTTTTTGCCACTTTCGAGTGCAATGATTTGCAGGCCATAATCTTTAAAAACCCCCGTTTGCATATTAATACATCTATATTTATTAAATTGTTTATTTTTTTATTAATTTTGAACAATATTGTTGTTGTAATGCAGTCATTAAATAGTGTATGTGAGGTAATGATTGTGATATGCGTGATTATTTGATTTGAAAGGTTTAAGCACGTTGAAGAGATTTATGAATCAGATGTGAGTGAAAGACTAAAACGGGATTTAAACGGGTATGATCAGATTGTTATAAATTGTATGAAGATGTCAAGATCGCGGAAAGTTGGGCTTCGACTTCTGTGTTTATCCCTGTGGAAATTTTATTGATTTAAAAATAGTTTTTTTTTTCTTTTTAGGTCGGTAGTAGAGGCGACAGATGTCCAATTGAACATGCGTGTTGGTATCCACACCGGTCGTGTTTTGTGTGGTGTGCTTGGTCTACGGAAATGGCAGTACGATGTTTGGTCTAATGACGTCACTCTTGCTAACAATATGGAAGCTGGCGGCGAACCTGGGTAACTGCTTTTATTCCTTACATAAACTGATTCCTCTTTTGGGTGATAAGAATGATATTTTAGGTAACAATTTAGATTTGGTAAAGAAGGTTTTATGCTTCAGAGTGAAACTTACGTGTAACCGGTGGATGCAACTAACATCTTGTCGTTCGGAATAACGTTCTAAGGCCTATGTTCAGCAGTGGACGCCTTCTGGCTGATGATGATAAAGTAAATATAATAATTGCATTTTCTATCGATTATATAAATTCCATTATTTACAGACGAGTTCATATAACGCAAGCAACGTTAGAATGTCTTGGTGGTGCTTATGAAGTGGAGCCAGGGCACGGAGCTAGTCGCAATGCGTACCTTCGAGATCATTCCGTACAGACATACTTCATCATACCACCTCCAAGGAGACGAAAGGTAAAACTTTGTTTAATTTATGCAGCATTCATGAGTTTATTACTACAAAAATTTATGATTTTCAAACATTTCTTAATAAGTATTGTATTCTTCTCAAATATTCTTAACAAGTATATTGGAATCATGAAAATGACAGTATGATGAAAAAATGCAATTTGTTGTAAATAGGCTTTTCACAGCCATTAATACAATAAACTATTTTTATTTATTTAAATCTGGTGCGATGCCTGACCTCGACTGTCTGAGGGTAAAAAAGGGGAGGTCAAAGAACGCTAACGACTAAAGTTTATACGTTGTCTCAGTCGCGTCACTATGCCAGCCTAAGGGGCTTTTTCACGCTATGGGCTGATAAAGCATTCCATTTACTTTATTTGGCCTATGCAAATATCAGGGAATTAAACAGACAAGATGGAATATGCCAAATAGAATTAAAATTCTATTATTATCGACAGTTGATGAAGTTTTACATTTCTATGCAATCATAGAAACCATGGAAACCATGGTTTGCGTGACTATTTCACTACCACTACACCACAGTCGAGGTGTAGTGATTTTTGACGACAGGCGTGGCCGATTGATCAGCGATTGGTTTATTGCGCTTAAAGTTCCGGGTTCGATAACCGGTCGGAGCAAATATTTGTTTCGTAGCTTTTATTTGTAATAATTTGCAAATATTTGTTAATAATAAAGAGGCGGATATTTGCTTCAGGTCTGGTTATCAAAGAGTGGTAGGCAGTGATAAGTTGCCGGTTCCAACTAGACCGCCATAGTGGATGTGACTGCTACTTACAGTTATTGAATTGTAGTAGCAGTGACATCCATTCATAGTGCGGTCTAACATCAAGCTGGGTGCTGTCATATGTCGAATCACAATAAAAAAAAGGGTGTTAGATCATCTTTAAATAGGGATGGTGTTGTTTCAGATGTGTCTATCGACTGGTGTTGGTCTTGGTTCAGCTTCCAGAAGAAAGCTGTCATTTAAGAATGTGTCAAATGTCGTCGTTCAATTACTGCACAGTATTAAATTCAATGTGGATGTTCCATTCTCAAACATGGCCGCCTCCCCGCAGGAACTTAAGGCCAATGCGGCGAGAAAGGTATGCAATCTTGCGGTAGGTACTTTTTTGTTCATAACTTTTTTACACTTGGTGACGGAATTTCAATTTACTACTCGGTCACATTATCTGTAGACCTCGCTGGAATGTGAAGCCCCTCCCCATTCCCAGTGCTGGATTAGCCACGTAGCAAGAGTAGCAAATGCTATCGGCCCCGCAAATTTGGGGGCCCCGCAAATTTGACGGCCCCGCGCTCCAACGCCTGTCTGAGCGTAAGAAAAAAAATTAAGATAGGAGCGTAAAATATCTTGTATGCCTTAAACGTGAAGCGTTTAGGCCATGCCTCACTTTCACTTGAAAATTTAAGTCGATATGGAAAGTGTTATCTCTAAATTTGCCCATATTAAATCCAGAAATTTTTATTTGTAACAGTTTTGTTTTATTTAATACCCTAAACTTGGGAACCTAAAGCAAACCAAGGGCAGACAGAATTTGCTACAGGCCCCGCGCTGGCTTAATCTGGCACTGCCCATTCCCCATTTACCACCCCGCGCTCGGTTCTTTGCGTCAGTACGGTTAGTAGCCATAGCGACGACGAAGATTTAAAGACAGGCATAGAGCCAATTATTTATGCTGGCGATAATTTTATTTTGTTATAGTTGTCACTTTTGGCATAGTCTAACTATTAGCAATAATAAAAAACTATGATTAAACATATTTTGTAAAAATTTCTGTGGCTATCTAATAATTACCTATTTTTGTTTTTTCACACCGTACCAGAGCGCCGATGTGACGTCATCGACGCTAGGTCTACAGATAATGTAACCGGGTAGTAGTCATTAATGTTTTCAATTGCACGCGTATAAAATACCTTTTATTTCTGAACTACGTGTGTGTTTTTTACTTCATATTTTATTCTCTAGTGTTAATTTAAATTTACACTAAGGTAAGTTTTGTTTGTTTTTCATAGTTATTGTCTTTTACTGTCTGTTGTAATTGTCTTCACTTTTTATTAAATACTCACATTTACTTGGTTTTCTTTTAGGATATGCTTTTCAAACTAACACGCTCTTTGTTTATAAAAAATATATTTGAGTCTGAAATATCTATTGAACTTATCAATAGATTCTAGTCTTAAAACAATACACATTATTTAAAATTACATTATAAGTAGTTAAAATTAATAAAACTTACTTAGGTCCTGGATCTCCGGCGGGCGTTGCATGCGGAACCTGGTTCAGCGGAGGCATTGAGATTGGCTGCTCTGCGAACAGACGACGTGAGCTCGTCAACTGAACCCCGTGACCCACGCCATCACACCTTCGACGCTGTCATCGCACAAGCCCACGCCCTGCGCACAGACCACACGGTCATCAACGCACCCGATACCTATTATACGAGCTTATTGCTATAGATTTTTACATTGCTAACAAATTCCTTGAATGTATTTCAAATATCAAGCCTTGATTCCTGATTTGTTATTTCCTAGAATGGCAGAACTTGAGTTAAATATCTAGTTTTTTTAATAAATTATTTTAAGTCGCTCTAACATCGGAGGTCATTAGCGACTACATGCAATATTCAATTTTAGTGGAATCTTTCAGTGGGTTTACAGAATTTAAAAAAATTACAATTTATCAAATTTATCAATGAATTAAAAAAAAAATTAACATATAATAATTATCTTCATTTAGGCAATCTTTAAGACATTTCTTTAATTTATATTTTTCTCGATGTAAATTACAATCTATGAGATACAGATACAGACAACTCCCCATCACATTTTTTACTTTTATTTTTGTCTTCTTTTGATATAAGGAAATATGGGTTATATTTGTGTGACCAACCCTTAGTCTTAATACTGATTGGTATTAATGTAAAAGGTACCGGTCTTTTCAAATATCGTTGCACATACAAATTTTAGAAATTTGTATTTACCCTTAATCCATTGTTGAATACCTAGTTATATGCTATATAAATCTGCTATCGGAATGATAGGCTTTATAAAAGACTTGATATAATGTAATGTAAAAATCTAAAGTATAATAGCTTTACATGCACGCGTGAAATGTATATGCGACTAGTTAAGAAAGTCATTTTATTTTTTATGGATTTTTAATTTTGTTACTTAATATGCTTTATACATTTCACGTTACATCTAAATGTAAAGTCATAGTACAATTTATTTGTATTGCGATTTTGCGATAGTTTGGTTAGAGTTACGCTTTTTGGACTTTTTTTGTATATGGCACGCATTTTTGGCAAATGCGTCCCATTTGTGTGTTGAATGACGACCACGCTTCCAATACTCAGTAGTTAGAGGTTTTCCGAGTGATGGTTTTACACTTAATCTTTGCCGCTTACTCTAAAAAGAATTTATTTCATATTGCACAACGCTTGTGTATCACTTTTGGGACTGAGTTATTTTGTCAAAATTTTCATTACATTTCCTTGGCACAGTACACTCGCACATTGCCACTCTTTCAACTGTTCCCTGTACCTTAATGTCCAATTGCTGGTTTGTTCTGTCATTTGTTGAGGAGTGGACACGAATGCCAGCAATTAATATAAAGTCGTCTGCTCGGTTTCAGATGTTCCGCCCCTGGACTTTAGTTCCGCATCACTTACCTGCTGAAACAGTAAGCGCAGGCATTATGTCGTAAATTGTGTATTTCCTGTACTGTACGATAAATAGATTTCAATTAATGAAGCATACATCGATGTCGATTTTCGCTTAGAAACTATAAATGACAAAATAAATTAGTCATTCATTCATTATTCTAGCTAAAGCAACGCTTGCTATGCTATAAACAATGAATAAAAAACTAAAATAAAAACAATATAAGTATATTCTAGAATTCGTAATTACTCTCTCATTTTGTAAATAATTTGACGCTCGCTAAATGTGACTACAACAAAGTAACTTATAAATAACTGATCGGAAATAAATAAATACTATTTTTTTATAAATTAAAATTACAAACCATATATAAGATGTCGCGTCTGAATAAAAAAAATACTTATCAAATATGAAAAATAAAATCATTGTTTTTAACGTCGATTGAATTTTTAAAATTGAATTTTTATTGAAATTGAATTGACATCGATTCAATGTACATTCATTCCTATTTATCGAATGTATAGGAATAATTAATTGTGCTCCACAGTCCACCAAGTCCACAGTCAAAGGCGCGTACACCATACAAAATTCCCCCTTGAGATATTAAATTATAATTATTATGTGTAAATAAGGTGAAAAAAATATTATAATTGAAATTGGAAATCATCTAGTGCTAACGCTTACTCCATCGGGCTCATTCTTTACTATGGGGCAGCCGTGAAGACACGGTTTTGCAGTCGTCGGCATTCTTGGACCTCTTCTTGTTTGGCATTACGTCTAATGCCAAACAAGAAGAGGTCCAAGAATGCCGACGACTGCAATTATCTACAATTATTATTTTATAATAAAAAATAATAATTGTACATAGGCGATCAAAACTAAATTTGGTGGCCTATGTACTAGTAGCAGCGACAACAGTCCTTGTAGTGTTGTGTCGTGTCGCGACGTATTTGTCGCTCACGTAGGACACTCTCTAAAAGTAAAGCGATCAGAGCATTGTACTATTTTTTTTTTAAACAGAACACAAAAAGTTACATTTACCAGTAACTACAGAATAGAGAAATATGTTTAGATGGTAACTGATCCTTCAAAACAATTCAGTCGAGTTGAGAACCTCCTCCCTTGAAGAGTCGGTTAAAAAATGGGTCAACTGTTTTGTATAAAGGAACGTATAAACATGTCCCCTAACAATTATTACAAAATCGAAATAATTTAAACGAAAACGTCGTACGATAATTTAAAAATATCGGACATGTTGCCTAAGCTTTGCAATTATTTCTTGTTATTTGTAATTATCAATTAGACTTTATTTACACATAATAATTAATAATTTCTCAGGGAATAATACACTTCACAACAGTTTGTCCCCCAGTACACTAAACACATTTTAATACCAATACAGTTATTTTTTTGTTTTATAAATTGGCAATATATTTTCTTTTGTTTGTAAACATTGGTTTTAAATGTGAATAAACTTTAAGCACCGAACTGTGTTTCACTGCTGTCCTCCCCTTCTTGCCTTTGCAACCCGCGGCTCCGCACGCATGGCATGATCAATCCAAACTAACATCATGCATGACAACTAATCTAATCTAATTTTAAGTTTAAAAAATTGATAACATTTTCTCAATATAAAAAAAATCTTTAATATAATATATTCAGAAAATGTTGTCATATTTGATATGTTATATTTTGTATATTATATCTATATAATCTTGGATTATCTCTCTCAATAACTTAAGTCTTAAATTATTAATCATCTCTATTAAACTTGAATTACGTGTCCAATTTCTGTTCATATTTTGAGATTCTTATTTTTTCTATATTTTGTTGATTATCTTTTCTATCTTATAATGCGATGCTGCTTCGGAGTAAGCGAGTTTTCTTTCAAAGGTCAGTTCAATGTTGTGAAAGCATGATATGGGCATGCCCGTGTTCCTTCCGTGCGTCCTCGACCTTTCTTTAACAAAACTAAACTATGAAAAAACTTAAATTCAAAAACCTTCCTACACACTCTTAATCTTTTACGCACTGCCCTTTAAACATGTGGTCAATATGAGAAAATCAATTTAGTATTTAATATTGCAGAATAAAGTGACGGAAAAGTTTAAGCGTCCGTTGAAAAAGCGTCATTCCTCTGTGTATCACCAGCCTACGAATCGTGTAAACAAATACTTGGCCCAGGCGATTGATGCCCGCTCCGTACATCGGGAGAAGGCGACGCATGTCCATCTACTAACATTATGCTTTAAAGATTCTGCTAAGGAAGCTCAGGTAATGAATGAAAGTTTATGTATTTTATTTTGCTCGAGCTGAAATGACCTGATAGTGGAGGTCCATGATGACTCAAGAGCTGCAGTTTACGGTGATCCTAGTCGCCGTCACTATCATAGGCTATATTTATATTAACACATATGTATATTATTAACGTATATGCTTGAGGCCCCTCGACAAATGAATCCAACTATGCAACAGGATCACGCCCCAAATACAGATATAATCTAAATATGATAAAATGACACTGACTAAAAAATAACGTAATATTTTAAAAAAAGTAGTTCCTTACAACCATTCCCATATGCTTTCAAAGTTTGTTTTGGAGCCGTCTTTAATGTATGTAAAATAGTTTTTCAGTTGAAAATTAAATATCAGTTGTCTTTAACAATACTTTTCTGTTAATAATAAATCAATTTATCATTATCACAATTCTGACACAACTTGTAAAACATTTTAAATGTAATGTATTAACAAATTTTGTGCGGCTTGTTATCGCGTTTATTTTTGGTTAATGATCGTATTTTTTGATCGTATCGTATTCCGACGTTTCGAGAACTTTGCAGCCATTGTTGTCACGGAGAGACTAAGGTTTTAGTCGTCGATTCTGTCATTGTTTCCAAAAATACCCCGTTTAATTTTTTTTTGTGTTATTATTGCAAAAATAAGTGATGGTGTCATCTGGTAGTAAGCCCCATAGATATTGTTTATTTCATTAAATAATGTTCGCGCTATATTTAAGAAAATCTTTTATTTAAAATATATTTTCATTTCAGTATCGAGCCTCAACTGATGGTGGTTGGGCTGGTTGTTTAAGCGCTTCAATAGCTGCCTTGACAGCAGCTGGGGCGCTTCAAGGATCAATACTACCTCGCACAACAATATTACTTCTACTCTTCGTGACCGCCTTCGCCTGGTCTGCAGCAGTTCTAGCCCTTACTCTGGCTGCTAGACTACGACTGATTCCATGCGATGTATCAAGACCCTTCGCCCTAAGAAATGCTATAACAACGTTTACCATTGTGCTTGGTTATGCTGTTGGGCAAGTTAATGTGGTATGTTCTTTGATTAATAAAAATAGCCGTTTGATTTTTGAACTATTAACTTATTGGTTTTGGCGACAGGCGTGGCACATTGGTTACAATAAGAAAATCTTTTCGTTGCCCACTTATCCTTTTTTTTTGTTATTCACATTTACATATTTAAGGAATTAATTCTTTGCGTTATAAAAATGATTATTAACTCTTTTTTCTTCATCTCCATATCCTTGATACTTATTTACTTGCGACCGTCCAGAACCCTGCCTTCACTTTCCCGCTAGCCACGCGATGGACCAGTGCGGGTGCCGCCGCACTGAAAATCCACGGATGCTAATTAAATTATCATATTAAATTAATTACTTTCTTCTCTTCAGGTAACATGCAGAGAGATGAATATCTGTCGAAACCTAACCGAAAATATAACCTCAATTGCCGACATTCGATCTGCGACTGGAGACATGTCTCTAGCTCTGTGGAGTAGTGACGACCACAGAGCCTGCCCTATACCTATTTATATAACTTTGGGTTGCTGTCTGAGTATGTTAACTGTAGCCGTGTTTCTGAGACTACCTATCTTAGTTAAAGGCGTGTTGTTAGCAATCATGACTGCGGGCTACATGTCAGTCATAATGGCGTATCATAAGGAGCTGTTTGATTGCTACGATAGAATGACTGAGTACGTATATTACATTTTTATAATAAGCTACTGAACGAGTTTGTATCATGGAAACAAGATAACCAAGATATCAATCAATCAATCTAATTGTCACGCCTTTTCCCCACAGGGATAGGCAGAGACAATGGAGCGCCACTTGCCACGATCCTGACACAACTCCCTCGCTTCCTTCACATTCACAATTCTCTTCATACAAGCTCTAGGCAACCTAGATTATTACCAAGATATATACGAAAATATACCAAAGTACTCGTTCGTATATATGACAAAGTGTATATCAAAGAAACATTAGTACTATCAAGGTCCTGGGGTAGGCCCACCCTTTCTTATAGCATTATTGTTTTAATTGTCAAATATCAATTCGTACATCAATATGCTTATTTGAATAAAATTACTGTTGGCAGTTTTGTGACGTCACATCAATATTCATTCCAAATTGTACCAACCGCAGTAATTCAATATTAGGTTTTAGTATTCAAATGTAGCAGCAATACGTTTCTGAATGTAAAATCTATGCGAATGTAGTAATGAATTTGAAGGAATAAAACATAATTACAAATAAGAGATGGTGGTACGAAATTGAGTAATCTTGTTTTATACATCTTTCTTTTCTTCTTGTTTATGGCTTTAGTATTTAACTTGCCAGTGTCAAAGTAAAAATATATGGTTCAATGAAAACATTGTCAAGTAAAGATGAAGATGAACCACGCGAGTGATTCATCAAATGATAACGATGATAGTGAGGTTGATGATGATCGTTTTAGTAAAGCGGCGGAAACATCGGAAGGAGTCTTGGAGGGAACACGAAGAAACACGTTTCACAGCTTTAAATTACTTGTTTATACTTGATCAACTTAAAAATGATTACTGGATAACAATTCCACCATTATTACACATTAATATTTATGAAAAACACAAGCTTTTCAAATAATTCAAAGTTGCGCGTCCTGTCACTTGCAGTTGCCCGCCAAAACTCCGTTTTATACATCAAACAGTCTTGAAACATGTTTGTTTTTAAAAGTTGGTGTTAGGGTCACGGTCGCCTTAAACTTGTTCATTTTAATTATGGAATAATGTCACGCACAAGTCCAAGAGCGCCAACGACTGAACAAATAGAATCAGTTCACGGTTGCCTCAGTCGCCGTCACCATACCGACCATAGGTTTAACACTCCGCTTGATGGTTCAAAGGTTATAGAATGGAAAAATACGTAGCCTGAATATCTAACCTAGGTTACGAATCTAGATCACAATAATTTCTGTCTCAAACTATTGCTATTGTAAGTGATTCATAGTTTCTTTGTCTAGCAATCGACAAGTGAAATGCTTACCAGACCATGTGTTCTCTCCGTCCTGTAATCTTGGAACTTTCAAGCGAGGCGTGAAAAACATAGAGCCCAGATATTTACATTAGGCATGAATAAATATCTAGACGGAGACTAAGATAACTGTAAATTAAATTGATTTCGTTCAGTAGTCGGAGCAGAGAAGAAAGAAATGCAACATTCCACGATCCTGACAAATCTCTTTCTCGCTTTCTTGACATCTCTTTAAGCAGACTCTATAGTTACGGTCACAACCGAAAACTACTTTTTTCTATGACCTTGAATCCTTCAAGCGATGCGTGAAGAAGCACCTTAGGCCGGCATAATGACGGCGACTGAGGCAGCTGAGAATTAACTCGTTTTTTTTTGTCGTCGTTACTCTTGGACCTCCTCTTGCTTATCATCAGGCAAGTCGAAGTCAAATGTCGTGATTCATACAAATAAATAATAAATAAATAAAAACTTTCTGTGTCTTTTTCGATTTATCCTTTACCTACCTCCCATTTAATGATATTTTTCAATTTCTAGACCCGGTCCAGTCGGGTCTGCTTACGTGGCATGTGCCTGGACTTTAGCATTAGCTCTGGCAGTGTTGCTACATGCACGTCAGACTGAATGGACGGCTAGACTCGACTTCCTATGGCAGGCACAAGCTAGGGACGAGAAAAGAGATATGGATGCGTTACAGGTAAGGTTTATGTAGGTACAGCCGTGTTACCCTGCCTACTTTACTTGAGAGTGCCCAGTCTTACGATCCAATGTAGTACCACCACTTTTAAATGTACAGGTTGTGAAGGTAAGGTAAGCTTGAAAGTTGCAACTTGGCCGGCGTAGTGAATACGACTGCTACTTGTAGTTATTGAATTGTAGTAGAAGTTGGTCTGCACTTTAGCTTAACATCAGGCGCGGATGTTAACCTAATCGGACCCTCTTGAAACTAGCAACTTACAAGTGAAATTCATATTTCAGGTTCAATTTTCAAGGCTATGATTGAAATTCCTTAATAAGAAGGCGGCAAATTTTTTTTTCGCCCCGAGCGGCTGACTCCCAAGCTACGCCACTGAACGCGACTAAGTCACTCATGGTCTTTATTTTTAAAAGTAATGGTAACACTTCGTAAGACTAACTCCCTACCACTCTTAAAAGATTTTCAGCAAATTTTGCTGAACCTTATGGTTGTTTAGTCAGAGATATTTACACTAATTAGTGTTCGTATGATTTTGGGTGTTAATATTTATTGAAACTTTAATTTGTGTCCTTTTATGTTTCTTATCTTTTTATAACAGGCATCAAACCGCCGTATATTGTTCAACTTGCTGCCAGCTCACGTTGCCACACATTTCTTGGACAACCAATTCAGGACAAATATGGTAACTTATTTAATAAGAAAGTTAATAAAACCAAACTTATATTTATAAACAATATTATTTTAACCAATACTTAAAAGACAGAAAACGCTATAGCCCCGCAAAGCGGTTGCGACTGCTAATTGCAGTTATTTAACGCTTTCATTCATCAAACGCAATCCAGCTTCACATAAGGGATGCTGTCATATATCGAACCACAATAATAATAATAAAATATTAAGCCAATTGATTGATTAAGCCAATTGATTAAAAAAAGGAATTTAGACTCTAAAGGAATAAATCTGCTTTAAGTAAATGGATAAATCTGATTGGTAGATATTATTATGTCGAAACTAACAACCAATAATTTTGTTTATAAATAAGGTTTTATTGGCTAAATGTCCATGTACTATTTGGTGTTGTGTGTGAATTTTAAAGTGTTTGTGTTAATTTTATTTTGTTTAATTTTACTTTGTTTAAAAGTACTAATATCTATTTTTTTATCTATCACATTATCTATATTTTTAAATAAAGCAAAGGGGTCCGTAGCTTGTATTAGGAGAATTGTGGATTTAAAGCAGACGAAAGAGTTGTCACGATTGTGAAAAGTGACCGTTGCCTGCCTTTAAATGCTTATGCTTTAAGAGGCGATATCCTGTATTAACAAGCTTATTTTCCAATTGAAAGAAGATGTAGTGACAAGGATTGACAAAGGAATGCTCCGGTGGTTTAGGCACATAGAAAGGATGAGTGAAAGTAAATTGAAGAAAGGAATTTATAAATCTGATGTGGATGGATGCGTTAAACAAGGCAGTCCAAGAAATTGGAGACATCCTCAAGAAAGCTAGGTTGCCTAGTGCCCATAACCATAGAGTTTGTATGAAGAGAATTGTGGATGTGAGGGAAGCGAGTGGCGCTCCTTTGTCTATGCCTATTTTTGTGGAAAAAAGGCGTAACAATTTGATTGATCGATAAATAACAAAATAATAATTTAATTTAAGTTTTATTTAACAAGTGCAATTACAAAGCACGCTGTCTTTAATATGGGGGTGTGTGAGCTTAAGCCGAGCTTTTCGCTTTTACTAAAAACTTCATTTAAAAATCACAAATTCACGATCAGTTTCTCCGCAGCACTGTTTGATGTTTTTTTTATCATGAATGCTTTATGTTTGTGTCGCATTTTGCATTTCATTGTGTCAAGTGATTTAGGAAAAGTGAGATAAAAAAGTAAATTTTACCTAAGTATGTACACTCTATACCCTGTATATTCGTTTATATTCTTTTTGACAGTTTGTGACAGTTCGAAGTTAGTGCCGCCCTCACACGATTTGAAATAATAACCGATTTTTATTTCATCTATAAGGGAAGTATCGACATATCTTATTTCAAGACCAAGATCTGTGGTTGTTTGTTATGCACATGGCACTTCAATAAGTGGGAGTTATCCGTCAATTAAGTACATTATTTAAAAAAAAAACTGCTGTAATTCATAGCCGTGAGCTATCAAAAAGAAAAAAAACGACTGAACAGGGTATAGTCACATCACGTCATTAAATGATTGTAGATAAACCTGTCAATTCAAATAGCGTATAAAAATTACATTTCAAAACTAGACGGGTTATACTTTTTAATTTATGATGGGTGGTGCTACAGAACTTTTAAAACGAAAGTGCATAAAATGTGTGCATAAAAAAATCTGTGTTATAAAACTAACAAATAAATAAATATCAGCCACAAAAAGGTATAACCCGTCTAACTTAAAGGTTTTTTTGTTTGGTCCTTTGTAATCAATTATTTTACCTAATCAATTAAATCTTAAAGCCTATAAAACCTTAGTACAAATTTAAAAATCTCACTGATCCGTTCACTTGCACCGCCGGGCATGCGCCGCTTCTTGCACGATTATCACCTGACTGACTGAAGAGGCGCGGTTGGCAGGACTTGTACCATCAGTCATATCAGCGAGTCGGTGTTGTCTTCGCATCCATTACCAACTACCATGAGTTCTACATGGAATTGGATGGCAACAACCAGGGAATGGAGTGTCTACGGCTGCTCAATGAAATTATAGCCGATTTTGATGAGGTACTTATAAACTATTTTTTATAATAATAAAACTATATTTTTTTACATATTAATGAAAATGTAATAAATGAAACCTTTTAAGGCCTTCTGTCTAAAACCTACAAGCAAGCGAAGGTTTGTTTCTTTGACACAAATACTTTGCTCGTTCAGTATGCCGGCCGCGTAACTTAATACAATAAGAATGGGCTTCGGTTTGACAGTCAAACTCCCTTAATGATCTTCGGAATACAAAAAGCTCATTGAAACCTATTGTCCGAATGAATGAAATTTGTTTTTGACACTAACAGCGACCGCGTAAATTTTTGACAAATGGGAATGAATTTCATATGAATTCGAATGAATATCAAATGATTGTTTGAAAAGCAAATACGAAGTATTAAATAGTGGCATTCGCTGAATCTCTACTCAATAATGACTTTTAAGGGGGTTGTGGTAGCAGAAGTATTTGAAATAACTTAATATTTATTACAACAAGTACTGACAAGCTCATTGCCCACGTTGCCTTATTCCCTAGGAATTAACCCACGATGTTTTCCTTTAACTATCTATTAGACAGCGTTTATAAAATAAGTTCTTCAATTTCAGCTTCTAGGAGAAGATAGATTTAGTGCAATTGATAAAATCAAAACCGTTGGTTCAACATACATGGCGGCTGTGGGTTTGATTCCTGACAAGAAAATGTTAGATGAACCAAGTGGACGCAGACACATGGCAACATTAGTTGAATTTGTTTTTGCTATGAGAGATAAATTGAAAGATATTAATGATAATTCTTATAATAATTTTATGCTTAGAGTTGGTAAGTACATTAATTAATTTCAGGTAAAAAATGTAAATGTAAAATGTAAATTATTAAATCAAATTATTGAATACAAATAGACATAGACAATAAAGCGCTACTTTCCAATATCCTGATACAACTCTCATGCTTCTCTGATTAAAAAATTTGGTTTTTAATTTTGTAAATGAAAGATTTCCTCTTAAATATTTTTTTATAAATTTACAAAAATAAAGAAAATCATCAAGTAGAATCCATTGTAAATCGAATTTCCATCTTTGTTAATATAATTAATAATGTTTATAATAACACTGCAATTTTAAAATTTGGTAAACACCAAGAACACAAAATATTTAAACTTCTATTTATATTTTATAGGTATAAACGTAGGACCAGTTGTAGCTGGTGTTATAGGTGCAAGGAAGCCACAGTATGATATTTGGGGTAATACAGTCAATGTGGCTTCTAGAATGGATTCAACTGGTTTACCAAATCACACACAAGTTACTGAAGAAGTCTATCAAGTTCTAAAGGATATGCCTTACCAGTTTGTTTGTAGAGGCAAAGTGAAGGTCAAAGGTAAAGGGGAAATGACCACCTACTTCTTAACTGATAGAGCTCCAGGTAATCAAACTAATTCGAACCCATCAAATGGTCATACCCAAAACCCTCCGTCAAGTTACGGTGGAGTTGCGACGCCTTTAGCTATGTTGCAAAACTCAGCAAGAAGAGCTGCGGCACAACCTTCACGATTACCACCAGTAAGAGAATCCACTATCGGCGGTGAACATGAGCCTCTATTGCCTAATGGCCACCAAGGAAATGGTAATAATCATAAAGGAAGTAAAAATAGAAGGATTAAAGAGGAAGAAGAAACGCCTCCTCCTCCACCGCCACATGGTGTACCACTACCAAGATGGCCACCGCCGAGAGCACTGGTACCTCCTTGGCCACGGCCACAAGAACCTAGACCTCCAGTTCCACATAAACGAAGACCACCAGCTAGATTACCAAGGCCCAGATCAAGTGAGAGTCTACCACTTGCTCGTAGTCCTCGAGTTCATTCCTCTGCTGACGAATTAAGCTCACTAACTCGATCTCCAAGTTTAAGTTCTTCGGATGAAAGTTACTCCAGAACTACTGACGCTTCTCCTTCACCTCCACGCCCCATACCTTGGCTCCCATCCAGACCTCATAGACCTGAAAATCACATTGCATACGATTACCCACCGATACGAGAGAAACCTTTAAATAACATACACGACATTTATGCAAAACATAATAAAAATAACAAGAAATCTAATATTGAAGATAAATATATGGATGGTTCTTTGGACTTTAAAAAGGAGGAAGAAAAATTACAAAGAAGCATAATTAATATGCTTGCGAGTACAAAGCGTGATAGTTGTAGCCAGACAGACAAGAAGGATGTCAATAGACTCGCCCAACGAACAAAATCATTCTCAAGTTCTGGTGGGAGAACGAATAATATAAAACATTTGAATCTCGATGGTAGAGACGTGTTTACTAAGCGAAGTCCAACAGATGTTGCGTGCGTACAACCATTTGAGAGGGATATACAAAGACTGCTCGATGACAAAAATATACTCAAAAATCCAACAAAACCTGAGAGGAAGGAATTGAAACTTGAGCTACGGTACGTTGAACACTTTTTCAAAGTCAATTCAATTTAAAAAATAAAAACAACTGTTGGTAACTTTTCAATTTTATTTTCCAGAAGCCAAAATCCGTCACTAGATGGCGTTCGTAATAGTAATAATAATAGCAGTCCATTACATGTTGTTGGTTTAGCTGCTATAACTCAATTAGCTCGTGCATCACCAGCTCCATCACAACCTTCACCCTTACGTCCACCAACTAATGAATTCCCAGGAGTACTGCCCACTGACGTTGTGGTAGAATTGCCTTCGCCTAGTGGAACCATGGAGAGAGTCAGGTACGAGACTAAACTTTCACACTGTATATCTTAATAATTTTTAGCTAATCTGATTCCTAAATGTGACTAAGCCACTGGTACGAATCCTTGGTAATCAGATAGTCATTTATAATGATAGCAATGAACTCACTGATTTACTTTTACTTAATTACAGTAGCGCACACAATGAGAGAGACGACGAAGAAGAAATTATCAAAGAAAACCAGGAGAAGGAATTGAAAGTTTACCAGGAACGACTTAATACTAGGGTAAGCTTGGGTTTGGGTATATCATTTTATAAGGTAAATTGACTTTTTCAAATGTTTAATACCTACTCCTATTAACACAGGAACCAAATACAAACCACCAACCAATGGGTGCGTATGGAGAAAGCCAATCAGAGTGGAGTTCATCCTGTTCCGATGGTGAGGGTGATTGTGAGTGTGGAAGAGGTCAACAAGAGAGCACGGGATACACAACCGATGATCCAGCACTCGAAAATGTTTCTATGCTTAATGAAACTGGACTAACAGACGCTGAAGCCGCTTTAAGCGATGTCAACTCATGTTACTTTGACAGAGAAGATGTCAGCGTGTCATCTAGAGCTTCCTCACGACTGATGGACTCTGAAGCGCTCGTGTCGCTTGAATCTCTCAGCGCCATCTACGATTCAGATGAACCAGCGCACAGGTATCTAGCAAACATACGCACTGTTAGTGAATCTATAACACGGAACTTTGGACAACCTACTCATGTTACGGATGGTGAAAGTGATGTGTAACGAATTCTTGGTGTTAGTTCCATGACATTTATCCAAAGATTAATCCTATTTCATAACAAAGAGAGCCTTTATTTAGCCATTATTGCTCTCTAATATCCTTTAATACTCACTTGAAGGTGCAAATAACATTTGATATTTTGTTTTTAATTATCTTGAAAGAGTGACAGCCATTGGTAGACCGATTATCGCGAGAGCTTAGGTGTGTGACTCTTAATGGACGGGTGCTTTTTGTTTCTGGATAAATAAAGAAGTATTTTCAACTTGAATTCAATATGTGTAAATAGGTATGTAAAGTTTTGTGTCATTTGATGGCGCTGTGTGTGCGGTTGATCTCTACAATTATAAGGTGCTCTGACTTAGAATTATTTTCGGGAACTATGTGATAAGTATCGAGGTGTATTATTGAATTTATGACCAATTCTCAGAAGTGTATCGCATCGTGATGGGGGCTGGAGCCTTTGTCAGTTACTCTTTCTAAAGCACAGATTACACTAGGATTTAAATAATTATAAACATAGATAACATATTTAAAATGAAGGATATATCTTAGTGTAATACTGGCTTTACACTAATCTATTCATATAGTGCATTTTATTTTAGACGTAGCTATGAACGATATTACAAATTAGGATAGTTTTTTTTTATAATTTTGAATAATTTTTTGAGTACTAATTTAGTGCCATTGCATTAGTGTTAGGGCCATATTCATAAAAAAAAACTTAAAACCATTACTCAAGATGAAAAGTGTGTTTTGTCTTTTCTACACATAGGTTTATTCATATTTATAAGAAAGAGACAAAACCTGTTTTAATTTCTTGAATGTTTTCATTTTTTATGAATAAGAGGCTTAGTTTATTGTCTAAAGTACAACTCCTCAATAAATATAATTTAAGCAAATAACTTTAGTGAATCACCCTTAATACTTCATTTAATTATAAAATTCATTTTATTAATGGTTTATGTCAATTTTAATGTTATATTTTTAGGCTACTCCGCTACAACGTCCTGATTTAAGCTTTATAAAAATATCTATGAGTATATCTATGTGATTGCAAATCTCTTCAGTATACAGACAGTGAAGTAACTTTGTCCCGTTTCGGGATCAGCTTGTAAGTTGCCGATTCCAACTAGGCCGGAAGTGACTGCTACTGAAAGTTATTAACCTGTTGTACCACTCTCCTCCATTCATAGACTGCACTCCAGCTTAATATCATGTGGGGTGCTGTCAAATATGTAAAGTCACAGTGAAAAAACTTCTGCCTTTACAATCCTTAACTTACGAGTAGAATTGCCTAACCTAAAACAATATTTTTGAATTGTTTAAAATATTTATGTTAGTTTAAATTAAACTGTATCTTGTTCCTATTGTCAAGGCAATCCGTAGAAGCATAAAGCTCATGGTAAAGATTGTGAAGTGATTTGGTGATTACATCGTGTTTCGAGTTTTATGTGACGTGTCATCTAATCTGGACTTGTCTGTTGGTAACCAAGTAAATATATACGAACACAGACCTTTAAAGAATCCGACTGTTTACGATCCTACAGTAACCTTTAATTAAAATTAAAAAAATAACACATCGACTTAAAACAAATAAAAATGCAATACACTTAGAAAAGCTCGTGATGTGTTTAACGCTTTATTGATCGTTTGTAAAATACTGCATTTGTTCTATTATAATTAGATTTATTTGCTTAAGTGTGTATCTAATATGAAGCTAAGAAGCTTCTGAGCTGGTCGTGGAACATGTAAGGGAAAGGTTTATTTTTCATATTTCGTATTATTTTTCATATTACCCACGATACTATCATTTTAATTTACTATTTCTTAATTTTATTCAATCTATTGCTATTAAAAAGATAATTATGGATTGTTATATACCAAAACTCATTATTAATTAATTAGTATTTTACTAATAATATTTTGAAAATTCTATAAACCTACTTGGAGTCCTTTTAATTGTCAAATGATTTTATAACAGCTATGGTTTAGGAAACACTCCGTCGTGAAGCAACCATAAGAAACTCGATATAATTGTCTTTTAAGTTAGTGACACATAATACATTCACAACTTTAAAGAACCAACTAATTATAAACATTAAAAAAGGTAAATGTTATGCAATCTTGGACCTCTTCTTGCTTGCCATCAGGCGGGTCAAGGTTCTGATGTTCAAGGTTCACAATAAAAGAAAACTTGTATAACAAAATGAATGAGGAGCTAACTGTAAAATTTCGAGCCAAAAAAATACGCTAACCTAGCAGTTCAAAGATGGGATAGAATAATTTTGACGTCGTCCGGTCAGGTATTTTTTCTATCAAATTTTCATCATTATTTATTAAGTACTTATATTGAGTTATTAAGCGATATTTTGTGCTAAATTAGAATTAATACCTAAATAGTTTAAATTGGGGATACAAAGATAATAATAGTATCGTGGATAATATTGGTCACTCATTGATTTACTAATTAAGTCTTTCAAAGTGCCTTCATTTAATATTTCACTTTGAATTTACTTTGCTTATATAGTTGCCCTTTTTAATTCAGTGGGTGAACAAGTCTTTGGAAAAGTTTAAAAGAGACACTGCATTAGAAATGTATCATCGTCATTAGGCGACCGAGAACATTAGACCTCCTTGCTCGCTATCAGGCAAGTCGAGGTCAGCCTAAGTCGATTCGCTATTAAAAAAAATAGTCGATAATTCTCTACTCTCAGGTCAAGAATTTCTGTTTTTAGTTAAAAGTTTTGTGCAGTGTCTCTTTTAAATTTAACCAACTAGTATGAAGTGTTATATTCATTGTCATGAAGGTAGAAGAATGTCAAAATCCTCATAGGATGAATATGGGACATGAAACAAATTTTAGTGTAAATAGTATAAGGATATGACTCCAAGAATTCTATAAATTGTTAATCTTTGTAAATATTGTTCAAATGAAAGTGCTATTTTCCTATCAATTCGGGGCCGTTCAATCACTTTAATTTTTAGCTCTCCTGTAGATATATAGAAAAGTTTGTAAACAAAATTAAATACGTATAAGACGTGTGATTTTTTCATCTCTAAATGTAAAATTATTACTTTTTTTTTCTTTTGTAAAGGGGGTTTTAGACAATGATAATACCGCCCGGAGCTGCATCTTGCATCTCGCTCGCTCCTGCACTGTTCTTATTTTTTTTAAATGTTCATTAGCATTGAACAATGTTGTTTCATTTTTAGGTTTGAAACAAGGCAAAGAGCAAGTGAGATGCAAGAGATCCCGAATCATATTACGATGCGTGAGTGTGTAAAGTAAGAAATATATAATCCCACGCCCTTGCCTAAATAGTACTTGAACGACCCCTTTGAAATGTAGATATTTTATAAATAATTTATGTTAATTATTTGCGATATAATTCTCAGTATTTTATTTTTGTATGTTTGTTTTTATAGAGATACGCATCGTACTTAGTGCCAAATCACGTTTTTGAACTTTAATTTTTTTATGTGCAATATATACAATTAAATTATTTTATTATTGACATGAATACCTACTAAAATTATGCAATCTCGTGACTTAAAGAGCCATGACAAAAAACATTAAGGTACTTATATTTAATAAAGTGATTAAATTCGTTAGTATTTCATTATATTATATAGTTTGGCTTAACAATTGTGGATGGATTAATGCAAACATATTTGACATTAACACTCAGTTGCACGACACCCTGTTAAAATTCAAATGCAGTTAAACTTTAATTAATTTTTTTTGACACAAGATTAAACCATATGTCATGAACCTTATGGCAGATATCCGTTACTAAAATATCATTAGAACCTAATAGCATTTAGTTGACTAAGTTTTAGCAACGGTTGTCTTGATGCCTATTTCGTTAGATTTATTAAATATTAACTAGTTTCCTGTAACCGTCTGTACTTTCAATGTTTTCTGATAATTCGGGGTGTGATAACTTTAAATAAATATTAAACTTGTTATAATTGTATTTCCACAACAACAAAAAGTGCCCTATTACACTACTGCGTACGAAAAGGTTTCTCACAAGACGCTAACGCTCAAACGAAGATATTAAATCAAGTGCATCAAGATGTCTGGACCACCTATCTACATTTGTGTTGAAATTATGTCTGAAGAAATGTACTCAAAACCTATTTTTAAAAGCCCAATATACAAGTTATTTATTGAGAAACAGATAAAATTAAAAGTATATTAACTATAATTGAACTATAAATAAAAAATACCATCTAATGACGTCATCATTGGGACTATCTCTAGTCCCAAGGATACTGACAACATTTCCCCTTTATAGACTAATACGTTGGCAGAAATAATTGCCAACCTTGTATAAGTTAAAACTGTACAAGATATTCGCGTGAAATAAGTTAATAAAATCGGCGGAATAACAAAATCGTAACAAGCCGTTAATCAATAAAAATAAATAGTAAAGATACATATTGTGAGATAGATGTCCAGACATCCTGATACACATAATAAAGAACTTAAAATAGCAGATGTTGTATAAAGTTTTAAGCAACATTCTTTTTATCAAATTGCAAGTATATCTTATATCAAATTGTAAGGAATTATTCCTATAACCTTTATATAAAGACAACATTTATTTAAAGTCAACATCGCGTGCGGTGCGCAGTAGTGTGAGAGCGGCTTTATCGTTGAATAAAAAATCGTTTTCAGTATTTTAGACAAATGTAACGCTGTAGTTAGTTTCTATCTTAATTTTCGCCTTACGTAATTAGTGATTTATTATGTGTATTATTTATTTTTAATTCAATTAAGCAATATTAATTATCAATTAAAATGGTCGACATACCATACTCGTAGTTTTTTTTTTCATCTTTTTACTCGACGTTAAAACCTACACAACAAAAGGATAAGTAGAAATCAGACGATTTAAAGGGTTTCTATCACTCTATATCACGGTTGCTCATGCCTTATACCATTACAGCTTTAATATTATGATGAACACTAGATCAACTGGTAAATATTTAGAGTCTGACTGGGCGTCCTGAACCGCGACATTCGGCTACAGCCACGGCGAATGTACTGCGAATACTCCTCAGAGCAGGTGATAGAATTATAAGTTGACTTTGCCTTTCAACGATAACAGCACTGCGCTGAACAAAAAATAAAAAAAATGGTGTTGATAATGGAAGAACCTACCTACGGCGTCTTTTCTTTCTCCTATAACCTGCTTCAAAGCTTCACAGGCAGGCAGACCGAAAACTGTAGCTGCCAGCTCAGATCGTCTTCATGACGGCACTCAAAACTGTCTGTTGTAACTATTGTAAAAAGCCGAAATCATATTGCACGCAAGACGCAAATTAAGACTGTGTTCTGTTTGGAATAAAGGTGCTTATTGTGTGAAAATGTCATCTTTGTAGCTTACGACCGACAGACTATATGAAAGCAACTTTTATTTCAAGCACTTTTTCTTTGCACAATTATGAGATTTAGACCTCATACCGGTGTATAAGGTACTTATGCTGGTATAACCGCTTCACTATAAAGGTACGATAACAAATTGTCGAGATTGACCTACCTGTGCTAGAAGTTAGCGGAATTAAACATGTAAATAATTAAGTAGACGAAACGCGTGGCGTTTTGGTTAGCACAGTTTGTTACGCGTGAAGTCCTGATTCCGGGGGGATAATGATTTGTTTTATAGATTAAATTTGATAAACTTTACATTACAATTACATTGAATTTTACAAATACTTGTTTATAAAAAAAAGGGGAATTTTTGCTTGTCGGTTTGTTGTTAGAGTGATACAGACAGGTACCGTCTGACAATCCGGGCTAGTATCATTAATGTACAGTCAGACCGTTAAGTGACTTTGTCACGTAGCGGGATCGGGTTGTAAGTTGCCGGTTCCATCTAAGCCGGCACAGTGGATGTGACTGCTACTTGCAGTTATTTATCTGTAATACCAGTCGCCTTCGTTCATAGACCGCACTCTAACTCAGCATCAGGGTCGAGCCCCAATATAAAAAGGTAACTAGGTAAATTGTGACTAAGATTGTATAGAAAAATTCAGGCGTGTGTCGGTCGATTGAGACCGGGAATCGAACACATTGTACTTCACTACCTAATTTATAGCTCAGACATATATCCCAAGAAAGTATTATCTTATGAAATTAGAAAATGGTTATTTAATTCAAATAATGTATCTAGACAGACCACTAGATGGCGTTAGTACTTATTTTATAACGGCATACGGAATATGAAATTGAAAGTTTAAAATCGTTATTTGCACTTTGCATACTAAATATAACATTTATCGTACAAAGTATCAATATTATTTAATATATTACGAAGTTAAGACAAGCGTAACCATGACAACAATGATCAAACATTGTATCTAACTCTTTATTTTACACATTTAATACCAACTTTCTCGTAACTTTATAATAAACAACCATAATAAGTTATAACAAACTTATGTTTTCTTTCTACCCACTAAGTGGTCTATGAAAACAGTATAAACGTTGTTTTTAGGATATTATACATACTAAGTAATGAAATTAAAAAATATATGTTTATTTTCCTGTCTTTGAGCGATATTAGTTATTCCTTGTCAACGGCGACTCATTGAAAATAGTAGTTATTCTACTGGTATGCTAGTACCGGAGTGAGGCAGGTATGACGCGGCGTACCACCACCACACAGCTGCTGTCATGACGCTGACGCCCATTGGTTATAACAACCGGTCGCGACGCACCGCGCGGGGGGATGCAACTTCCAAACTAATCCTTATTCACGTACGTTGCCACGACCGTTGCTGTCGGCCGTTCGCTGCGCGCTCGTTCATTCTATGGCATTTCGCGTAATCTTATCAAAATGTGCCGAATGTGCGTTACTATTGTAGTGTAATAAGTGTGCGAACTATATTATTTCTCAAGTGGGTTCATCGCAAGTTCACTGTGTCAGTTATGATTGGGCCTGCATTCCTGAGCTATGAGAGCCCGAGAATGGTCCAATGTTTTTGTCCTTTTTGTTTCTTTGGTGCTTCGTGAGCGGTTCAGTTGTGGGGTTACATTTACCATGTGCGTGAGTGCTGGGCTTCTATTAGTTTGTCGACAAACTAATATGTTAGCCGAAGAATACGGTGTGCGCCTGTGACGAAGTGCAATATTGTGAGTAATCAGTGCTTCGAGTTGTTGTGATGAAGGTGACAGTATGCTTCGGATCTATACGGGTTCTGGTGCCCTGTGGTGCTGGAGACCTGCTGGTGAGGGATCTCGTGCGAGAAGCTACACTCCGATACAAGAAAGCTACCGGACAGGTAAATAATCCAAATCCACTCCTTTATTACATTCCAGGTAAATTCAACATTCTTCTGCTATTGATTTCCTATTCAAAAGGTACACGGTTTAATTTAAAAATCTAGATTTGCAATGGCAATGTAATGTTACAGGCTATGATATAACAAAATTACTGCGATATTTGAATTTATCAATCGTAAACGTACCATTGAGATCGGTTGAATTCAAAATTATTTCCGAATATGAAATTACCACATTATAATCATTACTAAGAATGTATTAACAATTTATTTACGAAAAATATTAGGTATGAGTAACTAGACTATATTAGACATCTACCGTTTATGACTAATGAATGACTAACAATGGGAAGTTAATTGAATTGTTATTATAACTTGTATGTATACTTATGTATTTTTGGTCTATATCGCGCGAAGATTTTAATAATTTTCATCCAAATAAAAAAATAATTTTTAAATTGATGCATAGGTTATTGACACTAAAATAGTTAATACATTGTAGGCTTATTAATATTAAAACTTTCAAAACATTTTGCAAACAAAAACGCTTACACAAGACGCAATCGTTACTTTTTCCGACAACAGCAAAAAAACATTAAAAAATGATTCTAATTTAAAACAAAATGTACAAAATAGTGCATGAAATATTATGCCGGGTTTCGATATTAACTCGTCTTGGTCTATTGATGTTTAATGTAAGTAATATTTATGTGGTTATGCAAAAGGTAAATATTAAATTGGCGGCAAAACGCGCTATTCCACGCTCTACTAGTTTACAAGATCTGCATTGGAATGCTTTACGTAACAATCGTCCTACAATTGTATAGATAGATGTACTATTATAGTATGAAGGTTTTTCTCACCAAACAGCTACATTCTTAAGGTTATATCTACTTTGGTAATACCTATCTAATTAATTTCTAGGTATTTTACTCAAAAATTAATCACAGATAAATAAAGCAAAATACAGAGATGATTCTGTTCTATTTTATCTAAATTGCCCCGGTTCCATACCTGCCTAAAATATGAATAAATATACCTGTCAACTTAATTTGTGCAGATATTAGTTGTTTATTGATTAACAAAACAGTTCGACGCGTCGTTTTCTTGTCGAAAAATCAATAAGTGGCATTATTTGCCAGCCATCATATACCTAACATTGTCTCCTTCAAGTGACGGCCACTAATGCAGCCGTAAACTGGACCTTCCCTTGCTTAAATGCTAAGTGCAAGTCGGTGTCAGATGGCAGGTAAAACCGCGTTCTCACGAGGCGATTTGAGTTGATCAACTGCGAAATCGTTCGAGAATTGAACCGTCTGAACAGACTTTCAACCAAATTGAAGCAATTAATATATATAAATTTTGTTAAACGACAAATATTGATCAACTGAAATCGCCTTGTGAGAACGCGGTATTAGAATAATAAAAAAACAAGTTCGGGTTTCTGAAGATTTCCCATACAATATCACTTTAATGCTATATTCTCAAATTATCACGTTATTAGAAAAGCTGATCTCCAATTTTGGCTCTCATGTTTAGAGTTTATGACAATATGGTGTGAAGCCGGTCTTAAGCCATATTGCTATGTTTAGTTTATTTTACCTAACCGCATAAAATATTAAATCAACGTGCATTTAAAGCCCTTATTCATAGAACGGTAAAATGAGGTAAAGTTAAAAAAATACGGCTTCCTGTAATCCACACCTAAGCCGTTGGAAAAAATCGTTAAATTTAAATATACAAACAGTCCTTTGTTTTATTTTCCAATAAGTCAAATTCTTTAGGTAATAAAGTGGGACGTGTTTAAAATTGAAACAATGCGTTTATGTTGTTGGAAGGCATTGCGGTGGCTCAGGTATGTGGTTACTATAGAAACGTCTCATTGTGTTCCGAAGTTTAGACGCCCTTTAAACAAAAGTGACTTAAGTCAACATTTTTTGTTACCTACATAAAAATTTCTGCTATAATAACGTTGGAAATAGTAATTGTAAAAACTACGTTCTTGTGGATAATTCTATTTATTCTGCTTTTAAACAAACGTGAGTGGTTAAATAATTACTGAGGTATTTTTGTTATAAAATAATTACGCGCACTTACGGTCTTTTAATACGGAGTCAAAGCTACGACAGAGACTCGATGTTGTGACTTGTGCCTTACCGACCGGTTCTTAGAAATATGACGGGATGAACTACCTCATCACAGATCCAGAAAGTGTACGTTACTATACGTGACAAGACTTTTTACAATTCTATTTCTATTCAATAATGATTTTAATCTGTTGTAGGTATCATGTGAGGGATTAATTACTAACTTTTTACTTATAATTGTAGATACACAATTAAAACGATCTGTATACAGATGTTCAAGTAACATACAGACCGTAAAGTGACTTAGTCGCATTTCGGGATCAGCTTGTAAATTGCCGATTCCAACTAGGCCGGCATAGTGGATGCGACTGATACTTGCAGTAATTTAACCGTAATTGCAGTCACCTCTAGTTATGGACCGCACTCCAGCTTAAAATCAGGGTGCTGTCATTTGTCAAGACTCAATATTTTTTTAAAAGAACTCTTAACCTAGTTTTATTAACTTGACATTGGCAAAATATTATTCTATTAAACAAACGGCAGTATTGTAAACGGCCTGCCGTCAAGGCGTGGACGAACGGTTTAGCGATTGGTTTGTTGCGCGTATAGTCCCGGGTTCGATTCCCGGTCGTAGCAAGTATTGTTTCATAGCTTTTATTTGTGATATTAAATATTGCAAATATTTGTTAAATAAAAAAAAAAGAGATGGATATTTGCTTCGGGTCTGGTTATCGAAGAGTGGTAGGCAGTGGTACCCAATCTGCCGATCACCACCACTTACAAGTATACAGACCGTGAAGTGATTTGGTCACGTTTCGAAATCAGCTTGTAAGTTTCCGGTTCCATCTAGGCCGGCATAGTGGATGTGATTGCTACTCACAGTTATTGAATTGTAGTAGCAGTGACATTCATTCATGGACAACACTTCGGCTTATCATCAAGCGGGGTGCTGTCAAATGTCGAGTCACATTAAAAAAATGAAGGATAATTCTCTTGCTAAAAAAAACACACACAACTGTCACTTTAATGTCACTCCTATTTAATAAGTATTATAATTTATTTCGCAATTTTAGGCACAATTTAATATTTTTGGTTAATATTGTACACAAATAACTTTTGTTTAGTCTGCTCAGTATCATATTCCCAGCATCTATTGTGGTATTTGGAGCACATTTTTTGTGTCTGTCAACAGCATATGTTGGAGTTGGGAGACAAGTGGTTCCCTAACAGATGCTTTTAAACACATATGCGGAATTATTATGTTTTTTTATTGTATTGCGACATTTGACGTCCACTTGCAAACGACTTATAAAAACCGACTCAGTTTTCTCAGTGGTTTTCATTGGTCGGTGGGAGGGCCTTTTTCATAATTCAAGAATCTAAGATTATACTCAGGATGGGAAAAACACATGAATAAATAAAAAGAATTTTAAATTAAGTTTATTATATTAAAACAAGAAGTATTTGGACTGTAAAGTGACTTAGTGGCGTTTCGGGATCAGCTTGTATGTTGAAGGTTCCAACTAGGCCGGCATAGTGGTTGACACTGCTACTTACAGTTATTTAAAAACTTGTAGTATCCGTAACTTTCTTTATGGACCGCTCTTCAGCTTAAAACGAGGCGGGGTGCTGTCAAATATCGAGCCAGAATAAAAAAAATACTTTGAGCATTGCAGAATGGTTTATTAACCTCAACATAAAGGGCATGACGTTAGTGATTTTCAATCTTGATTGACGACTCATTGATGAATGACAATGCACATTTAAAACATGCATGTCTTATAGAATTGCAATGTTAAACAATATTAAATACAACATTCTTATTTTCTTTGATTTTGCGCGAACATTGATTAATGAATTAAACAAATTTTATGCGGCGTTTATTATTTCAAACGTCGGAATAATAAAAAGAAAAGAATAAATCTAAATAAACGCGGTAGTAAACCGCATAAAATATTTGTTTAATTCAATTTCCTTAATGTTTTACGACAATAAGGTGTGGCGCATTGGTCGGAGCAAAGATTTGTTTTTATATAGCTTTTATTTGTAAAGTTTAATTTAAATTTTACAATTCAAACACGGTGCTGCTGCCACAATTCATTCCTGTTCTCTCGATCATTAGGTCAACAAAGCACACCTTCCGGTATTTTACCAATTTTTTTCGCTGGCGCATCTTAGATAGTAGATATAATCCAAACATCCCATCCCTTTCCTAAATTTCGCTTACTTATCCCATATTTTCTCATCTGTTTCATGCAACACTCTTTCAATCAATACTTCTGCATACAACTTGCCAATAATACTGAAAAGGCTGATACCGAGGTCATTTTTAGGTTCATGTTGTGACTCCTTCCCCTTGTACAGTTGTACAAGTCATATGCCAGTCACCTGACTATTGATGTGAAATAAAAAATTCACCCTTTCCTTTTTAACCTTGTGATTAAAATAACCCTTTGGTTGGCATTGTGACGGCGAGTATAACACCGTAAATTAAGTCGCCTGTTTCAGACAGGGCTCATGAACTTTCCCTTGCTTACCAGGAGGTAAATCGAGCTCATGTGTTATGTCATAAAAAAAAATACTTAATCCGGCTGTTAAAGGTTTAAAAATTTTATTAAGTGTAATAATTAAAAACTATGTTAGACTAATTCTTTTTTGTAATTTATTTATTTATTGTGACTCGTAAAGAAAGCGAGGTCTAGGCGTGCCAACGACTGAAAATCTGACTCCGTTTACGGTTGTCTAGTCGCCGTAAGTAAGTAATTAACGTCAGTAAGATCGGAAATATTAACGCTTGTTTAACCAAATATAAAATATATTGTAGTAAGTACATACTACAATATATTTCAACTAGGACGGCATAGTGGATGTGACTGCTACTTACAGTTATTGAATCGTAGTTGCAGTCACCTCGATTCATAGACCGCACTATAGCTTATTACCAAGCAGTGTGTTGTCATATGTCGAGTCACAATAAAAAAATACATTTACATATTTCTCCGTAACTGACGCCGCCGGTTAATTCAAGTTTCTGTCCAGTAGTACCAAACTGTTGCACTTTCAGTTTCTTACTGTTTGCGTAATACATTACTGAAATGTTTGACGTAAGAATTAGCGTCTTCATGCTATATGTCTCAATTGTGCCTTGAATCTTTAAATGTTTGTTTTCTTTTTAATTTATCTATATTGTCAGAGTTACATCTGTAGTTAGATCTCCCCAATGATATTAAATGAGGTAGAGTAGATACGTTATATACATACATATCTATCCCCCATACAGATATCCTATTCACTAAAGGCTAAATAATCTCAATAAAATAAAATAGACCAATAGTAAAAGTATAAAAGCTTTTCCAATGTGAGGTTGGAGGTGAATCCTCAATGTATTATAGACCAATTCTACAAGAGCTGAGCATTTCACATAAAACCGATCTGTCTGCATAAACCTTCAAGTATTTTGGTAAGATATTTTGATGAATCACATTCAAAAGTTTATAGATACGCAGATGTCGTTGGAGAGATCAAATAAAGACATATATGGCAATACACTACATTAACGAGGACAGGTAGATTTAACATCAAAAATGTCTAATGGGAGCCACTGTTCTCAGCAGTGAGGAATCTACACAAGTAACTTTAGAGAATGTGAATAACTGATTGACACATTGGTCCTTCGAACTGACTCCTATACTATAAACTTCGAAATCATTCAAGTTTCACGGATATTTTTTATAATTGAAACAAATTCTTATAAAATCCTTTTCGAGTGTATTCGTATTTAACCAAATCCGAATATAATCAAATCTTTCCTGTTTAACGCATCTTTTAATAGCAAAAAAATCGGTTAATGGTAATTTTATTTATTTGTTTAATATTTTTATACTAAGCTACTAAAGTGCTTGTATCATAGAAACAGGACAACCGAAGTACATATATCAAAGATACATTGGTACCGGTGGGTGGTCTCAAACTCAATAAATAAATAAGTATATTAAAATCTAAATCTAGCCAGTTGCAGTTCTCTGTCAACCACATTATGTATAATATCAAAGCTCCCACAGGGATAGGCAGAGTCCACATAATATTATCATTTGTAATCTAAAAAATAAGTTGCGATAACTAAATAGTTATCTATGTTATCAGGGTATTTAGGTCACCGGTGTGATGACCGATATTAAAGCTTGGATGTACCCATATTAGTAATAGAAGTTTTATAACCCTTTTAGCATGCTCAGTGACGTCAACATGTAAGCAAGCATGTAGCATATACGTACATGTAAGCAACTGTAAGATAGGTTTTTCTCAGTTGCCGGCGCTCTTGGACTTCTTATCCTTGCTTACCATCAGGCAAGTCGAGGTCACATGTCGCGTCTCTATATAAAAAAAGTATTATAAATCAGTGGATCAAGGATCAAATTATTCAAATCGGGAACATACATAAAAAATAGTATGAAGAGAATTGTGGATGTGAGGTCAGCGATGATTATGGAAAGTGGTTATCTCTGCTTATCTTTGTGGAAATTGAGGCGTGGCTATTTGATTGAGAAGATAAATTGCAGCCACTAATTCTAACTTGTTATGGATTAAAGGAATGGCTTCGATAGTTTGGGCACATGGAAAGGATGAGTGATGATGGAAGGAATTTCATGTGAATGGAAGCGTTAAACAAGGCTGGCCCAGAGAGCTCGGAGCTGGGCTCGGAGAGTTCGCCGACCAAATTGGAGACGACATCCTCAAGAAAGCTAGGTTGCCTAGTGCCAATAACCATAGAGCTTGTATGAAGAGAATTGTGAATGTGAAGGAAGCGAGGGAGTTGTGTCAGAATCGTGGCAATTATCACTGCCTATCCCTATGGGAAAAAGGCGTGACAATTTAATTGTTATGGATTTTCAAATTTATTTAACTTGTTATGCAATTACTAATAATAACATCTTCATTAAATCAGCTTAAATCAGGTAACTTTCAATATGATCCCGATACGCGACTAAGTCGCTTTACGGTCATACACTTGACTAGGCGAATAACCAGTAACTTTCTGCCAACTCTTAAAACATCTATTTGTTACTATAAAAACATAATTATTTCTAGCGCATGCAACTAATACTTATGTTAAGAAGTATAGCCATTAAATGCCTCAGCAAAAATGGAGACACGATAAGTGGCAACGTTAGCAGCCTTACTTTAAACGTACTTATATGGTTTGACGATTTCCGCTCTAATTTTTTTCTGCGTCAAGCCAACTTGTCTGCCGGCGACCTCGTGTCGTACACTGAGCCTTTCTCCTATTTCACTACAAATCTGGCCACTTTACAATTAAATTTGTACAGTTTATTTTATCAAGACGCAACTTCTGTCCTAGCCTTGTCTGATGGTTTACAAGTAACTAATTACTTAACTTACTATGGCGTATACGAGTAGTTACTGTTGCCTCAGTTGCCGTCTCTGAGCCGGTCTGAGGTGCTTTTTTTTATTGTGACTCGACATCTGACCACATCTTGTTCACACTTCGCTTAGAGGTTCCCAAATAGATCTCCCCAATGATATTAAATGAGGTAGGGTAGATACGTTATATACACCAGTTTTGGTCCTCGCAAATGGCACGACTAAACGGTCAACCACGACGAAGTGGAAGCAGGACGGATTTATAGTTATTGAGAGCGAAAAAGAGACAAATATATGTTGCTCTCCATCGCGACACTGAGTTCAGGTTTGCTTATTAGCATAGTTTCAGTCCGCTAGTAACTTAGTGTAAAAAATGTATAAAAAAACTGCATTGCGATTGAAAGACAGCAGACAGACAAAACTTTTTTTTGGCAAAACTAGCAGGTCTGATAAGTCGTTGTCCTGCCCCCTAAAAAACCGATTGCAGCGCCACCTGCCGGGTCCAATTAAGAATCTAAAATACTTTCATCATATAATACTTAATATTTGCGTAATTGGTTTTAAATATCTGGTTAGTCGATGCGACTACAGTTTCTGTACATTAATTGCAGCAGTAGTTTCTAGTGAATGATCGCACTACATAAAGATGATCACGCAATATCTATTAAGTGGATCATTTGATCTCTATGACATCTGGTATCAATGTTAACCTTAATTCACGACAATCGTGAACGTACACTTTTTCGCGCGCGGGAGATATTAACCTACTTTCATTTATGATTTAATTATACATAATGCGAAATATTTAAGTTCCGGTAATAATTATTAACATAACTTGATAGAGTATGTTTGACTTTATGTCATTATTAGCTTGTCGGCGCCATGACGCAAGTGTGACAGTCAGTTGAATAAAGGCGTGTTAAATATTTAAAGGGAGTTAGTTATAAAGGATGTCCGGTGGCAGAATCAGGATTTCAAATTTAAATAAATAAAATAAACAGAATGACACCCGCAAATTAAAAAACAACTAAAAGAGATATTCTTTTAATGCAGGATGGTCGCGAGGTTGGTTTTATAGACTTTACTTTTAAGGTACCCTCACAAAAAGAAGTCCATGGGGGTGACCCATCGCTCGCGAGGTTAAGGGCATTCCGATGTCACTTCTTGAGCGAGTTGCACAGACAATACCAAGGATCTAGCCTGAGAGTGAGTCCGACAGTATGGTCGACATATCGATAGCATAATTTTTCAGAAATAAAATCCGCACTTTTAATATCTCTATTAGTTGTTTTATTATTTAAATTTGAAATCCAGATTCTGTCACCGGACAGCCTTTATTTTAAGTATTCTATTTATTTATACCAAATAAGGCTAATTTCCGTTGCACGCCAGTATTAACAACATAAACAACAATATAAGACGTCAGTAGAGCCCAATGAAACGTTCATCATCATCAGCCAGAAGGCGTCTACTGCTAAACATAGGCCTCCCTAATAAAAATTAAACTGATCCAAAATAGCTTTGTGTAATGGTTGTTAAAATTAACTATATGTCGTTATACATAAAAATAAATAATAAGAAATGAATTCGTTTTTTTTCTTTCCTAGCTTTATTGTCTTAATAGGCTATCAGAACTACTTTATGAATGAATGTTTAAGTAAAGTTTCCGACAGCTGACCGCATACTTACATATTCTCTTGGTTTTAAGGAAGTTTACAGACGAAGATAGTGACGCATAGTATATGTGCGTATTTTTCATCCAAGGAAAAGCATGAGTCAGCATTCTTAAAAGTTGTGAACAAAGCAATAATTGTAACCGAACGCTTTGTACCTTAAAGAGTGGTACCCGGGTAGTACCACCGCTTAAAAGTATACAGTTATGTGCACTGCAACCCAACGTTCTTAAGGATGTCTCCGGTTTGATCGAACAACACCATTAGTAAACATCTATCAAAGAAATCCTTCAATTTAATTACTCTCCATATGTAGCTGTGGGCAGATAATGTCGCATAATAACACATGACTCACACAGACACGTGCATTTGTGTTGATCCTATTAACCACGTCATTTTATACTTTAAAAGGATATACTTACTGCACAGTTATACTGAGAGACTGAAAAGGAAAGGAAGATCTTCCCGCTGCACGCATGTCGTGGGGCCTACAACTGGCCTTAGCAGTCTCATGTCAGTCCGGGTATATAATATATATTATACTTCAGCTCTGCCGAATAATTAAACGCCCGCGATCGCTGTTAAACAGACAATCTCTTTAACATAAGAGATGCTCTGGTACAGACAATCTCTTTCTGCTAGTTTCTGCATGTGGCGGCGTCCGTCACACTACCACTTTACCGGCTGCCTCAGTCGCTATCACTTTACCGGGCAGAAGTGCTTTTTCACGTTTCGCTTGAAGAAACGAGGTTATAGATTGCTACTTATTAATTTGACTGTCCATTCGGTCAATAGAATGCAGGTGCTTCCCCTATCCTGTGTGATGCAGACCTTTATCTGTGTCAACATTCGCCTCCGCTCATGTAAAGCATTACGTCTTAACATCAGTGTCATTTATTAAAATCCTTATCTAATTAAAACTCATCGGTGATTGAAATGAAGCCCCCAAATTACACGTGGCATAATATTATTCATACGTATAAGCTTAAGTGAGGTTTACGGAACTGACGCTCTTTGTATATAGATAGTAATAATTTATTTTAGTTAATGCTTATGTATTGAGTACTTAACCATAATAATCTTAAGTAGCTTTTAGATCTTTATAATTAGTTTAGGTAATTTTATGATGAATAATTTTTAATAGATTTTGTATTGTAAATAAGTTCTAAAGTGTATTCCTTTTTGTTCCTACTTTGTTTTTTTACTCCCGTGATAACCGCACAGCGGGGTTAGGTTGGGCAAGTTAAAACGATAATCGTCTCTCGTCGACGATTGGCAAAATAATAAAAGCTAGCCTAAATCCACCAAAATGAGACTATTGATGATAATTATAAAACGTGCCGTGGCACTAACGATATTCGTCACAACGATTAATTGTCTCGTTTTATTGGATTTAGCCTAGCTTTTATTATTTTGACATTCGCCGACGAGAGACGATAATCGTTTTAACTTGCCAACCTAGACCCGCAGATTCTGGGAGAAGCGGGGACAATTGGCGGGTGAACTAAAAGCTATGGTGCGTTAAATTCTTCAAGCTATTTTTTTTTACATTTTTATATTTTTTATACTAAGTGCTTGTATCATAGAAACAAGACAACCAAAGTACGTATATCAAAAATACATTGGTACCGGTGGGTGGTCTCGAACTCGTGCTCTCCGGTTTGTATAACCATTGCAATGCCACTACACCACGGTCGCCTTGAGAAGTACCTTTGGCCTGTCCGCTGCTGAATCGTTTTTTTAGTCGTCGAGGTTAAATGTTGCGTCTAAATAGAAAAGCAGTGTTTGGACGCTTTTTAGTCCAAGACAGCCGACGACTAAAAATAACAATTGAAGTGAAGAGAAGCGAGAGAGTAGTGTCACAATCATGAAAATGTGTGACAATTTGTTTAATTGATTGATAGATATCATGTTTTATAATTTTAAAGGTTAAAAATACTCCTTGTTCCTAGCATGAAATATTACATTGTGTCTAATTTTCTTTGTTAACGATGACGTTTCTACGTTATGATGTTCATGAACTTACCTTAGAGGTTGTTTAGCACTTAAATGCTTACTTAACCGTTGGTAACGTATAACGTGATATGAATTACTTATAATTATGCGTCATGTCTATTTTGTGGTTGTTTATAGGCCGACATTAGGTTTAAGTTCTTAGAAAGACTAGTCTTTTATATATTGTTATTTTTAATGATTTTTTATATTTTATTAAGACTCGATTTTGTTTTTAATATTAATTTGGGAGTTGTGTCAGGATTGTGGCAAGTGGCGCTCCATTGTCTCTGCCTATCCCTGTGGGAAAAAGACGTGACAACTTGATTCATTGATTGGTTGATTGAATTTGGGTAAAATATATTTTTTGTGAATAAAAATAAAAAATATATTCAGTACTTTTAAAAGTTTATTAACCTATTATTTAAGAACTTGTGCTACTCTAACCCCTAATCAGAAATCATGACACTTGCTGTACAATCATTGAGTGTAAATTACAAAACACCTCTATAGGTTATCTTTTTTATTTGTTTGCTAAACATGGAAACATTGTACTCCACTACAAACGAAGGCCATCCACTTTATGGCATGCCCGAGTAAACATAGTGTGAAACATTTATAGCACAGCTCATATACGACTAGACTTCGCTTCATTCGAAAGTGTACGTTTGAACGTTGAACGTACACTAGACAATAATAGGTGGGACTGGAGTCTAAAGATAAGGTTAGTAGATGCATCGATACGTTCAGTACCATCATGTTGAAGTGTACTCTAAGGTGACTCAGTCGCGTTATCAACTTAAAAGTAGCTGGATCCTACCAGGCCACCTAGTAGATGCAACTGCTAATTGTAGTTATTTACTTGTAAAAGCAGTCGCATCCGTTCATGGACCGCACTTTAACTTAACATCGTAGTAATAGAATTTGATCAAGGAGCTTCTGGGTCGCCAACGTTTTGTCCTTTCACTCACCCCTGATTTATAAAACTTCAATGGGTTTCTACAATCAATCAACCCAAACCAACTTAACATATCCATACCAATCCCCAATAACAGGATAAAACGTTTTCTGTATAATATCTTGCATGTTATGATACTCGACTAAAAGCAAATATGTTTAGATAATTTTATTTTCATTCATTATGGTCCTATCGACGGTTACTTACCGAGAAAGTTTGTTTGTCTTTATATTTTTTTTTTAAATATTGCACGTAAGGCAGACCATCTAATGCCGCTAGAACTTTTCATATATTTAAACTTTAGGGACATGTAAGAGAAAGTTAATCACAATTGGTAATAAAAATTATTATAATTATAATAATTAGTATGGTATATAAATATACAAATACATAACCCCAACGCCGCCGCCGTCTATCGTTTTTATGGTCTGTGTTGCTAAAGGATGTACTGGGCACCTGCTCGTTACGCTTGCTGATTCTAATGGAACATTTCTTTGTAGAAATTGAAAGGATAATGAAAAGTGACCTATTTATTAATTTAAGAGAGGTGCTCATTCTGACGAACCAGGGTAGTACCACCACTTACAGACCGTGAAGTGACTCAGTGGATGCGACTTCTACTTTCAGTTATTTTATTGTAGTAGGAGTCGTCTCTATTCATGGACCGCACGCCAGCTTAACTTCAGGCGGGGTGCTGTCATACTATGTCGATGTCCAGAAAAAAGATAATTTAGGAAGTTATAGCATATTTCTAATACAATCTATTTTTTATTGGGTCACATGACCTTGACCTTATGATTAGCAGGGAAAGTCCAAAAACACTATCGACTAAATATCTCTATCCCTATTCAGTTTACTGTTGCCTCAGTCGTCTTTACTATGCCGCTCCACTATTTACTATATTTATTACTTTAAATTGCTCTTTCGCGTAGTACTTTTTTACATTTCCATGTTAAGCTACTAAACAAGCTTGTAAACAGGACGATCATAATACACCAAAAATACATTGGTAGCGGTAAGTGATTTTGATTTACGTGATCACTACCTCTACACAATAACAAACACAACTCATACACTTGTCATGTGTTTTCATTACTAGCACTAGATTAATACCGGCTACAGAAGTTTTTGACGGGCAATATTCGATCAGGCGCGGTGTATCTGACAGGCTCAATCATAAAAATTGGTGATCCTAATTAATTTTAAGGTTATATTTAAAAATGTTCAATAATACGTATAATTTTTTGAATTATACGTATTTATTGTGACACGACATCTGACCTCGACCCGCCTGATGACAAGCAAGAGGAGGTCCAAGAGTGACGACGACTGAAATACCGAGTTGGTTCACGGCTGCCTCAGTCGCCGTCACTATGCCGGCCAAAAATACTAATGAGAATAACGAATGAAAACTTAAATATAACGACCAAAAAAATGAAATACCAAATTTTATAATATTAATAAAATAGATTGCTGTGCCTATAACATAAATCGCGCCCTACGGAGTGTTAAATACGAGTAAGTAAGCATGGCAGATCCAAGTGTTAATTGTCTATTATAGCATTCGCACTCCAGATTAACAATGTACCACATACTCGTATGTAACAAAATTAAATAAAAACTGTTTTCATTTTATAAAACAAAAAACCTAGTCCAACTCACTCACCTTAACAGAATAAAGTAACTGGATTAAAAATAGTTAAAGATCTCCAAGATGTAGTGACAAGGATTGACAAAGGAATGCTCCGATGGTTTAGGCACATGAAAAGGATAAGTGAAAGTAGATTAACGAAAGGAATTTATAAATCTGATGTGGATGGATGCGTTAAACAAGTCAGGCCCAGAAAGCTGGGTTGCCTAGTGCCCATAACCACAGAGCATAACTCTATGAGCATGTAGAGAATTGTGGATGTGAAGGAAGCAAGGGAGTTGTGTAAGGATCGTGTGAAGTGGCGCTCCATTGTCTCTGACTATCCCTGTGAGAAAAAAGCGTGACAATTTGATTGATTGATTAAAAGATATTCATATACAAGACATCAAGCTATGAGTCTAATCTTCAGGAAGCGTGCTTTGATTACTACAAAAAATATTCTTTTTTTAAGAAATGATTGACGGAGATACTCGAAGGTAGATTAGAACGGCAGCCTCTCCACTGTGTAATTCGATTAAATTATTTGGTCATTAGTGCTACGGAATGTAAGATCTTTTTGTTTTTATAACATAGGAAATTGTATAACTGCTCATAATATTTGGAACAACATAGAATATGATGTAACGAAATCATTTTAGTTTATTTTAATGAAAGCAAATGGCTTATACCCATTTCCTCTATAGGTATTTAAAATTTTAACATTCCATATAACGATTCCCACTTTCTTCCATAAATTTTATACCTTATTTAAATATTTTATTCAATTTTTAATTCTCAAAGTCCTCTAAACGTTTGTAGTGGTTATAAATAATAGTACAGTGAATGTAACAAATATAGTAATATTTAATTAAATCACAGAAATAATCACAGTAGATGCTGCTAGACAACTGGTTACCTAATATACCTACCTATATAATGTATTTCAAAATTATTCATTTCTTTAAATAAAGAATTTGTACATACAATGGTGAACTTAGTACTGCCAGTTAACTTTCAGGGCAGAAAGATTGAGGGTGAGGTGCATAAATAACTTACCGAAAAAATAACTTATTATGTCTTCTACGATAAAATAATTGTTCACAGCCGTTAACCCGACTTGGTTTACGGCTATCTCTGTCAGCAGGTTATAGGATAGGGAAAAACACATTCCATTTATCAATTATATTCTAAGTAATAATTATTATATATTTTTTCATTTGTTATTGTTTTAATTCGGCGATTTGGTCAACAGCGGATGCTTCCCCCGACCTACGGGTCCTGGACCTAGGAATAAAAAGAGAGGTAGAACTTCTCAGAACATTCTCCGTGGCATAGGCGATAAAGGACGCATAATTTATTTCTATAAATTGATCTAAATATATTTTAATAATTCCTAAACTATTGATTTGTATATTATATTTATTAAAATTGCTGATTTTCCTGTTTTAGAACTAATATAAAATTATTCAACGTTGAACAATTATTGCTTTGTATAAAACATGCAATTCGTAGGTAGTTCATTGACACGGCAAATCGTACTCTTCCTGAGTCATGTCAAGGGCGAATATTAATATTAACAGAAAAAAATACATATTAATTAGCTTGAAAAAGCAAAGATCAATCTCTGTAGATCCAATGATCAGTATCGTATTGTTTTTTATTATATTTTTATTGTGACTCGACATATGACCCCGACCCCGCTTGCTGTTAAGCTGGAGTGTGGTCCATGAATGGATGCCACTGGTAATACAATTCAATAACTGTAAGTAGCACTCACATCCACTATGCCGGCCTAGTTGGAACTAACAACTTACAAGCTGATCCTGAAACGCGACCAAATCACTTCACGGTTTGTATACTTGTAAGTGGTGGTACCTACAACCCCGGATCGGCAGACTGGGTACCACTCTTTTGGGTTAATTCTCATTGTACAGATGACCATGAAGTGACTTCGTCGCGCTTCGGTTTCAACTTAATAAATATAAGTCGTTCCCAAGTACCAAGCTTTGATACTCGTACATGTAGATAATTTGCTCGTCCAAGTTGGTCGTTAAGGAGCACGTATCTTCTTTCTAATGATTACAATTTATGCGCTAAATATCATATTACATTATAATGCGAAAATCTGATCTTAAATCTGACATAAGTATCACAGAAACATCTGGTATATCATCACTTATAATCGCTCAGTGTCAATGATGCAGTTAGGTACAGGGATAGGCAAAGACAATGGACCGCCACTGTCACGACCTCTCTCACATCCACGATTCTCTTCATACAAGCTCTATGATTATAGGAACTGTGACCTCTGTTTTTTTAATAATGATTCCTAATCAGGGCATAATCTTCTACTAATCGTCTTCTAATTAAGAATATTTACAAAATAAATGTGACTGCTACTTACAGTTATTTAACTTTAGTAGCAGTCACTTCCATTCATGGACCGCATTCCAGCCTAACATGAGGCATAGGCGGGGTGTGTAAAAAAGTAACTAAAAAATATATAGTACCACCACTTACAAGTATACAGACCGTGAAGTTTTAGTCGCGTTTTGGAATCAGCCTACATCCACTAGGCCGACATACGAGTAGTGGATGCGACTACACTTACAGTTTTTAACTTTAGTAGCAGTCACTTTCATTCATGGACCGAACTCCAGCTTAATACAGCGGGGTGCTGTAATATGTCGAGCCACAATAAAAATAAAATACATATGGCGTCGAGGAAGGTCTGATCAAGTAAGGGAGTAGTTAAGGAATTCCAGCTAAGAATACGCGAGTAAAGTTCCTAAATCGGAAATCTTCTATATCTTAGCATTTTCTTAGATTTTGCGCAAATATTGATAAATGAATTAAACAAATATGGGTTTATTTTGGTTATTGATTTTACAATTTTTTATTATTCCGAAAATCAATTACGAAAATAAACGCGATTGTAAAATTTGTTAAATTCTTCTAAGTTTTGTTTGAGCAGCGTAATAAGGCTGTTTGCACGATTTACTGCTCACCTCGTTTACCAGAAGTGGGCGTGGTCATGCGCAAATTCCACTGCGAACATTATTCTGAGGTCATTGTGGTGCGCGTGGGCAGCTGTCATTCAATATGAATGATGCTTAGGGCTGCTACAATATTTTTCTAACATTGTTATGCTAAGCTGCCAAACATTCTTGTATCATAGAAACAAGACGATTAAAGATAAAAGGCAAGTGCTTTTGAATTTGGAGATCTCGGTTGCATGACCATTTTGCCAAAAAAAATTTGTCTAAAGATATTGGCCCAGGAGAGTGTTTTCCGACCAAATCGAAGACATCCTTAAGAAAGCTAGGTTGCCTAGTGTCCATAACCACAGGGCCTGTATGATGAGAATTGTGGATGTGAAGGAAGCAAGGCAGTTGTGTAAGGATCGTGGTAAGTGGCGCTCCATTGTCTCTGCCTATCCCTGTGGGAAAAAGGCGTGACAATTTGATTTTGATTGATATTGGCACAATGTCTCGCTGGAGAGCTATCCATGAATAAAGGCGACTGCTGTTACTATTGGTGTAAGCAAAAGTCATATATTATTATTTATATATTATATGGGATTAACATTTCTATACTAAGCTACTAAAGTGTTTGTATCATAGAAACAGGACGACCAAAGTACAAATATCAAAGATACATTGGTACCGGTGGGTGGTTTTGAACCCGTGCTTTCGGTTATATGGATCGCTGTACTTTAATTTGTAGTATAATTTTGGCAGTTTTAATAAAGTATTTAATCGAACACTTGTCAATTAAATACAATATTGAATTGTCAAAGGCACGGAGCACCATTTTTCCTGCCAATTTTCCTACTTCCGATAACTGACACAACTCGTGTAAAGCAGTACAGCATCGTGGAAAGCGGCATTACTATTTGATTGAAGTTATCCTTATTTTTGAAATAATAAAAACATCAATTAAAATACCGATATTATTTATTGATAGACATAGATCGATTACTTTTCAGTATTAATTGTTTTAACTTATTTAATCTCGGTATCCTAATTTATTCATAATATCAGATGAATAACTATATATTTGGTATATAGTTTAATTGGTTCAAAAGAATCTAATTGGTTTTTTATTTCGTTATTTTTTTAAATCTTTAAATATATAGCTTCTTCTTTAAGCTTTTTGAGGTTTTAGGGTATTCTTTACCACTTAAATCTTTGACTTGTATAAAGAGGATTGTGAATGTGAAGGAAGCGAGGGAGTTGTGTCAGGATGGTGGCAAGTAGCGCTCCGTTCTCTTTGCCTATCCTTGTAGAAAAAAGGCGTGACAATTTGATTGAATAATTGTTTAAATCTTTGGGACGTAATCTGATGTTAATGAGAGGTAGGTTGCAAAATATATGACATACTCACTCAAGTAAACATGTCTACATGTTTTTTGATGACTTAAAAAAAGTACGATACTCTTTAATTATGTTCCGCGATACCCGCACAGGACGCGGAAATCATTCGCATATTGTCGACAGAGTCGACAGATGAGGTTTGGCACGTCGTTTCTCCGTAGAACAATTGCTGAATGAAACGCTTTACCGACCCATTTGTTTTCCCTATGCTTTAACCTTGGATTTATTAAGTAAAGCCATTGCTTACCATCAGGCAAGTTCAGGTCAGATGTCGCGTATCAATAAATAAATCAAAACAAAAAACACAAATTAAATAAATTCAGCTAAACTCAAATTAATAATAAATAAATTGTAGGTAGAGTACAAGATTATTATTTTCCTCAATGACAATAGGAAGCGACGATATAACTGGATTTGTACATCATTTTTTATTTATTATTTTTTAAATTTCTAACACAAGCTACTAAAATGTATCATAAAAACAGATGACCAAAATACATAATCAAAGATACATTGGTACCGGCAAGTAGTTTTGAAACGGGAACTCTCGGTTTGCGTGACCATTGCACTACCACTACACCACGGTGCCTTCATTGTTCCTTATTAACGGAACATTACTTTATTTCAAAGAAAACAGTAAAGTTGAACTTTACTAAGGTAACATTGTGATTGAATAATTTTCCCACGACATGGAGATAATTTAATCTAGAAAAGAAAATTACAATATAATACCTTTATCATGTTATTTACTATAAACTTACTACACTTTTTTCTATCCTAATATGTGTTTTAATAATTTAATTCGAAATTATGAATCATGTTTTAAGCCACTGTTTCAGAGGACAGAGGATGCGCCGTGAACTGAGGTGGTTTTTAGGTTGGGCCTGCGCTTTATTTCGCCAACGGCAAGTCGAGATCGTATGTCTAGTCACCATAAAAAAAGGATACGATTTGATGACTCGCAGTGATTTACACGTCAGGTAAAAATGGATTCGATTCCCGGTCGGAACTAGAAATTATTTGTGATAACTAAATAATGTTAGTTAAGAGATAAGGGTGATATTTGTTCCTGGACGTCCTGTTAGCCCCGGAGTAGTTTACCAGTATTACTACGGATTCTAGGCGTAAAGACCGTGAATTAATTACGTATTAGAATCAGTTTAATCTGTGGCAGCGGTCGTCTTCGTCTTTATTCATATATCGCATTCTAGTTTAACTTCAAGAAAGCAACCACATTTTATCGACCGAATCGGAAGTCGAACTAAAAAGTTCGGTGCATCTTTTCTTTGTAGAACAATCGAGAAATGGAATGCTTTGCCAGCCCATGTGCTCTCTTTATCCTATGACCTGGGATCCTTCATGACCTGCGTGAAGAAGTACCTCCGGCCGGCATAGTGGCGGCGTCTGAGGCAGCCGTGAACTGACTCGATTTTATTAGTCGTCATCACTCTTGGACCTCCTCTTTCTTATAATCAGGCAGGACGAGGTCAGATGTCGTGTCACAATAAAAAAAGTGTCAATTTCTTTGGATCGTTTTTGTCAGATGCGTGGCCTAGTGCATGCACGGTGGAGTGAGGGCTTTATATGTGAAACACTTTCATCGTTGTTCACAGCGGAAAGGCACGCCGGAAAGTGATTTTTGTTTTTTTTGTTTTGTTCTTTTTATGTGGAATTATTTAGCGAGGGTGTGCAGCCGAGAGTGAAGCGTATCCACACTTCATGGGAGAGAAAACGAGAGTTTATAATCACCACAGAGTAACTATATCCTCTACAAATAGTGCGGCAAATGTACACATTCAGTTTTTATTACAAGGTTGTATTTTATTCTGTGTTGTTTACGGATATCCTGACAGTAATCGTCAGGATAGAACAATATTAGAGTATTTTTTTGTTATTTATATTATACATAAAATGTATTTTCTCATGATCAACGTACTGAATATATCATCTATCACACATAGTCTTGGATGGGTTTTCAATTAGTCATATTTTAAAAAATCCTTTCTTAAATTGGGACTTTGATAAGTTAAATTGTTTAAAGTTAGTTTTAATAAGGGGCGATATTCTATAAACCGATCAAAGCTAAATAAACATTTAAGACGTATTTCATGTTGTTTATTTATGCTTGGTATTGAACTTGCCAGTGTATAGAGTAATAATTTATGTTCAATGTTAAAACATTGTCAACTAATAATTAATATGAATATAAAACGCAGTTTTTTTACCATAAGATGAGAATGGGGTTAATGATGATGGGGAATGAAGACTACCAAAACTTCCGAATAAGTCTTGGAGGCAACGCAAAGAAGTACATTTTACAGCTATAAATAATCATTTTATTACACGAGAACCTTTATAAATTACTGGATAACAACCTACATTTCGGTTACAAGTTCGGAACGCTGCCTTCACTCTTCCGTCTGCCACGCGATGAACCCGATACCCGCACGGAGAATCCATGGATGCTAAGAATATTTTTCAAATATTAAAATTTAGGAAAAGCTCTACAAACAATTAAAATTCACGATCTTACATACAACTTTGGCCAGCATAGTGACGGCGACTGAGGCAGCCGTGAACTACTCGGTTTATTTCAGTCGTCGTCACTCTTGGACCTCTTCTTGCGTATCATCAGGCGGGGCGAGGTCAAAAACCAACTCCTGAGACGTACTTTCTTAGATTTGACGTTTGTTATCGTAAAAAGTTAATTCGTTCAATTAAGCCTAAGTACGTGTATTATGTGAGCATGACCCGGGAAGCAACAAAACCTTTAGGGGCAAAGCATAGGTCGTGCGGCAGGTGGTGCACGATTACAGTGAATGTAATAATATCACGCGACTGTTCAAGCCGCGTCCACATGCTTGGCGAACAATGCAAACATCAAACACGAAAATGTGGATGGATGTTGTTTGTGGGCGGTGTAGGTTTTTCTTCATCAATCAAAGGATGTTCGGCGATAGTTTGCGATGTCTCCAAATGCTTAGTGGTACATAAAATATTCTCTGAATTTTGATGTTCGCCTATGTTCGCTTTTCTGGAAACTACTAGCACGTTTGCCAAGCTTGTTGATGCATGCCTGTTTGTGTTGGGTGATTGTAGGACTTTGTTTGCGCGAACACCAAGCATGTGGAGGCGGCTTTACAATATATACCACGATATGTTGGTATTTGAAATTATTTATTGGATATACAACATGAGTGAGTCATGGAATAATAAAAAAGCATGGTTCCGCAATGCCATAACTATAACCAGACTGTATGAAGAAAATTGTGGATGTAAAGGAAACAAGAGAGTTGTAAATAATAGCGCTCCGTTGTCCCTGCCTATCTCAATGGGAATTAAGTCGTAAAATTGATTCTCAAAGCATGTTTGTTTCCTTGTGTTGTCACTTGCAGTGATGACAAATGAGGCATCCAAAATGTAAGGCGGCTTCTTTTCAGCCTCGGGTCCTGAACCTCCCGCTGCTTTTCATGAGAAAAGTCGCGGTTAGCTATGATAAGTAAAATATACTTACATCTAAGAAAGAAATACCGCACACTTCCATGCAGCAAAATCACCGAATCGCCAGTGAAATTTTATTAAAATTTTGAATCGTCAGTTCGCTCGCACTAGTGTCCAAATACGAGTATTGTATATTTGTATCCCAAACGTTGCAACTCGAATAACCAGCAAAATGATTGTACTACTTGGCCACTTAAAAGAAATTAACTTCAAATGATTCTTTATTGCACTAACTACAAGAAAGTTAATAAATTCCTCAAAGGATTTTAACTAGTACTTTGCCGTAATATTTATTTTTTATTTACAACATTTTAAGTTTGTTTTTATCTTAATATAGGGCAAGAGTTCATCAATTAAAATAGTCGTAAAGAAACATTTACACAACATTTAATTACTACTTAAAATGGGACTCGTAAATTATCTAAAAGTGGTTAAAGAAGTATGTCATAAATTCGTTTTTTCTCGAAGAGTGTGACTGTTGAAAAAATATGTAGGGGAATTTTCTTTTCTTCTTCTTGTTTATGGCTTATGTTGTTAGTATTAAACTTGCCAGTGTTATGAATGTTTTATGAAGATGAACCACGCGAGTGATTCATCACAAGATGACGATGATAGTGAGGTTGATGATGATCGTTTTAGTAAAACAGCGGAAAGCCTTTACTAAAACTTCTAAAGAAGTCTTAGTAAAGGCTTTGAAGAAACACAGTTCACAGCTTTAAATTACTTGTCTATACTGGATCAAATTAAAAATAATTTACCCTTTGAGTGAACTACTTTATTTAATGAGACCACAAAACGTTAACAACCCGTGAAAAAGTGCCACGAAGAAAATAATTACCATCCTAATTTAAGCTCTTTAATTAGTCCTTCTTTATATAATTTACTTATTACATCTCACTATATTCCAAAGATAGGGCACATATCCCAAAATCAAAATTTAAATTTTAAAGGAACCCCCGAAACGCCTGGAACCACTTTGGTCATATCATCAGCTTTATAGTAATAAACAACATTAGTCATGGCTCAATAGTTATATCCCTTTAATATCCCTTGGATCCTTATGGTGCATCATCAGATAACTACTCCAGGTCTTCAATTTAATAATGGCCCAGCTAATGGCTCATAGAGAGTAACAATTTTAGTTAAAGCACTATGATATTATCTGTTATTGATTTGCTGATCTGAGAGGATTCATGATCAGATACTCCCGATCTTCAATTTGATAACGGCCCAGCTAAAGGCCTAGTTAAAGCACTACAGTTCTATCTCTTTTTTTGCTGATCAATTGATATCAATTTGCTGATCTGAGAGGATTCATAATGGTGCCTCATCAGATTGCCCGGTCTTCAATTTGATGACGGTCCAGCTAATGGCTCATAGTGAGTAACAATTTTAGTTAAAGCACTATAGGTCCATTTCTTGTTGATTTGCTGATCTGAGAGGATCCATGATCAGATTTTTTAGATCCGGAATGTTTTATTTTATCGCACAAACTTTTCTACACTTAGTTTCCTACCTTCAAGACAAATCTAATAAGTCCAAACTTAGTGTACCAAAAAAAAGTTTGAACACATCCAGGATTTCGTCTCGTACCTTCGAGTTCCATCATCAGAGTAGCTTAGTGGTACCAGTTAAAACACACATGTATTTGTATACGTTTTTATTTCAAATGTTAAGTCACAGATATGTTTAAAAGTAAAGTAAATACCTATAAGGCTAGGAATACAAGTCTGATTTTCCTCTCCGATAGTCCGATCCGATTGTCTGATCAGACAATCGGAAAGCACTCGTGCCATACATTTGTTTGAATACTTAATACACGTCAGATCCGATAGTCGGATCGGATGTCAGAATCGGAAACAACGCCAAGGCGCTTACGATTTTATGGCCGATCCGATTGTCTGAAGGTGCAGTTTTCATACAGAATACAGAAACAAAATAGACGTCCGATTCCTACTTCCGATTTGTAAATAATTTGCTCAGCAATATCGGGAGGTGTATTCGCAGCCTTATGCGTGTTTAGAACGGGCAACCCTTGTACGTCGCTATGCGACGAAGATTGTTATTTTATGTCAAATAAATATGCCATTGTTAAAACACGTAAAAAATGTTATAATTTTTCCCCTAAAATATACAATCAAGGTAATCGATCTAAACTGCAAACCAACCTCGCCATATGAATATTTTAAGGGAAATATTATAACATTTTTTACGTGTTTTAACAATGGCATATTTATTTGACATAAAATAACAATCTTCGTCGCATAGCGACGTACAAGGGTTGCCATCCTAAACAGCGCGTCTAAGATCGCTACCGCAGCTAACAAATCGAGCTGATGACCTTGAAACCCCTGATCAGATCTTCATCAATTGTAGCTAAGAACCATCTCGATCACGTCAGCTTTCAAATGAAACAAACCGCATCGTAATCGGTCCATTCGTTTAGGAGCTACGATGCCACAGACAGACACACAGATACACAGAGCCACAGATACACAGATACACAGATACACAGACAAGTCAAACTTATAACACCCCTCTTTTTTGGTCGGGGGTTAATAAACACTCCAAATTGAATCTCCACAGTACCAAAGAAAGCATTTTACAATTATATAAATTTTTTGCGGCGTTTTATTATTGTTATCCGATAGTATGGAATTTTTTAATTTAATTCATAAACAATGTTTATTCATAACGATAAAAATAATAATAAATGCATTATTGTACATTGCTATTAGTCCTAAGCACTAATATTTAAATTCTAGTCACTGCTGCGTGTAGTAAATAAAGCGTAATAAAAACTGCATCCATCTATTGCATACTTAACTATTGATTAACACGTTTGGTTCAAGGCAATTTGATCTTTTTAATAATGTGCCAAAAGGTCACATTTGCAAGAAGTTATGAGATTAAGTAACCTTGTCTAATGATTAAATGTTACAGTGAGCAGCATATATGCACTTATGATTGCGTCTACAATAAGGATGTCTTAAATTAAAACACGGTGAAACACCTTTTACATGGATAGCCTTTTTTTAATTTTTTATACCATCCTGTAGATTAGTGAGCTTTCTTTATTTCAAATTGTAAGTCATTTTTTTTAAATTGATGTCAAAATCTTTTGGCGCGCCTTGGAAGTAAGATAGACTCGTATGCCGAGACAGCAAACGGAGATTCTCTCTTTTGTCATGATGCTCCCTCTCCGCCTCACTTTATACTTTTTTTTTTATTGTGACTCGACATCTAACCTCACCACCATCCGCCTGATGTAAGGACCAAAAGTGTCGACGACTGAAAAAAAAAAAGACTTTTAGAGGTCTGAACCCTTTTTAGTTCGTATTGTCTCATACTTAACCGTGCTTTTTTAACTATACATTTATTTTAAATATTAAGGCAGTAATTGCAAAGTTTTAAAGCATGTAGAATAGGTTACTCATCTATGGAAAAAAAGCAGTGTGTTAGTGTGTTTTTATTTTGGACAACCAATTTGTTCCGTAGGTGAACTGGTTCACCTACGCCATGCCTACTACACTCACTGGTAATGAAATACTTAATCATAATAAAATGTATTTATCCACTTTTGGTATTTAAAAGCAATTTTGACATAAAATGTAGGTTACCTATGTTTACATGTGAAGTTTGGTAGAAAAATGTACAAAAACTTTAATTCTTTGGCCGGCATAGAGACGGCGACTGGGGCAGCCGTGAACAAACCCGGTTTTCTCAGTCGTCGTCTCTCTTGGACATCCTCTTGCTTATCATCAGGCGGGACGAGGTCAGATGTCGTGTCACAATAAAAAAAAAAAGTTTTTTTTTATTGGGATTCGACATGTGAAAGTACCTAGCCTGATGTTAAGCTGAGTGCGGTCCATGAATAGAGGTGTAGCATTCACTGTACAGTCAATTAACTGTAAGTTAATGTCAGATGCTGGCATAGTTGTAACGGCAACTTACAAGTTAATGCCAAAACGCTTCTAAGTCACTTCACAGTCTGTATACTTGTAAGTGATGTTACTACCCCGGATCGTCAGGCTGGGCACCACTGCCTACCAATCTTAATTTATTTCCACTATGTTAAGCCCTTAATATAATATTATGACTTAACATATGACAGGACAGCACTACGCCTAAGAGCTATAAGCTGTTAAGCTAGAGAACGATCTATAAATGAAGGCGACTGCTGCTACAAAGAAAGGTCTGCAAGCAGTATTTGCATCCACTATTCCGACCTGTAATTCCGCTTTTAAGCTAATCCCGAGCATTAAAGTTCTGAAACTACATCGACATACTGGGCAAATAACCACAGACTGACTCTCTACCACTATGAAATATCCCGCTATTTCCGAATATATCCGGTATTTCTTTATTTTTATTTATTTACATTTCTATACTAAGCTACTAAAGTGCTTGTATCATAGAAATAGGACAATCAAAGTACATATATTAAAGATACATTGGTGCACTACCACTACACCACGGTCGCCTCTATATTTCACCTTATATTTTATATTAGGAATTTATTAGAAAGTACCAACATAATTCGGAAGATAACTTCTAATAAAGACTGCATTGCGTAGTTCAAGGTGAATGGCAGAGGGCTCACCTGCTCCATGATCGATGTGGGTGATGCAACCTTGTCTGCCTTTTGTGCATACATTCAATTATATTTAATTGGTGTGTATACTGTGTTTTTTCTTACTTGGCACAGGTAGTAAATAAACATGAAATTTATCATTTCCTTTATCTAAGGAAACTGTTTACTACTGTTTTATTCTATACAATAAACATACACAATGTAACAAATGCACGAAATTTATTAAAATCACACACATACAATTATTATCAATTATTTTGATCAAAAACCCTTAATATGGAAACGGAAAATTCACAAATGACAAATGTTGTCCCTTTAATAATAATAAAACATTTATAACATCTAGATATTTATATATTTCGTTTTAATTCGCGTCAGTAGTAATTGTTTTTTTATCGTTAATCCGTCATTATGCCGAAAGTTTGTTTACTACTTTTGCCAAGTAAGGACAAATGTATTATATATTTATTATGTTTTTTTTATTGTGACACGACATTATACCTCGACCCGCCTGGTGATAAGCAAGAGGAGGTCTAAGAGTGATGTAACAACCAAGCCAGTTCATGGCTGCCTCAGTCGCCGTCACTGTGCCGGCCAAAGTATACGATTATAGTATGATATAGTAAATGTTTATTGTTATTTAGTGAATTATAATACAAAAAGTTTAAAATAATCGAGTGAAACATAGCCTTGTGACAAATAAGAGCCCGTATTAAATTTCCATGTAATATTCCGAACAATACTTAGATAAGGAAAAGAACGTTTCCCCTAGCGCCCCATAGCGCAAATATCTCTATTGTCTTGAAACAAATTACTTGGGAAAACAAGATCGTGAAAACGGCTCATACTCATTAAGGCACACACCTAGAATGACACAACTTTTCAGTTGCATCGTAATTGAGTATTACAATTTCGAACAAAACTAGAAAATTTTAATGAATAACATATTTAATCAGGTACATTCATAAAAATATAGGGTTCTGCGGTGCCCAATAGAATTTGAAGAGTATTTTGGATGTAAAGAAACTGCGCGAATTGTGGTGCTCCGTTGTCTGTTTATCCCTGTTGCAATTTGGGCGTTATAATTTTGATTGATTGACATATAAAAAATATTTTTTGTATATGCTTAAATTACGTAATTAGGATTTTAAAATTACCATACTGATATTTATACTTTGATTTTTTTACTTTTTGACTAAGCTTTCAAAATACATAACATTATTTGTAATGATTTTATTCCATACCTTTATTAGGTAACAGGGGAAGGCAGACTATGGAGCGTCACTATCAACCATCCTGACACAACCATCCACATTGATCTTCATTCAATTTACGAATTTTGCGGCTTACTATTGCGTTTATTTTGGTTTTGATTTTACTTTTTTTTATTATTCCGACGTTTCGAGAGCTTTGCAACTATTGTGGGCTCCGTGGCCACTTTTATGCGGCTTACTAACGCGGAAATTTGTTCAATTCATTAATCAATATTCGTACAAAATCTAAGAAAATACTCCCCTCCGAAAGGAAATCCGCTTTTTTAATACTCCCTTGGTCAAGAAAAATTCTTCTAGGGTGGTCCTCGTTTTATCCTCCCATTCTGCTTTCTAACTCACTCAGTCAATTGACTTTGTGACCAAATTACAGTGCACTTTATTGCATTGTGACCAAATTAGACCAATAGAACCTTATTACACAGTGACGTACTGTGACCTAATCGGCTTGACCTGTGAAAAATAATGCTTTTCTAACGTGAGATAAAAAATTACAAAGTAAAGTGTTACTTATAAAGTAATTTGTACATCAATTATAACTGTACCTTCAAGGCGAACTCGAAATGGCGGTAGTTAGATTAACTGTAAATAACTGCTACTGCGCAGTATATTTATTATATTGACTTAGATTTAGGACGCGAAATAATTACGAACACGAATTATTTCTACACGTTTATAGAAAAATTATATACATTAACTAGTTTTATAATAATTTTGATATAAGTCTTAGATAATTTAACTGTCTAGATAGAGTGTCGCGATTCAATCGCAATGCAAACATAGGCCAACGTTGAACTGATTGTGTGCGTGTCACACACACAGATGCGTTCCATTACGATATCATTACAAGTGCGTCGGGCCACGCCTGTGTGTGTGAAATGATACCAGCTTATCGATATTACCCACTAAGTAGGGAAAAATATGCACTTTTGATATGCGTTTTATACATACATAAATTAATAATAATGTAGATTTGTTTACTATTTAATTTGTTATAGTATGTGTATATGTTACAAGAAATATATGAAACCTAGGAATTGAGAAAAACAATAGGGAGGTAGGCAATGGATGTAAAAACAGCAGCAAGTAGTGTTTGCAAAAACTCGATAGTTTTGTTATCGGTAGTAAACACCAAAACCATCTACTCAACCGATAGGGCTATAGACAGCGCAAACTATTAATAACAGTAATATTATTGATAGTACTGACCTGGTAAATTGATAGAACTATCGAAACCACTAATAGTGGTCTTTTCTTCAAAATTAACGAAATTGAAGAATTATCGGTTTTGTGCAAGAAATTGCACTCTACTTGTACAAAACCGTACTTTTATGTGAATAAGCATTACTAATGATAATAAATACCACATATACTTTATTTTAATAGTCCAGTGCACAATATTTGATAGGGGTAATAAAAAAAAGAATAAGAGTATATTTTTTTATTTATACAAATAAATAAAAAAGTTTTGATGCTGCATCACGATTGTTGTTATTAATTTTTATCTTGTAATAATATCGTAAATCTATAATAAATATTTTTCTACAACACTTTTAATCAAATTAGTTTGATGGAGGTGGCCACAAACATGCTCAGCTTTTACCTCACAGTAATTTGGGCCTCCAATAAATTGTTTCATTACAGTAGATACTATTTTTGCATATTTTTTGGGAGTCATAGTAAAATCCTGTTTTAAAAACTGTCGAATTATGTATTCAGCAGATCAGAAAATAAAATATACATCCTGAGAGGCATGGATGAGTCCCTTCATCTCTTAATTTAACCAATTAATGGTGCGGCAATTTTTCATTTGATGTCCAAACAATTAATACACTTATTTTTTTGTGCAAACATTTAACAACAAAGCCTGCTATGTAGCCGACGATTTGCTGTGTATATTCACATAATTCCGAATAGTAAATAATGCCGGCATCGTTGTAGAGAATTTCGTCGTCAACGTCATGTTCCTCTTCATCTTCTTCCCTTAACGAAGGAACAGTTTCATTTATACTTTTTATTGATGAAGAGCACGTTAGAACACTTATGTCTTCTAGTGTCACATAGTTTCCTACCTACCTAAAAACTGGATCTTTAGGTATTCTGTAACAACAGTTTATTTATTGCTGCCTTGTCTAAGCATGATACATTATTATTGTTTTTATGGCACGACATATGACAGCAACCCGCTTGATGTTAAGCCGAAGTGCAGTCATGAATGGTAAACAGTGCATCCACTTGTAAATAATATTGTAATTAATAAACATATTGTTGTACATACAGAACACACATTTAGGTGGGTAATGTAATATAAATGTTATAACATGTTATTATATATAATAACAGTGTTAAAGTGATACTTGTTTTTTTTATATACAACAAATCTACTTCAATATAAAAACCAAAATATTCACGGGAATATTTTGATTCAAAACCTGGCAACACTCTTAACATCTTAGGTAAAAAATTGAACTATTTTTTAAATAATTATTTCCATTGTTTATAGTAATTTAAAATCTACTTAATGATGATAAGTGACAGCTTTGGTTGTTCTCAAGCGTCCTTTGTAAGTTCGGCACAATTTAATGGCGCAAACAGTCATTATTATCGAAAAAATCACAGAGAAATTTCGCGTGGCGTCCGAACGGTGTCTGTTACGCAACTGACAAACGCGAGAGAGTGTATCGGCCAACAGTTGGCCGGTATTTTTTTTAGCCCGTGCGCCATCATATGCTCTATCTAGACAGTTAAATTATCTAAGATATAAGTATATTTTTTTACTGTTAGCTGGACATATAACAGCATCCTACCTGATGTTTAGCTAGATTGCGGTCCATGACTGTAAGTGACTACTACAGTGGTACCCAGTCTGCCGATCCGGGGTAGTACCACCACTTACAAGAAAACAGACCGTGAAGTGATTTAGTCACGTTTCGGGATTAGCTTGTAAGTTGCCGGGTACAAGGCCGGCATAGTAGATGTGACTGCTACTTACATAATTATATTTAACTGTAGTAGCAGTGACATCCATTCATGGACCACACTCCAGCTTAACATTAAGCTGGGTGCTGTCATATGTTGAGTCACAATATATAAAAAAATAGCTGTCATAATAGATGATGTAATTATTAAGAACTGCTGTGGACGTGTTCACCACATCCAGCGGATGTTAATCATGTCAGGAACTGGCCAATTACTGTGATTTCACTTCATTCGAAAGAGAAATCTCGAAGGATTATTATTATAAATTTTTTTGACGTCTGATTCGAGCCGTAATAATGATAATAATAAAAAGACGTGACAGTCTTATTAATTGATTGATTGATCTATCTATGTGTGCACCTTCTTGTAAACTTCGATTCTTCAAACAAAACTTGAAAAGGAACTTCAGGCTGCCATAGTTACGCCGACTGAGCGGATTTTAATACTGTACTGCCACTACAATTTAATAACTGTAAGTAGCAATCACATCCACTATGCCGGCCTAGTTGGAACCGGCCACTTACAAGCTGATCCCGAAACGCGACTAAATCACTTCACGGTCTGTATACTTGTAAGTGGTGGTACTACCCTGGATCGGCAGACTGGGTACCACTGCCTACCACTCTTTATTGTTGAAATTATTATGAAGCTACAGACAGACAGACAAAATTATTTATTTCACTATACAATATACGTATATAGGAATTAAAAAGACAATAAAAATAAAACCGTGGTGTAGTGGCAGTGCAATGGTTACGCAAACCGAAGAGCACGAGTTCGAATTTATAGTAGAATAAAGGCAATATTTTAGTATGCTGCTGCAAACCAAGTGATGAGAAATCCCAGTCAATATCAGCCAATTGCTTTTCATTAATTTAGACTTTGATCGTTCAGTTTCTATGATACAAGCACCTTTAGTGGCTTAGTATATAAATGTATAATAATAATAAATACAAGTTCTAACGTAAGATGTTATGCCACGCCCACAATAACAAAAACATTTTTTATTGTGGCTCGACTTACCTGATGGGGGGACAAAGGGGGGTCCAAGATCGCCAACGACTGAAAAAACCGACTCAGTTCACGGTTGCCTCAGTCGCTGTCACTATGCCGGACATTAGTGATTTCTTTAAAACTGACATACAAATGAGAATTAAAAACTGATTAAACAAATAAAAAAATAATTTGGGAAAAAGGTGTGATAGTATACATTTTGTTACATCTGTAAATTAACTTAAGTCACTTCAAAATAGATAAAAATGGGTGATTTTTGTGGAACAGGTGTGGCAGGTGTTTTTACCTGGCCCCATCCCTTCACCCTTTGTCATGTAGAAACTTCTTACTTAAAAAAAGTTCGTTACGTTTTAAAATAGTTTGATACAGTTTAGGAGATAGTTGGTGGGTTTTTCCTTAGTCTGCCGATACCAAGTATACAGACCGTGAAGTGACTCAGTCACGTTTCGGGATCTGTTGCAGCTAGACCGGCGTAGTTAATGCGAAAATACTCGTAACAAATATCTGACTCATTTTTTTCAATGGGGAGAAATTTTACGTATTTTTAGGCCTAATAATAAAGTATCTATGTGTAATGTGTTTTTTTATTAATAAAAATATCGGTATACATCGGTGATATTTTTTAGTTTTATTATATTTTGTAGCGCCATCTATTGAAATAGATAGGCATTATTGTTTGTTATATAAAATAAATAAAAAAACAATTATAGACATTATTTATTATTTGCATTACCTTATAAATAATAGTATAATAATAAATTTCATAAAAATAATTTAAATTTGTGCATAAAATATTTTAGAAGGCAATGTGTCGTATTAGTTTACGGATTATAACATAGATGGCGCTAGTAATTCTTATACTCATTCGTTCCTATTTTTTTTTACATTAAAAAAACTATTTTTTTACATATAATGAAGAATTGTTTACACACACTGTATTGAGGAGATTAAACGTATAATTAATGATATCGTATTTAGTATTGCTAAATAATACTTTAATGATTGCAATTGTCGATACTAATAGTCGGTTTAATTATTTTATTTTTTTCGTATAATTAAGTTTATTATACACCTGAATGAATTGTACGATTGCATTGAATTTACAATGGCACCCCTCGTCAGAGTCCGTTGGTTATCGTCGCATCGTTCCGGCATGTGATCGCAGCGGCTTGTTTTACTTGGGCATCAATAGTTCGTCCCCAAGGAACGAGGAGTCATTTAATACCTGTAGAGATTACAAGTGGTTCACTAACTTCGACAAGATGTCAAAATCAATAAAAATAGATTTATACCTTAAACTTAAAGAGACAAGCAAGAGACACTTTTCACGGTCCTGATACAACTCTGCTGCCTAACTGACATACCCAAATGATTTATTTACGAGTATTTATTTATAGGTTATGAGCACTAGGCAACCCAGCTCTTGAGGATGTCTCCGATTTGATTGGAATACACTCTCCTAGGCCTTGGGCCTGCCGTACAATTCTCTTCATACAACAATAAAGCTTGTATGAAGAGAATTGTGAATGTGAGGGAAGTAAAGGAGTTGTGTCAGGATCGTGGTAAATTGCGCTCATCCCTGTGGGGAAAAGGCGTGACAATTTGATTGATTGATTATTTATAGGTGCACAAATAGCTTACACAATCAAAAGAAAGTAACAAATAAGAAAGACTAGATTGTAACCCAAAATAGTGCACACAGCATTATAAAAAAACACTAACCTTGAATTAAATTGACGAAAAAAATTTATAAATCTCATGTGAATGGATGCATTAAACGAGGCAGGCCCAGGAGGGTGTTTGCCGACCAAATTGGAGACATCCTCAAGAAAGCTAGTTGAGGAGTGCTAGGTAAGCTAGGTTGCCTAGTGCCCATAACCATAGAGCTTGTATGAAGAGAATTGTGAATGTGAAGGAAACGAGGCAGTTGAGTCGTGGCAAGTGGCGCTTCATTGTCTCTGCCTATCCCTGTGGGAAAAAGGCGTGACAATTTGATTGATTGATTGATTGATTGAACTATAAATTGCAAACAATACCTAATAGTACCAACAGCACCTTATAACACCGAGAACATTATAAGTGGGGACGAATTCGTGGTGTCCACGTAGAATAAAGAGCACTCTTCACGCGTCAGTGCGGACTGCCACTGACCCTTCCATTACTTGGACTCAACCCTTCCTTTTTATAATTTTATTACTTTAGTTTTTACTGTCCTAAAAGATTACATCCACTTGTTTGATTTGTATTTAATTGTCCTTATCGCCTGCCTTCGTGCCTTTCCTGTTTCGAACATTGTTAAGTCTGCAACCAAGTTGTAGCTTAACTTGAGTATTTTATTCTTGTCTTTGCCCAGTCTGCCATTTCGGGGCAGTACCAATGATACCATCACTGTCAAGTGTATACAGACAGTCAAGTGACTTAGCTGCGTTTCTGGATCAGCTTAGAAAATTCCGGTTTTAACTAGGCCGGCATAGTGAATACGACTGCTACTTGCAGTAATGTTATTAGCAGTTTTCTCCATTCATGGACCGCATCCAGCTTAACACCAGGCGGGGTCTGTCATTATTCGAGTCACAATAAAAAAAATATGTTTTTAATGTAAATCAGGTAGTATTGAGCGCGGGTCGAGAGGGGCGCCCTCCCCTCCGTCTGTAGGTTACGGACGTGCGCACGCGCAACCACCAGCCAGCCACAGTTGCTCGCCGCACAGCCTCCTGTGTTTATTTACAAATTCGTGCGACTACTTATTGCTAGGAAAAGTTTTAAAACTACTGTATTACCCTTTGAACTTTTCGTACAAATATTGAAGTATTGTTACGTCTAAATCAGTGTTCTAAAAAGTGATTGTGCTAAGTTTAATACCAATTTAAAAGTTGTTATTCAAGGTTATTAAGTGGACATTGCGACAAAAATATAGTTATTGTCATATATTTGGTACATTACTCTTTAATTATTATTTTCTTAGTAAAAACTTCTCGAATCAGCTGTGTTACATTTTCACAAGTTTTGTCATACTAAAAGAATTGTGGTTCGTGGAAAATAGGGCTCTATTGTCTCTACATATACATGTGTTTTTAATAATTAAGGCCCAATTTGATTGATTGAAATTAATTATTATGCCTATAGCATTTCTCGTCTTTTTAAGAGTGGTAGATAGGCAGAGGGGCTAGTTTTCCGATCCAACTAAGTTGCCGCTCCCAACTACGCTAACTGATAGTTGTAGTTATAAACTGTAGTAGCAGTGGCCAATGGACCGCACTCCAGCATAACATTAGGCGGGGAGCTGTCATATGTTGAGCACCAATAAAGATATTTATCAAAGTTAAAATTCGATCAATCAATCAAGTTATCACGCCTTTTTACCACAGGGATAGGCAGAGTCAATGCAGGCCACCTACCACGATCCTAACATAACTCCCTCGCTTCCCTCACATTTACAATTCTCTTTATACAAGCTCTACGGCTAGGGACACTAGGCAACCCTTTCTTTAGCTTTCTTGAGGATGTTAAAATTCTTATATAATTTAGCTAATCCATCAAGTTGCATTATGTTGATCGTAGCGTGACTGTGCTCAGACATTTTGCATGTAAATAAATTTTGCATCATGATACTTCTCAGTATACATAATGAATTGGATGTTTCAACGGTCGAGACGGAGTCATTAAACTTAATCTATTCTTTGGTTTCAACAACAATAAAGTCTATCGTTTCACTTTTAGCGTAAGCTGGTTTTATTGTAGTATGAAGCAATTTTAAAAGTTGGTTGCAACAATTTTAATTCTAAATTTCTCTCGCCTTTTCTAAGATCTAATACGTAATACGAGCTCCTTCAATCAATAATACGGCTTAAGATCCAAGGAAGCGAAGACCTGGCCGACGTAGGATATCCTGGCTAAAGAACTTGCATCGACTTATTGTTTCGTCTATGATAACCATTTCCGACCTTCTATACTCGAAAAAGATAAAATAAACGTTAAAAATAACATAATTGTAGACTTTAAACTATTTTATTCATCTAACCCATATGTTCTTAATCTGCAGATACTGCAGAAGATTAAACTATCATCTCTGGATTATCTGGCCTTAAAACTCCAACGGAGGCCAACACTATTTTTAACTATTTTAACGGAGTATCGTAGAATTAGCAAAATAAATAACTAAAAATGTGGCATGAAATTAATGTTGTACTCGTATATAAATAACAATCGACGACCGATAAAACTAATATAATGCATTGGTGAGGCGCACAGGTGTTATCTATTTGCTTCATTTTAAGTAAAATTAACATAAAATAGACAATACGACATTTGTTCAGGACTCACGTTTTCAAATGATAATTAATTTACTTAAAATATTTGTAGTTGTATTTCACTGTGTTCTGGCACTATGTTATATACTGCTTACAAAACCGTTAGATTTTTTAAATTCTTTTTATAATACTAGGTAATTTTACCAGTACATCTAAGTTACAAAACTTACAGTAATAACAAAGCTTAAGACAATATTTGATTAGAGTTTTACGGAAGTTGGGAAATGCAGTGTGTATCTATAACAATTGTCAATCGAAGTGCTTTACCGGCCCATGTGTTCTCCTTCTCACCATGTCCTCTAAATAACCTTAGATATTCTCTGACGAAGCAGGAAAATCTACGCCTTTTGCTGTCAAAGTAAAGGCTTTTGAGACAACAGTAAACTGGCTTAAAATCAGGCAAGTCGAGTTACAAAAGCTTTAAAGTTTTTGGATTAGAAAATTCTTTGCAATAACCCACATTAAACCCTCTTCGAGTCATATACCAAAAAGAAAGATACCTCAAGTGTATTCTTTCAAATAAGAGCTTGCTAGTGCATTCCGTTAACTGTTAACTTCTCTTGAGAACTATCATCTTATTAAACTTTAGAATTCCTAGCATTATAGATTATTACTACGATTGTTATTTAGATGGTATTGTTCGGTTAACCATTGTACATGAATGGTTTACAACGACATAGATCTACATTTCTACTCCGCTAGAAAGCCACTGTGTCGTGAGAAATAATACTTTCCTCTGTCTTCCCCTCCTAAAATACTGATTGTATGGTAAAATATGTCATTAGTTTTCTCGATATTAGTGAAAGATTCTAAGGAAAAGTTCTGTTGGGTTTAGTTTTTCTAATTTATGTGTATAACTTTGGATGGAAGCCAACTTCTATACTTGTCCCTTACGCCGTAATTTGTTAAATGCATTGTAAAGTGAGCTATTATAATTCTCTGATTTTGTGTAAGATTCTAGAGGTTCCGTTTTTAAAATACTCAGTTTCATTGCAATCATTTATGAACCAAAAACTGATGAATTAGTACGAAATCAATCTTGGAAGCTACACGACACAGATACCCACAGCTTTTCAGGCAAGATTAGGTGCAATTAATAAGAAAAAACCCAACAATACTTTCTATATGAACCTTTTGTATATTATTACTGTTTTTTTTTTGTTCGCTATAGGAAACATAATGCTGAAGTTACGCTTGGCTGCCAATCTCCCGGACGCCCGGATGTTAGTTTTTTGTCCTTTAAACATGCCGTGATTGATATAGAAGCTTTGTGAGACAAATTTCCTGAATTTGGAATTATAAATCATTTAGTGGCAGTAATGAGATTCTAATTATATGTTCCTGCTACCTGCTTGAATTATAGGAGAATCCATTTTGTAGTTTAAGAAAAGGTTACGTATTGTGTTCGTAATAAGGTTTATTTTTGAACCGTTAAAACAAACTAGTAAAAACACAAAAGTGGTCCAAAAAATTAACAATCCGTTTTCAACAGAAGAAAAACCTGACAATTAGACAACTTAAGATGTTTCTCACGAAAGATATAACACCACAAATGAAATGTTAATTCATTAGTATGTATAAGTGGTTTCTGTTGTTAATCAGATGGAAAAATCTCGGATCCCACGTTTTGTATGTAGCAGAGCGCATCGCTTCTACAGGTTGTCACTGCGTAACGCAATTTGGCAAGGCTTTAGTTACAGCACACTTAATAGTCAATTGTTTTACTGTATTACCTTGAAGTCTCTGATGTAATGTGACAATTGTTTTTTCATTTCGTATCGTTCAATGTTTTTAATAATATTAAAAGTTTCCGTATACAGTGCCCAGTGGTTGTTTGATATGATTACTCTAGAGTCTACAGGTTCTACGGTTCTCTTGTTTATTAAAATAAAAATAATCTTTATTGTTATGCCTGTAGAGTTATGTTTTATATTCAAATGTAAATTATTATTTGTTAGGTTTTTGTTGCATTATATTCTTGTACTCGTTATTTTTTTATTTACTTACACAATTGTAAGATTAGGGTATAAACTTTTATCGTTTGAAATTTACACATACTGATGTTTGTATTGTTTAGTTTAATTCCCGTGGGGATAAGCAGAGACAATAGGATGCTATTATTCATAATACTGACACAATTAATGATAAGTAGTTGGCTTCGCTAAAGCTTGGTAAAGAGCGAAGCTGCGGCACTGCGGATCTCTGCTTTTTTAAAGAATGTTGGGTTATTCGAGGAAATAGCTTAAATTAAAAAAAAGTTGGATAACTTCCAATAAATGCGTAGTTTACAGTACATATTGCAAAATAAAACAAGGTCCTGTGATACGCAATACGATGAAATTGCATGGCTCATTACACATTGCGACACTGGGTGCTATTGATTTTTCATTTTGTAATTATACTTCAGAGGTCGCTGTGATGGAGTATGGTACCTGGTACTTCCTACCCAAAATCACGTAGTTCAAATGATTATCGGTATAGAAAACATAGTTATAATTTATAAGGCACTTTCGTTGTTCAGTGTCTACATAATATGTATTCCATGTAAGTCGAATTTTGTACGTTCTTAAGAAAGCTGGGTTGACTAGTACCCATAACTGTAGAGCTTGTATGAAGAGTTGCAGATGTAAGGGATGCGAGGAGTTGTGTCAAAATTGTGGCAAGTAGCGTTCCATTGTTTCTGCCTATGCCTGTGGAAAAAAGGCGTGACAATTTAATTGATTTTTATTTTTGACAGAAACTGAGTTTTTTTATCACAGAAAGAAAATGTATGTGAGTGATGCCTTTAAGTTTCTTAATATAAGATTAGGTAACTTAAGGGTTTCGTAAAAACAAAAATCTTATCTTTTGTGTTTGATATTCTTTGTGTTATGTTTAGCGCGTGGGATACATGGTGTAATATAACAGTAGGCGCGACTTTCTTTGTCCCAAATGGTCAGTGACCATATCTGTCACATGTCCACTCTAATTAACAGCTTTATTTTAAAACAAAAAGCACGTATTACAATACTATTTACAGTTAAATCCATTTTGAAATTTGCGAAATAAAAGGTTGAAAAAATATCATTTTGTTTTTGTCTATCGTTATGACTGTGCCCCAAATCCATTTACAATCTTATTTGTCGCGTTTAATTGCTTTGATAATTATTGCGATAAACTAACGATATATAGTGACTAATCTTAAAGCAAAACTTGTGAAAAACAAGCACTTATTGTTTAAAACCATTTTTAGACAACCTAAATGTCTTTGTTTTCAAATTTTCGGTCGTCATCAAGCGAAGGTTATTTTAGATTATGTTCAAAACAAAACAACATTTTCCTAAAGAAAACTTGTTCAATATTTATCCTAGATCACGAAGTCGATTGCATTCCAGTGGTGAACGTAAGAACCGCAGATTGCTTAGAATACCTGAGTATACTCGAATGCCTTTACTGTCTCTCGCTGCAGCTTAGTAATTGTACCGGTACAATGAGTCGGCAGGTGGGGCGTGTGACGTACAAGATAAGAGCATACGACGATAACGGAGAGGTCGTACTGACTCAGTTAGGCACAGTCACTCAATAGCCTCACTTTACCAATTGAGTACAACTGTTAGTGTTTATTGTCCGAACAACACGTAGTGGGAGTTTATTGTAAATACGACAGTATGCTGCAGACAGTCGACAGCACACGTATCTATTTACTTTAAATATATGTTTATTTTTGTAGATATTAAAGAATTTTGTACCTTATTGTGATTAAGTGGATTAATTTTAGTGTAGTGTAGAATGTGAAGTGTTAAAAATGAAGGATTCATCAAATAGATGTGAAGATGTGGCGGATAAGTTGATTCGCCTTTTTGGATGGAGACAAACGTATCCAGTGCAAAAGTTACATAGGAGTATTCTGCCAAAGAACGATGACACGGTATGTTGAATTTATTAAGATTTAGGAACACTTTCTAATCATTATTTTTAACAATCGTAATAAAAATAAATTGGAGATATATTTCGTAGTGTTATGTAAAACCTTAGAATTAATATATATTTTTCTTAATTATACTTTTTTTCTTTTATAATGTATTAGTATTAAGACTAATATTCCACGGTTATATCTTAGTATGATTATAATGTGTGGTCTATGTGGATCTGTGTATATCTCTTCAAAGGTGATTGGGTAAAACGTGAAGATAGACAATACCTTTCATTAGAGTCGGACTTTTGCGTGATTTCCGAATATACGAGCAGACACACAAAGGTGTTTAAATTCTACGGTTTTATGAAAAATATATTTCACGTAAAAAAATGTAATATAATATTAATTCTATATTTATTCATGTACATTATTAGGTATGTTTATTTTTTTATTATCTACCGGAAATCTTAGACCGTCCGGAAACTTGTGATAGTAAAGTAAATATTGTTAAAGTTAATGGAAAAAACATATAAATATTTTGTTTGTATTTTAAAATTAGATTAACACAGATAAGGGTCACGTAATCTTGAAAGTCGATTAGTCGAAAGTGACTTCTGCGCGACAGTTTTCTTATTATCTTTAAATATTCAACTCGTTAAGCTTAAGATTAATATTCATAATGAGAACAACCTTTTAATTACAGTTGTAAATATGTTCTTAGAAATACAAGTCACCTACGCTTTTATTTTAATTAATTTAAATTCAACTTGGGTTGCTTGGGAAATATTTATACGATATTTATATTATTTATCGTTATTATTATTTATATAATATTTCTATCTTTTTTTTCTTTGTCCTCTGATGATTTAATTTTTCAGACTATTTTTATTTCAATATTTTTGATTGATCTCTTGTTTTAGTGTAAATAATAAAAAGTGGGTCGGAATCATGGAAATGGCGCTCCAATGTCTGTGCCCATCCTCAGGGATTAAGTAATGGAGGCCTGACAATTGTATTGATTGATTAAATTGACGATTCATCGGAGCGTTTGCCCCGCCCCACATCGGCAAATCATATTTGTTTTAAAACAAATTTGTGCAAAACGTTTTATTAAATGAGGAAAACTTGTTTTACATTCAAGGCTGTTGTGACATACTCAATTATTCAATTATCGAGTCATTTTGTATGATATGAGAGCATTATTTATCGTCAATGAACAAAACGAGATGACATCAAATACGAAATTCATATTTTCCTAACTAAACTCTAAACTGTCACGCCTTAATTCCCACAGCGATAAGTAAAGATATTGGAACGCCACTTTTTACGTTCCTGAAGCAACTATCTCGCTTCACTTATATCCACAGTAAAATTCTCTTCGTATACTGAGTACCCCTGCTTTTTGTACCAGCGTGTTTCGGTCATTAAGGTCATGAAGGAGTGTATGTGGAGTGGCGATAGCGGATAGAATAAGGAATAGCACACTGCGTGATAGATGTGGTTTGAAAGATGTAGTGACAGTGTAGATTGACGAAAGCAATTTATTAATCTGATGTGGATGGATGCGTTAAACAAGGCAGGCCCAGGAGGTCCGATCAAATCAGAGACATCCTCAAGAAAGCTGGGTTGCCTAGTGCCCATAAACTTAGAGCTTGTATGAGGAGAATTGTGGATGTGATGGAAGCGAGGGAGTTGTGTCAGAATCATGGCAAGTGGCGCTCCATTGTCTCTGCATATCCCCGTGGGAAAAGGGCGTGACAATTTGATTGATTGATTGATTGTGTTTCGGTCCGACCTCAGCGTACTCACAAACGATTTTACTATTAGACCGGTGAAGATCATTAGGGGTCATTAGCTTTTATAGATTCTCTGTATTAGGTCAACGGAGGTCAAAAGGCGCACTTATAAAAATAGTTAAATAACAGCTAATTATATAACACATAATAAATTTTATCATTTAATATCTGATCGTAGCTGTAACATTTAAAAACAATAATTTATGCACTGGGTAGAGTAGATCATCTTTGCTTTATGTCTGATGTATCATGGGCGAGTGGACTCCAGATGGCAAAAGACATTGCGGTAGGCTCGAAAGGAGATAGCGAGACGACTCCTACAATTCAGTAGGACAATTAAGGGCGGATTCGACCAAACTTATTAATACTCCGTATAAACCTTATCCGCAGTGTAAATAAAAAAATATCTCCCGTATAGTAAAGTTTTGCGTTCTACCAACCTTTAGTAGGAGCATAATTTTATTTATACTGCTTGTAATTTTAAACCGCCGAATTTGGTCAGGTAAGTTCGTAATCCTAGGGATAAGCGTGAGTTTGACAGTTCGTTCGAAGATATTTTTATTTGTTTTATGTTAAATTATTTGTCTACGTTTAATGGCAAAACGTAATTTTCATTGTAAATTTCTATGTGTTTAGTGATTTAGCATTTAAGTGTATTATTGTTTTGAAAAAGTACCTCTCTGAAATTTACTCCATCTGTCTTCTTGTTTTCTATAATAGAAAAATGTTTTTCTACCAATTCCAGAAGTAATTTTTTTTCGGGTAGCAACCAGTTAAATCTTCGTTTCCTTTTTTCTTCCGTCATTATCGCGATGTTAAATATTTATTATTTTTTGATTTCGTAGATATTCTGGCAACAGATACCTATGTAACCACTTTGACAACTAATATTATGCCACAAAATAATAACGTCAAGTTTTCTATACTATTTCATATAACGTAAGGAACTTTTTTTTTGTCGTATTATTCAGTCTTTCATCAGTCCTTTAATTTGTCGGATTAACTAAACGGGATTAATTTATCCTGACAATCTGTTGGTCGAACGTCTATGAATTTTTAGTATTGGTATAAAATAACACCGTCGGTTGTTAAACGGCAGATATCGAAAGTTTGGTCGAATCGGACCTAAATGAGCTAAAAATATTTACTCATTAATTCCATTTTTAAACGGCTAGTTAAATGAAGATTAATTTTTTGAGATTAACTTTTTTGTTGTGATCTAAGTCGTTTTTTTCAGTCGTCGACACTCTTGGGACTCATATTGCCTTAGTTCAGTTTTATAATCATTATTTATATAAAAGATATCATTTATATCACAATACAGGTACGTTTCATATAGTGCGTGATAAATGTGGTTAAAAAAATGTATATTGACACGTACGAAGTAACGTACGTTGCATTGGTTTGGGCATATTGAATGAATGAATGAAGATTGACGTATGGAATATCGTGCCTTGATCAAATTCATTAATGGTAGGGGTATGCAGTGTCCATAAGTCTGTGTGAAAATCATTGTGGATATAAAGAGAGCGACAGAGTTGTGTCAGGATCATGAAATGTAGTGCTCTGTTGTCTCTGCCTATCCCTGAGAGAAATAAGACGTGACAATTGATTATGGTGCTATACATAATTACAATAACAATTCATTTACCGTATAGTGACTTAGTTGCATTTTGGGATCAGCTTAAGAGTTGCCTGTTTAAACTATATCGGCATGGTGGATGCGACTGTTATTCAACTGTAGTAGCAGTCACATCTGTTTACGGCATATGACGACTTATAATTAAAAAAAAGTGGATGATCTGTGCGGAAATCATAGCCTTGAAAAGACGAGGTAGGAACAAGGTTGATTAGGGTATTCTGCGAATAATTTTAGTTACAAGTACTGATTTCAAGTTGAGGTTTAAAAAATGGATTTAATTAGTTAAAAGTAATTTATTGAAATGTTTTCGCCATTTAAATGTATGTAATTGATGACGTCGCGTGATAGTACAGGGTATTGTAATTCAACAAAACTTTCACTATTTCTTTTTAAATGTACTCCTCACACAGACTTCATTCAAATAGACGTCACAATTCCAAGTTAATTAAGCCTAGTGAAATTCAGTTAACAAATCATAGCGTGTTATCTTATTTCACATCCAAGTAATTTATTTTTTCATACTATTTTTAAATGCTGTATTATTTGCAGATTTGTAGTCTATGACACCGAAAGTGTTTGAAAGTCTTTTTACTGTTTATCGGTTGTTACAAATAGTAATTAAATTGTCGATGGAGTTAAAACGATCATTTCACGCGATGAGTTCATTAACTTACTTGTTACTTTAGTTATGACTTGTGACACATGATTTAAATATATAATTAATCAATCAATCAAATTGTCACGCCTTTTTCCACAGGGATAGGCAGAGACAATGGAGCGCCACTTACTACGAAAAAATGGTATTTTGTACTTTTGTTGACTTTGAGAAGGCTTATGACCGAGTGAACAAGAATGAGTTGTGGCAGCGGCTGTTCATGTTTGGGTTGAGGAAGCTTTAATCTGTGCGCTCAAATCTCTCCATGAGGATTCCAGTCACCTATCCATAACCGTGCTTGTATGAAGAGAATTGTGGATGTAAGAGAATTGAGGGATATATTAATATTACTATTCTTAAAAATAATGATAAAACATTAATTAATCGCGCTGTCTGCCATGCCACTTTTTTGGCCGTCATAGTCCGTTTTTTTCAGTCGTCATCACTCTTCGACCTCCTCTTGCTTATCATCAGGCGGGTCGAGGTTTGATTCACTTTTTAGTTCATATTGTCAAATAAACGTGTTTTTTTGTTTTTTTTAACTATATTTTTATTTTTTAGAACCCACTATCAATTCGTTTTAGATGACGTTAAGGATATTTTTGTGGTGAAATTTGATAGCTAATGGGCCAATAACTAAGCTGCCCCCTTTGCCTTGTTTATTCATTGGTTTATTTTGTCGAATAGCTCGTAAACCTACTCTTATTTCTACAAATACAGTTCACATACCGGAAGGAAGACTCGCTTCGTATTGCAAAACCAAGTTGACTATGTACCATTACAACATGAATGAACATGACAAAGCCTTTGTCATGTATATGACAATTATCATTAATATCAGTGCGCGATACATGTGGTTTGAAAGAAGATGTCGTGACAAGGATTGACAAAAGTTTTTTATTGTGACTCGACATATGACAGTACCCCGCTGGATGTTAAGCAGAAATGCGGTCCTTGAATAGATGTCACTGCTACTACAATTCAATAACTGTAAGTAGCAGTCACTTCCACTATGCCGGCCTAGTCGGAACCGGCAACTTACAAGCTGATCTTGAAACGCAACTAAGTCACTTCACTGTGTGTTACTTGTAAGTGGTGGTACTACCCCGGATCGCAGACTGGGTACCATTGTCTACCACTCTAGTTACCTAATCTCTTATCGTATTGAGCTGACGATTGAAAAGGACGATTTGGTTTACGGCTGTTTCAGTCGCCGTCACTACGCCTGCTAACAGTGCCAATATTTGGTAAAGGCGTGACATTTCCCTTGTGTTTGAAATAAAATGAAAAATCGATTATCATCTATTTGCATAGCGTGATAGAGAATAGTTTTGTAAGTTGTATGGTTTTACCATTTACGGATTATCGTGAGCTTCACCCACATTATGGATTCACTGATAGGAATATTACTGCGGTTTATAAGTATTAGAAATTCTTCTGCCGGCATAAATAAAACGGTTTCGTTAGCCGTCGACGCTCTTGGGCCTAACCTTGCGTACCATCAGGCAAGTCAGGCTCAGATGATCATCAGGCGTCTTTATTAAAATGTTTTTTTTTATTAATTCCAATGATGATTATAAAGAAAAAAATATTAGTTCAATTTCAGTAAATGATTTTAAAAATCTACAATATTCGTTTTATAATATTTTGGTATTGGAGTAATCAGATCAATCACATTGTCACGCTTTCATCCCACAGGGATAGGCAGAGAAAATCGAGCGCCACTTGCCACGATCCTTCGTGGCAAGTGGCCTACATAATTCCCTCGCTATAACAAAATATATTAAATAAAGTATCTAATATTCGAGTAATGTCAAAGGAATAATGTCAATTAATTTATTTATAACGCCAAATCCCCACAGGGATAGGCAGTAACAACGGAGCGCCAATTTTTACGATCTTGACATAACTTTCTGGCTTCCACGATAAACGCCTACAATTTCTTAATGGATAAGACAACATGCAACATTAAATAGAATTATTTCATAATCTGCACAAAAATACTATTGGATTAGAATAATTAACGCTAAAATACAGTAATCCATTGTCTCTGCCTATCCCTGTGGGAAAAAGGGGTGACAATTTGATTGATTGATTGATTGGTTGATAAAATAAAGTCTGAAACAGGCTACACGTATGTCCAATGTCCATCTATCACAACTCACAACATTCATAACTCATGCTCTTAGCTTTCCACCATTTGCATTAAGTTAAATAATTATTTATATCATACATTGCGTGTTATGTATTAATTTGATAAAAGTCTGTCCTTATAAAAGAAGCGTGTGATGTTGTATAATGAGATTAATTCATTATATATTGCGTCTTTCACACGAGAATGAACTGCATGTAGACAGTTAACGCCGCAGCGCGCTTATGAGCGATCGTGCGATTCGTTTTATACAATTATTTGTTGTGTTCTTGACCTAAACATTACCACCTCATTGCAAGTTCTATTGTGTATTGTAAAAAGATTTGTAATTATATTAATAGTGAGAAGTGTTTGATTTGCAAGGAAAATTACGTTTTAAAATATCGGTTTATGTGATTAATTTATTTGTTAATATTGTTGAAAGTAGATAAAGGGATTTAACGTGTACAATGTGATATTCGCAAATATAAAGGCGTTACTTTTTTAAGCAATTATTTGTGCAACTTTTTAACTAGTCGTACAGATTTATGAAGCAACAAATACGCTTCGAAATAGTTCATAATTAACGAAACACATTGAAAAAGTATCTAATATCGTTAACTTCGTGACTAAATAGACATTGCTAAACATGTATGACATATCATAGATATTTTTATTTATTTAAATTTCTATACTAAGCTACTAAAGTGCTTGTATCATAGAAACAAGACAACTTAAGTGCACATCTCAAAGATACATTGGTACCGGTGGGTGGTTTCGAACTCGTGCTCTCGTTTTGTGTAACCACTGCATTGCCACTACACCACGGTCGCATTCACGTTTAATTCATATAACAATTCTTTCGCTTCCTTCACATCCACAATTCTGTTCATACAGGTTTTATGATTACAGAAAATATGAAAAGTGGCGCTCCGTTGTCTTTGACTATCTCAGTGGTAATTAGGGCGAGACAATTTATTTTTTATTGGATATTTTTTCTGATTACGCCCACATAAATACATTTCAAAACTATGTGCCACAACCGCAACAGACCTGCCAGTTTTATGACGTCAAGAAACAAGTTGTATATCCTTAGAGAACACCCCGACCGAACCCTAGTTAGTTCCCATACAAAGAATACTACTTAAGGCAACAATGATGTAGTGGTAGTGAAATGGTCACGCATTCAGAGTCCCCGTTTTAATACCACTTGCCGGTATCAATGTATCTTTGATATATGTACTTTGGTCCAGTTTCTATAATATACAATCACTTTTAGAGGCTTGGTATAGAAATGTATTCTCAGTCGATTTTGTGACATACCTATCTAAACATACCGGCGCCCTTTAAAACTCTTCAATAGGATATTATCACGCGAATTGTTTTAAAATATCCTACGAGTATGTCAGTTATTCGATCATCTATCGGCTATTAATGTACGTGTCATAATATGAGCATTATAAGTGAAATAACTAGAAAACTTTCTTTTTCACTAAATCATCCATTATGAAATATGAAAAATACCGTTCTATTTACATTTATAGCTCAATGCTATTAGGCATTTCTTTTGGCCCTTTGCGGTCACAAAAATACGAAACCTACTATAAAATTATGTCATATTGTAGATAGGCAACTATTAAGAATGTAGAAATATAGACTATAGCCGTGCTGGGTATGTGTTTACGATAAATCGCGTGAGTGCTAAACTAGGTAACATAGTTATAATTGAATCACCTAATAATCTGATTGCCTTATCTTGTACCTACATTGCTTTTTAATAACGGAAACTGTAAAAAATTCTAGAATTCGTAGAATACGATTTAAAATATCTTTATCTTAACGACCTTGTGCGTATCTTTCTCTCTACAGTCATTTCTTTAGTGTTAAAAGGTAATATTCTTTATCATTCTCCTCTAAGTCACACTATCTTCTGTCGCGTGGATTTCTCAACGGTGGTATTAAAGCTATGGACTGGTTCCACCAGTGTACAGGGCTCCATCTTCTCTGCCTTTTCTCTCAGAACTTCCGGACACAAAGGCCTTTTCAGATTCTCACCATTCCTTTATCAGATATGGCCGAAGCATTTCAGGACACGTTGCAGAGTACACAGTGGAAGGACGTGGTAGTTCTCAATCTTTTAGCATATCAGAACGTTTGCTTTCCATGGTATTCTCATCCACCACTAACCTCAAATGCTCCGTAAAATAGTGCCACCCAAGCCTCGTCGTTGTGATGTTAGTTCCACTTCATTGTAGTTTGACAGCGTATCGGCAAATGAAATCCTAGTTTATTACCGCGCGACATCTGACTTCTACATGGTAAGCAATAGAAGGTCTAAGGGGAGTCCGACCAAAATGCATAATATAGTACATTAGTACTGCAATTCACTACCACTATACCACGGTTGCATTAATCAAACATAATATGTAACAAAAACGTTATTTTTATTGTACATTGTTATTTTAAAATGTGGCTTATGTATTTTATGTTAAAGTGCATTTTAAAATTGCGTTTATTATTAAATGTTGTCACTATGGCCCATAATGATGTAGTAAGCGGAGATAACGGCCGCTTGCAAACTTTATGCTTTGGTGGATATGGCGAGAATGACTCACTTTTATAACTGGACATTATGAGATAAAAGAAATACAATTTTTGTTTGATATTGATCTATTTTAAAATAATATATTGTCTTTTATGAAATTTTGTATAACGATTTTGTCAGTCATCAATGCTTTTAGACCTCCCCTTGCTTACCATCAAGCAAGTCCATGTCAGATGTCGCGTCTCAATAAAAAAAACATATTCCAATTGTATAGTCTGTCTAAGCCGAAATGACGCGCCCCTCCACTGCATTTACGCACACGAGCAAATAATAAATATGGATAATACACACCGAAAATGCATTTGTAATTGGTTCTAATTGTGTCTAATTGCTGGTTGGACACAAAAGGAGGAGCACGTTGATTAGGTATAGTAGTATAGTTAGTAATATTTGCATTCACACATTTAAATAAACTAATAAAGTGGAGGGGCGCGTCATTTATAGTCAGACAAGCTATATTTATTCTTTATAATTATGATATGTAGCATTGCATTATGTGACGTGGACCAGCAGGTAAAATAATGCACTATGAAAAGATATGTTGAATAATTTCAACATGACTACCAGGCGACCGTGGTGTAGTGGCAGTGCAATGGTTACACAAACCGGAGAGCACAAGTTCGAGATCACTCACCGGTACCAATGTATCTTTGATATATGTACTTTGGTTCATGTTAATTAGATCATGTTTTCATCATCTAATATGGGTTACGTAGTAATGACTACGTAATGTATAATGTATTAAAAATTTCATTGTAATATTTATCAGAGAAATACGTCAATATACGCATGCATTGCTAAATTATCAATTCCATGCGCATATCAACTTACGGAGATCCATAAACAGTATGATTTCCGCTCAGGGAGAGCGATTCTTGTAATACTCGAATAAGTCACGGTTATATGAAAAGAATTGTGGTTGTGAGGGAAGCGAGGGCGTTGTCAGGATCGTGGCAAGTCTTTGCCTCCCTGTAGGAAAAAGACAAGATTTAATTAATTGATTTATTATAATTTCGAACTAAACTTAATGGTATATCAATGAAAGATGAGTTAATAATGTATATTTTTATATTCTTTAGCATCAATATGGTTACTAAAATTGTTATCAAAATATTAGTTAAAAATCGTCCCCAGCCTTCCCCAGCGGTCTCCAGAGTGGCCTGCGGAAAACGGTTTCCCGCTACTTTTAGCAGATAATCAGTTTACTTTGTGGCTGAACGTTCTACGTGGTCTCCATTCAAGAACTTTACGGCCCAACGATTCTACTAAAATCTTACACCTACCCAATTGCTATTATTTTTTATTACTTAATATTGCTTAATAATCTATTATTTTATTACTATTATCTCGATGCCCTCGGATTCATTGCAGCGAGTGATAGGTGATGCTGAAGGTCAAGAGAACTCTAGAGCCTCTGCAATTTTGCAGAGACATAGTAGCTTTTTCTTCTAGAGCTTATACCACGGAGTAAGTTCTGAGAACTTTAACCTTGTTTCAACCTAGTCATCTTAACAGCACTTTTTACATGTGATCAATTGACTACTGCATTCATTTTTGATAGGGGCGATTATTAGCATAGTTTCGAGGCAATTAAAATAATTTTCCACATGCGAATCCACATAAGGCGACCATGACCAAGAGGCAATGAAACTAAACGCCGGCATAGTGACGACCACTGAGGCAACCGTGTTCGTTTTTTCCGTCTCTTGGATCTTCCTTGCTTAGGGAAGATCCAAGTGAGTCGAGGTCAGATAGCAAAATCAATGTATCTTTGATATGTGTACTCTGGGCACTCGCTTTCTATGATACACGTTTAATAGCCTAGTACAGAACATACGAAATACACTAGGTTACAAGAATTGCCACCCAGTCTGAACTTCATGTACAAAAACGTCCATAGATTATAATACAATATCCCATACATAAATTATAAACTTTTATGGGTATCCATTGTTATCAGTGCGATTTTAATTTGAACTTTATGCTATCATGAATAAATTTATAATTGGCTTGCATTCATTAAATGGAGTAACGTACGCCAGTTGATTTAATCTGGTTGCCATAGATATGGACATGAAAAGTCCAAACGGGTAAACAAATCTTGGGTTACTGTTGGCCGGCATAGTGGCAACTCTGTTCGTTGGCACTCTTGGACCTCCCCTTGCTTATCATCAGGCAACTTGATGAGCAAGTGTGTACTAAGCTAAGCTCGAGCACTAATAACAATTTATGTCTATGCTATTAATTACTTTGTCGTCTTTCTATTGTAGGTTCCGCGCGAATCAATCAAAAAAAAAAATTACTATGTCTCTAAATACAATACATATAATTAAATACATCAGTTAACAACAAAAATATAATCCTACTAACGGACCCGACGGACATTATCAGGCCCGAAAGTAAAAAAAACGAGCGCCAACTACCGGGTCCAATTGTGAATCTAAAGAACCCGGGACCCACTTACAAAACACATACAATTTGATTATTTAAAATCGGTCCTTCATTTGAATTAAAAGGATTTTGTTCATATTCACAGACAAGAGAATATATTCTGCTCTTCGTGTGTTTGCGACTGAAATCTTAATAAACGGTTGGAATATACATATTTTTAATAAAAAATATGGATTTTAAAAATATTTAACATTATCGATGTAAATGAAGCGAGGGAGTTGTGTCAGGATCGTGGAAAGTGGCGCTCCATTGTCTCTGCCTATCTCTGTGGCAAAAAGGCGATGGATAACAATAATAACAAACAAACAAATTCGTTTATTTTAAGACTACATTTTTATAGGTTTATTCTCACACTAGTCTCATATTACGAATTATTTAGAAATGCATTTATTGCATGATGTTGCTCACCGGACGTGCATTAAAATGAATACGTTGTATTTTTTCTTGCAATCACAGTAGTGTTTGTGACTTATTATTATTTATTGTTTCTTAGAATGCCATCATGTCTCGTTTAATAAGAATTTAATTTAGATTACGGTCGATTTGTTACGAAAAATACACTGCAGTATATTACTAATCGAAAAGATTATTTTTATGTCCTGAATGACAAGTGGCGCTCCATTGTCTCTGCCTGTCCCTGTGTGAGAAAGGCGTGACAATTTGATTGATTGATTTTATTATACACAGCACAGTGCGCGATAGATGTGATTTGAAAGAAGATGTAGTGACAAGGATTGACAAAGTAATGCTTCGATGGTTTGGGCACATGGAAAGGACGAATGGATGAGTGAAAGTAGATTGACGAAAGAAATTAATAAATCTCATGTGGATGGATGCGTTAAACAAGGCAGGCCCAGGAGGGTGTATTCCGATAAATTTGGAGACATCCTCAAGAAAGCGAGGTTTCCTAGTGTCCATAACCATAGAGCTTGTATGAAGAGAATTGTGAATGTGAAGGAAGAATGGAGTTGTGTCCTAATCGTGGCAAGTGGCGCTCCATCGTCTCTGCCTATCCCTGTGGGCACTAAACTTTGCGAGACTAGTCCACACCACGATCGATTTATTATCGCGTTAGTTTAGTACTTGTACTTACCGCCAATCGGACAATCTTATTTTGACAGAGAAAAAATGAAAATAAATAATCATATTTGTGGAGATTGCTCACCCAAAGCACTAAAGTACCTGTATCATTGTATCAAGTTGTTTTAAACTTCTTGGTTTGCGTGACTATTTTACTACCACTACACCACAGTCGTGTTAGACTCGCAGTTTTGCCACTGATCGAGACCGTTTTTACCAAGGTTCGTTCAACGTTGGGTTCCATCATTGTCCGTGTAGTTTCATGTAAAATAATACCAACACACCTCTTTTAATAGATATCGAGTGAGGCCATAGTTAACCAGTTCAGTCATCTATGAAGGTTGAGAACTACGATTGAACAAACCAAGATAAAGTATTGCTTTGAGTAAATCATGTGATGTTCTACTTCCCATTTACCCATTTGCCGGTTTTAGGTCTCTTTCACACAGGCGCGTTATTATCGGTCGGTATCGTTATTGCGATATCTGTTTTAGGACGGCTACTACACACTGCTGCGAAAATAACGACTCAATAGAAGTAGGACGCAGTTGTGTGCAAGGAATCGGGACGCATTATCGCAATAACGCATCTGATATTATCGACCGATAATAACGCGCCTGTGTGGTAGAGGCTTTAATCTTCGTCGCATTAGTACTATTGAATGTAAGAATCCAAAGACAAACTTTGACTAAGATCGGACTTGGTTTATTTATTTAGGCAAAAGTTACAACGTACTTTTTTGTACCAAGTTATTTACTTTCAGACTAATTTTTTTTATCAATAAAACAGTTTTTTGTAACCGTTAATGGATAATATATTACTATGCTTGAATTTATATATATTTAAAATAAATATTTGTTAAATCTAAAAACTTGAACTAGGTATTACAATCTTATATTTGAACAAGTATATTAACAAATAATATTTTTATAATATTTTGTTAATATACTTTAAATATAGATACCATATTTAGATGCCTTTATTTCGGCAATAATTAGGAGCCGTATGATTAAAAACAAATAGGACAGACATACAAACATCTGTATAGCACAAAACAGAACACATAGAAACAAGCATAAATAAACTTGCAATGTAGTTGGAATATAATAAAATTTATAGGTATCTCATATTAGGTATAATTTTTACAATTTTGCCGGCAAAAATTATGTAAAAATTGGACAATAATAGTGATACAATGTGATCAAAATGAGTAATGCTAATGCTGTGTCAGTGGCTTGGACGAAGCCACCTATACCACCTCCACGATTTAAGAAATTAGCTCGATTGGCAGCTGCAAGGAGTCGTCATACCACGGTAATATTGGTTTAATAGACATTGTAGATTTTACGTTGTATATTTTTATTTTATAACTTTATGCATTACTCGTATGTATAAAAGCGAACCTAATGCCGATTGTCTTTATCTGCCAGGTAAGATTTTTTTATTGAGACATGTAACCGCTATTTTCTGATATTAAGCACGGGGAAGATTATGAGCGTCGACTGGTAAAGCCTCAGTTCACAGTTCCCTCAGTCGTAAGGTTCTGCCGGCCAAAGGTTCTTTTTGGATGGAGAGAGCGCATAGGCTGATAAAGCACTCAACTTGTCGATTATATACAAAAACAGCTAAACAATATTCACAATTATATTATTACTATATAAAATATAATTAGGGAAATTGCGTTTAATATCAACGCAATTTCTAGTAACCTAAATAAATTTATTATGACGTACTATTAGCTTAGCATGGAAAAGTTTTCTTTTTTATACCTATATAATGATAAACTTCTCACGGAATAATCCCAAATTCTAGTAAAGATTTCAATAGTTTTTGTCTATATTATGTCATATGTCATTTTCTTAGAACTGCGAGCGTCTCTTGAAACGTATTTGACAGGCGCACAAAAGGAGGTAGGTACACGAGTACGAGCACAAAGAGAGTGCGCAAACAAATTGAACAAAACGTGCCATTCGAGGCATTAACAATGTTTATGCGTGGGAGTATTTACAGTCACCGATCAAGTGTAGAATGTCATTGTAAGAGTCATGTAAAAACTGTGAACTAAACTTATTGTGTTCATATGAGAACATGGGTTCATTCAATAATATGCATGCTTGTTGTACCACTTGCTAGAGTCAAGTTTAATAAGACGAAGCTATGAATAATAGTAATGTTTAAGTTAAGAATAGAATGTCAATTTTTAAAACACTATTTAATATTTTTTGTTTTAATTATTATCCTTAACCAATTAGCTCTAATTCAGTTTTTATTGTATTTTTATATTGATACCATTTTTTGTAAATTCACTATACCAGCTTGTTATTATTATCTTTCAACAGTACCTAATTAAGAACTTTTACTCAAATAATAAAGTAAAAAACCAATGTGTCTATCCTATAGGCTTGGATCCTTCAAGCGAAGCGTGAAAGGCACCATCAGCCGGCATAGTGATGGCGAAAGATGCAACCTTAAAATACAACGGTTCTTTTAGTTGCCGTAGTTCTTGGACCTCCCCTTGCTCACTGTCAAATAAGTCGAGGTCAGATGCCGAGTCTCAATTAGAAAAAATATATTGTGTAACTTCAATAGCAGATATTATGCTAGTGCCCTTGGAAATAATAAATAAAAAGCAATTCGCTTGTATTGATTTAAATAAAAAAGGCGGAATGATTGCAAACAATCGCGCAATACCTATACGGGTTCATTCAAAACAAGACCTGTATGGTTGAATTGAGATCTACCATTTATTCATTCTACTGGTTTTGTTCAGCAAACGACAGAGATAAATAATTTATTAAACGAAATAATAAAAATAAAAGACTTATTCATGAATTAAAATAAAAGAACTTTTTATCTGTATTTTATAATAGGATAAAGCTAAGGATTACTTACAAATAATTGAGATGATAAATAGATATACATAAAAAAAATTATGCTTATTCCCACGATAGGATCGAAGCTTGAATGTTTTGAGGAACTCTTATAACCTTGTTCTTATCTTTAAATCCTTTAACAAGCAAGCCGTAAAGAAGCACCTCTGGCCGGCATAGTGACGGCGACTGAAGCTGCCGTTAGCTGAGTCGTATTTTTTAACCGTCAGCGTTCTTGTACCTTCCCTAGCTTACTATCAGGAAACTCGAGCTCAAATGATGCATCTCAATAAAAATAAATAAAAACTATCGGTTTGCTAAATGGATTAAGCCTAGCTTCTGAGTAGGGCAGATAAAGTTGATCCCGAAACGTGACTGCGTGACTGCTCTTGGTCACCTACATTTATTAATTCCTTAATTTTCTTTAATTCCAGGGTCCAGAAACATGGGTCGGTGTACGAGCTCTCCGTGCTAGTTCTGGGGGTATCCTAGACCCCGATGACCGGGTCTGCGATGTTGCAGACGATAGGGAAACTTTAACTGCAGAATGCACTAATTCTGCTCCGCAACCAAGGGCTGCACAGGCTGATGGTGCTAGTGGGTCATCAGCAGGGACTGCCTCCCCTGATATGTTTAGGGTAAGTGACAGAACGTATATTTAGTCGACGTACGTATGATAGCACCTTGGTGGAGTGCGGTCAATAAATCGGGGCGACTGCTACTACATAAAAATAAATGTAGCAGTCTCATCCATTTTGCCGGCATAGTTAGAACAGGCAACTGTTAAGCTAATTCCAAAACGCGACTGAGTCACTTTATTGTGTGTACAATTAAAAGTATTGAGCCCGGTATGATATATGATATACACTAAAATTTGGAAATACTAAATCATTTGTTAAAAACTAATACAGCGCCATCTATAAATATATGTAATAATGTGTCATAATTATGTAGGAATGGCGCTTCAAAGATGGCGCGAGAATCTCAATGATTCGTTGAGAACGATGAATAACTCAAATAAAATCCTTGATAATCTAAGGAATAATTTTGTATAATTGATAATTTAAGATTATCTAAATTTTTATTGGTTAATATAACCATAATGACAACCGGCGATAGTTATTATTATTTTAAATAAACCAACAATCCTTTTTTTTCCGCATTGAATTTGGCAGAATATGTGGTTCCCATGCTTTAATATTGTTATGACTATTTCATTGCGCGGGAGCTTCGTGCGTTTTGGTTTAGTATTAGAAAAGGCGCGAAAATAGTTTGGCATCGAATTACACGCCTATTCATTCATTCATTATAAATATTTTTAATGAATGATTTCTTTGTCCTTTCGTTTTATTGGTCAATTTTATTATTATGCAAGTTTAGACTTGTCTGGATTCTCGTGTTGGATGATCGTGTGCATTCGTCATTTTAAACTAGAAATAGTGTATGTGAGTTATAGCTTTTTATTTTAAATTCCATGATAATGGGTAATAGTTTCTTGGCTTGTGTTAATTGTAAGAAGCATTATAAACATGTAAGTAATTAGTACTTTATTAGTTAATCTTATATTATTTAGTAAGAAATCAATATTTTATATAATATATAAAATAGAATTTTATATATTATATTTTATATAATATATAAAATAGAATTTTATATATTATATAAAATAGAATTTTATATATTATATATAACCAAGCGTACCGGGTGATTGGTTAGCTCTTAGCACACCAGTTTATCACGCGTTAAAAGCCAGGTTCGTTCCCGGTCGGCGCAAATATGTATTTGTTTCATGATTCATCTTTTATGCGGATATTTGCTTCGGGTCTGGTTATCAAAGAGTGATAGGCATTGGTGCCTAGTCTGCCGATCCGGGGTAGTACCACCACTTACAAGTATACAGACCTTGAAGTGACTTAGTTGCGTTTCGGGATCAGCTTATAAGTTGCCTGTTCCAACTCAGCCGCCATAGGGGATGTGACTGCTAATTACATTGAATTGTAATAGCAGTGATATCAATTCATGGACCGCACTGCAGCTTTTCATTCCACTTATGTGTTCGAACGCAACTTCCAAGTATACCTACTTAATATTTTAGGGTTTAAGTCATATCTAGACCTGTATGCTCACGGACGTATTTATTAGTAGTAAAAGTAAGGCCTGGATTAGGCGTCGTGTCCGTAATTGGATTGGAAGTAACGATATTATGATTGGTGACTTGTTCTTACATGTACCTACTGGTGTTTACATAAATAATACTTATGTGTAGAAATGGAAATAATATTACTTTGCAATTGTCGGCATTTGAGTCACGAGATCAATATTTTTTAAACATCGGTATAGGCAGTTCTATTTTTAATCGGGAATAACTTTTAATATTCTATTGTGAATATTAAAAGTTATTCCCGGTGAGTTTGGTAATGCGCTAGAATGATTAAATAAAGTTTGAGGAAGATGTTGACGAATCCATTCTGTTTATTTATTTTCCATATTAATCAATCAAATTGTCACGCCCAGGGCCGTCTTAAGCATATTCAGCGCCGGGGTGCGAAAGTCAAGGCTCCGCTCGCATGGTACCTCAGTGTAGTAGGTACCTATCGAAGTTTATGGCGGTCGGCATGCGCCCCCTAGGACTCTGCGCCCGGGTGCATCGCACCCCTTGAACCCCCGGGTAAAGACGGCCCTGGTCACGCCCTTTTCACTTTTTCCATATACATAAATGTTACCGTATAATTGTGAACATCGTCAGTTTAATTGTAAACGATAAATTGTAAACTGTACCATTCTGCTTATGGTATAACGTATTAATTTAAAAAAAGTCTATAATCTATCCATGTCAAACCGTCAAATTGTGAACTGGCATCGAATTTTAATCAACCAATTCCCTGATTGGTTGAACGACAGGCTTAGTACATTGTTACGCGTAATTTCCCGGGTTTGATTTTCGGTCGGAGCAAATACTAGGTTTCACAGCTTTTAAGAGGGGCATATAGCTCGTAAAACAAATTATTAAAACTTGTTATCTATTGTGGCTCGACATATTTAATTTAGCGATTTATTTGTAATATTTATTATATTACAATAATTATTACAATATTACAATTATATTACAAATAAATCGCTAAATTAAATATGTCGAGCCACAATAGATAACAAGTTTTAATAATTTGTTTTACGAGCTATCTGCCCTTCTCATTGGCACATCATTAACTATTCACCAACTTTGACGACGGGTGTGGACGAACGGTTATCGATCGGTTTGTTGCGCGTAAAGTCCCTGCTTCGATTCCCGGTCGGAGCAAATATTTGTTTCATGACTTTTATTTGTAATATTTATTAATTATATTAAATAGTTTAAAAAAAAGAGGTTCGGGTCTTGTTAACAAAGAGTGGTTGGCAGTGGTACCACCACATAGTATACAGACTCCGAAGTGATTTGGTCTCGTTTCGGGATCAGCTTGTAAGTTGCCGGTTTTAACTAGGCCGGCATTGTGGATGTGACTGCTACTCACACTTATTGAATTGTAATAGCAGTGGTATCCATTCATAGACCATACTCCAGCTTAACCTCAAGCTGAGTGCTGTCATATGTCGAGTCACAATAATAAAAAATCATTGAGCTATGAAGGTCACTTAAATTTCTTTTTTTTTCTTTTTAGGGAGGCAGTGCTGTTGGTGGAAGCATGCGGGTACCAAATACAGACTCTTGTGTGGAAGTCAGTGCTGCCGAGTTAGAAGACGGCGCCGCTGGCCTTCAAGTGCGACGAGGGAGCGAACCATCGCTTCATCAGGACACATTACCACTTCAAATACCTGTAAGTTTTTTTACAATTACATACTAAGCTACTGTTGTTATTTCTTAATGAGATAGAGCAGTTGGCCCTTAGGCCTTTACTGTGTCATCTAAAGCGTGGCGGCAACTAAGAGGGCCGTAGTTCGTCGAAAAAATCCTGACACAACTCTTACTGTAACATTTAACATCGCAGTTTATTTAAAAATTCAACTATTTATTAACTATAAATAAAAAATATCATCTCATGACGTCACATCAGAGATAGTCCCAAGGAGACTGGCAACATTTCCCCTTTGTATAGCAAACCATTCTATCTCCAGCCTTCTTCGTCAAGTGGACAACACTTTAGCCAGGTGCTTAGCTGAAGGTCTCCAAAGGCCTATCGTCTCGACCCCAAACGGCTCAAATTCGTAACCTATACCGATGTTGGCGTATTTGCGCAGCTTGAGGTTCTCAGCAGGAATCGACGCACTTAATGAAATTACCTGGATGTGAGATGTGGCAAATTTGTCTAAAATAGAATTAATTTTTATTTCAGGTAACAGACCATACGAAACGTTGGTCAGCAGCAATAGTGTGTCGTGATGATACGAGGGTCACGCAGAAAGTACATCCCTTGGCGGAGGATAGACCACCAGATCCTCCCCCACCTAATACCCACCATTTTCAAAGGCACTCAAATAGACTCTCTATGCAATTCTCTGGACCTGGGTAAGTGCACCTTATTTAATATTAAGGCGACCGCAAAATGCTACAGTTTTTCAGTGGTCGATCGGTCTAAAAACCTGCCCTTTCTCATCACCATCAGCCTTAATTATCAAGTCCAGGTCTCAATAAGTTTTTTAAAGTTTTTTATTTACATTTCTATACTAAGCTACTTAAGTGCTTGTATCATAGAATCAAGACAACCAAAGTACACATATCCAAGATACATTGGTACATTGGTACTGGCAAGTGGTTTTTGAACCCGTGCTCTCGGTTTGTGTAATCACTGCCACTATTCCACGGTCGCCTTATATGACGACCTAAATTTTTTAAAAAGTACAATTAAATAACTGAAACCGCAGTCCCATCCAGTAAGCCTAGTTGGAATCTGCAATTATCTAGCTGATCCCGAAATGCGACTGAATAAAGAATAAATAAAGTATAATAATATTGTAACCAATTAAAATAAACTTTTTCTATTATAGAATATCTTAAATCCTAAATCTTAAATTTTCTTAAATTTTGCGCGAACATTGATTATTTAATTCAACAAATTTTATTTGGCTTACTATCGCGTTTATTTAGGTTATTGATTTTACAAGTCTCTCCGTGACCACGATGGATGCAAAGCTATCGAAACGTCGGAATAATAAAAAAATGTAAAATTAATAGCCAAAATAAACGCGATGGGAAGACGCATAAAGCCGCTTAAATCTTTTTAAAATTATTAAAAAGAATAATAAAATCGTTTATAAAACCTTGTTATTTTTTCAGTAGTGGGGCATGGTTAGATGCTGCAGACCGAGTTCAAAGTTATGGCAGCAAAAGTTTGCCTCGGGATGCAAGACGAGATCCATTAGGGCAAGATACTAATTTACAAAATAACCACAGGTAAACACTTATCATAATTAAAGATGGGATAATTACGATTTTTTTTGAATCGACCTACGATTTATAAATATGTATAACCCGATTTGCAAACCGAAATGATGAATTCGATTCAAACCGGTTTACAAACCGAGTTGACAATCGGGTCCGACAATCTAAATTGTCTAATACACAGTATGGTTACCTATAGAATTTCGTATGTCAAATATAACTAAATAAATTTGGCGTCTGATCTAAAATTATATATACTTAAGTATATAGTTCAAACTGGCTTATTGTAGATGTTAACTGACCCAACTCGGTTTAGGTCTCAACTCTGTTTAACCCCGGTCGAAAAGTTGAGTCGTCACATCTCTAATCATAATAAGAAGACAAAAATCACACTTCGAGATCATATTTCAGCACGTGGGAATACGAGCACTAGATGTACTACCACTATACCACGGTCAATTAAAATTATAATACAATGCCAATGTATTAATAATTTTCTTTGGCCGGCATAGTGACGGCTACTAAGGCAGCCGTGAACAATCCGTGAACAATACAAGTATACAGACTGTGAAGTGACGCGTTTCGGAATAAGCTTCTAAGTTGCCGGTTCCAACTAAGTCGGCATAGTGGATGTGGCTACTACTTACCGTTATTAAACTCTAGTAGCAGTCCCCTCCATAAATCGCACGACAGCTTAACATCAGGCGGGTGCTGTCATATGTCGAATCACAAAAAAAATATGTTTTTTTGTTTATTACAGAGTGGAAGACATGTTACGGTGGGTTTCCGGAGTCAATAATCATGAGCGACCATTAGATTTATTACCTGAAGGTGTGTATGAATACTATTTACTTTTAGTTGTGAAACTCATTCGCGTTTCGGGCTCAGTTTAAAAGTTGCCAGACTTAAGCAGGACCGGCATGTCTGATGCGCCTGCTGGATTGCAGACAATTTGTAGTGGTAGTATAATAGAGATAGAAGAAGCATTACTAATAGATAACTGCATGAAAATATAATTAAATCATCATTTTTAGCCGGCGGCAGCGACTGGGGCAGTCGTGAACTAACTCGGTTTTTTCAGTCGTCGTCACTCTTGAATCCCCTCTTTCTTATCATCAGGCGGGTCGTGGTCAAATGTCGTGTCACAATAAAGAAAAATATCAGGCTGAAGACATCCACCTTGGCCTGTCCCTAAGAACGCCATTCTGAACGACAAGATGTCAGTTGCATCCCCCGGTTATTCGTGACTTTCACTATGTCGTCAGTTCACCTGGTGGGAGGCCTACCTGCGCTGCGTCTTCCGATTCGTGGTCTCCACTCTAAAACCTTTCTTTCTTCCCCATTGGTTGTCGGTTCTTCGAGCGATGTAACAAGCGTGGCGCATGGCAACTCACTAGTCCGCTAGGCGCTACGCGTAAAGACCCGGGTTCGATTTCCGGTAGGAGTGAAGAATTGTTTCTTAACATTTATTTGTCAATATTTAATTAGTAGATTTATCTGCTTAAAAAAGAGGCAGATATTTTTCTGGGTTTGGTTGTTTAAAGAGTGATAGACAGTCATTTGCCCAGTCTGCCGATCTGGGGTAGTACCATTACATTAAAGTGTACAGACCGTAAAGTGAGTTAGTCGCGTTTCGGGGTCAGCTTCGTGGATCGTAATCCAGCTTAACAGGCGGGGTGCTGTCAAATGTCGATCCACAATAAACTTGTTTTTTGATAAACAGTAGCTCACGGCATCTAGTTCATATTAAATAATTTAGCATAAAATATAATTGTGAATAAAATATAATTTTAATTCATTAATTGTGTACGTCTATTTTTACCTACATATATGTATATACTATATACTTGTGATACTTTTTTTTTTTATTGTGACTCGACATTTGACATCGACCTGCCTGATGATAAGCAAGAGGAGATCCAAAAGTGCAGACGATTGAGACAACCGAGTTAGTACACGGCTGTCTCAGCCGCCGTCACTATGCCGGCCAAAGGTGCTTCTTCACGCATCGCTTGAAGGATCCAAGGTTATAGGAGGGAGAGAACACATGGTCTGGCAAAGCATTCCACTTATCGATTGTTCTACAAAGAAAAAATGCACCGAACTTTTTAGTTCGACTACCGATTCTGTCGACAAAATGTGAATGCTTCCCCCGACCAGTGCGGGTGTTACGGGTGTGAAAAGACGAGATAGGAACAAGGTTAAAGAGCTCCTCGGAACATTCTCCGTGGTATAGGCGATAGAGGACGCATAGAGCCGCCATGTCTCTGCGTAATTGCAGAGGCTCCAGAGTTCGCGTAACCTCTACATCACCTATGATTCGGACAGCTCGGCGCTGCAATGAATCCAGGGCATTGAGAAGATACTTGGCAGAGCCGTCCCAAAGATGCGAACAGTACTCCGCGCAAGAGAGAATTTGAGCCTTGTATAAAAACAGGCGAAGCTCTGGCGCGAAGAAGAGCCGCACCTACTTGTATGTAGTTTGTGTAATTGTAGTATATTTGCACCCTGCCCAAAATTTCTTATCATCCCAAAGGTTAGTTGTTAGAGAATGCCTAATAGGCATTAAACTCGCCTATGTACCTATTTTTATTTTATTTTATTTTGGTGCAATAAAGGATTTAAAATAAAAATTACTCTAATTTCAGTGCCAAATGCAGAACGTGCTATATCTGGTGTGGAAGTGCCCGTGAGTCCGAGCAGTAAGCCTCAAACGGGTGGTACCCAGACAATATCAGTTACATTAGTGAAAGGAGAGAAAGGACTTGGGTTCACAATAACAACCAGAGATAACCCCACTGGTGGTCATTGTCCAATTTATATTAAGAATATTTTGCCTAAGGTTTGTAAAATATTTACTTAATTTTTAAGAGACCATTTTATTAGCTTTTATGCGTCCATCGGGTGGCAAGACGACAAGCGTGGACGAACGGTTTAGCGATTGGTTTGTTGCGCGTAAAGTCCCGGGTTCGATTCCCGGTCGGAGCATATATTTGTTCCATAGCTTTTATTTGTATATTAAATATTGAAAATATTTGTTAATAAAGAAAAAAGAGATGGATGTTTGCTTCGGGTCTGGTTATCAAAGAGTGGTAGGCAAGTTAGGGGACCCCGTGGCCCGAGGACCCAGTATAATTGTACGGCAGATACGGCGGTAGCCCCGCTTAAGGAGTAAACTTCAATACAGACATATTATTGACTAATTAATTATTATTTACAGGGTGCTGCTGTGACAGACGGCCGTCTCCGTGCTGGTGATCGTTTAGTGTCAGTGAGTGGGGTGTCCGTGGCTGGTAGAACTCAGCAGCAAGTAGTCTCCTTATTGAGGAACACGCCGCCTAATGCTACTGTTGAAATTGTTGTTGAAAGACCAATGCCACATCGGACTCAGGTATCTACTATATATTTTTGTATTATGACTCGAAATATGACAGCACCCCGCCTGAGGTAACTCCTACTACAGTTAACTGTAAGTAGTAGTTACATCCACTATGCTAACCTAGTTAAAACCGGCAACTTACAAGCTGTTCCCGAAACGCGACTAAGGTCTGTATACTACTTAGTGGTGGTACTACCACAGATTGGCAGACTGGCACCACTGCTTACCACTCTTTAACAACCAGACCTGAAGCAAATTTCCAAAGATATTATAAGATTATAAATTATAAAAGATATTAAACAAATATTTGCTCCGATCAGGAATTGAACCCAGGAACCAAGGACTGGTGGATGGTAACCACTACGCCACGTCTGTCGTCAAAATTTTATATTTATTTATTGAGACTCTTCATCTGAACTAGACATCCAGTCGAAATCCATCATTATTAAGCGCAGACTTAATAATGATATTAAATATTGCAAATATTTGTTAAAAAAAAAGAGACGGATATTTGTTTCGGGTCTGGTTATCCAAGAGTAGTAGGCAGTAGTACCCAGTCTGCTGATCCGGGGTAGTACCACCACTTACATGTATACACACTGTGAAGTGATTTGATCGCGTTTCGGAATCAGCTTGTAAGTTGCCGTTTTTTTATTTTTTTTTATTTTTTTTTTATTGTGACACGACATTTGACATCAACCTGCCTGATGATAAGCAAGAGGAGATCCAAAAGTGCCGACGACTGAAACAACCGAGTTAGTACGCGGCTGTCTCACCCGCCGTCACTATGCCGGCCAAAGGTGCTTCTTCACGCATCGCTTGAAGGATCCAAGGTTATAGGAGGGAGAGAACACATGGGCTGGCAAAGCATTCCACTTGTCGATTGTTCTACAGAGAAAAGATGCACCAAACTTTTTAGTTCGACTACCGATTCTGTCGACAAAATGTGAATGCTTCCCCCGACCAGTGCGGGTGTTACGGGTGTGAAAAGACGAGATAGGAACAAGGTTAAAGAGCTCCTCGGAACATTCCCCGTGGTATAGGCGATAGAGGACGCAAAGAGCCGCCATGTCTCTGCGTAATTGCAGAGGCTCCAGAGTTCGCGTAACCTCTACATCTCCTATGATCCGGACAGCTCGGCGCTGCAATGAATCCAGGGCATTGAGAAGATACTTGGCAGAGCCGTCCCAAAGATGCGAACAGTACTCCGCGCAAGAGCGAATTTGAGCCTTGTATAAAAGCAGGCGAAGCTCTGGCGCGAAGAACCGCCGCACCTTGTTCAGGATGCCAAGTTTGCGGGAGGTGGTCTTAATAGCCCGCTCAATGTGATCCCTGTGATTCAGGTCGCTGCGAAGGGACATCCCTAAGATGTCCAGTCTGTCCGAAGTACCAAGGGAAATGTTACGAAGAGAAGGAAGGGGGATAAACGGGGATTTTTTCGTCGAGAACGCGCATCTCGTCGCCCCAATGGGTAATACAATCAAGAACCCGGTTCAGCCCCGCTACAACAGACTCTCTCATATCGGCTATCTCCTGTTTTCCTATCTCCTGTTCCAACTAGGCCGGCATAGTGGATGTGAATGCCACTCACAGTTATCGAATTGTAGTAGCAGCGGACTGCTACATGTCAGGTCCAAATAAAAATTAAAAAAAAAGACAAAGTATGATTCAGTTTACATACCGACACATAAATATATTGTTTAAATAACTTTTCAGAGAGTAGAACCTCAACAAAGTGGTGTAAAGTACATAGAAAAGGCAATAGGTTCACCTGACAGTATAGCATCAATGTTAGAACCTACGAAGGAAGTTATTGAAAATGGCCGAGTTTCAAGTATAGTGAAGGCCATCAACAATCATGGTTCAACAAATAATTCTGTCAGAGATCGCATTAGTAAGAGTTCCAGTAAAGACGAGTTGGTCGCACCTGATAGTCCGCAGAAAGAGGCTCTCAATACGTCTTCTAGTTCTGTAAGTTTTTCTTTGGTCTCGCCGTATAACAGAATGAATGTAACAAATAAAAGGTTCCAACTAGGCCGGCATAGCGGACAATCTTTAAAATCTGTTTTCGCGTCCTTATCTTCGTCTTTTAGTTTACTTTTTATTTATTGTAACTATGACTTTGCTTGATGTTATGCTGGAGTGTGGTCCATGAATAGAGGTAACCGCTACTACAGGTAATTAACTGGCAACTTACAAGCGGGTCTTGAAACGCAACTAAGTGACTAAGTGAAGGGATTCATGATCTCTATACTCGTAAGTGGTGGGACTACCCCGGATCGGCAACTGGGCAAGACTGCACGACTCGTTAGTATTTTCTTAGATTTTGTGCGAACATTGATTAATGAATTAAACAAATTTATGCGGATTTCTATCGCGCAAGTGTATTTTTGCGGCTTACTATCGCATCAACCAATAGGACGACCAACACCTCAGTCTCTCCGTGACCACGATGGCTGCAAAGCTCTGAAACGTCGGAATAATAAAAAAATGTGAAATCAATAACCAAAATAAACGCGATAGTAAGCCGTATAAATTTCTTTTATTCATTTACCACAATTTAATTAATAATGTCTCTGTCTATGCCCGTGGGAAAAAGGCGTGACAATTTGATTGATTGATTGATAATTAATATATTTTGTTCAATTTTCAGGTTTTAAGTGGTCGCAATAGATTAATACTCCGTCTAGACGTGCCGGTCCACGATTCGGAGAAGGCTGGCTTAGGTATTAGTGTTAAAGGGAAAGTCACTGTTGGTACTGATCCTCAAGACCTGGGCATATTCATTAAGTCTGTGTTACATGGCGGTGCAGCTTCCAGGGATGGACGGTGAGATTTTTTCCATTCCTTTACTAAGCTACTAAAGTGCTTGTATCATAAAAACAGAATAACCAAAGTATCAAAGATACATTAGTACCGGCAAGTGGTTTTGAACAATTGCTCTTGGTTCGCGTAACCATTACACTACTATTACACCACGGACGGTCATGGAAACGGGATGACCAAAGATACATTTTACCGGCAAGTGGATTCGAACTGGAGGTTTTCAGTTTGCGTGATCATTACCCTACTAAATACTATGCCACAGTCGCCTTTTGTTTTTTGGTTCTTTTATTATATGCATCGCTATATTGGTTAGTCATTTTTTTTTGTATAGGCGAATAATTTGCACATTATTTTTAACATAATTAAGATTTCTTTGGCCGGCATAGTAACGGCGACTGGGGCAACCGTGAGGACTCTTTTTTTACTATCGTCAGCACTCTTAAGCCTCTTCTTCCTTACCATCAGGCGGTTCGAGGTCAGATGTCGAGTCATAATAAAAAAAAGGATGGTTAGCAAAGAAAATCTATTTTATTTATTATTTTTAATATTATTACTTTTAAATTAGCAGCAAAAAAAATGAATTTCTGAAATTAAAAAAATAAAATAAGACCAAAGTACATTTGATATTATTATTTTTAGCCTACATACGAACGACCAACTCCTAAGCGTGAACGGGGTATCCCTTGTCGGCCAATCAAATGCGGAAGCAATGGAGACATTACGACGTGCCTTATTACATTCAAGACCACACGTCCATGGAAATATATCATTGACTATTGCGAGACGAACAGGTAAATGTTTTGGGATTTTAAAAATTTGAAATATTGAAAATGATATCGAGTTTTTGTGGCTTCTTAGGCCCATTTCAGTTTACAACCCTCAGACGCCGACACAATACTATTCAAATATAAAAATTATTTAATTGACGAAAGGCGTGGACGAACGGTTTAGCTATTGGTTTTTTTTTTGCGAGTCCCGGGTTCGATTCCCGGTCAGAGCAAATATTTGTTTCATAGCTTTTATTTGTAATATTTAATAATTATATTAAATATTACAAATATTAGTTAATAAAAAAATTGATATTTGCTTCGGGTCTGGTTAACAAAGAGTGGTAGGCAGTGGTACCAGTGTGCTACTTTCATTTCTCTCGCTTTCCGCACATTTATTATGCGTACTTCGAACCGCATAAAAATATTTTAAAAATAAAAAAACTTACAATATTAGTTTTAGATATTTTTTATGGGTTGCCTAGTGCCCATAACCGTAGAGCTCGTATGAAGAGAATTGTGGATGTAAGAGAAGCGGGGGAGTTATGTGAGGATCGTGGCAAGTGGCGCTCCATTGTCTCTGCCTAATCCTGTGGGGGAAAAGGCGTGACAATTTGATTGATTGATATTTCTTGACTTTTCTCTGTGGCCTATTAACTTCACTCCACCTTTACAAAGATACTAAGCATGGGCTTTAGGATTTTAGATAATATTGTTTTGTTTTTACAGCGAGTATGGACAGCCTAGCGAGGTGGAAAGACGACACGCCACCAAACGGCAACGACACGACAAACTCAAACGAAAACAACACTGTTATATACAACAACAACACAGACAAAGAAAACAACAAAATAAACATACAAATGGATAACAATTACAACCAAGTGAAACCTCCTTACAGCAACGAAAAAGAAATTAGAGGAAGCAAACGTCACGCGTCAATTGTAACCATAAATAATAACAATAGTTGGGTTTCTAGCCAATCAGAAGAGAGTAAGGGTTACTTAGAGAGGGAGAAAGAGACGCCTAGAGATAGTAAAAGAGATAGTTTCGAATGGAGTAGGCTAGATGGTTGGAATCCAGTTATAGATAGGCTGACAGGGCTGAGAAACGAAAGTTATTATATAGCGACGCAAATGGATGCACCTGTCACGAATGGCCATAGGGAATATAGGAATGCAGGACATGTTCATATGCAAAGGTCTCCGCCTCCTCATCATAATGTCATTATTGAAGAAGATTATGCTACTACCAGGTAGGTGATATTTAAATTTATAGAAAATATACTTATGATTTTTGTGATGCTATATATTTTACCTTAATTAAAGTGTATTTAAACTTATTATTATTGTACACCTCTGGGGCGTTGCTACCGCCGTATCTACCGAGCGTAAGTAAAAATTAATAAAAAAATCCCAATAATACATTTTTGAAAAACTAAAGTCACTTACAGTTATAAATGATTTAATAAATCAGTTTGCCGAAAAAAGGCAAGGAGGGTGTATATTTAATTTGAATTGTTTGTAAAAATTTTGTAAAGAGTAACAGATAGATAATTATGATAAATAATTATTTCTTTTAATTTTATGCAAACATTTTATTTTCTTTTCAAATCCTCGAACCCGGGACTTTAGGCGCAACAAACCATTCATTTACAGGACTCGCTCATAGGGATTTTACATCATCCTTATTATTGTTGTAGAAATAGTGGCTCAGCGACATCGGGTGCACCATGCGAATCTGAATCCGAATGCGGCGACGGAGCATTCTCCCGCGATGCAGTTGGCAGAAGATCAATGTCGGAGAAAAGGCACGCTGCAATGGATGCGAAAACAACAGGAACATACCATAAGATTAAAATGATGAAGCAAATTAATAATTGTAAGTAGACATTAGTTTTGTTAGATGTAACTACGGCGGCTCTGTGCGATCTCTATCGCCTATACAACGGAGAATGTTTCGAGGAGCTCTTTAACCTTGTTCCTACCTAGTCTTTACACACCCGCACAGGGCGGCGGAAGCATCCGCATTTCGTCGACCGAATCGGCAATCAAAATAAAAGGCGTCGTTTCTTTGTAAAACAATCGACGAGTGGAATGCTTTACCAGTTCATTACTCACCCAGATTTACCATATTAATTGTTCTTTGTATTAATTGGTCGGCATTGTGACGGCGACTAAAGCTCCCTTAAACTTAATCGTTTTTATCAATCGTTTGCACTTTTGGATCCTTGCTTACCATCAGGCAAGTCAAGGTCAGATGTCGAATCACAATAAAAATAATCTAAGCTAAACGTTCTTTAATATAGTAACTTGATTTGAGAGGCTATGTCACTACCGCTAGACCACGGCCGTTTAAATAATAAAGAGTTTAATTTTTTTTCAGTACAAGTTGGCCCTTCATTAGGGATGCGTAAGTCATCCAGTTTGGAATCCCTACAAACGGCTATACAAGAAAACCAAAGGAACCCTCATAAAGAACCCACCTATACACGTAAGTTATATTTTTATATTACGACTAAACTTATTTAATAAAGTTTTGTTGCTTTAAGTTTTATCATAGAAACCTGGTCAAAGTACATATTGATACCTTAAAGCAGTGTTTCCCAACCTTTTTTAGGCCATGCCCCACCTTAACATTTCTAAAATTTGTATGCCGCCCATACATCATTTTTAACCTTTAAAAATTGTTTTGTTTTCTTAAGAAATAAAATTATTACAGCATTTTTTAGGAATTTGCCATTTTTGTTAAATTTGCCACCGATATCTAGCATTGCATTGAGTCCATTTTTAAATTAAACCATTTAAAATTTAAAAAAAAACACTGCCTTAAAGCAACAGTAATTAAAAAAATATTAAGTTCGAGATAATTAGCTTTTAAACATTTCTCATTATTATAATATATAACATATATTTTTTTTTATATGTTCATAACATCTTAATATATGTATATATATACCGATTTGGATAAAACTTTGTGTATGTATATATAATAAATTATTAATTCTCTTGCAGCTCTAAAACACTGGTTAACAGACGACCAAGGGCCAGATGGTATGATCAGAGGATCCCCACAACAATCGTCTTTGTCACATAAGAAACCATCGTTATTTAAATCATTCCAATCTATGTTTAGGTGAGATTATTTTATTGTTATTTAGAGATTATTTATTATTTTATCGAATTGCCTAAATGTTTAATTTAATACCCAAAAACATAATATTCAAACATAGTATTCAACATAGTAGTACAGCATTTATACGAGCTGACGAAAATCGATTAAGAGATTCTTTCTTCTATTGTATATCATTTATTTCCTTCTTGCAACAGAATCGGTAAACCTCACAAAAAGCCAGAAGCCGAAATCTATGGCAGATCTCAACCTGGGCGGTCGTCAGAGAAATCACTATCCAGGGACGCTGTAGAACGACATTCACGTATAGAAGACAGGCATGAACGACACGAACAAAAACATAATAATCTACAACAAAGGTCAATAGACGAGTTTTAGTTTTGAGCTTATTTTTTTATAAAAAATAAAACCCAAGTGAAAGAAGCTCACACCCTATTACTATGGAAACAAAAGCTGTAGGTTTAGTTAGTTTCTTTAAAAAAAACGGGTTGCACTCCGGGAATGCCGGCAGAATTGAAGTGAATATTAACGTTGTGCATTTTTTATATTTTGGAATGGTTAGGGATTAATTTTGCACGAATTGCTTTAATTATCAGTATAAAAGTTTATTAAAAGTTTATAATTTATGTGGTAAAATACAATATTCATTTATTGCGCTATCGTACACAAACATGACAATTTATATTACAATAAAAATTTAACACTTTAGAACTATTTAGAAACAGAAGGCGCAGGCATACATTTTCGCCGCGCGGTAGAAAGAGAGGGGGATACTTCCTCTCCAACGACGCGCCGACCTTCTGTCTTACGAATTTTCACGTGTCCTGACAAGAGTTTAACATTTTTTTCCCATCACAAAAAGTGCACAACGCCGCTAAAGAAGTTTTACTTCAAAAAACTAATTTTATTTATTTCATCTCCAGGCCAGTAATACACCATTCGCGACAATCCAGTGGTGAACGGTCCAACAAATCTGATGAAAGGCAAATGTCCCCACCGTATAGAGCACCACCACCAAACGCAGTCCCTCCTTCCAAGGTATATTATAATTCTATTCATTTGGGAAAATAACAACAGAAGGCCGTGATTGCTACTTACAGTTATTGAATTGTAGTAGCAGTGACATCTATTCATGGATCGCACTACAGCTTAACATCAGGCGGTGTGCTGTCTTATGTCGAGTCAATCAATCAAATTCTCACGCCTTTTTTCCACTAGCAGAAACAATGGATCGCCACTTGCCACGATCCTGACACAACTCCCTCGCTTCCTTCACATTCACAATTCTCTTCATACAAGCGAATCATAAAAAAAGTTTTTCGCGTTCGCCATATGGCCAGCATAGTGATAGCGACGTCCTTATATTATTAGCGATTATCTGCTAAAGGTAATCGCTTCCACCAGGTAACTGTGGGTCATATGACAACGATATCTTTAGTATAATTTAGTGGAGACGTTAACCTTTAACTTTATTATAGGTACTAGACCCTGCCTGGGGACCATCAGGACATTATGCCAACTACAAAGAACTACAACATAATCTCAAGTAAGTTATATTTACTATTTTGTTTTGTTTCACGTTTATTTTGATCTTTTTTGTAAAATAGTTTTTTTTGTATATAAAAGGTTTTTTTCGTTAGGTTCGATCTTTTTCTATGATCCAAAGATGCCTCTTTGGTCTACGGTCCCAATTAAATAAATAATAAAAGTAATTAGGCGCATCTTTGTCTCTGCCCTATCACTTCGGTAAAATGGCGTGACAATTTGATTGATTGTATAAAAAAGGATTTTATTACATAAAAAATTTAATTAAATGTAATTCTTTTATTTTTTCAAATTTTAGTATCCGCCGTGAAAAGTTAAGCGAAGTTCAAATTGGTCAAATGAGGCAACAAGTAAACGCCCAGAGAGCTAAGGCTGAAGAGGAAAGGTAAATATTAACTTATTTGGGCATAAATTCTCCAAGACTTGCAATTATTGTCCAAACAATAAAATCCTATAATAAAAAAAACATCAGTCAATCAAACAATGAAAATCAAGAAGGTCATCTACTCTATTTTCTCGAGTACTCTATTCGGTCTACTCTATATCCTTTTGGCTTGAAAGTTTTTAACTATTAACAGGGTGAGGTTTTACAGTTTAAAACTATATCATCCCTCGTTGGCAATTTGTGGAATTCATGAAAAGCTTGGTTAAAATCACCAAAACGAGAATACTGATTATTTTGACGAAAGAGAGTGGTTCGACCTCATCCTGCTGTATCGTGGCAATGTTTTTTTATATATTTTATTGTGGCTCTTCATTTTAAATTAAATTAAAATTAAAAATTCTTTATTAACATCAAATTTTACATTTTAAATCTGTGAATTGAAGGTCCCTGTACTAGGTCTGCGTGAGACACTGTGTTACAGGACAACCCTATCTTTCCCTGACTTATACAGCATGTTATGAGATGTATATAAAAAAAGTACAAAAGGAGAGAAAAAAAAAACAAAACAGGAAATAACAAAAATAAAAATAAAAGATACATGCTAATCTTATATACAGTAATAAATGCTAATAAGAAAGTATGAGTATTTTACAATAGAAAATATTTATATATAATTTGTATTGTTGTGAGTGGTATTGTATTGTTGTATTTCATTTAATTACCTTTAGTAGGTTTTCTGTAGATTTGTAGTCTTTAGTATTTAACCATGTAGTAAGAGTATTTTTAAGTTTAAATGTAAGCATGGGGTATATGTTGAGTATTTGGTTTATTTTGTTATATAAGTATATTGATCTAAACTGAAACTGTCTCCCTGCAAATGCTGTTTTGATTTTATATGGATTAAGAACTAGGTCTCGTCGGCGTTTAGATGTTTTTTCAGGTGTGAATGTAGTTGTTTTATGTGTTCGTAGTATAGTCAATAATATATATGATTGTCTGACAGTAAGTAGTTTGGTAGTTGTGTATAGGTCATGGGTGGGAGAGCGATATGGTTTTGAGAATATGAGTTTTAATAGGGATCTCTGTGTTCTTTCTAACGTCAGCATTTTGGTAGTGAATGTGCCACCCCATATGGGGATACAGTAATTAAGAACAGATTGTGCGAGTGCCTTATAAGTAGAAGTTAATAGTTTCTTCGATGCCACCTGTTTTAGTTTTTTGAAGAGCCAAAATAACTTTCTGATACGCGTTGTCAAAGTGTCGATGTGCTTGTACCAGTTTAAGTTCTGATCAATGTAGACTCCTAGGTATTTGACATCATCCGCTCTATCAATAATAGGACAGGTGCAATATTTATAATCTTGTTTGCATGTGTGAGCTTTGAGAATGTGAATATTCGGAGGTTTTGTCTTTTCCGTAAGGGAGAAAGTCAAGTACCTGGTTTTCGAGACATTTAGTGAGAGTAAGTTTTGTCCCAACCATTCCTTAACATTTTTCACACACTTTTCAGCCGCCTCAAACGTCTTTTCCCATGTCTCACCTTTTATTATCAATGCTGTGTCATCTGCATAGGTGTATATATTGCAGTTATGAAGAGACAATTTGCAGAGGTCGTTAATGTATATAGCAAAGAGAGTAGGGGACAGAATACTTCCTTGTGGTACGCCATATGTCGTATATGAAGTATTACTGGTCGTATTACCTATTTTAATTTGCTGTGTGCGGTTTTTCAAATATGATTTGAACAGATCTAGGGGTATTCCTCTGATACCTATTCCATCCAATTTATTCAACAAAATAGTAAAAGAAACGGTATCAAAGGCTTTTGCCAAGTCTAAAAAGACTCCTATAGATTTTTTACCCGCGTCTATATTGCTGACAATATCATTAGTTAAGGACACTACTGCATCTTCCGTAGAGACACCAGTTCTAAAACCGAATTGATTTTTTGTTAGAATGTTATAAGTGTTTAGGTAGCTGCGCAGCCGAGTGTTAATTAGTTTTTCTAATATCTTTGAAAGGGCGGGGAGCACGGAAATAGGCCTATAATTGTTAAGGTCGTCCTTGTTACCTCCCTTGTGAATCGGGTGAACAATTGCCTTCTTATAGGAGTCTGGAAAGATGCCGCTTTCAAAAGAAAGATTGCAGATATATGTTATGTAGGGTATTAAAATGTTGCTAGATAGTTTAAGGAATTTAATCGGAATTTTGTCATAACCGGTGGCACTATCACTTGCGAAACTAAATAGTATTGATCTAACTTCATCGTTGTCAGTTTTAAGTAGCGCAAAAGAGTGTTTTATCTTAGAATCTGAATTATTAGGTGTTGATCTTTCTGTTTGTGAAATATTCTCCGCGATTATTTTTCCAACGTTTGTGAAGTGTGAGTTTATGGTGTTTATTGATTCGGTTTGAGTGGAATGTATGTTTAATAGAGCGTGTTCACAATCAGATTTAGTATTCATATTACCGAGTGCTTTAATTGTTTTCCATAGTTGTCGTGGACTTGAGGATGCCTTTTCTAGATTTTGTGCGTCATAATTCCTTTTAAGCTTTTTCAGAATTTTATTGCAGAATTTTCTATAGCGATAATATGAAATTTTTAATGTGATGTTTTCTGGATCTCGTCTTAATTTAAGGTGCATATTGTCCCTATTGCGAATGCATCTTAGAAGTCCAGGAGTAATCCATGGTTGTGTGATGCGTTTCCGGGCGGGTGAGTAGTTCATTGTTGTGTTTTTATCAATGGCTTCTGTAATGATACATCTTAGGAATTCTGATGCCTCGTTTGGTTCGGTTAATTTAAAAATATTGCTTATTTCAGAGTGTTTGATGTATGTTAGGGCTGAGTCGTAGTTAATGTTCCTTTTAAATCTAGGTGATGGTTTCCTTTTAGGATTTGTGACAATATTACAAAGTACAGGGTGGTGATCTGTGACAGTTGAAGTAAGTACTGCTATAAATACGGGTAAGCTAGTTTTGACCATGGTGTGATCCAAGCAATTACTCCCTCTTGTAGGAATCAAATGACCGGGTGATAAGCCATGTATAGCTAGTAGATCCAAGTATGCTGAGGAATTGCGATCGGTATTGTTGGGCTTTATGTCTATATTAATGTCACCTATTATTATTATATTTTTAGATTGTATAGAGAGTAATAGGTTATCAAGCGAATCTAAGAAATTGTCGGTATTTCTGTTGGATGGAGATCTATATATTCCTAAAATTGTTGTGTCGTTTGTTGTTAACATTAGACATGAAGCATCGGCCAACTTTGGTTCTTTAACTTTGTGGATAAGATTAGATTTTGCATATATGATTACGCCGTCATTTTGATTAATGCGGTACTTTGAGAGGTAGATGTCATAATTATTAATTGTTGGAGGGTTTTTGTTGTCGGAAATGCGACATTCGGTCATGATAAGAACGTCACATTCAATTCTAAAGGATGAAAGTACTGCATTAAAACTGTCCATATTATGATATATACTTCTGATATTTTGTGTAATTATTTTTAGACCATTCCTTGTGTCACCAATTTGATTAGCAACGTCTTCTGGCCTGCAATGTGTTACTTGTGCTATATCAAATTTGTCTAATTCATTAATAAGTTGAGATCTTGAATCCATTGCTGCGTATGCGAATTATTATTATACAACGTAAAATGGACTCAATGTGATTATTGTTATTATTATTTTATACGTTTATTTTTAAGTTTAGTAGCGTTGTTGTAATAAGGCATCTCTTGCTTATATCTAAGTGTTATTTTGTAGGCATATTAGATTATTGTTGTTGATTTTATTATTAATTTGATTGTATAAGTGCTGGGATGAGGACTGATTGTGATTGACGGATATGTAATTTTAGGCATAAAAGTAAAAATATAAATTGAATGGTGGATGTTAGAAAAAACGAGCGAGCTATGTCAGGAACGCACCAAGCGGCGCTCCCTTGTCCCTGCCTTTCCCTGTGGGAAGAAGGCGTGACGATTTGATTTGATAGTGTAACAATAAAATTATAAACATATATAATGCGTTAAGTACAGGAAAATCCGCTCAACAACATTATATTTTTAACATTTCTATTATATAATTTTACTTAAAATATAAAGCATTGGAAAAAAAAAGGAACCACTTTTCCCTGAGTAAAAATTTTGTCCAAGTAATGTTTGCGTGAACTGTGTTAACTACATTAAAATAGACTGTTTTGAATTGAACATCGAGTGAGTAATATACCTTATACAAAAGAAACCTGTTTGCAAGTCGCATGCATTTCGTGCCTACCTTCTTTTCAGTGGCGAGAAACGATAGTTTGCCGTGAAATGGTCACGATTGATGCAAAATGAAATATTAAATTATTACTGAATACTTATAACTAAATAGTTACGAGAGGATGTTAAAATAAATAAGTACTTAAAGTAAATGTACAGTAGTTTTTGTGTTCGTATGTGATGGTGTGTATGTGGGTGTGTATGTGGGTGTGTTCGAGTGTGTGTGTGTGTGTGTGTGTGTGTGTGTGTGTGTGTGTGTGTGTGAGTGTGTGCGTTTGTGAGTGTGTTTGTGTGTGTGTGTGTTTGTGTGTGTGTGTGTTTATAAGTTTTATGTTTTCCTAAAATAATAACAATATTACATACGTATCCAGAAGTAAAGAGAGAGAAAAAAAACAAAAGAGAAAGATGAGCTAAGTGTAAGTTAGAATTCGCCTCCAAGTTTTTCAATCTGCGTCTCACTTCGAATGTTTATTGTTGATGTATTTCATATATCAGTACTTTGTACCTGATGTTAAGCTGGATGCACTGGATGTTCAATAATAGAGGTTATTTACTTACATCCACTATGCCGGCTTAGCTGAACCGGCAAATTACAAACGCGACTAACGGTCTGTATACTTGTAAGTAGTGGTACTACTCCAGATCGGCAGAAATAGCTGATAGTGAGCTGGCATATTGTCGGCGACTGAGGCAAGTAAAATGAAACGGTTGTGTCAGTCGTCAGCGCTCTTGAGCCTCCTCTTGCTTACTATCAAGCTAGGTCAGATTTCTCGTTTATATATTATATTTTTTTTAATTCAAAACTTGCTGAAGTAACATGTAAATGAACTTTATTGTTTTCTTTTATGCATTACGGGTTTGGGACGGTAAGAAGATATCTATGTTTTGTGATGTCTATTTAGTATTAGAAAATATCAAGAGGTATTGCTAAATAATTTTAGATGATGAAATTATAAAATATCAAATTTAGTGATATCAGTATAAAATATCAGCAAGTAATTTATTTAGTCACGTTTTGGGATCAGCTTGTAAATTGCCGGTTCCAACTAGACCGGCATAATGGATAAGACTGCTACTTACACTTATTGAATTGTAACAGTGACATCCATTCATGGAACGCACTGCAGCTTAACATCAAACGGGGTGATATCATATGTCGAGTCACAATAAAAACAAAACTGTCTACCTATAGATGGGGAACGAGTTAAATGCATTCGGGGGCTGAGGTGCGGCGGGGCGTCAATCGACCCCCACCCGTATCTTAGTGGCCGCTATTAGTGACGCGCATAGCTTAGCTCATAGCACTTAATATCAATAAAAACGTGTCCATATTTTCTTAATTTAATTATTAAAAAAATAATGAGTTAATTGAATAAAAGAGAGTCGTCATCCGTAGTCAGGCTAGAATCATTATTAGAAACGTGATTAAAATGTGTGAAAAAGAATAAAACTACTCCCAAATTTAATTAATATATAAATTATCAAAAAATGTTGCTTTCCAATGTTTATGCTTTAATTTAATACACATTTAAAATTTTTAATAACTAAATCTATTTGCGTTTTAAGGAAATTGTGTGTTCATCGTTATCGACTTTTTGCATTTTACTTCACTATTCATAATAGACACGTGACCATGACGTCACAAATGCATTCCTAGCTCGTTCCCTTACAGTACTAGTTTATAATTTCATAAATGTTTGATATACTAATAATTATTATTTATTTCTAGTCGTCGCGTCGCAGTGGGTGGCTACCACTCTCAGCGGTCTTGTAGGGATGTACCACCGCGACCACAATCCAATTATTATGAATACGAAAGCGCACCACCGAGGAGACCAGGAAAATTGTCACATTATCACTGAGAAACGAGGAAGTAAACTTTGTGTAAATTCAATACGTAAATCACCCTTTAAAGACCAGGGATAAAGCTCAATCTACACTTAAGAACGACAACAAACGTTAAATCCCATATATTTTTTTTATTGTGACACGACATTTGACCCCGACCCGCCTGATGATAAGCAAGAATAGATCCAAGAGTGACGACGACTGAAACAACTGAGTTAGTTCACGGCTGCTTCTTCACGCATCTTATATCGATTATCGAAAGATGTTTTTGGTCCGCATAGTGACGGCGACTGAGACTGAGTAAATAAATTGTCGGTTGGCGGCGCTCTTGCTTACCATCAAGCAAGCTGAGGTTAGATATCAGGTCTCAATAAACCTTGTCGAAGTTAGATTTCGGGTCTCGGGTTTTGGCCTACGGTTCTATGTTGCTTTTGGGGAAGATAGTTTTTTGTTTCATGTTATTTAACTCAAAAAAGGGTCAAGAATGGGTTAGGGTGAATTGTATATTTTTTACGCTTAAATGACGTAATAATTTTAGTAACTACTTAAGTTGGTACCCTAAATATAATTTTAAATTTTACATATTTTTATATTTTAAAATGGGACCAAATTCCAATCCCAGTTAATGAAACTACTGTGAATTTAGTATTAGTAACTATGTAATTGTCAATTGTTTTAATTTTAGGCGATTTATATTCAAAATTAGAATATATGTATGTATAGCTTGTCTAACTATAAATGACGCGCCCCTCCACTTTATTAGTTTATTTAAATGTGTGAATGTAAATATTTCTAACTATACTTTATCAGCGTGCTTCTCTTTTTGTGTTTAACCAGCAACTGAATGACTAATTCCAATTGCATTTTCGGTGCATTCATATTTTATGTTTTCTCGTGTGCGCAAATACGGTGGAGGGGCGCGTCATTTCGGCTTAGACATACTATAAACGGGTCTCGATACCAACGGTCCTTGGGTTGCAAGGCCCGTTGCCATCGAGTTTTAATAACATTGTTTATTATCGACGTAAGAAACGTTTTAAGTTTTAACCCGTTCTAATTATGAATATTAATCGAATTTTGAATTGACATTAAAATATGAAAATGGCCTTCTATTTATAGGAAATAATATTAAAATAAAGTGATCAAAAATGTTTTAAGTATTTTTTTTGTAGTTAAATATTTATAGAAATTATAAAAAAAGACAACTAATAAATAAATATATTCAATAAAATTTAAATCACAATTACACTAGTAGTATTCTCCTATTAGAAAGACAAAAAAAACATATTTATATTAAATTTATTGCACAATTTTATATTATAATCTTTGTAGTTTCTTGCAATGATTGGCTAAGTGCAATTAATAAATATAAAGTAAATGTAATTCGATTACTAAAACGAATAAAGACTGTCAGTCTATTTCACACTAAAGTGCCATTTTTTATGTATTTTAAACAATTTTAAGAGTATTGATTTATTGGCCAACTTTTCCTTTTTAGACAACTTTGTTGTCATAAATATTCATATGCAACCAGGGTTAATGATACAAGCCTAGTAAAATATGATAAAATTACATTAAAATTTCAGCGTGCCTTACGTCAAATTGACTTTTACTTATAAGATTTGACATAAATTTGGTGTGTTATAGAATCAGAGATTACTATGGGCACATAATTTATACAAGGCATAAATGAATAATAAAGTAAATAGAAAAAGTAAAAATTATTAATGAAAATTGAACTTACAACCTTTACGCGCCCAACGGGAGTGCGACCAAACTGGGCACGTGATTTATGCATATTGTAATATTTTTATAATAATTTTACATACTTTTTCTTATAATAAATTTGTATACCTCAACAACAAAAATTATCAACTAAAACATTCCTACATTAATCTACTTAAGCATGTCACGAAAGCTTTAAAATTAGATGTAATTTGTAGGTAAGTTTAAAATTAAGAATAGAAATATATTTATCTAAAATATGCGTTTTCATAATGTAATAAAAATCCATTTTAATTAAATATCAAAATTCTTATGAAAGGTTAGACTCCGAATATAACATATGTATGTAGTTTAAATAAATTAGAACTAAATAAAAAAATAAGTACCTATGGTTATCTTATTTCACTAGAGCGTTGTCAAATTAAAAATTTAATATAAAAAGTTCATATATTTGAAGTCACTCTAAACTTAATCAAATAGCTATCGACTAAAAATGCACCGATATCGATGTGACAAACACCAATAACCAATTTGATTGGCTCGTTTTCAACAAAGAGCAGGCAGGCACGGTTCGAACCTTGAATAAAGGTTGCTATAATATGTCAAGCCAAAATTAAAAAAATATGTATAACATAATATTTTTATTGGTTATATTTTTTAATCTGGTAACATTTATTCTCACTTAGCTTTTAATGCCATCTTGTGGTATTTTTTTAAATCATCTAATGAACTCTTTCAATATGCGGTCTGGCATCTTGTGTAATTGTGGACTTTTTAACAAGTCCTAAAAATGAACTTATTGCAGTATTTTTATTCTTAGATTTATTACAAACATGGTTAACGAAATAAAAGATTCTTGCTGCTTACTATAGCGTTAATTTTGATTATTTTAGTCCGACGTTTCGAAGGCCTTACGTCTATCTTGGTCGCGGGGAGACGTAGTGAGCCGCAGAAATCATTCATATCAAATTAAAAATAGGTTTTTTGATTTGACAACGACAATAACAGGGTTAAAATAATTACTGTATTTATAATCGAAATCAATTTTTTGTAGCTATTCTATTTTTATATTCCTAACTATTACCTATGACGTACTTTGTGTATTAGAGCGTTTTTTTTAAATATTTATGCAAGGATTTTCCCATTTTTTGTGATGCCCGAGTTTTTGTAAGATAGTCTGCTAGCGATCAATCTAGATTACTTTTTTTCAATACCTATGTGAAATAATTCTGTTTAAAAGTACTTTTTTATAAATAATTGTATAGTTATGTTAAACTAGGTGAAAGCTTCGAAGTTATTCTAGTTAAGGGAGTTTTCGATTGTCAATACTATTAGCTAGTTTTTCGTCAAACTCTTGGGATGTCATTCCTACAGGGATATGCAGTGATAATAACTCTTCACACCTCGTAATGTAGCTTCTGATGTGACAGACGTGGCGCTATGGTCTGAACACCAGTTCGTTAGGCGTAAAACCCGGGTTGGATTCCCGGCCGGAGCTAAGATTAGTTCCATAGCTTTTATTTGTAATATTTAATAATTAGATTGAATATTACAAATATCTGTTATTAAAAAAATATTTGTTTGTTGGTACTGAGAGTTGTAGCTCTATTTGTGATACTTTAGCCGTTTTTATTAATCTAATAGTATATTATATTGCACAAGGTTCCAAATTATTTTGAATGGTGAATTTTGTTTTATTTATTTATTTAAAAAACTTTTTTGCACATATGACAATGCTGAGTCACAATAATAATTAATATATTATACATCATATACGTCACTTTACACGATCCCTACACAAATCCTAATTTCATGGTAATACAATCTGTATGACCATAATTTACGTAAAATTCGAAGCTTCTTTTTAGTTTAACAGAACTGTTCCTAATTACGCCATCGATTAAATGGCGTCGCTTTTTCGTTTAATTTTTTTGTGAGCTGAATACGTTTAATGTATTTTTAGTCTTTTAATAGTGCTATTTGTTAAATTGCTAAAGACACGAATGACGTAAATTATTATTTTTTATTAATGTATTGTTAATTTATTCACGCCTATTGTTTTCAACGTGCACAGGCAGATATGGTAGACATTCGTGAATTTACTTGTTTAACAAAATATATCGATGCTTGAATTTTGTACGCGAAGTGGGTGAAATATAAAAAAATATTCTGTTGACAATACGTTGAGACACCATTGTGGTTTTATATTGTTGCTTGACATAAGTGGGATGCTTTGCCTTCAAGTGGATCCTTCAAGCGATGCGTGAAAATTCACCTTTGGCCGGCATAGTGACGGCGACTAAGGCAGCCGTGAACTGATACGGTTTTTTCAGTCGTCACTCTTGACCTCCTCCTGCTTATCATTGGGCAGGTCGAGGTTTAAATCACAATAAAAAGAAACACATGAGACAGCATTCCGCCATATATATATATATATATATATATATATATATATTTACAAAAATTGGACTTATAGTAAATATTTTTTTAATGCCATAGTTGCAGAGTGGGGTTCGCTTTAATCTCTTTTTTCATTTCAAGCATCAATATATTTATTGTTAATATGTTATGTTTTTGTGCATTTTACAGTGCACATATAAGTTTTGTAAATATTTTTTTAAAATTAAAAATAATAAATATATTGTACATATTTTTTTTATTACTTAGACATTATTAAATTGAATATTGGCCATGTGTACCTTAATGAATAAACAATTCATCCAATGTATACCTATTTTTGAAGTTTTATTTCTAACGCATAAGTGTTAACCTATAGTATAGCTGCCTACACATCCTAACTAATGTTACAATTTTCTTTTTATTGTGTGCCTCCACTCAATAAAAAAGTGCCTCCATTTATACGATCCATAAATGGAGGCATTGGTGACGACAGACGTGGCGCACACCAATGCCCAATACATTATGCCGACCAAAATACAGTGAAATTGCGCCGTGGTCGTGAGTGACCAATCAACGTAGTTAACCTATTGATTTGTTTACGAAGATGTCAAAATATCAGTTCGTCATTTCGCAGTCGTGTAGTCGTGCAGTCGTGTTATTTCTCAGTAGGTATAGTCAGGGCCGTCTTTACCCGGGGGTTCAAGGGGTGCAGTGCACCCGGGCGCAGAGTCTTAGGGGGCGCATGCCTACCGCCATAAATTTCGATAGGTACCTACTACACTGAGACCATGCGAGCGGAGCCTTGGCTTTCGCACCCCGGCGCTGAATATGCTTAAGACGGCCCTGGGTATAGTCGTATAATGCCCATTGATAGGGATTGTTAGACATGTGATACTTTTTAGTCTAATTTTTCCCATTGCAGTGTCTAATAGGGAAAATTAGTCATTTTTGCGTTTTCGCGGTTTTTATTCCAGAAATCCCCATTGAATATACATTATCAAATATTAATGTTTTATTTTTTCTTTAGTTAACGTTTTGTGTTTTTTAATGTTATATCAATCAATAAAATTGTCACGTCTTTCTCCCACAGCACAATGGAGCGCCACTTGTCACGATCCTGACACAACTCCAATATGATTTTAGCCATATGATTGCCTTCTGATTTTTGTTTGTGATCTGTTTTTATAATTCAATTCAATCGTGTTAATAAAAAAATATATTTGAAAGTAAACTTTTTAATTTACACATTTCGATAAATGATTGAACAAATAAGAGCTTAATAACAATACTAGTTTTTTATTTTCATAATATACATAAATATAATGGGAATATCTGCAATAAAAACTCCAAAAACGCTATACATTAAACAAGGAAAACAATAAAACATCTATTCTAAAATACGCGAAAACGCAAGAAAAAGTCTAATTATCCCCATTGAAGTGTCTAATGGGGGTAAGGATAGTTAGACTAAAAAGTATCACCAATCTAATAATCCCCATCAATGGGGATTATTGGACCATACATATTAAGAGAATCGGGGCCCTGCTGTCTGTTGCCGGTCTATCATCATTAATTGCGTAGCGAGGTACAGGAAGAACGACCTACTGAATATAGTATCGCTGGGAAAATCCTATGTGGTGGACTAATTAAATGCTAAAATTAACGTTAAGAACTGGTATTGGATGTAAAATGTATTTCTGACCACAACTAGTTTTAAGACACAGTTTTGCGCATCCTAATTACGTAAACTAATTAGGTAAACATGCTTTAAAAACATTAAAGGTAAAAAATATGTGGATGTTATTAATATTTTATTGCATTTTTATTGGGGCGAGTTTTTACCTCTGATGCCAATTATGTTATCCAGTTAAGGGTTGAATTACTTTTTCGGTCACACGTAAGTCAACATATTTCAAGACGGACTATAGCAGATCTGTATTGCTATTAAATATAATATCAACGCAAGAGTTAACCTTGCCAGAACAATGTAACTACAAATGAAAGCATAGTAATGCATTCGTGTAATGGAAAACTATTACCTACGTATTATTTATTATTATTATTGTAATATGCTTAAGCGAGGTCGTCGATCGCGTGTTTTCACTCATGGTTTTGAGGCCGATAAGTCAATTGTCACTAAGGGCTCCTAAACTCAATTTTAATAAAGAACAGCGATTTGCTCCTTCAAACGTAATTAGTAATTTATACGAAACTTTATGAATAGTCAAATGTCGAAACGGCCATCATGACGACAGGCGTGGACGAACGGTTTAACGATTGGTTTGTTGCGCGTAAAGTCCCGGGTTCGATTCCCGGTCGGAGCAAATATTTGTTTCATAGCTTTTATTTGTAATCTTTAATAATATATTAAATATTGCAAATATTTGTTAATAAAAAAAGAGATATATTTTGCTTCGGGTCTGGTTATCAATGGTACCCAGTCTGCCGATCCGGGGTAGTACTAGTACCACCACTTACAAGTATACAGACCGTGAAGGGATTTGGTCGCGTTTCGGGATCAGCTTGTAAGTTGCCGGTTCCAACCAGGCCAGCATGTGATTGCTACTTACAGTTATTGAATTGTAATAGCAGGGACGTCCTTTCATGGACCACACTCCACCTTAACATCAAGCGGGGTGCTGTCATATGTGAGACACAATAAAAAAAAGCATGTCGCTAGTATAATGCGCCACAGGGTTTACTGTTAGGTTACGGTCGGAGGGTGGCATGTGTACGAAACTACGAAAACAAGGGAGGGCACAGCTCTAGGTATTAACACACCCAGTTAAGCGCCTGTTGTGTTATGGTACCTAAGTAGGTAGGCACAATTTTAAAATAATAATTTATATAATCACAATATTTATTTTTTAAGATTTATTTTATTACATTGATGTTCACTTATTTTTTTTGGCTGCCATAGTGACGGCGACCAAGCACTGAGTCGGATTTTTTAGTCGTCGGCACTCTTGGACCTCCTTTTGCTCACTATCAGGCAAGTATGAGATGTTGAGACACAATAAAAAACGTACTGAAGGAATTGAGGCGTGACAAATGGTGATAAAGATGATAATTGTTGATTCAATTAGTCGATTTTGTAAGTAATTTTCCATTTGTTCCAAGAAATTAACAATCATTATTCAGTCTTGGTATTTCCCAAGTCGAGAGAATGGTTTGCTCTCAAAGGATTCTTTTTATAAAAACGATCAATCTATTCTAAAAATAGCAACTAATTTAAGCGTCGGAGGTTGTCGTTTCTATTTTAAGCCATGTAGTTCAAAAGTGTTTTGTGGAAATATTTACTGCATCTATTGAATTAGATAATAAATTAGGCTGTATAAATTAGATCTGTAAACAAAATACATTTTATACAGGAATGGCAAATTGGTTAGTACCGGTCCGTTACACGTAAAGTTGAGTTTGATTCCCGATGGGAGCAAAGATTTGTCACATAGCTTTTATTTGTAATTTTTAAATTGAATATCACAATTTTCATTAATTACCTACCACAATGTGGTAGGTAATTTGTTAATAAAAAAAGAGGCAGATATTTGTCTGTATATCCGTGTCTGGTTTTCTAAGAGTTGTAGGTAATGGGTGCCTAGTCTGAAGATCCGGATTATTACCACCACAGACTGTGTCGTAAAGTGACTTAGTCGCGTTTTGGAATTACTTTGTGAGTTGCCGTTTCCAAATCGGCCGGCATTTTGAATGCTACTGCTACTTACAGTAGTTAACTGTAGTAGCAATCGCCTTTATTCTTGGACCGCACTTCAGCTTAACGTCGTGCCGAGCCTCAATATTAAAATATAACTGCGAAAAGTTTACTGCTAGCGTGTGCCCAATTCTGCCGATACTATACCGTTCCTTATAAATAAAAATGAGCGATAACTCTGCTGCAGTTATCAACCTTCTGTTCTGTCGATACAAATTAATGGTACCCAAGATCTGATAATATTTCCTTATTTCTATAGTAATTTTATTAAAGCGAGTAAAATAATAATTAAAAAAAAGATTACAATATTATGAGGAACATTTCTGAGTAATAATATTCGCAGAAGCTATTTATTTATAAATAACCATAATTTTGTGAAGGAAACAAGGGGATTTACATTTCTGTATATAATTTAATAATTGTATAATTAATTAGTTTACAGCGAATGGCTCGTAAACAGTTATTTTCTTTCATGGGCGTCACACACAGGTAAGATACCCTTTAGACGCCCAATGGCGGAACATAACAATAGTGAAGTAGCAAAATACAGGCCATGGGTTAACACACCAGTTCGTTGCGCGTAAAGTACCGGGTTCGATACCTGGTCGGAGCAAATATTTGTTTCATACCTCTTATTTTTTTAATTAGATTGAAAATTACAATAAGAGTGGTAGGCAGTGGTGCCCAGTCTGCCATTCCGCTGTAGTACCACCATTTTCAAGACTGTGAAGTGACTTAGCCGCGTTTCAAGATCAACTTATAAATTTCCGGTTTTAACTAGACAGGCATGGTGGCATGTGACTTTTACTTACAGTTATTTAACTGTAGTAACAATCGTCTCCATTCATGGAACGCATGCCTACATGACATTAGACGGAGTGCTGTCATATTTTTTAGTCGAGCCACAAAAACATTGTATTTGCCAAAAATCGACTGTTTGATTTAACAACTACTACTAGTGTATTCTTTACGTATTCTCAATCGACACTATACTAAATTTAAAGTATACATTAGCCTGGAGTACTTTTTCCTAAGAAATGTATACTCTAAGATACTAAACATGCTTGTATCATAGAAACAGGGAAATCAAAAAAAACATTGGTGTTAAACCGGAAGCTCTTGGTTTGCGAGTCCATTTATCTACCACTTGACCATGGTTATCTAAATATGATTTTGGGATATGATTTTAAATCGCCCGCGAAGAAGCGATTATGTATTTATTATATGATCTTTTTATAATACATTTTTTTTACTACTTTAGTTATAAGCGCAAATATGTTAAATAAATTATATAAATTATTTCTGCATCCTCATTTATTTTTACTCAAATTTTCAAATTCTTTAATATTTATTTTGTTACATTAAGTGGAGTCTATTATGTAGTCTGTGCGTCCACTTAATTGTCGAGCGACGGTACAAGATTGCTATATTTCTTAAAGCCACCGCACCGCAAGCGTCAAACCCATGACGTCCACAATGACGCAGTTTGAGGGAAAACCACAACTCACGAGGTTAATCGGATAGATCCTAATCGAAATACCCTTAGTATAGAAACCGCAGAACAATATTACATATATTTTGATTAAAGATTCTTGTGAATGTCAAGAGTAAATTATGTTCATATATAGTGTTTTAACTTGAAAAGATACGTAAATACTATGCGCCTTGTAAACATAATATAATAAACACATACATAACGCCTTGTAAGCAGAATAACATTTTTTCTTAAAAAAAAGTAAGTCTTTACACCCTGGCTACCTCATAAATTAGCGCATATTTAGTCTACACTGTGATTTTGAGAAGAAAATAAGAATACGTTTTCAAAATAATACAGAAAAACACTGGACTCGCCTAGCGAGTTCCTGGCACCTTTGTGACATTTAGGTGGAATCGCTAGGCGAGTCGCCGGCACGGACCGTCTTAAGTATAACTAGAATCTTTATTTAAGAGATCTATAACTAATAGGCAGCACTGACTTATAATGCTAATTCAGAACTGTATTTGGAGCCTCCACACTATAGATTTAAAATATTCAACTCGACAGTATTGCGATTTTTCCGTACTAAACAGTATTTCTTCGCATTTTTACCGACTATACTTGCACAAACATAGTGGTATTGTTCATCGTCATCATCATCGAATTTTCGTCAAAAAGCCCGCAAAGTTCCATTTGTTAACGCGCGTCATTTAGTTTTTATTCAATTGTTTTTAACTTAAACTAATTACTACATTCTTTGTTGAAATAAATTTATTTGTTGGCAATATTTTTTTCCCCAATTTGTTTTTCTTTTTTTTTATTTGAAAAATAATTAGGGGAGGCTTCTTTGTTTTTCACACCTGGGCTAACTGGATCTGTAAAAGCCAAATTGGTTATGAGTGTTTTTAATAAATAAAATCTACTGTACATTTTTACAGAATATATATAAGCTATGGTTACAAAATTTAACAATATAGATATACGTATTACGTATATCTTTTACCAGCCCACTAGACCACGGTCGCCCTAATATAAATTTAGAGTGTGCGGTTCATTTATGAGTGTTTTGGTCTGTGTGTGTATGATTTAATCAAATTAAATCAAATCCTCAAGGATAGGTAGAGAGACAAAGGAGAGTTGTCTACCACGATCCTGACACAACTTTCACGCTTCCCTCACATCTAGAAATATCTAATTTCAATTTTATATTTTAATAGTGAAACTTTTTAAAAATAACAATCAAACTACACACTTAAATAAATTATGAGAACGTCAAACAAATGGCTATGAAACAAAAAAAATGCTATAAATTGCGTTAATAACATTACAACGCAATTTGTAGCACTTTGTGTAAATACAACATGCTTTATTCTTAAACAGTGACAAAAATAATCTAGAAAGACCATTGAATTATTAAGTACCTACTATCGTACTCAATGGAAAAGACGTACTTATATCGAATATGGTGTCGGCAATCGGCAATATTCTAAATGTGAAAAGGTATTTATGCAACAATTGACTAAATTCAGTACCCTATTTGTCATCAATTCCAACGGAACTTTTTTCATCCTCCAGCGATATACTCTTCCCCGTACCCAGGCATTACATAAATAATAAATTAATAAAATATATAGTTTTTTCTAAGGTTTCGCGCGGATTGCAATGGATTATTTTTTCAGCTTTATAGGTTTATTTTTATTATGAATTGACTTCTCAACGAGCGTTGCTTTAATGCCCGTTGAAGCAATGTGGTCGTGAAATTTATGAGTTTTGAAACCATACCCAATGTTTTCTATAGTCTTTTTAGTCTTTATAATTTTCGTCTTAGATCATAAGTTAAAGAAGAGATAGCTGCCCCAATCCAAAAAGCATATGCTTGACATCTGTTACGAATCATAATTATATAATTCATTTTAACATACACATCAAAATGCCCGGAAAAATAATAATAAATAAGTTACATTGATGTTAGAGGTGTCAATCATGCTTCTTGGATTGTCGTGCTAGAAGGCCTAAACTAACACATAGGCTATATTTAATTAAAGAATTGATTGAGAATACAACAAAAAAAAATACCATTACAGAATGGTGCTTTCTTTTAAATGGTTTCTGGGCTGTCATCTATTTTTGGACCTGAAAAAAGCTGTTCAATCAGGCTCCAATGATCCGCCGTCCAATGATGCTGCTGGGGCGACGCAGTTGTTATTCGCAGGAAAACTACGGGTAGCAACTAATTTTAATATCCTAAAACGCAATATGTTAGAGCAGAGAAGAAACAAAACGACAATTGTCTAGCCTAGCCTAACTGGCTAAAAACTGCTTCTTCCTTATTAGATTAATTACCACGTCCTTCCTGCACGCGACACAACGCTTGACTCCACATGTTATTGGGAAATGATGTCAAATCAATCAGAAAAGACACGGCCAGATCAATTAATTCACAAATTAAAGAAACATACCTATAAACATCGATTACTTGCGTAGATTACTTGCGTATAGCTATTTAGTACGATTACCGCTGCTATGTATACCTACTTCAGCACGCAATACTTTACCTACTTTTAGTGAAATAACTGGATATTTTGTTTTGTTATTAGATTTAGCTAAATAACAAATGTTATATTATGTGCGCCTATAATAAAATATAAAATAATAACAAATAATTTTAAATTTAGTTTAATCAATATATTTAACTAATTATCTAAACATGTTTTTGAGATTTGAAATAATGTTTAGATGATAATAAGTTATTAAGGAATAATGTTACCGGGATTGTTAATTTCTTTAATTTAATGTTTCGTTCAAACAATTACCTTATAAGACAATAACAATCCTTGAGTAATTAAAGCAAATGTTTACTCATGTATATTTCTGGCATTGTATTGTTTTGCAAATGGCGAACCATTAACGTTAGATAACATTATATGTTCTGTACATTTTCCATATTTGTAGACATAAGTAGTTCTGAAGAAATCGCGTCCAGACAGCGAAAGCGAGTCACGAGGCGTATACCGCTTGACCATTTCTAGGGCGCATTTTGCGCTTGTTGCGCACGCGCAGCCTCGCGTGTCACTCGCTTGCACCAGTCAACACCACCACTCGCAACAGTGGGAGTAGAGACCGCTCCGCCCGTCTTTGTCATTCAGTTCAACAGCGTTGCGCGACTGATGATCACGGACCGTCTCTCCATCGTAAACTACCCACAAAACAAAAGTTTCCAAGGCAGTTTTAATTGACCAAGTTAAGTGTGTGATTTTAACAGTGTTAAACGTTATTTAGTGGTTTGTGAGTGCGCGGGTGTTTGTACAAATCGAGCGAAAGCGGTCGAACGAGCCGCCACAGCCGGACCACGGAATTTGGCCGAACGGGTGTTTTCCTAGCGTATGTCGCAATGGAATTAAGTGTTAATATGTTGAAATCTGGTTTATGAGGAGCGCGGCGAGCGTGCTCATGTACCAGCACAACCTTATGTAAGAGCCACCCGAACTGAACAACATCAAGTATGTATTATTTTAATGTATTATTTCTTTGGTAATTAGATGAATGGCAGCCGCCCGTCAGAAGTAGGTTTAGAAACAGCTTCCTGCTCAGATACGTATCTTATAATTAACTGTTTCCGCACATACGCGTAAACTGTTTGTAACTACTGCAACAACTATCCAATAACATTGCAAAAGACGATCTAAGTATACCGTTATCCAAGACAAACAGTTTTTAAACACATAGGTGATGTTAAAACTTGATTAGCAAAGATTAATTAGAACATGTAACAATATTGAACACACGTGCGTAAATTTTACATAATCATAATGGTACAAACGGAATCGTGTTACAAAGTTTTATTATCGATCGACGTATTGTTTTACGGCTACTCGTATCTCCATCGAACTATAACAGCCGATCTAATGACAGTGTGAGTTCTATCAAGCTAATACAAATATTTTTATTTATCTTAGAAAGCTGGCCTTTTGTTTCTTTGCCTTATGTTTTTTCTCAGTTTTTACCATTAATTTCTTAGATTCTTTTCAAAATATAAATAAATATATGTGGACTGAGTAATATTGGACCTCCACCGAGGCAAAAAATAGATACTGTACTTTTTTAAATTGTTATTGTTTGAAATAATTATTTAATAAAATAATTATGTTAAATTTTGTTTTTATTTAATATATGACATTATTTCTTAACATACAGTTTTATTAACTTTTTTTTTTATTGTGACTCGACATATGACAGCACCCCGCTTGATGTTAAGCCAAAGTGTGGTCCATGAATGAATGTCACTGCTACTACAATTCAATAACTGTGAGTAGCAATCACATCCACTATGCCGGCCTAGATGGAACCGGCAACTTACAAGCTGATTCCGAAACGTGACCAAATCACTTCACGGTCTGTATACTTGTAAGTGGTGGTACTACCCGGGATCGGCAGACTGGGTACCACTGCCTACCACTCTTTGATAACTAGGTATATATGTATAAAATATATTATATGCACAGAAATGTATTAATATTTTGTTTTTTGATCAACGCATGTATAGCTTGTCTAACTATAAATGACGCGTCCCTCCACTTTTTTTAGTATATTTAAATGTGTGAATACAAATATTACTAACTATATTACTATACTTTATCATTGTGCTCCTCCTTTTGTATCTAACCATCAACTGAATGACCAATTACAATTGCATTTCCGGTGTGTTGCATCCATATTTACCAGTCGCACGTATGCTTAAATGCAATGGAGGGGCGCGTCATTTCAGCTTAGACAGACTCTACGCCTATAATTTAATAGACAATAAATATAGACTCTGGAATGACAATGACATGCCCTCTGAAATTCGCGGATCCTTTAAAATTCTCCTTAGGAATCTTTTAGATTATAAAAAGACAAATAGACAATAATAAAAAGATAAAGAAAACAAAATTCAAGACAAATTGTCACTCCTATTACCCACAGCGATAGGCAGAGACAAAGAGCGCCACTTGCAACGATCCTGACACAACTTCCTCGCTTCCACAATAAATATGGGGATGTAATCTAGCTGTAAGTCTATGAATAACAATCAATCAAATTTTTACGTCTTCAATATTTATATATGTATATTTAGGATATTGCATAGGTACACGTTGCATAAGTTATGGCTAGTTGTTAATGACAATTCCTTATTTTTCTAGCTTTCGCGGAAGTATTGGCCTCGTGCCAGTCTCTTTGACTAATGTTTGTTTACAAAATATTAGGTTTTCTAGTACAAATAGAAACTATTGTTAGACTTATTGCGAGGTATTCACCCACAACTGGCTGCTTACATTACTCTGTTAGTTTATTGACGACTCTACAATTATTATTATTATCTTCTTTTTTTTAGTTTATGGCTATAGTATTTAACTTGCCAGTGTCAAAGTAAAAATATTGGTTCAATGTTAAAACATTGTCCATTAAATATGAAGATGAACTACGCAAGTGATTCATCACAAGATGACGATGATAGTGAGGTTGATGATCATGGTTTTAGTAAAGCGGCGGAAAGCCTTTACTAAAACTTCGGAAGGAGTCCTGGAGGGAACACGAAGAAACACGTTTCACAGCTTTAAATTACTTGTTTATACTCAATCAACTTAAAAATAATTACTGGATAACAATTCAACCATTATTACACATTAATATTTATGAAAAACACAAGCTTTTCAAATAATTCAAAATTGCGCGTCCTGTCACTTGCAGTTGCCCGCCAAAGCTCCTATTATCTTATCTTTGTTTAAACATGACATCTTACCTCGACTTGCTTGATAGCAAGACAGAGAAGGTCTAAGATCTAAGAGAGCCGACGACTGAAAAGCCGATTCAGTTTGTTTTAGCCTCAGTCGCCGCCACGATGCGTTTAAGAACTTTCAAAGATGTCAACATTGATTATTGATTGGTTGCGCTACACCAGCAAGACCAATCATTAATCTAGACAACGGGGCCCCACTTTTCACGATCCTGACACAATTGTCTCCCTCCCTTCTTTACAGTTCACCTTAAACAAGCTCTGCCTACCCCTTCTGTTTTAAATATCCTGAATAGTATGATATAAATAAAATAACATTAACTCGTCATTATCAACGAATATGGCAGAACTTCTAGAAGTTCCAATTGACAAATGGAATGCTTTACCAGCCCATGTCTTCTCCCCATTAATTTTTGGATCCTTTTAAAGCGTAAAGAAAGACCTTTGGCCAGCATAGTGACGGGGACTGACAGAGCATAATGAAATGATTTTTTCAGCGCCGACACTCTGGGACCTTCTAGGTATTGCTTATTGACAGCTTTAAAGACGATTCTAAAACGCAACTATGCTGATCTAAGTATAGTATAGTGTTTTTTAAAGAGTGGTAGGCAGAGGTGTCCTATCTGCTGATCCGGGGTAGTACCACCACTTACAAGTGAAAAGACATGACTCAGTCGCGTTTCAGTATATGCTGATAAGTTGCCGGTTTTAACTAGCCTGGCATAGTGAATGTGACTGCTACTTACTTATTCAACTGTAAGTAGCAGTCACTTTCATTCATGGACCGCACTCCAGCTTAACGTCTGGCGGGGTGCTGTCACATGACGAATATTATAAATAATATTTTCTTAGATTTTGCGCGAACATTGATTATTGAATTAAACAAATTTTATGCGGCTTACTATCGCGTTTATTTTGGTTTTGATTTTACCATTTTATTTTATTATTCCGACCTTTCGAGAGCTTTGCAGCTATCGTCAAAATCGTCAGTCTCCGTGACCACGATGGCTGCAAAGCTCTCGGAACGTCAATAATAAAATAAAATTGTAAAATCAAAACCAAAATAAACGCGATAGTAAGCCACATGAATATTAACAATTAAAAAGATAACAACATTGTTATACCTACAAAATATGTAGCGATAATTAATTAAAATTAAATAACACAAATAGTGAACCGTTTGCAAGTTTTGTAATACATAAAATTAGAATGTTTTCGTATTGTGAATACGAATTGTATTGTGAATGTGAATTTCGGTTCGAAACCACAACTTCAACTTTATATGTGTAACATTGCTATCTATTCCCCGTGTGTTGATATTGTAATATGAACTTTTGTCACTGAGTACGTGTCTTTTCACATTCACACATCGCTAGAGGAATAATAAACCTGGTTATTTCTCTAGCTGTTAATATGTTTTATTTTTGTTTAATAAAAAAATGCCTAATGTGGCAAGTGGCACTCCATTGTCTCTGCCTATCTATGTGGGGAAAAAGTCGTGACAATTTGATCGATTGATTGAACCTAATGTATATTTATATATTGTTACACGTCGCTCGAAAAACCAACAACCGATGGAGAAGAAATGTTCTAGAGTGGAGACCACGAACCGGCAGACTCAGCCAGGGCCGTCTTTACCCGGGGGTTCAAGGGGTGCGGTGCACCCGGGCGCAGAGTCCTAGGGGGCGCATGCCGACCGCCATAAACTTCGATAGGTACCTACTACACTGAGACCACGCGAGCGGAGCCTTGGCTTTCGCACTCCGGCGCTGAATATGCTTTAGACCGCCCTGGACTCAGCGTAGGTAGACCTCTCACTAGGTGGACTGACGAGTGACGAGTCACGAATAACCAATGGCATCTTGTCGTTTGAAATGGCGTTCTTATGGGGAGGCCTATGTTCAGCAGTGGACGTCTTCTGGCTGAAGATGATGATAATTTATTGAAAACAACTTATTAGAATATATCACAGCACCAAGCATTTTGTCACTTTCCTCCAGAATCTAACATTGACTTTTAATTGTAATTTTGATTTTGTGATAGGTATATTCAAATTTTATAAGTGTATATAAGGTGTTTATTAAAGTATTAAAGTAGATTTATTGAAATCTATATGATTTATTTTCTTTAGCTATCTCTTTTATCCTGCACCCTGCCTCTCATTTATTAGATCACAACGTTCTTGAAGGTTTGACTGGTAGAGATAGAGAATGCCTTTGTTCTTTTAAACATTAAGTTTTGAAGATGTGAAGATATGTTGGCATACTATGCTATTACCTAGAATTCAAGCGCCCGAAGTTGCTACCTAGAATACGTATAATTCTAAATCTATGGTTGCTACATGTTCGTATAAAGAAAACAGTCTAATTAACTTCCTCTAAGTTGCTTATTAGGTTCTTTGAAGATTAGCTAAAGTAGGCCGAACTCTACTTCAAAATTAACTAAATAGTCTCTAATTCCAAAGACATAAAGTCTAAATTGAACTAAAATGATTTTGTTATAAGAAGTTATAAAAAAGTATTGCTTCAACCTTGACATTTCGATCGCGTCCTTCGCACCCTTTTGACATTTCTCGTATATCAATGAAATTATGGATTGATATGGAGAAATAAATAAATGGTGATTTTTGAAGTAAAGTGAATGCAATACAGTTTTTTTATTCGAAGTCTGAAGATTAATTCTCTTACTATCAACCATTAGGATTAGTCGGTACGGTATGATACTCGTATATGACGTCCGTCAGATCGTTTGTGACATTATTGTGACTCGACATATGACAGCACCCCGCTTGATGTTAAGCCGAAGTGTGGTCCATGAATGAATGTCACTGCTACTACAATTCAATAACTGTGAGTAGGACGACAGGCGTGGACGAACGGTTTAGCGACTGGTTTGTTGCGCGTAAAGTCCCGGGTTCGATCCCCGGTCGGAGCAAATATTTGTTTCATAGCTTTTATTTGTAATATTTAATAGTATTAAATATTGCAAATATTTGTTAATAAAAAAAAAGAGATGGATATTTGCTTCGGGTCTGGTTATCAAAGAGTGGTAGGCAGTGGTACCCAGACTGCCGATCCGGGTTAGTACCACCACTTACAAGTATACAGACCGTGAAGTGATTTGGTCACGTTTCGGGATCAGCTTGTAAGTTGCCGGTTCCATCTAGGCCGGCATAGTGGATGTTTTTTTTTTTTTTTTTTTTTTTTTGTGACACGACATGTGACCTCGTCCCGCCTGATGATAAGCAAGAGGATGTCCAAGAGTGACGACGACTGAGAAAACCGGGTTTGTTCACGGCTGCCCCAGTCGCCGTCACTATGCCGGCCAAAGGTGCTTCTTCACGCATCGCTTGAAGGATCCAAGGTCATAGGATGGAGAGAACACATGGGCAGGCAAAGCATTCCACTTGTCAATTGATCTACAAAGAAAAGACGCACCGAACTTTTTAGTTCGACTGCCGATTCGGTCGATAAAATGCGGATGCTTTCCCCGACCTGTGCGGGTATTACGGGAGTGAAAAGATGAGGTAGGAACAAGGTTAAAGAGCTCTTCGGAACATTCCCCGTGGTATAGGCGATAGAGGACGCACAGAGCCGCCACGTCTCTTCGTAGTTGTAGGGGCTCCAGAGTTCGCGTGATCTCTGCATCACCTATGATCCGGACAGCTCGGCGCTGCAATGAATCCAGGGCATTAAGAAGATACTTGGCAGAGCCGTCCCAGAGGTGCGAACAGTACTCCGCGCAAGAGCGAATCTGTGCCTTGTAAAGAAGCAGGCGAAGCTCTGGCGCGAAGAACCGCCGCACCTTGTTCAGGATGCCAAGTTTGCGGGAGGTGGTCTTAATGGCCCGCTCGATGTGGTCCCTGTGATTCAGGTCGCAGCGAAGGGACATTCCAAGAATGTCCAGTCTGTCCGAAGCACTGAGGGAGATGTTACAAAGAGAGGGAAGGGGAGTAAACGGGGATTTTTTCGTCGAGAACGCGCATACCTGAGTCTTGTCTGCGTTGAACTGAACCAGGTTCTTGTCGCCCCAGTGGGTAATACGATCAAGAACCCGGTTCAGTCCCGCTACAACAGACTTTCTCATATCGGCTATCTCCTGTTTGCCGGCTGCGGGGCGGGCAGTGTAGCGTCCATGCACCGTGCTGTCGTCTGCATAGCAATGAATGCCGGATCCGAGGTCCAGCATGTCATTGATATGCAGAAGGAACAAAGACGGCGACAGCACGGAGCCCTGAGGGACGCCGGCATTCACCGACATCCTGCGCGACGCGCTTCCATCCACAACGACGCGTATGGAGCGGCCACGCAGGAAGTCAGCTATCCAGCCCCGCAGACGGTCAGGTAAACCGTATGCCTCGAGCTTGGATAAAAGGCCCCTGTGCCAGACCCTGTCAAACGCTTTGGAGATGTCCAAGCCAACAGCAAGGGCTTCTCCATTACCATCCAACGCTTCACCCCAGACGTGCGTGGTGTACGCTAGAAGATCACCAGTTGACCGTTTCGGCCTGAAGCCATATTGACGGTCATTGATCAGCTGGTGACCCTCCAGGTAGGCCATGAGGCGAATATTAATTATTCGCTCCATAACCTTGCACAGTACTGAGGTTACAGCAATTGGACGGTAGTTTGACGGGTCCGAGCGGTCGCCCTTCTTTGGGACCGGTTGCACATTGGCCCCCTTCCAAGCCCGAGGCACGCAGCCCGATGCGTACGAGAGCCGGTATAGCCTCGTCAAGACGGGAGTCAACTCCGCTGCACAAGTTTTAAGCACAAGCGCTGGGACACCATCGGGACCACTGGACTTCCGGATATCAAGCGATCGTAGCTCCATGCGGACATCGCGTTGTCTGATACGAATCTCAGGCATCGTATGTCCGCATGGACGCAGGGTGGGTGGCCCTGCACCACGATCGTCAATATGCGAATTTGAGGCAAAGACTTCGGCCAGTAGATCGGCCTTCGCCTTCGCCGTATGCGCCAGTGAGCCATCAGGCTGTCTCAGCGGTGGCAGTACAGAACGACAGAAGTTAGATTCTACAGTCTTGGCGAGACTCCAAAAGCTGCGACTACCCGTTGGGTGCGCTAATAGACTCTCGCCAATCCTGGAAACGCGCTGTGCCTCCGCCTTTTTAAAAACCTTTCTGCAAGACTTGGTGGCACGATTGTAGGCTGCTTTCAACTCATCCACGTGAGGGTCATGATGTTTTCGACCCCTGACCCATGCACTGTGAGCTGCGTTTTTTGCTGAAACAGCAGCCGCGCAGTCACTGTTGTACCAGGGCCTGCTCCGGTCGTTACGAGATGCACAGTTGGATGGAACGTAATATTCCATCCCCAGTGCTATCTCATCAGCAACGGCCGAGGCACACGTGGATGGATCCTCGGAGTTGAAGCAGCGCTGCCACCAAGGGAGCGAAGCGAAATAATTTCGCATTCCCTCCCAATCCGCTGACCTGTAGTGCCATAAACGTCGCACCTCATTCCTGGCGGGAGGAGGCACGACGCGCGGCACTATCGTCTCGACCAGGCAGTGGTCAGAAGTCCCAAGAGGAGCTCTGACCGAAATTTTATACCCGGTCGGACGAGTGGTCAGTAGAAGGTCCAGCAGAGAGGGAGCATGACCGACAATGTCTGGTACCCGGGTGGGTTGGGTCACCAGCTGTGTCAGGTCATGCAGAAGGGCGTAAGCATGAGCAGCCCTTCCCGCGTGGTCGGTCCTTTGGGACCCCAACCACACCTCATTGTGTGCGTTGAAGTCCCCCAAGACCACGACCTCCGCGGTCGGGAACCGCTCCAGCGCTTCGTCTGTCGCCCGGCTCAGAGAATCGAAGAGCCGGGTTGTCTCCGAATCCCCGTAGTGGGAACGATAAAGGCACCCGTAGATCCTGGCTTGGGAACCAAGGTCTACGTGTACCCAGAGGATGGACAGGGAAGGATCCTCCAAGCAAAGCAGACGGAGACAACAGATATCGGACCGGATGTACACACATACCCCGGCTTTCGCGAGGAATCTTTCCTCAAGCGAGTAGCCGGGGTATTGGAGGTACGAGGTGTCAGCCGGTGCCTTTATCTGCGTCTCCGTCAAGAAGAGCATAGCGGGCTTTGCCGTCTCAAGATGGTGATGGACGGCACTGAGATTGGCGTGGATTCCACGTATATTCGTGAAATCCACGCCAAGCTCATTTGAAATGGGGGTTTGAGTTGCCGCTGGAGAAACTCTACTTCTTGTTTTGTGTGCTTGCATTTGGAGGGGGTGGGGGGGTGCGTGAAAATGTTGGGGGTTGTTTCTTCGAAAGGGACGAAAAGTGCAGCTATCCGCTTAGCCACATGCATCCCGGCGGTGTGAGTTTGCTGATCCGTCGGACGGAAGGGCCCCCGTACCCTCCCGGAAGTGATCGCCTGGACCCCATATCCGATCACCAATCGGCAAGACGAATCACCCCGAGATTATGCGCCGCCTGGTGGGGCAGCCTCCCTCCGTGGTTAGCGGTGGGCTCAGGCCCCTGTACTGTGCGGCGGGCGGCCAGCGGTCAACCGTTGCTACGGGTCTCCCTGGCCGACGGGTCAACAAACTCTCACCGGGATACTGCAGGTCAGCAGGATGCCACTGTCCCTAACCGAATCCACAACCCCCAACGCAACTGGTGCTACACAAACTAGTCCCCGAACGCGACGTGGTCACTATGGGGGGATTTTCATCTGTGTAGGGTGGTAATTTCAACCAGCTGAGAACACTTAATGCACCGGAAGTGTCCTCTCCCACTCACGATGTGATTGCTAGTCACAGTTATTAAATTGTAGTAACAGTGACATCCATTCATGGACCACACTTTGGCTTAACATCAAGCGGGGTGCTGTCATATGTCGAGTCACAATAAAAAAAAAAAAAAGGAATCACATCCACTATGCCAGCCTAGATGGAACCGGCAACTTACAAGCTGATCCCGAAACGTAAGTATAATCCAAATCACTTCACTGTCTGTATACTTGTAATACTTAATCAAAAAATTTGGGTAGCAACGGATGCGATAACGAACAGGATTCTGGATAACGCATCGTCAGGTCTCATAGTTATCATGGCTTTCACCCTGAACCTTGACCTAAAATGGCATAATAATCAGTATAGGTAAAATTTTAAGGGCAACCCCTTCAAACTTTGAGATTGCTGCCTTGGAAGAAGCTAGAAACGCTTTCTTAATTGCATGCCCAGGTCAAAATTTTTCAATTTCTCCAAATTCACAGAGGAGCTGGGACGACATAAACTGTAAATTGACTTATGACAATCTTTTGAGCAGTAGTACAGGTTCGGCGCGTGCTAGGCTTTTGGCCGTGGGTGCGCATGAGGCCGGCTACTGGCTTCACGCGTACCCTTCGTCAAATACAGGAACATTTCTTGAGCCTGACACGCTCCGAATCGCAACTTGTCTACGGCTTGGGGTTCCGGTCTGCGCTCCTCATAAATGTCCCTGTGGCAGTGATGTCGACAAGCTAGGACATCACGGACTGTCATGCCAAAAAAGTGCAGGCCGCTTCTCGAGACATGCCGCACTTAACGATATCATACGCCGGTCTCTTGCCTCCGTCAACGTGCCAAGTCTACTTGAGCCGACTGGTATTGCAAGAGATGATGGTAAGAGACCGGATGGTATGAGTTTGATTCCATGGAAGATGGGCCGGGTGCTGGTATGGGATGCAACCTGTTCAGACACGCTGGCACCTTCCCATCTACATGGAACCAACAGCAGAGCTGGTGCGGCTTGTGAAGCGGCTGAAAAAGCTAAAGCGTGCAAATACAGGGGTCTAGGCTCCGAGTATGATTTTGTCCCATTCGGTGTCGAGACCCTTGGTCCGTGGGGTCCTAGCGCTTTAAGGCTTTTTAAGGAAATATCAAAAAGGTTAGTCGACATCACAGGAGACCGAAGAGTTGGCAGCTACCTCGGACAAAGAATTAGTCTAGCTATTCAAAGGGGGAACGCTGCCAGTATCTTCGGAACCTTGCCTAAAGGGACTCCTTTTAATAATGTATTTTAGTTAATTTTCTTTTTTCTTTTTTTTTCTTATCAATGTGTTATATTTCTTTATATATGCATTAATTTAAATAATAAGATATTTTTAAATATATTCTAAAAAAAAAAATAGGTATTAAATTTAATGACATTATTAAATATTATATATTTTATAATCAGTAAATCAACAACTGATATTGTTGTTTTTTCATTTATTTGTTTATTATTTTGAATATTAATCCGGACATTATAATGTTTTTAAATTAAAATGTTATCAGCAAAGGTAACTTTATTTCATTATTATACCCCATTATAGGAAAAGAATTTAGATTTTTTTTCCTTATTATATAAATATATGTCTTATTTGAATTTAACGACACGCGTAGCGCATTGGTTAGCACTCTAGTTACTCGTTACACGTAAAGTCCCAGGTTCGATAGCAAATATTTGTTTCATAGCTTTTATTTGGTATAGATCATAATTTTATTGAAACAAATTTATGTCAATAAAAAACAATGAGGCAGATATTTGCTCCAGGTCTGGTTGTCAAAGAGTGGTAGGTAGTGGTGTCCAGACCGTGAAGTGACTTAGTCGCGTTTAGGGTAGCTTGTAAGTTGCCGGCTCCAACTAGGCCGACATAGTGGATGTGTAGTAGCAGTCATCCCTATCCACACTCTAGCTTAACATAAGACGGGATGCTGTCATACGAGACCGGCATCGGCAAGTAGTTTCAAACCCGTGGGTCTAGTTTGCGTGACTTTGCCACCATACCACGCTACGCCATCATTAACTAATTATTATAACATTATTGAATAATACTAATAGTATTTGTATTTAATCTTTTGACCCTGAAAACAATGATGCTCTTCCTTTAGTTACGAATCTTTTTTTATAAAACTTTTATTAAATTATTAGATATTACATATAAAAGCTATGAATCAAATATTTTCTCTGACCAGGATTCGAACCTGGGAATTTTCGCGTAACGGACCGTTGTTTTAACCAATACGCCACGGCTGTCGTCAAAATAAAATTTATGTTTTTTTTTTATTATTTTCCTTTTTAGGGTCATATGATATTATTATCAATATTAAATAATAATTATTTAATATTGATAATAAAGAAAGTAGATTTGACGAAAGCAATTTATAAATCTGATGTGGATGGATGCGTTAAACGAGGCAGGCCTAGGAGGGTGTTTTCCGATCAAATCGAAGACATCCTCAAGAAAGATGGGTTGCCTAGTGTCCATAACCGTAGAGCTTGTATCATGAGAATTGTGGATGTGAAGGAAGCGAGGGAGTTGTGTCAAATTCGTGGCAAGTGGCGCTCCGTTGTCTCTGCCTATCTCCGTGGGAAAGAGGCGTGACAGTTTTATTAATTGATTGATTATTTAAATAATGGGCAAATAAATAATTTTAATTCTAAACATACTTTTTAGGAATAAATAAAAATTCAACATGTGCTTCGTATTCAGCGGCGGCCTTACCTATTGGGAGGCTCCGGGCGGCAGGTCTTTGCGAGGCCCTTTGTCCTGCGGAAAAGTACCTATGTGATGCGAAAGTAGGTCTGGTTGTTTGGTAGGTATTCGTTATGTTTGACGAGAAATACTAGTTATACAAATAAAGTTTGAGTTTTAAAATATTTTACTTACATTGAAAGATTTACAATATTAACAAATACAGTGATGATAAATTTTAAAATTGATGTTTGCGGCTTTTACTAACACTAAAATGAATAATTAAGAATCAAAATTAAAAGTTTAAAATTAAAAAAATATAGTTAAAAAATCAGTATTTTTTAAATTTGCTCGACGCGAGGCCCCTGCAATAGCGAGGCCCCGGGCGATTGCCTTGTTCGCCACCCCCTAAGGCCGCCCCTGTTCGTATTATTTTATATTACGAATAAGAAAAATAATATAATAACTTTTAAGAAATGCTTGGGGAAATCCATGTTTATTACGTGGAACTACCATTTACATGAAACTGTATTAATGTAGTCAGGGCCGCGTATTCAAGGTGCTAAGTTATATTGTACAGCTAAACTTATTTTATTGTGACACAACATTTGACCTTGTGGATGTGAAGGAAGCAAGGGAGTTGTGTAAGGATCGTGGTAAGTGGCGCTCCATTGTCTCTGCCTATCCCTGTGGGAAAGAGGCGTGTCAATTTGATTGATTGATTAACATTTGACCTTTTCCCGCCTGATGATAAGCAAGAGGAGATCTAAGAGTGACGACGACTGAAATAATCGAGTTAGTTCACGGCTGGCACAGTCGCCGTCACTATGCCGGCCAAAGATAACAAGTCGTACATGAAACAAGTCATAGCGTTTTACTTTTTTATTGTGGCTCGTCATGTGACAGCACCCTGCCTGTTGTTAAGCTGGAGTGCGGTCCATGGATGGACGGTGGCTACAGACGACGGCTACTACAGTTAAATAGCTCCGGCTCTGTCAAAAAGTGGTAGGAGGCAGTGGTGCCAGTCTGCCGATCCGAAATAGAACCACCACTTACCATACATACCGTGAAGTGACTCAGTCGCGTTTCGGGATCAGCTTGTAAGTTGCCGGCATAGTGGATGTGACTGCTGCTTCAAGTTTTTTTAACTGGAGTAGCTGTCACCTCCATTGATAGACCGCTCTTCAGTTTGACATCAGGCAGGGTGCTGTCATATGTTGAGTCACAATACTAATAATAACTCTTATTAACATGTAATTAAATTACTACTGAGATTACTTACCTATATATACTTAGTAAGTGAATTTTTATGATAGCAATCAGTTTTATTATAAAAATAACAACCTACTTAAAAACATCATTACGAAGTTATTTTTTCAATAAAAACCACCAGTTTATAATTAAATTTCCTACTAAGCTACTTAACGTGCTTGTATCATAGAAACTGATATATCAGAGGGACTCTTGGTTTGTGAGATCATACCAAGTTCAATACCACTAGACCACGGTCGTCTTTATATATATTATATAGTGAAATAAGTAGAAGTGAATACTTATATGAGCCTCACTCGTTCGAATAAGCTAAATAGCTTTAATAATGTCCTTCCTTTCCATTTGAAAAATATCACCAGGTTAAAAAACATCACCGCACACAGGGCCGTCTTAAGCATATTCAGCGCCGGGGTGCGAAAGTCAAGGCTCCGCTCGCGTGGTCTCAGTATAGTAGGTACATAGTAGGTACAATACCTATCGAAATTTATGGCGGTCGGCATGCGCCCCCTAGGACTCTGCGCCCGGGTGCACTGCACCCCTTGAACCCCTGGGTAAAGACCAGGGCCGTCTTAAGCACAGCGCCGGGGTGCGAAAGTCAAGGCTCCGCTCGCATGGTACCTCAGTGTAGTAGGTACCTATCGAAGTTTATGGCGGTCGGCATGCGCCCCCTAGGACTCTGCGCCCGGGTGCACTGCACCCCTTGAACCCCCGGGTAAAGACGGCCCTGACCGCACAATATCAGGCGGGATGCTGTCATATGTCGAGAAATAATAAAAAAAAGTAAATTGTAGTACCTACTTAATTATAACCTACATTATTATTTTTATTATATTTCTACACGCGTAACAATCTTATAAATTTATTCCGGAAAAACTACTTCCGTTCTGTTATTGTTTCTCCTTTACCTTGTAGCTGTAGCCGCAGTAGCTGGGTGCATAGATTTCTGCCATTTACCTGCATAGAATAATTAGTGATCATTATTATTTATAGGATTTATTTGCAAGTCCTTATACCTTTACAAGGTTTAACCTTTAAGATGTTACAATCGTTTCATTATTCATAGTTTAAACACAAACTTAACAACAACAAAAAGCAAACAAAGATTATAAACTATTTTTCTACAATATTTACACCAACTTTATACTTTGAACTTATACTCATGCTGTGTATCATTTATTTAATGCCTAGGAAAAATGCTTATTAAAACTTGTTGCGGTTACAAAAAGTACCACCCAGATTTTTTCAAGTTGCTGCCTTGTGGTTTTTTGACCTTACATTATGATATTCAGGTTTGGTGTATAAAATACTAAAGTTATAAATACTTTACAAAATACATATTAAACCATCCACGTAATTTGAAAATTTATCGTAAGATTTTGCGCGAACATTGATTAATGAATTAAACAAATTTTATGCGGCTTACTATCGCGTTTATTTTGGTTTTGATTTTACAATTTTTATTATTATTCCGACGTTTCGTGAGGTTTGCAGCCATCGTGGTCACGGAGTAAGCCGCTTAAAATTGGCTTAATTCATTAATTTTGCGTAATTTTTTAAAATATGTATACAATTTTATCAAGGTAATCTTCATGGTAATGATTTAATACATGGCATAAAACAATGGCATAAGGGTTAATAAAGTAAACATGTAATAAAATAAACCTCCAAGGCAAAAACATAAATATGCGTAAATAAACCTCGGCCTGTGAAGAGAAAGGCGGCTGAACATTTTTTATTCATTTTGGAATGAATAGACCAAGCAAGAATATTCACTCTCGCTCGCATCTGCGTATGTTTTGTTCCTTTCTAACATTACTAAATAGACAGAAGAAGCAAACATTTTGGCGGCAAGCAAGCTCCCCGTCGAACTTCGATTAATATCGTGTACGTTCGCCAGCTCATTCCGCTCTCCTCTTATCGGACTCACGGACCGCGAACTCATTCGCCGACTAGCCGGCCGGTGCGGGTGATGTGTCGCGTCTCGCAATTTGCTCGCGATAATTTGGCGATTCATATTAAAATTTCATCACTGTAAACAAAAGAGAATTAGTGCAAGAAATTGATTTCGTGGTAATTAGTAATTAATTAACAATTGTAATGTTTAAACTAGTGTAGTTTAAGTTACTTTTTGTGTAAAACTGTAAAATTAAGTAGACCGGCTGTTGACTGATTTAGCGGGGGTGTCATAAAAGTGTTGTGCATTTAGAAATAATTGCACATTTTAGTGTTCTTAAGTGGAAATTAGTTTAAATATGTAATTAAGTAAATTTTGTTGTGTAAAATAAAATCAGACTTGTGAGAAGTGATTTTTTAACTATGATAATAAAATTGACGATGTATTGGCGATGTAAGTGTGTCATTGGTTGTTTAAAATATTCCTCATCATCTGTTTCCTGGAGTTTTTAATAGAAGTCGAAATAAAATCGGAAAGTAAGTGCCAGTTTTAAATCTAACAATTTTATTTTTGTTTTTATTTCATTGGATTAATTTTTAATTAGATTTCAGTATTTACTAGTAGTGGTAGTTAAATAAATTGATTTTATACAATTAACCCACAGAGGAAAAAGTTAATAAACCGTTTAATACAACAGTTTTCGTTTTGCCGGAATTTTCTTAATATTGCAATGTTTCGTGAAATCCCTGTTCCGCCACTTTACACACGAACGCGTCGGCAAGACCCTTATCAAAGGAACCATTCAAGTATTCAATGGGTTACTAGGTGCCTTACATTAAGTTCCGTCACTCACGCACCTACTTACCTATGTGTGCAGGTGTGCAGGTACAATCGGCGATATTGACATAATGATGTCCACCTAGGATATTTATTAAGTGGCAATATCCACGATTGTACCTGCATAGGTAGGATCGTGAGGAGTACCTTTGGAATACCAATAACAGATTAGGTACGATTGTAGTAGCAGTCGTCTCTTTTTATAGACCGCACTCCAACTTAACATCATTGGAAACCAAAATTAGGATCAAAAATTAAAAAATAATATTTATTTATTTGGTAAAATATTCATCATCATCATCAGCCATCATGCGTCCACTGCTGAACATAGGCCTCTCCCTTAGAACGCCATTTCGAACGACAAGATGCCAGTTGCATCCACTGGTTATTCGTGACTTTGACTATGTCGTCATTCCACCTAGTGGGAGGCCTACCTACGCTGCGTCTTCCCCGTCGGTTGTGGTCACCCCATTGCCACTTCAGCTCGCAAATTCTACGAGCTATATCAGTAACTCCAGGTTCCGGATTTTATCGCGCAGAGACACACCAAGCATAGCTCTCTCCATTGCCCGCTGAGTGACCCTAAGCCTTTCCTATAGGCCAACATTTAGGGGCCACGTCTCAGTGCCATATGTCATCACTGGCAACACACACTGGTTAAAGACCCTTGTCTTCAGGCACTGTGGGATGTTTGACGAGAAGATATAACGTAATTTACCGAAGTAAAATATTTAAGAACCATAAATAAGTCAAAACAAAACACTATACCTAGAGTGTTTTGTTTTTATGTCCAAACTAATAATACGCATTTATTAAATGACTAAAGACAAGAACATTTAGGTGTTCCGATTTAAAAATCTGAATTTTCCACAGAGTTTTATTAAAAATATTTTTCAAAGAACAAGGCGGAATTTGGTCTATAAATACGTTGTCTCCACGAACGACACGGCCGAGAATGCGTACCTACCCACAGTAAAAATAAACAATCCTTTGCCGGCTTAAATAGGGCATTTTTTAAGTAGGAAACGAGCACACGCTTTCCACAAAACTGTTATTTAAAAGAGATTTTTTTATTGTGATATGACAGCACCCCGCTTGATGTTAAGCTGGAGTGTGGTCCATGACTATGCCGGCCACTTCCAAGCTGATCCCGAAACACGACCAAATCACTTCACGGTCTGTATACTTGTAAGTAGTGACCCCGGATCGGCAGACTGGGTACCACTGCCTACCACTCTTTGATAACCAGACCCTAGGCAAATATAAATATATGCCTCTTTATTTTTATATTTGAAATATGCAATATAATTATTAAATATCAATCAATCAAACAAACTGTCACGCCTTTTTCCCACAGGGATAGGCAGAGACAATGGAGCGCCACTTACCACGATCCTTACACAACTCACCTGATTCCCTCACATCCACAATTCTCTTAATACAGGCAAAAATTATTAAATATTACAAATAAATAAATGAAACAACTGACCTAGACTGAATTGGTCCCTAAATTCAGTCTAGGTCAGTTGTTTCATTTATTTATTTGTAATATTTAATAATTCTTTTTATACATTACGGCGCCAAACAGCAATGAAATTGCGTTGCTACTTGACATTTTCTCAGGTGTGTCCAATCATCCAATCAACGTAGTTTACCTATTGATTTGTTATTCGCTGATTGGTTACCTGTGAGAATACCAAATAGCAACGTAATTTCACTAAGTTTTCGTCGTCATAATGAATTAAGAAAATCGGGGCCCTAAAAACGAACAAAAGCTTAATACAGAACTCTCATTGACCGGTAACGGCGAAATGATAGTCTTGTGGCTATTCTACTAGCGCTTAACTGAGAAGGTTTCCACGGTAGTGGAGCGGTGCGGAACGGGAAGGTTGTGTTTTCCTTCACATGTAACCCCTCGTTCCTACACATATACACTACCGCGTGAACATGACTATGTTAAGCGCTATGACTGTTGTGTGCACACTTTAATACATAGAGTTTTATTTATGAAGATTATCTCTATTAGCCTACTTAATAACCTAAACAATGTTGATAAAATATTTTAAGAACAAAGATAACAAATTCAGTAAAATATCATTCCGTTACGCGTAAAGTCCCGGGTTCGATTCCCGGTCGGAGCAAATATTTGTCTCATAGCTTATATTTTGAATATTTATTAATTTGATTAAACAAGTTTTTTATTAACAAAATATTATAAATAAAAACTAAACAAGAAATATTTGGTCCGGCCGGGAATCGAACCCGGGACTGCGCGTGCCGAACTGGAGTGCTTACCAATGCTCCACGCCTGTCGTCGATTTAAATAATTCGTCTAATACAGTTGAACGGGAATAATTGCCAATAGTCTGTTGATTTTACGAATTTAAACTAAAAGATAATTAATCACAGTTGAATAATTTTGGCTTTTGAGAATTTCCGAGAATTACAAAAGGGACTATTTTTTACATCGTTCGAAGATAAATGTCTTCGAACGATGTTAATCGTTCCAGTACATTAACTTTTAAATTAGTTTTTACTCAACTACTCATCGACTATACTATGGTTTTCTATTGAAAAAACCAAAGTGATAGATAAATCCACTTTACATTCATTTTTCCTAGATACAGATATGAAACAGCTGTCATTTTAGTCCACGGAATTAAGAATCCATATTATAGGAATAATTTGTCACGCAACCACATAAAACTCTTATTTTTCGACGAAAAAAGAAGAACTTTTAAGAAACTAAAAACCGGTAAAGTTTGACGTGGGCGTGTTATTTGCAAAGTTCAAGGATAATTGACAGTTCGTTTGAGGAATTAAACAATTTGGGAGTTTGTGCAAACAAAGCATGTCTAATTGTAGATTCAAATATACTTAGGATTGGTCCACTTTACGGCCGTTTGTAACTACAGACTTGCAGTCTAGCATTAGAAACTATGTTTTATCTTTGGCTAAATAAAGTATGACCTTGATTCTACACATCTAGATAAGATCGAGGGCTTAACTAGCTCAACTCAACGTCTTGATCCCATACCTCGGACAGACAGACTGATCCTAATGCTTTATATTATACGGTGTTACTGTCCAGAATAATAAATAGGACACATTATATTTTCCAAAATATATTAGTATGCCGCGCAGAACATCTTCGAGTATCTCACAATTTGTCTAGTCACGCCCACGACGTCGCTGAGGCAAAAAGGATCATCTTAAATTGTTATTTGTTAAGAAACAGAAGAATGGCAAACGTTATTTGCTGCTATTTAGCATTGATAAATAAAATACGTCTTAAGGTAAATAATAACATCGCCTTTGAATTTAATATAATCGCATAATATCACGGATAAATAGAAACAATGGATCGCAACTTGATACAAATAGGTACTCCCGTTTTACTCGCACATATTACGAGTATTATTATTATTTTTCTTTTTTTATTCTGACATATGACAGCACCCCGCTTGATGTTAAGCCGAAGTGTGGCCCATGAATGAATGTCACTGCTACTACAATTCACTAACTGTGAGTAGCAATAACATCCACTATGCTGACCTAGTTGGAACCGGCAGCTTACAAGCTGATCCCGAAACGTGACCAAATCACTTTACGGTCTGTATACTACTGGTACTATACAGTACTACTCCGGATCGGCAGACTGGGTACCACCATCTTTGATAACCAGACCCGAAGCAAATATCCACCTCTTTTTTATTAACAAATATTTAATATAATTATTAAATTTAAATATTACGAATAAAAGCTATGAAACAAATATTTTCTCCGACTGGGAATCGATCCCGGGACACCTGTCGTCAAAATTGTCGTTTTTGTACTCATTTAAACTCAAGTAAAATCTCTGCATTTTTTTTATCCATTTCTTAATATGTTTTAATCATGCGTCAAATTCTTTAGGCGTAGTTTTAAGACAAATAATAAAAAGACAAAATAAAAAAGAAGAATATGTCTTAATTGCCAGCTCGGGCAGTAGTCGTCTTCGCTCCCAGACTGCGCCTAACATAAGACGGGGCGCAATCATTTAAAAACAACATATGGTGATCTCCTAATGGGCTATATTTATAAAGAATACTTGAATGACATAAGTTATCCACAGTCATAAGAGCCTTTCAGCAAGTCACCTAAACCTACTGCTTGTAGGTTATGTGAACATTGAGTGGGTTTTCTATTAGTGTTTTTTATTTATTTACATTTCTATGCTAAGCTACTAAAGTACTTGTATCATAGAAACAGGACAACCAAAGTACATATATCAAAGATACATTGGTACTACCCACCGGAGTCTTGAACTCGTGCTTTTGGTTTGCGTGACCATTGCACTGCCACGGTTGCCTTACGAACGAAACTGAGAAGTATGAGTGTTTTATGGTGTTTATAGTATATTGCATTATAAAAAGCAGTGTTATTGTAAACATCACGAGTATGGTGTAAACATCGGAAATGTCTATGAACCCAGCATGTGGTCCTTTCACTTTACTTGTTGTTTCTGCGATGAATTGAAGAAAGCCTGATATTGCTTTGAAACTTTTTTTTTCTATTATAATGTTGTCCAAGGAGTTCAGAGTATAATAACTACCGTAGTTTTTAATGTAGTATCATATTTTTAATAATATTATTTATACCATCCCTATAGTGAGAACCGCGTTCTTTTTCTTATCCTACGAACATACGAGTGCATATCTTTTCGGTTGTAATAGAAATCTTTTTCTTTAATATCGCTCATCAGTTCATGGTAATGAGACGTTAAAAGTTTTTAGGTATATGAAATATATGCATAGATACTCGCAAATGTGATGAAAACATAACAATAATGACAAAATAATTCCATGTTTTTAAAAGAAGCTTAATTTGAATTTAGAATTCATAGCCAAACAAAAAACAAAATAATTTAAAATTGCCAGTATTGCAGAACGGCAATTTCATAGGTGAAGACCCAGTAATAAACCTGTGTAAATAAAACATTATTATTCTAAAGTAAACGTGTTATTGAAATATAATCATATTACGCGGTTTTCAGACCTGTCTGGAATATTTTCACAAGAAATAGTTTTTTTTTAATCTTTGAAAATTTTACACATAAAATTAACAAGGCACATACTTAGCTATTGAGGCCGAAAATTTCTAAATTAGAGACAGCGCTCAGAAAAAGATAAAAAACGACCTGCAAAATATGTCAGAAAACTTCTGGATGCAGACTGTTTTTATCAGGTACAATGGAGTTCGATTCAAAAGACTTATATGGACTACAGATGGCTGATATGTTGATTAAAAACAGTCACATGAAACCGGAGAAATGAGGTATGCCCCGACATAGTGTCATAGCATTTATTTGTAATATAATATTTTTATTATTAGATTGCAAATATTTATAATTAATCAATCAATTAATTAAAAAGCAGAAAAATGGAAAGCAGTGCCCATAATATCCAAAGAGCATATATGATAAGAATTGTGAATATGAAGAAGTCAAGAGAGTTATGTCTGGATCGTGGAAAGTGGCGCTCCGTTGCTCCGCCTATCCCCGTGAGAGAGAACTAAGCGTATTATTATTTTAAGGCGGCCGTGGTGTAGTGGCAGTGCAATTGTTAAACAAACCGAGAGTACGAGTTTGAAACCACCCACCGGTAGTACCAATGTATCTTTGATATACAATATGTACTTTGGTTGTCCTGTTTCTATGATATAAAAATTTAGTAGCTTAGTATAGAAATGGAAATAATAAAAAAAATATGATGATAAAATGCTACAATGTAAAATAATGGCTTTTAGCGAAATACAATATCCACTAATTAAAATGGACGACCGTGTTTATTAGTCGCTGTCTTACAGTAACCAAGTTGAGATTTGAGAAGTTTTCAAATTAGTTTCCTGTTACATGGAGTCCTAAATTAGTAAAAAAAATGGTTTTAGGATTTCCCATTAAAAGAATAAGCTGGGTGGTTCGAGGATTGGGTGCTGGAAACAATATTGTACAAAAGTTAGTTCTTTGAAAGTAAAGGCAACCGTGGTGTAGTGGCAGTGCAATGGTTATGGTTACGCTAACCAAGAGCACGGGTTCAAAACTACTTGCCGGTACCAATGTATCTTTGATATATGTACTTTGGTTGTCCTGCTTCTATGATATAAGCACTTATAATAGAAATGGTATAGAAATTTAATAAAATAAAAATCTGATTGTTAAAAAAACATACTCGTTACTCACATTTGGGTATAGGATCTTTTAAACGACATTTGACAGCACCCCGCCTGATGTTATTCTAGAATCTAGAGTGAGGTCCATTATGCCGGCCTAGTTAGCTTCAACTAGTTATTAATTTAGCTAACTAAAAGTGAATACTGGGTGGGTAATGTTTTCTGCTGCTACAAAACATTAAATACCTAAATACAATAAGTCGGTAAACTTATTGTATTTAGGTACCTACATATTAAAAAAATACATGCTATTATTTTAATATAGAGATTTATAAATAATTATGATTAAGTAGGGTTGCAAACTTCGTTTTAATTGATGATTCATATCTATTTGAAGGTTATCTTTTAACTAAGAGGACGACACAATCTTGCAACATTATATGTTTTTATAATTGATTGGCGCCCTTGACTGAAATAAGTAGTTTACAGCTGCCTCAGTTGTCGTCGCTGCCTTTACCGCGCTTCGCTTAAAGGATCCCAGGTTAAAGAGTATCTATGGAACACTTTATAACTTGGATAGAAATATGGATCTAGTGTACTCCCCATCCTATAATCTTGGATTTTTCAAACGAAGCGTGAAAAAGTATCATCTTTTTCCGGCATAGTGACAGTGACTGAGACAACCGTAAAATTAAATAACTTTTTTCTTTAGTCGTCCTTGTTGTCTTCCCTTGCTTACCATCAGCCAAATCGAGATCAGATGCGACGTCTCAATAAGACTACTTTTTTACTCTCAAGATTTTTTGTTTTTACTCTCCACTGCCTTTCCCTACCACGCCTAATAGGCAGTAGTTCATACGCATTGTACAGAATTTCCACTTCTATCATTCTCGCTTGGTAGTGGCTACTTGCCTGGTCATGGCGTTGTGTGACCGACCGGTCGGGAGACGAGTAACTGATATGCATGAACTTAGTAGCAGTAGCTGTTTACTGTCAACAACTCGTATTTATTTATTTATTTAAATCCTTAATTTAATATGAACTAGATGCCGTTAATCAAGAAACAAGTTGAAGACTAATCGTTTAAAGACATTGACAGACGGTGCACGTCTTATATCCAGCGGTAGCTTGTTCCACTGGCGGGCTGCAGCACAGTAAAGGAATAGCTGCTTGGAATTTTGAGCTGGTTATTAAAAAAAGAACAAAGAGGGACACTATGCGTATCGCTTAAGAATTTAAGGTAAGGAGGTGCAGGAGGATTGTTCAGGATACCTTACAAAAAGACAAGTAGATGGGCAGATCTGCGAAAACGGATACTGATACTGGTAACCGGGCCATAAGATTGTCTACCTGGAAGAGATTGCTTTTTAGGCTGTGGCTTTAAGCCTAGCGGTGAGAGCAGCCTTAGCTATAAGGCCGCCAATTGTACATCATGTTCTATTTTTATTGTCATTATAATTGTTTTGTTTTGTGCAATAAAGAATTTCGCCAGTCAGTCTGTCTGTTATTTTATACCCAATCACATATTGTGACAAGTGACAAAGGCATGCATATTGAACAAACAACATACATATTGGTCCCTTGGGAATTTCCTCACGACACATTACTTTTCCCGTTTTTCTTTACCGTTATCTTCTTTTCGCATTATTAAAAATTGGCCTATACCACGGAGAATGTTCCAAGGAGCTCTTTACCCGTATTCTTAGCTCGTCTTTTCACACCCGTGATACCCCGCACAAATCGGCAGAAGTATCCTTATTCTGTCGACGGCATCTCGGTGGTCAAACTAAAAGGTTAGGTGCGTAGTTTTTTGTAGAACAATTGACACGTGGAATGCTTTACCAGCCCATGTGTTCTTCTATAACCTTGGATTCTTTAATGGATGCGTGAAGAAGCAACTTTTTTCGGTTGTTTAGTCGGTGGCACTCTCGGACCTCCCCTTTGCTTACCAACACGCAAGTCGAAGTCAGATTTCGAGTAACAATAAAATAAATTGTTTTTCTAATTGTGTCAGGAATTTGGGAAGTCAGGCGTTAATCATTGTCAATTAAAGTATGATAAAATAATTGATTGATATACTAAAAAAATAATTTTACTAGGTATCGGTAAGGGTGAGAAAACATTAACATAATTCCTAAAGCATTTTGGCAGGTAAAGTGACGGCGACTGACGCAACTGTTTCAACAGTTTTTTCAGTTGTCTGCGCTCTTGGACCCTCACCCTGCTTACCATCAGGCAAGTTCAGGTACGGACGCCGCGTCTCAATAAAAAAAATGTTACAGAGTAATGTGGTTGGTAGATGCATTTCAATTTATTTTGTAAAGTAGATTTTTATAGTTTCAACTAAGAATTTCAATATGTAGTCTAAATACTATATATACTAAGATATACTAGCAAACTCTTTAGATAAAGCATGTTTATTTTTCACTGTTATACAAAAAATTAATGCAGAAAGGTTTTATTTTAATGGTTATGCATTTCTTAACTCTTAACCCAATACTAAGAGTGCTAGACAGATAGTTGGTGGTTGGTCATTTGCCCAGTCTGCAGATCTAGTGACGAACGTTTTTATGTATACAGAAGTAATATAGTCGCGTTTCAGATAATCTTGAAAGTTGCTTTCACATAAGGGAGTTATTTACGTTTTATGGACCGCGCCCCAGCTTAACATTAGGCGGTCATATGTGGAGCCACAATAAAAATAAAGGTAAAAAAATGCTGAAGGAGACAGGTCGTGTCCAGCCTTCCGAATGCACATTGCACAACACTACAGGAGGTAGAGCTCTATATGCATGCGACACGCTAGACGCATTTCTAACATACACTGAAGTGTCTGGTTCGATTCCGGGTCGAACCAAATATTTGTTTTATAGCATTTATTTGTAATACTGAATTATTGTTAATAAAAAAGGCAGACACTTGGTGGTTATTTGCATAGCTTGCATCTCTGGGGTAATACCGCCACATGTACAGACCGTGAGGAGACTCAGTCGAGTTTTGATATTTACTTAAAAGTTGCTGGTTCTTACTAGGTGGCATAATAAATGCGACTGCTATTTGCCGTTATTCAATTGTATTAGCAGTCGTTTCTATTCATGGACCGCACTCCACAGGACACCGCATATTTGATTCCATAGTTGTCAATCCTCAACGCATTTAATATATTAGAGATAATATAAAAACAAACACGCTGTAATAAATATAGCGTGCAGAATTCTTCTACTTTTAAGCGGGTCACGGTCACGCACTGCCTTACAGCCAATTAAACCAATGAACGATCAACAAACGCTTGTGTTCGACAAAGTATTTACTAAATACACAAAAAGACTACAAATGTATAAACTACAAGAAGTATTAACTAATATTTAACATTTAAATTTATTCAATCCAAAACAAATTTGATAAAAATAATATGTTATGTATAAGTTTTAAGGTAGTTTTTTTATTGAGACGCGAAATTATACAAAATCGACTTGTGGTCGTTTTTTCTCCTCCAAAACTTTTACTAATTACTTTTTCTGCTTTCTCGCCACTCGCCACGATCCCGACACAACTCCCTCGCTTACCGCACATCTATATACTATATATTAGTATATACTATGTACTTTGTATTATACTTTGGTTGTCCTGTTTCTATGATAAAAATGTAAAAAAAACTATGAGAAAAAATCACTCCACATACACATCTTAATGAAATTAAAGAAAACAACTTAGATAAATTAATTTAATAAAGGTAATGATATAAAATATGACAAAAAATGTGACCGTCATCAAATGTCAGCGTTTTTTTATGACCCACTAGGTCAACAACGAACTAACGTGAATCAGATATTTTCCTCACAAATTTACATAAATTGCGAGTCGTAAGAAAAAAACTAGTTTACTGCTAACCATCAATTTATATTTATTTCTTGACAAGGCAGACTTCGATAAAAAATATTATTTAGCCTATATTTGTTTGAATTAAACGCAGTAAGATTTATTATACTTAGTATAAAACCCATCGAAATAGAATAACAAATTGTTATTTTACTTCGATAGTAAAACCGGAATTATCATAGCCATCGAATCACCAGCCGAACTAAAAAGTTCGGTGCGTCTTTTCTTTGTAGATCGACAAGTGGAATGCTTTGCCAGCCCATGTGTTCTCTCCATCCTATGACCTTGGATCCTTCAAGCGATGCGTGAAGAAGCACCTTTGGCCGGCATAGTGACGCTGACTGAAGCAGCCGTGAATAAACTCGGTTTTTTCAGTTGTCGTCACTTTTGGACCTTCTCTTGCTTATTATCAGGCGGGTCAAGGTCAGATGTCGTGTCACTATAAAAAATAAAAAAAACCGCTAGTAGTATCTGTACCACTTCATAAATTAATGTAATAGTTTTAGATACAGAAGAGCTATTTTCACGCGTGACACAATACTATTGTATTGTATAATATTATAAGAAAAGCTAAGTTGCCCAGTGCCCATAACCATAGAGCGGTAAGGTGTAAAATTAAAAAATTTAAAGAGTGGTAGGCAGTGGTACCTAGTCTGCCGATCCGGGGTAGTACCACCACTTACAAGTATACAGACCGTGAAGTGATTTGGTCACGTTTCGGGATCAGCTTGTAAGTTGCCGGTTCCATCTAGGCCGGCATAGTGGATGTGATTGCTACTCATAGTTATGGAATTGTAGTAGCAGTGACATTCATTCATGGACCACACTTTGGCTTAACATCAAGCGGGGTGCTGTCATATGTCGAGTCACAATAAAAAAAAAAGCTTGTATGAAGAGAATTGTGAATGTGAAGGAAGCGAAGGAGTTGTGTCAGGATCGTGGCAAGTGGCGCTCCATTGTCGCTGCCTATCCCTGCGTGGCAATTTGATTAATATTATAAGAAAAAGTTATCCATTAAAATTGCTTTTTATTGTGGCTCGACATGACAACGACTGCCATTACATCTTTGATATGCATAGATATTAACATATTTAAAATTTGGTCACCTAGTTTAAATGGTACAAGCACGTTTAGTAGCTTTAGTAGCATTCACATTAGTAGTCATATTCTTATAAACTAAACTAGACAGACCCAGGAGGGTGTTTACAGACCAAATTGAAGACATCAATAAAGCTGGGTGGCCTAGTGCCCATAACCGTAGAGCTTGTATGAGAAGAGTTGTGGATGTGAGCGAAGCGAGACAGTTGTGTCAGGATCGTGGCAAGTTGTGCTCTATTCCCTCTGCCTATCCCTGTGGGAAATAGGCGTGACAATTTGATTCATAAAACCTCAATTATTTAGTATAATTTACGTGCAACATAACAAACTAAAAAGAAACTTAACTTATTACTCTAATACATATCAATCAATCAATAAAATTGTCACGCCTTTCTCCCACAGGGATATACAGGGACAATGGAGCGCCACTTGCCACAATCCTAACACAACTCCCTCGCTTCTTTTACATTCACAATTCTCTTTATACAAGCTCTATATATAACGTATAAACTGCAATCTCTTCCAAGGCAACCTTTGGGCGGAAACCGATATAAATATAATATAACCCATATACGAGTAATCAATGTATTATTATTAATAAACGACTCTTAAATAAACCCACTTCTATTTGTGTGACATTATTAGGTAAGCGTTAGATAACAATTACGCTGATGTTTTGTTTTGTTATAGTGTTTATGTTTCATTGTTATCAATTCAATTAATTCGCCAAGTGAACTTCGATTTATTTCAGATTGAACGTTATCGCTTCCATATATTATAATAAAATTGATGCATAATAAACCTCTTTGTTTATACTTTAATCTAGGATTTAGATTTGTTTTACAATTGAGCTGTAATGGAAGTTTTTTTATGGCTGAATCAGGTTATTAGCACAATAAAATGATGATACATACTTTTAATGCAAATTAATACAGGTTTAACTTACAAACGCGGCTTTATGGTTAAATATATATATACATGTATTTTTGATAATAATAATTAATAACCAGATTAAAATATTGAATATGGTTTGGAGAAACAAAAAACTTACGTATTCTAATAATATTAAAGTCAATAGATTGTACAGAATATCATATCTATTGTTTCGACATCTGACCTCGGACTTGCTTGATGGGGTCCAAGAGTGGATTTCAAAGAGTAACTTGTTTTGTTGCATAGTACTTACTTTTTGTCGCCCAGCTCTCTTCTTGTCTGCCGATAGTTATAATATATACTAATGTATCCTTAATATATTATGGTCGTCCTGTTTCTATGATACAAGCGAGTTTCTATGATATTAATGCTATACAGTCATTTAACTAGCATTGGAAGGTGACCTTGCTGTGGTGGTGCCTCCGCTTTAAAACTACTTGCCAGCATCAATATGTCTTTGATTTATGTTTAAAACCTTAGTACTTTCAGAAATGTAAAAAAATATCAACTTGATCATAAAAAATTAGTTAACTTTAATTTTTTTTATTGTGACTCGACATATGACAGCACCCCACTTGATGTTAAGCCGAAGTGGATCCATGAATGAATGTCATTGCTACTACAATTCAATGACTGTGAGTAGCAATCACAAGCTAATCCCGAAACGTGACCAAATCACTTCACGGTCTGTATACTTGTAAGTGGTGGTACTACCCCGGATCGGCAGACTGACTGCCTACCACTCTTTAAAATACAAAAATACAGGTCTAACCGACCTAACTATACAAATAGTCGTTAAGCAATTAAAGTTGCTGCAAGTGCATCGCTTTGCTTGCAATACACTCTTACAAAAGTGTAAAAAAACACGCAATCATGAATAAAATACATAATTAATTTTCTAAACTTAACTTTATGTTTATAAATGACATTAGCGTCTCATATAGGCAGCGCTGAGACATTAATAACTTTCCCCCTATTTGCTTATCAATGAATACAATATTGATTTTATGTCTACATTGTCACTCACTCAAGGATATTAAAGGTAGCATTCACCAATAGTCGAAGTATACGATTAGGGGTACTAATGAATCCATTTTATATCGTAAATTTATTTTAAATATTATACAATAAAAGATTTATTTTTATCTACATACATCATCATCAGCCAGAAGGCGTCCACTGCTGAACATACGTAGACGTATGTTCAGGACGCCATTTCGAACGACAAGATGCCAGTTGCATCCACTGGTTAATCGCGACTTTCACTGTGTCGTCAGTCTACCTAGTGGGAGGCCTACCTACGCTGGGTCTTCCGGTTCGTGGTCTCCACTATAGAACCTTTCATCCCCATCGGTTGTCGGTCCTTCGAGCGATGTGGCCAGCCCATTGCCACTTCAACTCGCATTTTTTTATCTTATCCACGTCTTAAACTTGAGTGCGCTCCATGAATAGAGGCGACTACTACTACAGTGAAATAACTGCAAGTAATAGTAGCATCTACTATGCCATTCAAGTGCTTAATGCTAATTCCAAAATGCGACTAAGTCACTTCACGGTCTGTACACTTATAAGTTATGGTCTGACCTGTACATTTGTTCTACCCCGAATCGGGCACACCCGACAAAAACTGGCTTTAAGTTTTAAAAATGATTCGGGCTCCCCATTGTCTCTGCCTATCCCTGTGGAACAAAGGCGTCATAATTTGATTGATTAAACTTTATTAATTTTTGGTTAATTTGGTTAATTAAAGTCAATCTTCATTGGTTAAATAACTTAGCTGGCGGGCCGCATGAGGCCCGAGGGCCGCGGGTTGAAGACCCTAGGATTAAAGTCTAAAGTTATTTGTTTTATTTCATTGCAGTCTAAAAAAGAACTTTTAGCATATGTTCTGTTAGCATATGTTGTCTGTGTAGGGTAGTAATAGTAATAGAACCCAAATCAAAGAGACGATAAATTATAAAAATATATATAATATTGTCTTAATTACGGCGACTGAGGCAACCGTAAAATGAGACGGTTTATTTCAGTTATCGGCGCTCTTGGGCCATCAGGAAAGTCGAGGTTAGATGTCGAGTCACAATAAATAAAAAAACTAAATTTAGATATGATGTTCTACTGACTATGATATTATTAGAAAACGTAAGTTATTTATTTCTACAACGATGTTTTAATCTGGTTATTATTATAAGCAAAAATACATGTATATATATATTTAACCATGAAGCCGCGTTTGTAAGTTAAACATGTATTAATTTGCATTAAAAGTATGTAACATTTTTTTATTTATCTCCTAAATTGTGCTATAACCTGATTCAGCCATAAAAAACTTTCATTACTTACAGTTCCATTGTAAAATACATCTAAATCCTCTCAATAAAAAAATAAGACTCTTTTCAATTTTAAAGGTGTCCCTTGGGCTTTATTGAAAGCAACGATAAAGATGTCCTCAGGAAAATTTGATTTTGTTTGCACTAACCGGAGCCCTGAGGTGATTCAATTACCGGCTGTTCGTTTTATTGAGTTGTTCGTGTCATTTGGTTTTGAATTGCACTATATTTTATTTTAGGCCTTATTTTTACCCCCTAGACGATACTATATTATGTGGTCGGTTCTTCAAGATTAGAACCACCAATAAACTACTGAAGATTGTCTATCTATTTGGAGCCCTGTTTTTCTTAACACCCGTCAGCGAAATTATTTATTCACAAACTGACTTTATCAAACTGACTTTTATGCTAATCTAAATAATGATATTTATGGCGACGGAAAATCAGTGTCATTGCGTTGATATTTGGCGATATTTGGCATAACTGCTTCTTTTATTTTATTATTGAATATACATGATTATACAATTTAAATGCTATTATAATATATTACAAATAAATGCTATGAAACTAATATTTGCTCCGATCAGGAATATAACCCAGAACTTACGCGGTTTATTTACGGTGTAGCTAACCAATTCGCCATGCAGGTCGTCAAGTAGCGTTCTGTATCGTTAAAACGATCCTGAAATACGGAGGACCTTCTGTCGAATGTGCACTACCAGATGTTACAATATATTTCGATTCTACGATTCAGCTTTATTATCTTATTTATATTTCGTCGCTTAGTTGCCGAATTTCGTGGTTGCGATTAAATTATAAAGGTAATTAATTAAATAATTAATCGGTGTTCATAATTACCAAACCTATCTGAAATTAATTAATAATCGTTTTATCAATTAGAAAATTTTCTTATCGGACATACTTTGAAGCAAAAAATAGCCCTACCTCTTAAAACACTAGTGATTTTAAATAATCCTAGGTTAAAAAAGTATAAGTACTCTATAATTAGTGTCAACTATAATTTAATTCTAAACTATATTCCATAGAACTACATACTCGTATATTCTCTTTATTCCATGGAATCAGTCACGAGTAGACTACGAGATATTAACTAGTTATGTAGTTAAAGTAATTTTAAATAATGCGGACGAAATTTATACCAGGCACGGGGCTGTCACCGGTCCTTTGTCCGTCAGAAACGGCGAAGCTATTATGCCGAGAGTATGCGTGAGCTTTCTTTTGTAAACACTGCTGACGTTAGTTTCGCAACGAAAACACGAACGGGCCCTGCGTTTGGTAGGAGAATCATAAACATAGATCATTCATAATATACTAAAAAGGCCCGATAAAAGACCTCGTTCTTGTAGTCATCAAGCCCGGTATAGCTTGTCTAACTATAAATAACGCGCCCCACCACTTTATTGGTTTATTTAAATGTGTGAATGCAAATATTTTTAACTATTTATTTATTTATTTATTTATTTATTTAACTTTATTAAGGAAACATACAATTGTACAATGCAAAAAATATAACATAAAATATAGAACATAAATCAGCAAAGTTTCCAAATAATTATAAAACATACAAAGAGATAGCAATTTACACAAAAAAGGAATTCAAAACTATATGGTAAAAAAGAAACCTAAAAAATTACACTAACAAAAAAGTATTCCAATTACTTAAACTATCAAAAAAAAAAAAAGTAAAAGAAGAAAAAAAACTATACTAGAAACTATACTATTATACTTTATCAGCGTGCTTTTGTATCCAACCAGCAACTGAATGACCAATTACAATAGCATTTTCGGTGTGTTGCATTCATATTTTTTGTTTTCTCGTGTGTGCAAATGTTGTGGAGGGGCGCGTCATTACGGCTTAGACAGACTATACCGTAAAAAATGTAATACACACACTTATGAACTAAATTAGTAAACAAAAGAGAATACAAAAATTGAAGATAAAAAAAGTAACTGCTTATTCTATTCATGAAAGCTTTCAGCTTTTTGTGTTCATCAGGGCTGTTGTCCAGTGCCGTTGCAACCATGTCCGACATGTCAATCAGCTAAGGTGCTGTTGGAACAATAAGAAATACTTCTTAAATAAAGATTAATGACCAAAGAGTCAAGTGATTTGTTATCTCCATTCGATTACCGTGGAATGTCTTTGAATATTGACTTAAATTCGTATTAAAAAAAAACATATCCTTCTTGTGTGTTTACGTCATTGAAACAACAAACGAAACTAGTTTTGTATATTCGCGCAAAACGTTGAGTAATAAGTTGGTATACGCGATATGCAAAACTCGTCAGACACTCGCTTTCTAAGTGCCGCCACTAAAGGTCACGCTTTTATCATTCAAACATAGTGAAAATTTTGCACACGTTTAACTGTTTAAAATAGTTTAAATATCTTACAGTAAGAATTTACTAACTAACTGACTGCCATTTCGTGTTAAAATTGTATTGGGAGAGTATGAAAGTTATTAATTTTTATAGAATATAAATGTGTTTTAATCAATCAATCAAATAGGCACGTCTTTTTCTTATAGGGATAGACAATGGAGCGCCACTTGCCATGATCCCTTGCTTCTTAAATCTGTTTATACATATACGTTAAAAAGTACCTAACAACAAACAAACACCACTCTCTCGATATCTTGACAACACCCTGCCTAATAATATCGATCAATCAATCAAATTGTTACGCCTATTTCCCATAGGGATAGGCAGAGACAATGGAGCGCCACTTGCCACGATCCTGACACAACTCCCTCGCTTCCTTCACATCCACAATTCTCCTTATACAAGCTTCTCTTCACACAAGCTCTATGGTTATAGGCACTAGGACACCTAGCTTTCTTGAGGATGTCTCCGATTTGGTCGGAAAACACCCTCCTGGGCCTGCCTTGTTTAACGTACCCATTGACATGAGATTTATAAATCTTAATAAGATAATAAGCTGGAGTGCTGTCCATGAATAGAGACAAATGCTACTACAGTTAAATAACTGTAAGTGAGAGTCACGTCCACTTTGCCAGCCTAGTTAGAACCAGCTACTATGAAGTTGATCTCTAAACGCGACTGAGTCACTTTATGGTTCATGGTCTGTCTGATATTACCAACTGTCTGACCCGCTTTCCCTAGATCCACTATTGTCTGCTTACAAGCTGCAGAGAGTTGTGTCAGGATTTTTTTATTGTGACTCGAAATCTGACCTCGACCTGCTTAATAGTAAGCTAAATGGGGGTTCAAGAGTTCTGACGACTAAAAAACTGAGTTAGTCCACGGTTGCCTCAATCGTCGTCACTATGCCGGCCGTAAATTATGGATCAAGAAATCATGGAAAGTTGCGCTTTGTTATCTCTACCTATCCCTTTAGAAATTAAGCTATAACAATTTGATTCATTGATTGTTTGCTATTATATGTAGTGCTAAAAAATAAATGTAAGTAAAATCAATCAATCAAATTGTCACGACTTCTTTCCAGAGGGATAGACAGTGACAATGGATTCCACTTGCCACAATCCTGACATAATTTCCTCGCTTTACTCACGTTAACAATTCTCTTCGTACAACCTCTAATTGTTAATTTTAATTAAAACACGAGACAAATCCCGGGGGATTCATTTGAACCTCTGTAACTCGTGTTGTAGTAATTAAGATCGCTGTTCTATTATTTACTTTGTTGTTATCCATGTTTGCGATCCTATTTAATTGGATTCGGTTTACCGACGAACAGCTTTCCGCCGCAAATGTCATGCAGACATCTCGTTTTTTTCGTAATACTGTTTAAAAAGGTATCCTATACCCTTTTGCTTGTATAAATACATTATTTAAAACACGAATCATGTTAAAATTAACCTAAATGACTATTTAAGATCGCTTAAATTAATATAAAGTTGGTTTAATAAAAAGCTTTCTCTAAGAGTGGGTAGGCAGTGGTGCCCAGTCTACCGATCAAGGGTAGTACTGGATTAAACAAATTTTATGCGGCTTACTTATTTTAGTTTTGATTTTACAATTTTATTTTATTTCGACGTTTCGAGACTTTTAACTGTAGTAGCAGTCGCCTTCATCCATGGACCGCACTGCAGTTTAACATCAGTGGTTGCTGTTCTATGTGCACAATAGAAAAAGGTTAAATGGTTTTTGTATATTAAACGGTGTTTTAAAATTAACTAAACAAAGTGTAGAAAAAAATTACGAGTGCATTTCGGTCAGATGTAACCAGTGATCGAACCCGGTGTCTATTTACAGGAGGCCAATGACCGAGAAAATCCACTAATACAAGACATTATGCCAGTCCAATAAGAATTACAACTCGTTCTATTTAAATGAATTGGCTTAAGGAAATTCGAATAGTCTCCAATTAGACGATACCAAGAAGTTAGATTGGCTCAGTAGATTGTCTTTAGCGTCGTGTAAATGGTACTTTAAACGGCAGGCACTGGATTTGATCCCTGATCGCAGTTAACTGATGTGCACTCCTGAATTTACTTCTTATTACTAATTTATACAGTACTATGTCAACTTTAATTTCATTTATAAATTCAGATTAGACAAGATGTTTTTTTAGAAACAATATCACTAGTTTTTCCTTTTATCAAAAATTACCCACTTATGACGTAAATAAATGTAAAAAAAAATAAACAATTTACTTACGTTTTTATTGGAGTTGTAAAAAAAATTTGGTGCCTGAGTGCAAGCAGTAGGTCGTATCCACTATGCTGATCTGATTGAACTAAACTGCGGCATTTTTTAGCCTGTATAAAAAATATATTAAATTTGAGGTTTAATAGGTAGCCGAAGTAGCTAGCTATAAAAGTATTCTACTCTTTTAATACTCAATTAAAGCACCAAGTTTATTATAGCAGTCCTTTGTCCTCATTTATATACAGAATTGATAGGTTTAAAGGATTATAAGGATCCCCTTATCGCTTTCCTTTAAGGGTTGTTTTATAAACAATCTTAGGTAAGCTTATCGGATTGTTAAACACTTCAGGCAATTTACTGAACAGATTTAAGTTAAAATCTTTTATAAAGTCCTTCCTTTTACTTTACGACTGCTACTTGCATTTATTAGTAACAGTCTCCTCTATTTATAGACCGCACTCCAGCTTAACATCAGACGTTATTGTCTGATGTTAAGCTGGCAAGATGTGGCAAAAGCGGTAGAGATTAATTATGTTATTAGTGTCATTATTATTATCAATCAATCAATCAAAATGTCACGTCTATTTCCCACAGTGATAGGCAGAGACAATGGAGCGCCACTTGCTACGATCCTGACACTACTCCCTCGCTTCCCTCACATTCACAATTCGCTTTATAATTCTCTCATTATTATTAGTTCATTTAATTTTTCCGTTGCTGGGCCTTCCTGTTTTTCGGCACGAACTATTGTACAAGTCTATCTCATCTGATCACCCTGCTAATTATTATTATACTAATTTATTATTAACTAGCTGTGCCCGCGATTTCACCCGCGTAAAATTAGGTTTATAACACAGTCATAACAAAGGAGGAGGTTCTCAACTCGACTGTATATGCCTTTTTTGTATATAACTTATATAAAAATGACAGACGGAAATAAAAATAAATATAGAAAAATTCCAAACAGCTGAAACTGTAGTCAATTGGAAACTATACTAAAAAAATATAAAAAACGCCAGAATAGCTCGCATATGGTAGATTTTTATCCTACTTACTTGACACTTATCGTCATATTTTGGACAATTCACACAACATCTTCATAAAATCAGCCTATGTGTTATTCTGATGTATAAGCTATATTATTGTAAAGTTTCATTAAAATCCATTTAGTAGTTTCGGCGTGAAAGAGTAACAAACATCCATCCATCTATCCATCCATACTCACAAACTTTCGCATTTATAATATAAGTAAGGATAATATTATGATGATAATAAATGATACTAAAAGGGTTTTTTTTTTAATTAAGTACATAAACATTTAATTTATTTATACAACTTACTGAAAATCTATTTTTTTTAACTTAGAGCAATATCAATAATAGCAGTATTGTAAATCTATAAGAATAAGAAGTATTATGAAGTAGATTTTTCGGCGTAATTACATAGGGTTACATTGAATGTAAGTCGTGCTGTTTTGTAGCGGTCGTTGCACTCTGGCGTGACGTCAGAAGAGAATTGCAGACAATCTTGAGATAGGGTTGGTGAATATGCTTTTTTGAAACTTAAATCACGTCGCATATATAATTTACTTACCAATGTGTTTTGCCCATTCAATAACCTTGGATTCTTTAATCGAAGCGTAAACAAGTACCTCTGGCCGGCATAGTAACGGCGACTGAGACAGTCGTACATAGTCGTTTTTTTTCTGTCGTTGGTGCTCTTGGACTATCAGGCAAGTTGACGTTAGAATTCGTATTACAATAGAAAAACTAGTATAGCCAACATTCAGGATAAGTTTACGTTTACATGTTTCCTGTAAACATACAAATTTACAACCAGTAAGTTAGATCACTGAAATGAAAGTTTAAATTATATATAATAGGCGTAGATAATGGACCACCACTTTTTAATTGTGACACGACATCTGACCTCGACCCGCCTGATGATAAGCAAGAGGAGGTCCAAGAGTGACGACGACTGAAAAAACCGAGTTAATTCCCGGCTACCTCAGTCGCCGTCGCTTGAAGGATCCAAGGTCATAGGATGGAGAGAACACGTGGGCTGGCAAAGCATTCCACTTGCCCAATCCTGACACATATCTTTCGGTTCCTTTATCTAGCTTGTAACAAATACAGAACAAATACAAATTTAAAAACAAATAATAAAAGAACGTCTACAATTTTGGAATGACATTTAAAATATTGGCTTCAAGGAAAATTATCCGAAAAAATCTTTGATTTAATTTACTTGTATTTTATTTTTTATTTATTAAATTCATTAATCTTTCAAGACGGCAAAAAGACATTTATTATTTTGCTTTGTATATTAATAATAAATGGTTTTACAAAATAAACGCTGAGTGTTGTGTTTACCAGTTTCAACAAGGTAAACTCGTCGACATTCAGAATTCCGACGTGAAATTTAATTAACATTGTGCAGTGCTGACAATCACTGTAATTTGGATCTATCAACATCACGTACGTACGTGACGCACTCGCTACACGGAAACATGTTAAAGCGATCAAAATATACACACACAAATACATAAATGTTTTTGCTTATTTACAGAAAGAAAACGCTTAAAATTACCCTTTTATCTTTATAAACAAAGGTGCGATAAAAGACGTTCTCTCTAGGAGTTTAGTCGAAAGACATTCTAGATCTTTTTTTCTTATTGAAGATCAATAACATTTTCAATCGTTGTTTTTCACATTCCTTTATACTAAGCTACTATACATGCTTGTATCATAGGAACAGGACCACCAAAGTACATATTATATCAAAGATACATTGGTACCGGCAAGTACGAGGTTTTGAACAGGGTCGGAAAGTTTATCTGAAAGTCGAAGTAACTAAAATATGTTTAATAATCGTTAAAGACTCGTTTTAATCTATTCTAATTATAAGATTTATCATTTGTATACCACTATATTTCTAATTGTCAAATTTTATGGATCTTTACCGCATTTTCAGCGAAACTAAAAACCCGCGGGCACTTATTGTGTCTATAGTGCAACTCACGAAACGTTATTTATAATTATTGAGAATCTTTTTTAATAAAAAATAATTGCGTGTATAATAATTTCAATAACGATGTTAAATTGCTGTGACATGACTAATGGAAATGGTATTTTTGTAACTAGTAAATAGCTAATTTATGTTTTTCTTCTTTTTTTATTTATGTATATTCTTTTTCTACATATTCTGTAATTTTTTTTGATTAAAAAAAGTCAAAACATCCAATTAAAATATCGAATTTAAAACGATGAGATTCAAAAAGAGAACTCCCGAAGGTTAATAAATATAAAACAGTTTAATTTAATTGGATTAAATTTTTAACCCCTGTTTACTTCAGTACTAAATTATTAAGCTTTAATTAAATGCTAAACTTTCGACGGGTAATCTACATAAGCAATTTCATTACGCCACTTCACCTTCAATCATTCTATTTATTAACCAATTTCGTAATCAAAAACTACATCTTGGGACCTTAAACTCTATGTACTTTCTTTTAAGTTGCATATTTGATTGTAATTATTAGTTTTGACTAAATTTGTTTACGGTATACCTAAGAATATGGAAAGAATAGAAGCTGTGCTAAAATAAGAACTAATTCAATGATTTTTATCTCATTTATACTATGTTTATACCACGTGTGACTGAAAGAGACAACTACTTGTACTTCAATTCCTTTATTTCAAAGGTTGGCACTACTTTTTACAAGTGTACAACCACTTGTAATTGTGGTTGGATTTTAATACTGCCTAATTAAAAGTCACGTGGTAGTATGAGTAGCGGCATAATTTGACATTGTTATTCTGTCAAATTAGGTTGTCAAATGATTATCAAAACTAGTGACAACCTTCTAAATTACGAATGTAAAAAGTATATTCATCCCCTTCTAACTTATTTTTAATGCCATAAGTGAAAATAGTATAAACGGTTTGTAGCTATTTTGTAGCTATTTTAGGGCTTCTTCTATTTCTTAAGTCCAAATTCTTTACGGTATACCTTTCCCCGACATCTCAGAAATTGTGTGGGAGTGATGACGTCAATGGTCCTGTCTCAACATATTGTTTAATACGGCTCCTTTCATCTCGTCTTACTATTAACAATGTAATTTACTTGATAATGTGTCGTTCTAAAATATATCAATGTCAAATATAATACTTTCGTAAAATAATCCTTTTAAATTTAGATAAAAGCCTCCTAACAAAAAAATATAATCCCATAAAAGGATCCCCATGCAGAAGGGAAATTTTAAGCTTGAAGGGTAAAAATGATGATAACGATCTTATTATTACAATTATAGTATTTTTATATTTATAAGCTACTTCTTTTTATTATAGCTCAACATAACGACTTCTACTACAGTTAAATAACTTCTTATTAACTATAACAATCACTTCCATTATGCCGGCCTAGTTGTGGCCGGCATCTTACAAGCTAATTACGAAACGCGACTAAGTCACTTTACAGTCTGTACGCTTGAAAGTGGTAGTACTACCCTAGATCGTAATGCTGGCTTAGTACCACCGTCCATCTGCCTACTAAAATACTAAAATTTAATGTGCAAATACGACTAGCATTTTTCAATATATAAGCGAAATGTTTATAATTTTTCTTACTGGCGAGGGATCTAGTATAATAGTATAAATAAGTAGAGAACACAAGCCGCAAAGAGTATTATTAGTTATCATTGTCAATTTTGTAACACCTCAATTCCCACAGGGAATGGCAGAAACAACGGACCTCCAGTTTACACTTACTAGCCATAATTCTCTTGCTTCGTCCAAATCCATAATTCACTTTATACAACAATCCATATGGTTAAGGGCACTGCGAATCTCAAAAGTTTTTTCAGTCTTCCGTTTTATACTCCAAATTATCTCTTATTTTACTATCGTCATTTCAACTAAATTTAATAAATCAAAATTGAATTGAATTGTGGATATGAGGGAAGCGAGAAAGTTGTGCCAGGATCGTGGCAAGTTGCGCTCAATTGTCTCCGGCTATCCCTGTGGAAGGAGGGCGTGACAATTTATTTGATTAATTAAAAATTAAAATATATTTAAATAATTACATTATTACCGACAAAATTACCGAAATTTTTTAATGGTTTTTGTGATTTTCGAAAATAACAGTTTAGGTTGTGTTGGTCAAAAGAGAGGCCAGCGTGTCTTCTTATTGTTTTTATTTCGATTTATCTAACGACTAGCTGTGCTTCGTGATTTTACCCACGTTTTAAAACTGTTTCTCGAAATGTGACTTAGATGTCTTGGAACTTCATGGTCGACCATTCAAGTGTTTAATTTGATAACAGCCCAATTCAAGGTCACAATAAATAGTAAGGAACAATTTAAGTTAAAGTACTTTACGTTAACTTTTGTAGCAAGATCTGAGAGAACCCAACATCAGGAACCCATCTGATCATCAATCTGACTGGTATTTTCAAAGATATACACTCAATACGCTCAAACACTTGTTTTTAAAAAACATTGTTTGAGTTTATTCGTTACAAACAAAAATACAAATCTTTTCACTTTATAATAATAGCAAAGATAGAGAGATGTGATGCATAGTGGATGTGATTGCTACTCACAGTTATTGAATTGTAGTAGCAGTGGCATTCATTCATGGACCACACTTTGGCTTAACATCAAGCGGGGTGCTGTCATATGTCGAGTCACAATTTAAAAAAAAAAAGAAAGACCGTAATGTTAATTATAATAAACCATTTCAATATGGACCTGTACTATGTAGATAGCGTATTTGTAACGGTAAATGGGGCCTAATGAAGCAAATCTCGATGAAATCTACATAACGGTTTATAAACATGTCGCTAAAAATCCTTATTTAGATGGTGAACATCTCTCGAATTACTTGACCTATCTCAATGGCTTTGAGCTTATTTCTTCGAGAACATAGTTCGTGGCACGACAGCTGACCTCGACCCGCCTAAGCAAGAGGAGGTCAAGGAGTGACGACGACTAAAAAACCGAGTTAGTTCACGGCTGCCTTAGTCGCCGTCACTATGCCGGCCAAAGGTGCTTCTTCACGCATCGCTTGAAGGATCCAAGGTCATAGGATGTATCTTATATTATTGATATTATGCAGCACCCCGCCTCATGTTTTGGTCCATGAATTGGTACACTCTATGGCCTCTGCTACAAACCTTGTGGAGTATATCCATGAGCCAAAATAGCCCCTTTTACGAGAAATTTACGCTAAGTAATTGTTTGTGGTGCGGTAGTTTAAAATTACTGAATTTTGTTTGGTTAGGACCTCTTTAGTAGGCTCAATTTCATATAGTCCCTTATGTAACTTTCATAACACTCAGAAGCTAGGGGTCTTTTACCACACCAATCTATCGATAGATTAGTCGACGTCGATCTAGCTACTTGATTATTCGAGAACCCGCACTGTTCCACGACGATTGCTTCCTATTATCACCGCCCGCCGCGTAATTGCAAATATTTGTTAAAAAAGAGGTGATATTTGCTTCGGGTTTGGTTTCCAAAGAGTGGTAGGTAGTGAGTGGTATCCAGTCTGTCGATCCGGGGTAGTAACATCATTTACAAGTATACAGACCGTGAAGTTTTCGCGTTTCGGGATGAGTTTGTAAGTTGCCGGTTCTAATTAGACCGGCATAGTGGATGTGATTGCTACAAGCGAGGTGCAGTCAAGCATATGCAGCTTTCTGGCCTAGTGTCCTAATATAATATTTATGTTTTTTGCACAAATTAATACTCATGTCTTCGGCTTAGAATAAACACTAAGTAATCCGTTTTGTGATTATCCTATAATGTAAATAAAACCTATTGCAATGAGGTTAATACGAAGCCATGCAAGTAACTGAGAAGCGTTGCTCAACCATTGACGTATATTTCTCAACTCTGTAGAAGGCCTTTAACTCAAAGTGGCTTCCCCTCGCACTCGTATTTTAGGCAACAATTAAATATATTATTAGATTGACTAATAATATATTTATAACAATAAAACTCAAAGTGCTCAACGGTTATGATTTAAATTATTATTTCTGAACGTTTTTGTCTTTAGAACATTTTCTGAATAGGTAAGAGGCAATTTAAATAGGTAATCATTTTGCACATGGCGCTGGCAGAGAATGTCTAGCGTACATAGGGTATAAAAATAAAAATCAAAGATAAGAAAATCGTATTTCAGCCACTTAAGAAGAATACTAACTCAATTTTTTTTGTTTTAGCGGCGAGTCTATCTTCTAAAAAGTTCCCTTTACACCACTTGATGTTTTATTACTTTTAAAGCTTAAAATAATAACACTCGGCCTAATGTTCAGCTGAATTACAATTCATGGATGGATGCGGCTGCTACTACAATTAAATAGCTGCACGTAGCAGTCGCATTCGCTATTTGAACCTAGATGGAACCGGCAATTTTCAAGCAAATCCCTAAACGTGACTATGTCACTTCACGGTGTGTATACTTGTAAGTGATGGTGGTACCACGGCAGGCTGGGCAAATGATCACCAACTATCTGCCTACCACTCTTTTAAATTACGCAGATAATATGTATATCAATTATGCTCATAGCCTTGGTCGTAATAATCTAAACGCAAAGAAAAACAATACATTTCCGGTTTCGTAGGTCAAAGAAGGGCCGTCGCGTGTGAACTTTACTAAGGTCAAAACCACTTTTCATTACGATTATTAGTCAACACAAAATACTTAAGTGATATTGTTAATTACATCGTGACTTATTTTTAGGTATTGTACCTATTTCATTTACATATTGTTTTCGGTCAAATCTGTCCCGGATTTGATTAAGTAAATAAGAGGAGCCCACGGTTCCTATAATCATAGATATAGTCGCCGTTGTCGAGACACAAAAAATATCTCTGTTGTGACTAGATCCACAGGTTTTTGAAATATATATACAATTTAATTAATTTTAGGCTCCTAAGTCGAAGGAACCAGTGCCAGGATTTCTATCGCTCTCCGCTACCGCAGGAATCTACTGAACTCCTTCTTAAAAACAAACAAAACTTAAAGAAAACAAAAAAACAAATCACTTATGTTAAATAAGTATTATTTATATAAATATCACATTATTCTGCGTACCAAATACTTATGTTATAGGATAACTCTTATACGGGAATCCCCTATGAACTCGTCTGAAGGCGATGCCCTTTAAATGCAGGTAAATGCAGTCACACAAGTTTGTGTTATTTATTTTTCATGTCGCAATACAGCAATTAAAGTGCGAATCTTCGATAATTCTTTATGTAAACTTGTATAATGTAAAACTTGTGTAATATTCAATTGATAATGGAAACCGGCATTTTTTAAACTGATCGTGAAGCGACTGAGTCATTTCACTGTCTGTAGACTTGAAAGTGATGGACTACCCCGGATCGATAAACGGGGGTAGTATCTAATATTAAGTAAATAATATTTACTTAATATTTGTCTCTGCCTATCCCTGTGGGATAAAGGCGTGACAATACGATCAATTGATATTTACTTAAACATTACATACACAGTCTGTAAGTTAGAATTAGACATCGCAATAATGTGTGTATTCAGTAAATTGCAACTCAATCGAGGTGACCATGGCTGTCTTGTAATAAATAAGGAGTAACAAAGATGTTTGTTGAATTAAACTATTAAAATTGATTGAAAATAACATCATAAATGTAAGTTTTCCTAACATCCGTGTTATCGTATACAAATAAGATTAACAATAAAATTGTATGATAATTTATGTAAAAATTCTATAAAAATATAAGTTTTTTCTACGGGAATTTATCTCATTACATCTATAATATTTTATAGCTAATTCAATCTAAAAAATACAAAGAGAACGTTAGATTGATATTATTAGTAGTCTATTATTATTGCTTAATTAATTGTTAAAGACCATTGACGTAGGTATCCGAGCAGGAAAACGTTAATATTATCCAAAACAAAATAGACATCACTTCTGATATTAATATTTCTTTATATTTCTTTTTGTAATATATATCTTTTGTAACATATTTCTTTATGTAATATTTTTGCTTATCCCTGTGGGAAAATGGCGTGAAAATAAATTTAAAAATTGAATTTGATTGATTGAAATTTGATTTGATTTTTGTAAAATTTGATTATTTTTTTATTGGAACTACACCACATGTAAGACTATACCCATTCACTATGCCGCCTAATGCTCCTGCGTGAATTATAAACTTAATATAAATCTAGTATTCTGATGCGATGGCTCTGAAAACGTCTCTCAAAATTGTACAATCATTTACCAACAATAAATGCGATAATAAGTCGCATAAAATTCATTAATCAATGTTCGCGCAAAATCTAAGAAAATTCTAAATATAAATAAAAGCATTGTTTCTGAAATAAAAGATTTTGGCTGCAAAGCTTCCTTACCATGTTGCATTAAGATAAAATACGACCGTGGTGCGGTGATAAAGCAATGGTCGCGCAAACCCAGAAATCCTGGTTAAAATACTACTTGATATGTGTATTGTGTACCAATGGTCGTCCTGTTTCTATGATACAAGCATTGTTAGCAGCTTAGTATAGAATTGTTAAATCTAATATTTCATGAATATAAATATATAGTAAATATTAAATAATGTATGTTGCTCATTATTAAGTCATTAAATAGTCTATTTTTGTTTTTCTAGAATGCCAGCTTTGCGGATGCTGGGCCGCAAGTGGCTTGCGGCATCCGATGATCTCGTGTTCCCCAGCATATTTGAACTCCTCTTTAGATTCGTTTGGTAAGTGACTTTAATTATTCAATACTAACAGCCGGTTGTCCCAAAAATTTTAATTTACGAATTCGTAAAAAGTTACGCATAAGTAGAAGAAAAAAGAAAAAATGGGTTGCAACACTCTCTCGTGCAAACACACAAACAACATACACGAGAAAGTGTTGCAACCCATTTTTCCTTTTTTCTTCTACTTTTTACTTTTCTACTCTTTTTTCGTAACTTTAATTAACGAATTCGTAAATTAAAGTTTTTGTACAACCGGCTGTAAATGTTATTATTCCTTATAGTATTAAATATCTTATAACTTTGGCCGGCATAGTGACGGCGACTGAGGCAGCTGTGAACAAACTCGGTTTTCTCAATCGTCGTCACTCTTGGACCTCCTTTTGCTTATCAGCAGGCGGGTCGAGGTCAGATGTCGTGTAACAATAAAAAAATAAAAAATCTACTACATGTGAACCAAATTGTCACGTCTTTATTTTCACGGAGATAAGCAGCGACTTAGAAGTGCCACTTTCCACAACTCATACGCTTCCTTCACATCCACAACTCTCTTCGTACAAGCTCTGTAGTTCTTTGTTTTTCTATATAATCAGTTACAAATTTTAATTCTCTATGTACTGCGAAAATAAGTCAAACACACACACACACACTCACGCAATCAAACACACATGGATTTCTGCCTGGAAGGTCTACAACTACTAATTTATTAACCTTCCTCAGCTATGCCACATCGGCAGTGGATGCTCGTAGACAGGTGGATGTGGCGTATTTCGATTTTAGGAAAGCGTTTGACCGGGTGGATAATGACATATTGCTCCGGAAGATGGCTTTGGCAGGCTTCACACCCAAACTTCTCCGCTTGTTTGCAAGCTATTTTTCAGATCGAATGCAGTATGTCCATTATGGTAATTCGAAGTCGGAACCCTTCTATACTAGGTCAGGAATAAGCCAAGGGTCAAATTTGGGCCCCTTAGAGTTCCTCGTCTTTATAAACGACCTCCCGAACGTTATCACCAACGATTGCCAAATTCTTTTATTTGCTGATGATGTGAAGCTGGTGAAGTCAATTGAAAATCAGCAGGATTGTCTCATATTTCAACACAACGTAGATAAGGTGCATTTGTGGAGTGTGGAAAACCACCTTGATTTAAATATCGAAAAATGTTCAGTCGTATCGTTTTCCAGATCTCAGAATGTTATTTGTCATCCTTACACACTGACTGGAGCCCCACTCACACGTCATGATGTAGTGAAGGATCTAGGAGTTCTATTTTCTAGTGACCTGACCTTCCACTTGCATATTACTAAAGTGTGTGCCAAGGCCAGGAGAAATTTGGGATGGGTTATGAGACAAGCACGGGATTTTTCTGACCCTGCTACAATAACTGTGTTGTACAATTCGTATGTCCGTAGCGCTCTGGAGTTTAATGCCATAATATGGAATCCCAGAGAAAGCACATACACGCTAATGATAGAAAAGGTGCAGAAATTGTTCCTAAGAGCTTTATACAAGAAGGTCTATGGCTATTATCCCTTTTTGTACCCTACGGCATTCATTCTTGGTATGCTGAATTACAATTCCTTGGAGGTTAGAAGGAATAGGACGTTGGTCTTATTTATTTTAAAAATCCTAAAGGGTAATTTGTACCTACCTGAGGTGTTAAAGCGTATCTCACTGTTCGTTCCTAACAAATATCTACGCGCGCGCGGGCATCGACTATTCGCAGAGGAGAGTGCTCGTACGCACTTACTGCGGAGCGCCCCTGTCTCCCGTGCAATCGTTTTGTTGAACGGGATCCTACATGGCAACATGAATTTCGACGCTTTCGCATCATCGGATGCACAAAGCGATAAAATTGTATTGAATTACTTGGAGCGATTAGGTTAAGTTAGGTTAGTAAATTAAGCTTAATATTAAGATTTTTTGTAAGAAATATATTGTATTAGTTGGGTTAAGTCTGTAATGTACAATATTCTGTTAAATAAATAAATAATAATAACACGCAGACACACGGACGCAAACACACACACACACACACACACACACACTGCAAGTATGCTATAAATAGACGTGGCTTTTTTTTGCCTAGTGAATCATTATTGACACAATTATTTAGATTCATAAATATCTAACCTTTAAGTTTTAAATACAAATACTTTTGAATTGTTTATTATTCGTTTAGAAACGCAGTAAAGTCATAACATTAAAAAAGCGGGTGCATTGAATCTACCTGTGTGAATGGGCTTCTCACTACACTACACAATATACGAGTAGTACATTGTACTTCAATTCCTTAGTGCTCCGCCGATTTGTTCCGTATTTAAACAAAGTAGTATTCGCATTCGATGGCTACTCTCACACGTTTAATAGTAATCAGTTTTTTTTTTTTTGGATGAATGTACGGTTGTCCAAGCCTCGATTTCTTTAAGACATCATTCCGTATTTCGTGTGTGCTACCAGATGCACGTGTCTATCGGTTGTCCGCATTTTATTGTAAATTTTAGTGTAAATAATTATACAATCTTACTCTAAATGGGTAAAAGGCAACGAGAAGAAGCTGAAAACGAACAAGCAAATTGACAAATACCGTAGAAAATAAGATGGTTGGAGAAACGGAGCTCCACGAATACGACGCCATCACGGTCGCCCTCAACGTTTGTTCGTTTTACCTGCATGAACAAAACGATTCAGGTAAATACCGATACTGGATTTTTTACATAAGTGGATTTGTTGCAACCAAAATGTTTTAATACTTCGTGAGACTATAACGTTCAATATTTATGAATTATTATTGTGATTGAGTGTAGTTTGAAAAACTGCAATGCCACAATTTATAATTACTGTTATTGATGGTAGTTTGAAAAACTATAATGTGACAACTAACTATAACTGTGCTTGAGTGTAGTTTGAAGAACTGCAACGTCACAATTTATTTTATTATTGTGCTTGAGTGTAGTTTGAAGAACTGCAACGTCGCAATTTATTTTATTATTGTGCTTGAATGTATTTCGAGGAATTACATCGTCACAATCCAATATTATTACCTCTTGAGCATGGGTGAACCTACGTCGTCCATATATTGATGTGTATGATTTTTATTAGAAAAATGTACTATATATAATGAGAATCCTAATTCAGGTTACAACATTTTTACCCAGGGTTTATGCTTTTAAGCACCAACTCAATAAAGATTCGAGGTCAATAAACTCTTGACCTTGTTTTATTAGTCACTCTAGACCAGTGTTTCCCAACCTTTAAAAAATGTTTTTTACCCTTAATAAATATAAATGATTACAATATTTAAAAAAAAAAAATTGCCTTTTTTGATAAATTGGTCACCGATATCTAGCATTGCATATAAATAACCCAAAGCAGAAGGGTTGAAGTCGTGTCTAATCCATTTTGAAATTACCCTCCTTAACTATCGAATTGCCCTGTAAGGCGTGGGCCCCACTTTGGGAAACACTGCTCTAGGCCATACCAAAGAACGTGAGTGCCAGAACCAGCCATACACAACTAGAACCCACAGACCGTTGGTCAAAAAGTTAGTCTGGTGTAAAAAAAAAAACCCTTGGTTAACCCTTGCAAAATAAACCCTGAGGTCACATATGCAATCAATAAACCCTCTCTGAAGAGGGATAAAACAAAAAGTATTCACTATTTTGCCATGCCATGCAAATACAGTAAATCACAGTATTAAGAATAAAATTATACGGTGTTATATAGATATATCAATACCGCCATTTATTAATATAAAAATGTTCAGAATGTCAGAAAGATACTGAAAAACTTATTTCAATGAACTTCTCTTTAAGAAGGTTTTTAGCCTCAGGCTAGTTCAGGTGAAGTTGCCAGAGATGCAGCACAGGACTCAACTCCTGAAATATCCCTTTTTGAAGTCAACTTTGGACTTTTGGTGATAAAATGGGAAATAGTAAAGCCGCAGCAAGTTCGACCACTGATTTTTTAAATAAATAAAATCCTTTAAACTACTGGGGACTCCCTCGGAAGACTATGTGAGAAGGTGGTTGCTACCAATATGCTGTTACGAAAGGCAACAACAAACAGCGTCAACAGACGATTACAATATTTTTACAAGGTACCCTCTGACATATTTATTTATTTTTAATGGATCTGGGACACAATATTCCATTTAATATAATACCTGTATAAATCTAATACCTGTACAATAAGTCAGGTTCCAATTGGTCAGGTTGCCTAATTTCTAAGGAAGAAATTGCTGACTTTAATAGTTCAATAAATGAACTGTTATGTAAAGGTGCTATTTATCTTGAGCTCACCAGAGTCCAATTAATTTATATCCCCACTTTATTGTCTCCAAAATAATACATATAAAAAATAAAAGTTTTATTTTTAATCCTAAAAAATTAACATCTTTTAAAATTGAGGAAATACGTACTGCTCTTAAATTATTAATAACTGCTCTGGATTTTTTTACATGACCAATATTGATATTAAAGATGATTTTGACACCCATACATAAATATAATAAAAACAGGAATTATACTTCATTAGTATATTTAAATGTTTAGATAAAGACATAATAATCATGTCTAATGGCCACAAAGGAGACTTATATATTGGTAAGTTTATATTTTATTATAAACACAACTAAAAGTAAATTAATTCCACAAGCATAATGAATGAGAATAGGTTCTGAAAACATGACAGTTGGAACAAAACACGTCCTATTCAAAGTTGGCCACTATTACAGGCATGCTATATGCAGAATGTCCAGGACTTCAGGTGTAACATAATATAGCTGATGCGCATACAAAACAACTTGAACTATGGAAATGCATTAAATAATAATAGATATAATAGCCAAGTACCAATATCACAAGGTGCCAATAATTAACTATCCTGTTGACAAAATAATTTGTTTCACTTTCATAAGAATCAATTAATCAGCCAAAATAAGTAATTTATGCAGATGCATTATTGTTAAATTGCGGTTATGTTGTACCACTAATAGGGTTCGGTAAGATTGATAAATAAATAAATGAACACAATAATTACCTAAATTTACTGGCTGTCTTTTTGCTTTAAAATCATTTACATGTAATAAAAGTAAGTAACTGCTTTATCATGTTAAGAATTAACAACACCACATCTTGATAGTCTAGCTAAACTAATTTAGCAGTGGTGTAAGCATGCAAGTATGTGCGTATAGACAGATTATATACCATCAAAAACAATACTGCTTCAAATAAAATCAGTTGACACTGCTTCAAGACAGTTTAACAATAGAACCTAGTGAAAAACGGCAAAATATGCCTTTTATACGATTATTTCAGGTTTTGGTATTTCTAAAAAAGATTTGTTTGCCTCTACACATAATCATAAGTGTAAGTTATATATTTGTTGGCGACCAGACCACTATGCTATCGCAAGAGATTCTTTCACAATCTCATGGACGTTTTCCATACAGGACTTTTTACAAATATCATTCGTTTTCCACCCTTTTCAATTATAATAAAGCTTTTCTAAATTTTGTAACAAGGCACCTAGGGTAATTATAGTTGGCTCATATTGACCATTGCAACCATAGTATCCTTTCTCCAGGTTACACGGTATATTGCCTGTAAGTGCATGTGCTTCATTGTCGATAACATTTTGAAGCAATGTAATACATACCTAATTGTAGATTATTGTAATAGTAAAAAAATAGTATCACAAAGATACAGATACATTACACTTCACAGATAGATAAGATTTCTCTTATTTATTCTTATTTATTAACCTTTTTCTAATACTTCTAATAAAGGCTATAGTTATAATTCAGTAAATTGGTATATTCAGCAATAGCCCTCATTTACCAAATGAACTTACCACTGACATTTGTGTTAAGATACTATTTAAGAGATTTTTAGGTTTCGCCCACAAACTCGAAAATATGATTTAAGAACCCAATGTTGGTTAAGAATTATTATATAAATTATATCCAAATGAAAATATTTCACTTAATTTGTTATCCAATGTGATAACATTGTTAGCTCTTGTAACCGCTCATAAAGGATAATCCTCATCTTTAATTAAATATAATAATATGATTATTTAAAATATTGCGAGTTAAAATATAAATAATAAATTTCAATAAACCTAGGGCCAGGTCGTACACAACCAACTTTATTATTGCCTCTATTGTATAAATCCTAAAATATCTTTTGTAAAAAAGAGTTTATCTGCCCTGCACAAAACTCTTTCAGTTATATAAATGAAAAATAAAAAATAAATAAAAAATCTTGTTCGTTAACAAACTTTAAGCAATTAAAATAAAGATACACTTTATATCTTGATATCTATGACATACACTTGAAAATCATAGTAATGGTCATTTGTCAACATCTACTATTTAAACATTAGGAGAGAATATTGACACTATTCGTAGAACTGTTGGATGGTCCGAAAAATCCAACACTTTTGCAAAAATTGATTTAAAAAAAATATATATTATATATATATTTATTACTTGTACTAGATCACTGTAATGACTTAGAGGACGCATAATTATATAAATTTAAGAAATAATTGTTATAGAACTAAGTTAATGTGATTGAGGAGTTCTGATCATCCAAATGTCTGGTAATACTTCCATTTCAGTCCACAAACCTTCAACCTTTAAATATCTACTTTGTTTAAATACGGAACAAATCGGCGGAGCACTAAGGAATTGAAGTACAATTGAGAATCAAACGAACTTACCTGTAAGTGAAGTTCGATGATAATTGTACGAACTTCCTTAGTGCTCCGCCGATTGTGAAAGCCACACCCTCCCACCTCTACATGTAAATAGGTAGGTGAGTTTCAGGTTTGTAAGCACAGGAACACTATAAACAGAATGATGTCTTAAAGAAATCGAGGCTTGGACAACCGTACATTCATCCAAAAAAAAAAAACTGATTACTATTAAACGTGTGAGAGTAGCCATCGAATGCGAATACTACTTTGTTTAAATACGGAACAAATCGGCGGAGCACTAAGGAAGTTCGTACAATTATCATCGAACTTCACTTACAGGTAAGTTCGTTTGATTCTCAATTGCACAGATCACGTAGCACTATAGACTCAGCTATATAATTTTCATTACAAATTGGTCACACGTTCTGTTAATTGTATTTTTTTTATACATTTCTATACTAAGCTACTAAAGTGCTTGTATCATAGAAACAGGACAACCAAAGTACATATGTCAAAGATACATTGGTACCGATGAGTGGTTTCGAACCCGTGCCACTCGGCTTACGTAGCCATTGCACTGCACGGTCGCTTTTAATGGTTGGTTAGTCTTTTTTATCGACTGCTAAAAAGAGGGTTAAGTTTGTGTGTACTCGTATACATGTCTGCCCCCCTAGCACGGCAATCCAAGAAGCAAGATTAGGATCTGCAAAGATCATCATTGCAACTCATTTTAAATAACTCACCAGAACAGAATGTCCAAAAAATATAGGATATATATATTTAAGGTTCAATAAAACTTCATACAAAACAACGTAGAAAACTTTAATATTTTTTAACGTTTTGATGTACCAGCCTATTAATTTATTTAAAATGAGTTACAATAGTATTCCTTGCAGATTTTTATCTTGCTTCTTGGATTGCCGTGCTAGGGGGGCTGTATGTCTATTTCTTTGGAACCCACTGTATTCTAAACTTTTTAACGAAGTAATAGAACTTAAATGCTGGAAAAAGTCATTGCAGGAGGAAACGGGCTAACAATGGTGGTTCCAAAACAGTTTCTTTTTCATTTCTATACAAAAAATCTGAGTTGCCTAGTGTCTGTAACTGTAGATCTTGTATAAGATAATTGTGGTTATAAGAAAAGCGAAGGAGTTGTGGCAAGTGGCGCTCCATTGTCTACTCTATATCCCTTTGGGAACTTTTTCAAATAATGTAGTTTATTGTTGCGTCTATTGATATATTGTTGGCATGTGATACAATTTTAGATTTTCCTCTATACAAGTCTGTGTGTGGCTTATTCGTAGCCTTGTTTTGTTATAAATACGATATTTTGTCAGATTATTTCTGATATATGTGTATATTGTATATGTATAAGGCGACCGTGGTGTAGTGGCAATGCAATGGTTACGCAAACGGAAGAGCACGTGTTCGAAACACTCGCCGGTACCAATGTATCTTGGATATATGTACTTTGGTTGTCCTGTTTCTATGATACAAGCACTTTAGTAGCTTAGTATAGAAATGTATAATAAAAAAATTAATAAAAGTCTTGTTTAAAATTTCAAACGTTTTAATGTGTAGTAGATAAGTAGATTTTAGGTTAGTCTTTAACTTGTTATACAAATTCACAAACAAATATACTCAGCCTAATAAGCTGAATTTCGGTACATAAATTATGGCGTTTGCTTCTACAGTTCAATAACTGCAAGTAAGCATTCACTATGCAGGCCAAGCAGGGAATAGCAACTTTCAGGTTAATCCCGGAACGCGTCTGTGTTGTTTTACGGTCTGTCTGTACATTAAAAAGTGGTGGTACTACCCAGATCGAAAGACTGGACAGATGACCACCTACCACTGCCTGTTGTGAATACATCGTGAAATTGAGACAACCTTAAGCATTAGTGGGACCAGCATGTGTTCAAGGGGAGGTATTCTCTGTGGTGGTCGTCCACCATTTTTAAAGCTCCTATGCAGGGAGTATAAAAAATAGCGGATGACGACTTTTCATTATCATCATCATCAGCCAGAAGGCGTCCTCTGCTGAACATAGGACACCCCTTAGAACGACAAGATTCCAGTGGCATCCACCGGTTAATCGTGACTATGTCGTCAGTCCACCTACGCTGCGTTTGCCGGTTCGTAGTCTCGACTCTAGAACCTTTCTTCCCCGTCGGCTGTCGGTTCTTCGAGCGATGATAGTATGTACTCATAAAGAAAAGCAAACAGAAAAAAATGAATTTCTATAATTTTGGATCTACAAAAAATGTCATTAAGATACGAGACAAAGGATGTAGAATATGATTTAATAATAAAGTTGCTTAAAATAATAATGTTGTATTCGTTGTAGACGATTTATTATGAATATTTAAAATGTCATGACAGATTATAACCTTGAGCGGAGAAGGAAAACCGCAAAGTACCGCCTTTGATTTTCATAATTGCGAAAACATATTAAATTTTCCAGACCATCTTTTTTGTTTTGATATTTGTTTATGAATCACAACAATTCAGCCTGTCACACGAGATCCATAAAAGTGCTTCTGTTCTATAATCCTCGACATTTTGTCTCCAAAGTTGGGCTTCTTTTAACTTTAGTTTCAATTCCATTTTTTTCATTAAGACGCGACATCTGACCTCGACTTGCCTGATGGTAAGTCCAGAGGAAAGCCAGGGCAAAGGGAAGTCCAAGAGCTCCGACGACTGAAAAATCCTATACATCTTACAGTTGCCTTAGTCGCCGTCACTAAGTCGTATCTTTCTGTATGCCCTTTAGGCGCAACATAGCAACTCTATTTTTATCTACCAACCTTAATGTAATTGTAATTGTAACCAGTTTGACAAATAAATGATTTTTTAAAAAATTACATTTCTATAAAAAGCTACTAAAGTGCTTGAATCATAGAAACAGGACAACCAAATTACATATCGAAGATAAATTGGTACTGGTGGGTTTCGAACTCGTGCTCTTGGTTTGTGTAACCATTGCTCTATACTACGGTCGCCTTTAAATTTTGATTTTTCTATTTTAGTATTACATGTATTTTACATACAACAATAAACATACGTTATAATTTACGATACGATACGATTGCGATTTGCGACTTGATATATTTATCAGTCAAATAACATTAACCTTTCGCTTTAGATTGATTCCTACTGATAGCACATAATATTGTACATAATAGAATTTTGTCATTGGCCGTGACTTATTGTATAAACAAAGTCTAATATGTGAATAAAAGCTTTACGCCAAATGTACCTTTCTCAATCTTTGTCACTACATCTTCTTTCATATCCCATTGATCACGTAAAACTCTTAACTAAACCTCTTCATAACATTACGTAATAAATATTTGGCAGGACAAGACGAAACATATGAAATAACACCTGGTGATATCTTCTTATTCGGTAGTGAAAGTTATATATCTGAGAATGTGATGCATCTGGCTGGACGATGAACATCTCCGGTTAATTTTAACGATATTTGTGTTACATCATTTTAGATAATGAGTGTTTAAATAACAGTCTATAATGTAAATAGAAAAAATTCAGTTCCTGCTTAGTAGTATAAAATAAAATAACTACAGAATAAGTCACTTATTATGTAAAGAATAGATCCATTATAGGCAGGTATAGGGAAGGCGACTGAAAAAACTAAATTGATTTTTTAAGTCGTCGGCGCTATTGGATTTTTCCATCAAGCAAGTCCAGGTCTGATGACGCGTCTAAAAAAATAGAACAGATCCCTTTTTGAATTTTATTGAATTATCAATATAGATTTATTTTAATCATTTTTAGCACTGTTAATTAACAGTCGTTATTTTTTGGCCGGTATAGTTACCGTTTATCGTTTTTTTCACCGTTGGCCTTCCTTTTGCTTTATTAAGCACGTCGAGGTTAGATGTCGCGTTCTAATAAAACCCTATTCTATCCTATCCCCAATACTCTTCATACAGGTTATGGGTAGTACAGTTGTATAATCGGCCACCGTTCGTGGAGCCTTTGATTCAATCGAAACCTTCAGCTATGTCATATTGTCTATAGGTATATCGTAGTGTTTGTATAGAAACGCCACTATGTCAATGCGGTTACAGGATGAGATGCCAATCCAGTTGCAGAAAGGCGTGAGACAGGGAGACGTCATTTCTCCAAAACTGTTCACGAATGGAGGACGTATTCAAGCTCTTGGACTGGAACTATATCAATGGCGAATACACACTCACCTTCGCTTTGCCGATGATATAGTCTTATGGCCGAGTCGCTATAGAACCTTAATGCTTTGCTCAACGACGTGAGTAACATTTCCCAACAGGTCGGTCTTAAAATGAACATGGACAAGACGAAAATTATGTCCAATGTCCATGTTGTGCCCGTACCGGTAGTCGTTGGGAACGATACTCTCGAAGTTGTTGTCCACTATAATTACTTCGGGCAGATTGTCCAGTGAGATAGGTCCAACTTCGAAAAAGAGGTCGCTCGAGGAATCCAGCTCGGATGGGCGGCGTTCTGGAATATCTTCTTGTCAAATATCTCGCAGTGCCTAAAGACAAGAATGAACAAAGTCAGACGAGTCAATTCGCTTTTAACTGTTAATTGAATCAATAAAAGTTGAAAGGTCTTTAACTTTTGTTGAACCGATATTTATTTCTTCAACTTGATTGAGTCTGTTCAGAGCTGACGGTTCAAATTGCAAACGATTTCGCAGTTAATTACCTAAATTCTTCTCGTATGAACGCTTGTGGAAATAAAGTCGTCAAATAATGATGATGATGATGATAAAGAAGTTTGCACAAAACTTGTACTAGTTTAAAGATATTATGATGAAAACATTTTATTTTATTGTTTTATTAATAACTTCAGTGGAAAATTTGTGTTTATGTTTGATGTTTACAACCACAATTATATTTTTAACATTTACGTTAACTAAACAAACCTTCGTAATCTGATTTTTTATCGATATAGGATTGTTATTTTAGGCATATCATTGTATCGAGCATAACCATTGTATCGATTTTTAAATACATATATACTTTTACAGATTCATATCGGACTTATTTTTTATTCATTTATTATCAAATCAAAAATATTAATTGTTAATTGGCCTACTTATAACTCTGTCGAGGTCTTACCTTCAAAGAGTGGTAGGCAGCGGAGCCCATTCTGCTGATCCGGGGTAGTACCACCACTACAGGCATACTGTATACAGAACGTAAAGTGACTTAGTCGCGTTTCGAAATCAACTTTTAAGTTACTGATTTACCGGATTTAACGGGAGGTGGAGTTGTGGCAGTGCAATGGTTACGCAAACCGAGAGCACGAGTTCGAGACCATCCACCGGTACCAATGTATCTTTGATATATGTACTTTGGTTGTCCTGCTCTATGATACACGCACTTTAGAAGCTTGGTATAGAAATGTAAAAAAATAAAACTAGGCCAGCATAGTGGATTTGACTTCTGACTTAATTAACTGTAGTAGCAGTTACTTCCATTCATTAACCGCATTCTAGCTTAATATTAGGCGGGCCTGCTGTCATACTCGTAAGACGAGCCTCATTAAAAAAATCACTTTTAGGTTATGTCTTTTGAGCTATGCAATTGATGACCCATATACAGTAGTAATGTTTTTGTTGTTACGTAAAGGCCAATCGAGTTGAGAGCAGTGTTGTGCCAAGCATAATAAATATTTACGAGCATACTTACAAAAGGGTCGTGGGCGAGATGATACCAAACATGGTAACCTATAGAGTGTAGTATACATTTAGTTCGGAGTAAATAAGTTTTAAGTATAATGCGATTAAAATAAGAATAGGACCGAATCGGCGCCGTTTTGTTACGTCTAACTCTCCAACTAACTTCACTTTAGTATGGTGTCTTTTTCTTTGCGGACCGTCAAGAAAAAAACCTTTAAATCAGTCAAGTGAAGTTAGTCAACAGCCCGTCCTATTCTTTTTCTAAAAGCATTATATGAAGGTTTGTTTTTTAATTTTATTATAGTTTTATATACGACAGCCTTTCCCCTGGTATTGAGTCGGAGTGTGGTCCATGAATAGAGATGACTTAATGACAACAAGTAGCAGTCGTATCCACTATGCCGACGTAGTTGGAATAGGCAACTTATAAGCTGATACGATCGCCACTTCAAGTCACTTCACGGTCGGTACATCAGATTTATCAGTCATTAAATTGCTGGTAGCTCTTAGGCTCCAAAACAATAATTAGAAAATGTGGTTTAAATATTTATGAACATTATTAATTTTACACCTTGATTCCCAAAGGGATGGACAGAGACAACGGAGCGTCACTCTCCACGTTCCTGACACAGGTCTCTTGCTTCCTTTACATCCACAACTTGTTAATTATTATTTCTTCTTAACTTCTGCAATTCGCTATAAGGATTCTTATATCTTTGCATAGTATAAAATAAATTCGCTTCCCGCGTCTGTACCCTTAGATCTTTTAAACTACGCAACGGATTTTGATGAGGTTTTTACTGCCATTTAGATAATTTCTTCCGAATGGTTCATATGTATAATAGATACATGGATATATTTACAATATATGTAATGTATAAATATAAACAGTGTCAAAAGTAGGATTTCGGATGCTTTCATTGCCTTTGAGTTATTGTACTATCATACTTAATGACTAACGCTGATTAAACTTTACGAGATAATATCTAAAGGTTGTGCTATAGAAATGTGTATAATTTTAAAAATCAATCAATCAATCAAATTGTCACGCCTTCCTCCCACAGGGATAGGCAGAGACAATGGAGCGCCACTTACCACTTATTATTTTAAAAATAATAACGGAAAACGAGATAGCATATCTATAGCCTTCGGATAACTTACAGTGATTTTTTTTATTGTGACACATCTGACCACGACCCGCCTGATGATAACGGCTGACTTAGTTGCCGTCACTATGCCGATCAAAGGTGCTTTTCTTCACGCATCGCTTGAAGGATCCAAGGTCATAAGATGGGGAGAAAACATGGGCTGGCGATGATTTATGCGATGAAAATCTTTTATTGGTATATTTGAAATTATTTTAATCAATATAATATTTTCAATATGTATCTTTATTTAATTAATTGAGTTTAATAAAGATATAATTTGCTCTTTACAGCAATAATATTTATCATTAATATTTTAAAAATTATCAGATTAAAAATTACCAATTTCGTATAGAAATGCTTTTTAAATTAAAGCTGTTTTTGTAATGGCCCTTAATAAGTCACAGGGTCAAATATTTAACGTTGCAGACTTTAAGTATTAAGTGTTTAACATGGACAACTACTTATATGTGGCACTTTCAAGAGTAACCTCCAAATAAAAAAAATATATATTGTCTCATGAAAAAAGAGCTGTATACGAAGACTGTGTTTATTCTAAGTATTATTATTAATCGCTTCTTAATGACGACATATTAGTACCTACATTACACTCGTGCGAAGCCGGAGCGGGTCGCTAGTAGAAATATAAATAGTCCATCAATCAATCAATCAAATTGTCACGCCTTTTTCCCATGAGGATAGGCAGAGACAATGGAGCGCCACTTGCCACGATCCTGACACAACTCCCTCGCTTCCTTTACATCCACAATTCTCTTCATACAGCTCTAAGGTTGAGGGCACTAGGCAACCTAGCTTTCTTGAGGATGTCTCCGATTTGGTCGGAAAACACCCTCCTGGGCCTGCCTTGTTTAACGCATCCATCAACATTAGAATTATTAATTGCTTTCGTCACCGGGTAGTATCACTACTTACAAGTGTATAGATCGGGAAGTAACTTAGTCGCGTTTTAGGATCAGTTTGTTAGTTGCCGCTTCCAACTAGGCCAGCATAATGGATGTGATTGATACTTACAGTTATTTCACTTTAGTAGTAGTCGTGATGATATTGATATCATTAGAGTACCCCATCGTTGTCTCTGCCTACCTGTGGAATTAAAGCGTGAAACTGTTGTTGAGTACTACCAAATAAATAAATTATTCAAGTGCCAATTGAGCCGGTTCGTAAGAAAAGGGTCTGATTTAATAAACCTTTTAGCTTCATGTTTTAGAAATCCTAAATTAGATTGAACGTCTATAGATTTTAGTATATTTTTGAAAATTCTTTTAAGTATGCAATATAAATTTTACTACCCCCGCAGCCTAGACTGAACCCTAGACTCCAGATTGCAGAAGACATCGCGGCAGGCCCAAACGGAGATGGCGAGATAAGATAGACTCCCACAATAGTTCGTAGCATGAGATCGCCAAATGTCGTGAGTCATGGAAAATAGAGAGGGAGGGCTTTGTCCAGCAGTGGGACAAATAAATGGGCTAATAATAATAATTTGCTTAAGACTAAACTTTAGACTGGATAGTCTTTAGTTAGTTTCGAAATAATGTCAAGTCAACTTTTGGTATAGGATTCTAATTTTAACTTTACTGATAAAATGTATTTATTTATTAATTGGTATATAATATGTAGGTATATGTATTATGTATATAACTTATTATAATATTATGTATGTATATATATAAATAAACTAGCTGTGCCTGCGACTGCGTCCGCGTGGAATAGTTATTTTGGGAATCATATTAATTTTTTGTTTACCTACCTGCTCAGCTTTATTATAAATTAATAAAGCTGTTACCCGCGACTTATTTTAGACGATTAAATTACGTAACAAATAGAATATATTTTAAAGTAGTTTTAAAAAGAATATATTTTAAAGTACTTCTGCGTAAATTATATTTTCAGTTTTATTTTCTTGTGCGCATAACTCGCAGCCGCTTTTCAGCAGCAGTCTGCCGAGAATGCTGAGTCCTTTTTTTAGGCATTACAGTGACGAAGAAAGAACGAAGGAAATGAAAACCTAACCAAACTAACTGTATGCTTAAACTAAAACCTAACCTAATAAGAATTGTAAAACCTAGCCTTGAAAGAATGTAGATGACACCTACAGGTATTATTTACAAAAAAATTGTTATTGTGAAAATATTAGAAACAAAATACTATACTTAAAACAAACACTACCTACTATAGAGAAAACTACTACAAAATGAAATTGTATTAAAAAGGATTTTGCACGATGATATTATATCGTAAAAACAAATTAACGCTGCATTCAACCGATCAGTAGGGAGCCGACCGCATAGTATGCTTGTCTGTCTATAAATGACGCGCCCCTCCACTTTATTAGTTTATTTAAATGTGTGAATGCAAATATTACTAACTATACTATTAAACTTCATCACGTTCGTTCCTCCTTTCTAACCAGCAACTGAATAACCAATTACTGCATTTTCGGTGTGTTTTATCCATATTTTATATTTGCTCGTATGCGTAAATGCAGTGGAGGGGCGCGTCATTTCGGCTTAGACAGACTATACCTCGTAGAGCTACACCCCCTCCGCCTCGCCCGCAAGCACCGCCTCTCCTCGCCCGCCGGTTAGCGCTCATCATGCGATGCGTGTGAATTTTGTTTCAGAGTTATTTTAAAATTGTACTATCTTATAATATGTTTATTGAAATTAGGTGATGTCAATGACAATTTTGTTCACAGTTAAATACTCTTAATTATTAACACATTTATTTCGATTAAGAATAATATTATTATGTTAATACAACTCTGACAAATAATTTGTAATAATGCATTATTTTAGACCAAATTTGACTATCATAAAAACGGTTATTGTGAGTTAATCTTAAAAGATAGACATATACGGTCGCGGACATTTTTTTAGATAATTTAAAGAGGAATAATTCTTTAATACATATTTTTTGGGTATCTCGAACGGTTTTCGCAGCGCACGCAACGGAAACCCTCAAAGACGTTAACGGGGAATAATATTCCCCGTTTTTTCCACATTTTTGACTGTTTCTTCGCTTCTATAAGTCGCAACGTAATGTTTTATAGCCTAAAGCCTTCCTCGATAATTGATCTATCCAACACAAAAAGAATTTTTCAATTCGAACCATTAGTTCCTGAGATTAGCGCGTTTAAACAAACAAACAAACAAACTCTTCCGCTTTATTATATTAGTATAGATAAGGGTATGTATGTATATTAATATATTTTTATTTGTTAGATATAAGCACCCTCCACATGTTTTGCCACCCCTCTCCCAAAGGTCAGCTGGTAGATGCTATTTAGCATTAAGCTCGCTCATTGTAGTGTTTTTACTGTGCAATAGAGAATTTTATTATTATTATTAAAGTCTTGTTGAATATATCAATATCGTGTTTCACAGCAATCTCCTTTTCATTTGCAGGTTGGTGCTAATTGCATTGGTGGTGGAAGTGTTGTTTCCTGTTACGTGGAAATGCGAGACTGAGGGATGGAAGGGCGGTTCGTTTGTGCGGCTCTATCTCTGCGGGACATTGGCGCTGCAAGCAACATTGATGTTGTTATTGGCGGCATTGGCACAGCAATCGGCTCGCGGCACAATAGCTGATGTCGATGCCAGGAAAATGGTTGCGCCTTTGTTGTTGTTTAAGTAAGTTCGCATTTCTTTTCATCATTTCTTTGGACCGGCATAGTGACGGCGACTGAGGCAACCGCAAGTTTATTTATACTCATTTATTTATATTTCTATATTATGTATCAAAGAAACAGGAAAACCAAAGTACATATATCTAATGCTTTAAACGATTAGTCACCAACTTGTTTCTTGATAAACAGTAGCTTACGGCATCTAGTTCATAATAAATAATTTGGCACAAAACATAATTGTGTATGTTTATGTATGTTTATTTTTACCTACATATATGTATATATTATAATATACTTGTATGTAGTTTGTAGTACCTATATATTTTCCCCAAAATTTCTCATTATCCCAAAGGTTAGTTGTTAGAGAATGCCTAATATGTATTAAACTCGCCTATGTACCTATTTTTAAGTTTATTTTAGTGCAATAAAGAATTTAAATAAATAAATAAGTAAGATACATTGGGTACCGGCAATCAATCAAATAGTACCACTTTTGTAGAGACATAAAGTGTAAAACATATAATAATTTTCGAGGCATCTATGGAGTATATGAATTATTGTAATGATATGTTTTTGTTAGAATAGTTATTTTGTTATTTTAATAAACCCGAGGCAGGTCCAGTCTAACTGATGCTTCTACAAAAATCTTATAACTTACTACTTGTAACTTTTTTGAACTTTGATGATTACCATCTCGGCTTTGAATTTATTTTGCAAAATATTTCCAACAATACTTAACCTAAAAGTAAAAGTAAAAAGTAAAAAATACATTGTCCCCGGACCGTCCGGACTGAAGCATAAAATGGTGTTTTTTGAATGACATTGTCAATTTTAAGTAATAAAAGTACAATAAAACATTTTACCTTTATTAGCACTGTATTAATTACTAAAAAGCTTTTTCTTGGAATGTTAAATTGCATTTATATTTAGCCTTTGAACTTTACATTAATGGCTTTTAGGTTCTAAGAATATAGTAAAAAGAGTAAAGAATTGTGGATGTGAGGGAAGCGAGGGATTTGTTTTAGGATCGTGGCTGCCTATCCCTATCGGGAAAAGGCAATTTGATTGATTGATTGATTTAATATAGTAAAAATAATATTTATTATTATAAATAAAATTATTGCTGTTTCAATCTATCAAACTGTGAAGCCTTTTCTGATGGCAGAGATGGGCAGAGAAAATGAAGCGCCTCTTGCCACGATCCTGACACCACTCCTTCCTCGCTTTCCACGCTTTTACGGTTATGGGCAATATTTATTGCTGTTCATAGTGCTCAAATCGGCGACATTCTTAAAAAAGCAGATGTCCGCACCTAAGTGAATTGTGAATGGGAAGAAAGCTAGAGAGTTATGTCTGGACCTTGAAGAGTCGCGCCCCGTTGTCTCTGCCTATCCCTGTGGGAATCAAAGCGTGATTTTTATTTATTTTTTATTGTGACGACATATGACAGCTCCCCGCTTGATGTTAAGCCGAAGTGTGGCAATCACATCCACTATGCCGACCTAGTTGGAACCGGAAACTTGCGAGCTGATCCCGAAACGTGACCAAATCACTTCACGGTCTGTAAACTTGTAAGTGGTGGTACTACCCCGGATCGACAGACTGAGTACCACTGCCTACCACTCTTTAAGTAGTAGGCATTTAATAATAATGATATTAATGACGTCGTGTAGGTGTTTCAATACACAACTCAAGTTCTATTCCTCGGCACACTACGCCCATCGAATAGTCGTAATTTTATTTATTAATTTTTAGTTTTGAATTAGTTTTTAACTATTTTTGTGATTTGTTAATTTTGTCAAATAAAGTTAATATATTTGTTAGTGCATATGCACAATATAAAACAATGTTTATTATTATTTTTACATTATTATTAAATATTCATTATTATAATCATTGTATTTACTAATATTATTATTTATGTATTGAGGTTTCTTCTTTTAAAATAAACTTTGTTTTATTGTGGCTTAGGTAATATGTAAGAGCTTGTATGAAGAGAATTGTGAATGTGAAGGAAGCGAGGGAGTTGTGTCAGGATCGTGTCTATTGGCGCCTAGCCCTGTGGAAAAAAGGCGTGACAATTTGATTGATTGATTAAATTAATATGTATGTGAGCCTCACCTGTTGTAATGTACAACTACACTTAAATAACTCCAAAGTATCCACTATGCCGGCCTAGTTGGATTCTGAAATTTTAAACTTGTCCGGGAAATTTAACCCTCTCCCCTTTTAAGTTTTATTTTTGGGCCTATTGTTTTCTTAAAGGCGACCGTGGTGTAGTGGCAGTGCAATGGTTACACAAACCGAGTGCATGAGTTCGAAACCACCCACCGGTACAAATGTATCTTTGATGTATGTACTTTGATAGTTTTGTTTCTATGATACAAGCACTTTAGTAGCTTAGTATAGAAATGTAATTTTAGAAAATATTATTTTTATACAATATTCCGGCTTAGTTGGATTCTGAAATTTTAAACTTATCCGTTATATAAATTTAACTCTCTCCCTCTTAAGTTTTATTATTGGGCCTATGTCCTTCTCCAAGGTCCAAGTACCAAAATCCATCACAATTGGTTTAGCGGTTTGGGCGTAGAAACGTAACAAACAAACAAACCGAGTTACCTTACCATTTATAATACGGATGAATGTTAAAATTAAAATATAAGATTATTAGAAAATCAATACAGATGAATATTTCATGAGTTGAGTGAAGTGATCTTGTTTTGTATGCATAAGCTTATTTGGGAGCGTCGGATATTTTCACTATTAGGTCAAGCGGTCACGTTCATTTGCATTGTTTCATTTAGATAAGTGCTTACTCAGTATATTAGGTTTTATAAATATATATATATAGGTAGAATTAATCATTTGATGGTTTAACTTTGAATTTTCTTTGAAATATAGAATGTTCTTCGATTCATTAATGTATTAAATATCTTTTTATGCGGCTTACTATCGTGTTTGTTTTTGGCTAATATACCTGGTAATTTTTGATAAATATATGGGTAACTTTTTATAAACGCGATAATAAGCCGCATATTTTTTTTTTTCAATTCGTTTATCTGAAATTTTTAAATATAGAAGAGGTAAAGCGCAAAATCTTTTCTTTTTTCTAGTGCAGAGTTATACTGCACTTGAAAAAGCACTTTATTTTAACATTAAATATTATATAAAACAACCTGTTGCCTCCAGGCCCTCTAACAACTAAACCTTTATCCATCTGTGAATTTGCTGGTTGCTAGAAACGTCAGCGTTCAGTTTCAAAAACAAACAAACAAAACGAGCACTAGATAGTTTGACGCGCTTTACAAGGTAGTCGTGAAAAATGTTTGTTTGTGTCGCTCAATGCTACCGCTTTCAGCGAGAAGCGTCAGCGTTGAGCGACGTGTTTCGTTGCCCTCGGGTTGTGGTCAGAACATTCGTGCGCCAAGCGACAGACACCACTAGATCCTGCAGTTGACCGAGTGCACGAGTAAATTGTCTATCCAATTTTCTTTACTTAAAATAGTATGTATAATATAATAGATGCTTAAAAATTACCTAAAGCTTTTTTTTTCAGAGTATTATTAGTATTACCTGAGATAGCGTTAAACGTGATGGGTACAATGTGGATATTTTGCGACGTAATACAATGTACAGTCCAAGACAAATTTTCTAATATAGTTATACAAAGTAAGTAACATTTAATTAGGGGAGCAGCCTCTGAAAATAATTTTAAAGAAAAATAGTTATGCGTAAAAAGAGAAAAGTTTCTCGATAACCTCAGAACCTTGGAGCAAAGTGTGAAAAAGAACTTCCGGTGGACATATTGCCAGGATTGAACTTACAATGCACAAAGCAAAACTCGATCCTAAAGTTGTCAGCATCAGTAAAATCGATTGGTTCGACAGCTCGCTCGATACCACTAAGCCATCTGTGATTGGTACCGAAGTTTGTGTGTCGGCGCTTGCTAGTTATCGGACAAGTCGAGGTCAGATGTCATCATCATCATTAGCCAGAAGGCGTCCACTGCTGAACATAGGCCTCCCCTTAGAACGCCATTTCGAACGACAAGATGCCAGTTGCATCCATCGGTTATTTATACTTTCACTATGTCGTCAGTCCACCTAGTGGGCGGTCTACCTACGCTGCGTCTGCCAGTTCGTAGTCTCCACTCTAGAACCTTTCTTCCCCATCGGTTGTCGGTTCTTCGAGCAAAGTCAGATGTAGCGTCTTAATAATAAAAAAAGTCATTTAAAAAGTGTTTTAATGGAAGCTTATGATTACAAATATTTTCGTTGCTTTATCTTATCTTAACAACTTTTTAAAATATAATGATTTTGTTTTGTATACAATTTACATTATGATAAATTTTGTTGTGTTTATGTCACTATAACTCAATCATACAGGTACATATCCAGTCTAATATTTTGGAGTGCGGTCTGTGAATAGAGGTAACTGCTACTACAGTTAAATAACTCTAAACATCCACTATGCCGGCCTAGTTGTAAACGCCAACTTAAAAGCTAATCCCGAAACGCTACAAAGTAAACTACACGGTCTGTATATTTGTAAGTGGTGGTACTACCCCGGATCGGCACACTGAGCGCAACTATCTACCTCTATTTAACAACCAGACCTAAAGCAAATATATGAAAGGACGAACCCGGGACATTCCGCGTAAAGGACTAATACTTAATTGTCACGCCTTTTTCTCACAGGGATAAACAGAGACAATGGAGCGCCACGATCCTGACACAACTCCCTTCACATTCACAATTCTCTTCATACAAGCTCTATGGTTATAGGCACTAGGCAACCTAGCTTTCTTGAGGATGTCTCCGATTTGGTCAGCATTCTAATCATTATATTATATTGAATATTTCTAAGTTCAATGTTTTCTTTTTTAGGCATAGTATTATTTAATTGGGTGCAGTTAGGATTGACTGTTTTTGGCTTATTCATGGTGTTTGATCCACTCGGCTCAGTCAACTATGGTGATATGCAGGATACACCAAATCAGGTTCGGCATCATAGGAAGGTCACTGGGCTATGGTCGAGGAGATTCAGATGGGTGTTCTGCTGGCTGAAGAAGGATGAACATGGAAAAGAAGCATTTCAACAAGTTGCTGGTAAATATATATTTTGTAAACTGCTTTGGTTTTAAGTATAAATATTTTTTTTTATGATCCAATAGAAACCTACGGACAAACACTGTGTAGGATTTCCAACCACAAGATCGAACTTGATAAATGTAGCATGAAACCGCTGGTTGTAGTCAGCTTCCTGGGGGCCTACCACCAACTTTAAAAAACAAGCATGTTTCAAAACAGTACTACCATCTCTTATTTGCAATTTTGTTTTATTCCTTCAAATTCATTCCTACATTCGCATAGATTTTACGTTCAGAAACGTGTTGCTACTGCATTTAAATACTAAAACCTAATATTATCATCTTTTGTAATAACCGCGGTGGTACGCTTTGGAATGAACGTCACAAAACTGGAACGTAATTTTATTCAAAGAACAATAATGCTATAAGAAATAGTGTTTTGCCCCCAGATCCAACAACGTATGCCTAACATAATCAATAATTTTAATTTAGTTGTTCAACTGCGAAATCGTTCGCGATTTGAACCGTCTGAACAGACTTTTAATCAAGTTGAAGCAAATAATATCAGTTCAACAAAAGTTAAATACCTTTCAACTTTTAGTGATTCAATTAATAGCTGACAGCGAATCGACTCGTCTGAACTTGTTCGTTCAACTCGCATTGAATAATCACTCCAATCAGTCAGTCAATCAGCGCGATTGAGTATGTATTCTATTCCTCTGTCACCAGTTCTTTGTTTGTTTGTAAAATAAATGTAATTTATTACAAACTTATTTAAACAAGGCATCCGTGGTGTAGTGCTATTAAAATGGTCACGCAAACCGAAAGCCCCTGGTTGGAACCCACTTGCCGTCACTAATGTACTTTGGTTGTCCAGTTTCTATAATGCAAGCACTTTTAGTAGCTTAGAATAGAAATGTAATAATAAAAAAACCTAAAACAAATATAATATTTTATTCAATCAATCACAATTCACATTCACAATTCTCTTCATACAAGCTCTATGGTTATGGGCACTAGGCAACCTAGCTTTCACATGGAAAGGATGAGTGAAAGTAGATTGACAAAAGGAATTTATAAATCTCATGTGAATGGATACGTTAAACATGGCAGGCCCATGAGGGTATTCGCTGACCAAATTGGAGACATATTTTATACCTCTTTCTATTATGCTTTTATGCTAATTAAAAAAACTATTTAAATGTTAACTGAATGAGCACCGTATAGTATATTAACAAAGTAATGATTCCACGCAATAGTTTTCTAGAATCCAAACAACTGATCTCATCTTGTAGTGTTTTTGTTGAGAACTGGTGTACTACTCTTGGTTGTATAATTGTGAATAAAAACTGTGAGAAGCAATAGCAATATCTAATTAGATCGTGCGACCTACATATCTTCGTTGTTATGTCGTCATGCAGAGGATGTACTACACATACAGACATACACTTTTCTCAGCTGGATATTTTTTTTATTGTGACTTGACATATGACAGCACCTCGCTTGATGTTAAGCCGAAGTGTGGTCCACGAATTAATGTCACTGCTACTACAATTTAATAACTGTGAGTAGCATTCACATCCACTATGCCAGCATAGTTGGAACCTGCAACTTACAAGCTGATCCCGAAACGTGAACAAATCACTTCATGGTCTGTATACTTGTAAGTGGCAGTACTACTCCGGATCGGCAGACTGGGTACCACTGCCTACTTCTCTTTGGCCATAACCAGACCCGAAGCAAATATCCACCTGTTTTTTTTATTAACAAATATTAAAAAATTAATAAATATTACAAATAAAAGCTATGAAACAATTATTTGCTCCGACCGGAAATCGAACCCGGGACTTTACGCGCAACAAACCAATCGCTAAACCGTTCGCCCACGCCTGTCGTCAATATTTAGAGTTGGTACCCCAGTTGGCGATGAAGTTTAGGCCCTCTACGTACGCTTTTTTATTTTCGGGCCTTAAGAGTTGTAGGCGAACATCTAATGGTTATTCTAGTCTGCCGATCCAGGGTGAAGACGTGAAGTTGCGTTTCGAGATTAGCTTGGAAATCGCCGGTTTTAATATAGGCCCTTATAATAAATACGTTTTTAATCTGTAGTAGCAGTGCCTCCATTCACCAGCTCTATAGTTTAACATCTGATATCGAATTGCCTGATGGTAAGCAACTCTTTGCTTGCTAGAGCGCCACCGACTGAAATAAGTTTACGGTTGCCTCAGTCAGCGTCACCGTGCCGGCCAAAAAATTATAGATAGACGATGGCGTGGAACGAACTCTCTGTGCCCAGTTGGAATGATCCAAATTAGAAGATCTATTTAACAGCCATTTAATTATAATAAACATTTCCTTGGAATTGGATTAAAGAAATAAATTGCGTTCGTGATAGATTTATAGCTCTTAGGTGTTGTAATGCGAGATATTTCACGATATTCGAGTTACTGAAGTCCGGATCAAGGACCACTGTCTGCAGGGCCGTCTTAAGCATATTCAGCGCCGGGGTGCGAAAGTCAAGGCTCCGCTCGCGTGGTCTCAGTGTAGTAGACCATAAATTTCGATAGGTACCTATCGAAATTTATGGCGGTCGGCATGCGCCCCCTAGGACTCTGCGCCCGGGTGCACTGCACCCCTTGAACCCCCGGGTAAAGACGGCCCTGACTGTCTGTATACTTACAAGTATACAGACCGTGAAGTGATTTGGTCTTGTTTCGGGATCACCTTGTAAGTTGCCGGTTCCATCTAGGCCGGCATAGTGCATGTGATTGCTACTCACAGTTATTAAATTGTATCAGCAGTGACATTCATTCATGGACCACACTTTGGCTTAACATCAAGCGGGGTGCTGTCATATGTCGAGTCACAATAAAAAAAAACCTCCATTCACCCGCTCTATAGTTTAACATCTGATATCGAATTGCCTGATGGTAAGCAACTCTTTGCTTGCAAGAGCGCCACCGACTGAAATAAGCAGCATAGTTTACGGTTGCCTCAGTCGGCGTCACCATGCCGGGCAAAAAATTATAGATAGACGATGGCGTTGAACAAACTCTCTGTGCCCAGTTGGAATGATCCAAATTAGAAGATCTATTTAACAGCCATTTAATTATAATAAACATTTCCTTGGAATTGGATTAAAGAAATAAATTGCGTTCGTGATAGATTTATAGCTGTTTGGTGTTGTAATGCGAGATTTGGTTTGGTGTTGAAGGACCACTTTTAAAGTACTTGTAGATTTCGATATGCATTCTAATAAAATAAAAGATGTTTGGGCATACTATCGAGTTTATTTGGATTATTTTAATCCTACGCTTCGAATGTTTTGCTACGATAGCTGCAAAATATTCCAAAATTTCGCGATAACAAACCGCAATAACGATTTATTTCATATTTTAAAATGTATTTCACGTTTTTTTTTCAATTCTTTTTGGGTAGCGCTCTGCCTATCCTTGTGAGAATTTAGGTGTGACGCTAAAAGCAGTTTGATTTACTTAAACCTATTATTATGTTATTAAATTTATCACTTTATTTATTATATTTTTCATATTATTTCTATAGTAAGCAACTAAACAACTTGTATCATAGAAACGGAACGACCAAAGTACATAATTATATCAAAGTTACATTAGTACCGGAAAGTGGTTTTCCAAGACTATTTCACTACCACTAAACTATTTTCATCTTAATTATAAGTAAAATTTAAATAACATTTAAACATAATTACACTATTAATTTCACGCCCTAATTTCCACAGGGATAGACTGAAACAACGGAGAGGCAACAAACTACGATACTGGCACAACTCTTTATTACTACTGTTTATTGGATCCTTCAAGCGATGCGTGAAGAAGCACCTTAGGCCGGCATAATGACGGCGACTGAGTACTAACTCGGTTTTTTTCAGTCATCGTCACTCTTGGACCACCTCTTGCTTATCATTAGGCGAGCCGAGGTCAAATGTCGTGTAACAATAAAAAAAAACTTATCACTATTATTTCATTGTCCCTTTTACAGCTCTACTAAGTGCATTGTTTCGTTCAACTGACCTGGTGCCCTCGGACGTTGTGGCCGGCTGTGTACTCCTAAGGGTACGCCAGAAACGGGAGACGAGGGAAATGAGAAGAATACAAATGCTGAACGATGAGGAACCAATTTACACAACAGATGTTAATAAAATATTCTCAGAAACACCGCCTTGGATGAATTTAGAAGATGCCTTCCATTACTTGAGGCTCTCAATTGCGGCGTACGGATGGCCTTATGTCTTATATAGACATTGCTTTACTGGGTTCTGCAAGTTGGCTAAGCATTTGACTTGCTGTTGTTGTAGGTGAGTTGATTTATATTTCTATACTAGCCTACCATATGTTAGAAACTGGATGACTAAATATATCAAAGATACATTGGTAACGGAAAGTGGGTTCCACGAAGATCACTACACTACAGTCGCCTTCAGAATACTGTGTACATTTAGCTGGCATAGTGACGGCGTGGCGACTAAGGCAACCGTAAAATGTGACGTTCCTTCTCAGTCGTCGGCGCTCTTGAACCTTTCCTTGCTTACCATCAAGCTAGTTAAGGTTAAATGTCGCGTCTCAATAGAAAAAAACCTCAGTGGTATTAAAAAAGACAATTTTAAATCTGAAGGAGGCGAGAGAGTTGTGTCAGGATCGTGGAAATTAGCGCTTCGTAGTCTCTCTTCATATCTGTATTGCTATGGGGACATCCTGCTTTTTAATTATTATAAAATATAGGTTAAGTAATTGCATAGTATTTTCTTAGATTTTGCGCGAACATTTATTATTGAATTAAACAAATTTTATGCGGCTTACAATCGCGTTTATTTTGGTTTTGATTTTACATTTTTTTTTATTATTCCGACGCTTCGAGAGCGTTGCGATGGCTGCAAAGCCATCGTGGTCACGGAGAGACTGATAGTAAGCCGCATAAAATTTGTTTAATTCAAGTAATTGTATGATTTTTCGCAGACCAAAAAACTCAATAGTGATCGATGATAATTGCTGTTTATGTCATTTTGCTGGTGTCAAATATATGGGACAAGTGGCGGCCGATGATATTGTCTTCGCTTCGTTTAATAATAAAGTTTTTGAGGTAATTGTCATTTAGGTCTCTATATATTTATTTTTTATATTTTATATTTTATATATATATATATATATATATATATATATATATATTTATTTTATTACTATGTTTTTCTTTTTATTGTGACTTTGACTAGCCTGTTGGTAAGCAAAGGGAGGTCCAATAGTGCGAACGATTAAAAAAAACCGACTTAGTTCCGTTTTCCCTCGTTACGATGCCTGTAAATTCAATTAATAATCAAAGTATGTCAGCCTTGTTAGAACCGGCAACTTACAAGCTGATCCCGAAACGCGACTGACTTCACAGTCTGTGTGCTTGTAAGTGGTAGTGTTACCCCGGATCGGCAGACTGGGCACCACCGCCAACCACTCTTTAAAAAAACTAGTGCTGACTAGTTTCTATTAATTCACAATTGTAAACAATGTTAAACAGAAGGGTCTGGGATTGATTCCCGGTTGCAAATGTGCGAGCCTATTTTTCTGTTCAATTTTCTTTACTACTTTGAAAAAATATGTAAATAACAGTTTAAAGATATAGAATAATGTTTTTTTTTATTGTGACTCGACATCTGACCTCGACATGCCTAAGCAAGAAGAGTCCAAGAGTGCCGACGACTGAAAAAACTGAGTCAGTTCACAGTTGCCCCAGTAGCCTTCACTATGCCTGCCAAAAAATATATTTGTAATTGTGCGACGAACGACCTTTATATTTAAAATATAATTTAAAAATCAGCAATTTATACGCGGATATAACATTTATCTTATCAATGAAGCACGTGTAATAAATTAATAAATATTTTGCACTGAATAATCAGTTGCTTAGCCACCTTTTAATTGACTCTTATATCGAATTTATAGTCTGTGGTTTTGCTACCATAATAAATCTGTTCGGTATTAAAACAGAAAGGTCGTTTTCGTGATCATCAGCAATTAAAATGCGTTTATTTCATTATTAAATCAATTTTTGCGCAAAATCTAAGAAATTTTATTTAGCTGTCCTAAGTCTATAATAGTCGATGCTGAGGTCACTTAGCTTGGAACTCTATAGTCCCTACAGATAACATAGCGGCTTTATGCGTCATTCATCGTCGCATACACTACAGAGATTGTCTCAAAAAACTCATTAATTTTAACTCTACCTCTACTTTTAACTTCCATGCTCCCATTCTGTCGATCGAATTGACAGTCGCACTTAACGAGTCGGTGCGTCGTTCCTTTGTCGAATCAAGTGAAATTTTACTAGCCTATCAGATAAGAAGAATTCAGATTTCATGATGACAAGTGGTGGGCAATGGTACCCAGTCTGCCGATCCGGGGTAGTACCGCCACTTACACGTATACAGACCGCGAAAAGTGATTTGGTGACGTTTTGGGATCGACTTGCAAATAACCGGTTTCAACTAAACCAGCATAGTAGATGTTAAATAATAATAATTCCTTGTATTTTTCTACTAAAGTACTTGTATCATAGAAACAGGACAACCAATGTGAGTGCTACTTACAATTTAACTGTAGTAGCATTTACCTCAATTCATAGACCGCACGTCAGCTTAACATCAGGCAGGGTGCTCTCATACTCACAATAAAATAAAAATTGAATAGTGGTTAGTACTCTTAACTTAAATGAGAAAAGTTCCATAGTTTTCCCTCTACAAGCTCCTATTAATTCAACAAGTTCGTGTGGTCACGCCATCCGTGTAATCGATAACCACCACAATAATATCGATTTGTTGACAAAAAAACAACTGATAAGATATATTACGAGTACATACTACTGCACTTAAAATCTGTTTTATATCTTATCTTTCAAATTGAATTATAAATTATGATAAAATTACGATAAAACATGTAAGTTTTAAAAGTGCCATTTTGATTGATACAAAATCTTTAGATGTTAAAGATACATTGTTTTTTGCTGCATGTAAGGTGGATGATGCATCAGAAAATTGGTATTGAAAGTTTTTTTTTTTTTTTTTATTGTGACACGACATCTGACCTCGACCCGCCTGATGATAAGCAAGAGAAGGTCCAAAAGTGACGACAACTGAAAAAACCGAGTTTATTCACGGCTTCTTCAGTCACCATCACTATGCCGGCCAAAGGTGCTTCTTCACGCATCGCTTGAAGGATCCAAGGTCATAGGATGGAGAGAACACATGGGCTGGCAAAGCATTCCACTTGTCGATTGTTCTACAAAGAAATGACGCACCGAACTTTCTAGTTCGGCTGCTGATTCGATCGATAGAATGCGGATGCTTTCCCCTACCTGTGCGGGTATTACGGGTGTGAAAGGACGAGGTAGGAACAAGGTTAAAGAGCTCACCGGAACATTCTCCGTGGTATAGGCGATAGAGGACGCACAAAGCCGCCATGTCTCTGCGTAGTTGCAGGGGCTCCAGAGTACGCGTGACCTCTGAATCTCCTATAATTCGGACAGCTCGGCGCTGCAATGAATCCAGGGCATTGAGAAGATACTTGGCAGAGCCGTCCCACAAGTGCGAACAGTACTCCGCGCAAGAGCGAATTTGTGCCTTGTATAAAAGTAGGCGAAGCTCTGGCGCAAAGAACCGCCGCACCTTGTTCAGGATGCCAAGTTTGCGGGAGGTGGTCTTAATGGCCCGCTCGATGTGGTCCCTGTGATTCATATCGCTGCGAAGGGACATCCCTAAGATGTCCAGTCTGTCCGAAGTACCGAGGGAGATGTTACCGAGAGAAGGAAGGGGGATAAACGGGGATTTTTTCGTCGAGAACGCGCACACCTGAGTCTTGCCTGCGTTGAACTGAACCAGGTTCTTGTCGCCCCATTGGGTAATACGATCAAGAACCCGGTTCAGCCCCGCTATAACAGACTCTCTCACATCGGCTATCTCCTGTTTGCCGGCTGCGGGGCGGGCAGTGTAGCGTCCATGCACCGTGCTGTCGTCTGCATAGCAATGAATGCTGGATCCAAGGTCCAGCATATCATTGATATGCAGAAGGAACAAGGTTGGCGACAGCACGGAGCCCTGGGGAACGCCAGCATTCACCGACACCCTGCGCGAAGCGCTTCCATCCACAACAACGCGTATGGAGCGGCCACGCAGGAAGTCGGCTATCCAGCCGCGCAGACGATCAGGTAAACCGAATGCCTCGAGCTTGGAAAGAAGGGCCTTGTGCCAGACCCTGTCAAACGCTTTGGAGACGTCCAAGCCGATGGCAAGGGCCTCTCCATAACCATCCAATGCTTCGCCCCAGACGTGCGTGATGTACGCCAGAAGGTCACCAGTTGACCGTTTCGGCCTAAAGCCATATTGACGGTCATTGATCAGCTGATGACCCTCTAGATAGGCCATGAGGCGGACATTAATTATCCGCTCCATGACCTTGCACAGCACTGAGGTTACAGCTATCGGACGGTAGTTTGCAGGGTCTGAACGGTCGCCTTTCTTAGGGACCGGTTGCACATTGGCCCCCTTCCAAGCCCGAGGCACACAGCCCGCCGAGTATGAGAGCCGGTACAGCCTCGTCAAGACGGGAGTCAATTCCGCTGCACACGTTTTAAGTACAAGCGCTGGGATACCATCCGGGCCACTGGACTTTCGGATATCGAGCGATCGTAACTCCGTCGCGTTGTCTGATATGGATCTCAGGCATCGTATGTCCGCACGAACGCAAGGCAGGTGGCCTTGCACCACGATCGTCGATTCGCGAATTAGTGGCAAAGACTTCAGCCAGGAGATCGGCCTTAGCCTTCGCCGTATGCGCCAGTGAGCCATCAGGTTGTCTCAGCGGTGGCAGTAAGGAACGACAGAAGTTAGATTCTACAGTCTTGGCGAGACTCCAAAAGCTGCGACTACCCGTTGGGTGCGCTAATAGACTCTCGCCAATCCTGTAAACGCGCTGTGCCTCCGCTCTTCTAAAGACCTTTCTGCAAGACTTGGTGGCACGATTATAGGCTGCTTTTAACTCGTCCACGCGAGGGTCATGATTTTTTCGACCCCTGACCCAGGCACTGTGAGCTGCGTTTTTCGCTGAAACAGCAGTCGCACATTCACCGTTGTACCAGGGCCTGCTCCGGTCGTTACGAGATGCACAGTTGGATGGAACGTAATATTCCATCCCCAGTGCTATCTCGTCAGCAACGGCCGAGGCACACGTAGACGGGTCATTAGATTTGAAGCAGCGCTGCCACCAAGGGAGCGAAGCGAAATAATTTCGCATTCCCTCCCAATCCGCCGACCCGTAGTGCCACAAACGCCGCACCTCTTTCCTGGCAGGAGGAGGCACGGTGCGCGGCACTGTCGTCTCGACCAGGCAGTGGTCCGAAGTCCCTAACGGGGCCTTGACCGAAATTTTATACCCGGTCGGACGATTGGTCAGTAGAAGGTCCAGCAGAGAGGGGGCATGACCGACAATATCTGGTACCCGGGTGGGCTGGGTCACCAGCTGTGTCAGGTCATGCAAAAGGGCGTATGCGTGAGCGGCCCTTCCCGCGTGGTCAGTCTTTTGGGACCCCAACCACATCTCATTGTGTGCGTTGAAGTCCCCCAAGACTGCGACCTCCGCGGTCGGGAACCGCTCCAGCGCTTCATCTGTCGCCCGGCTTAGAGAATCGAAGAGCCGGGTTGTCTCCGAATCCCCGTGGTGGGAACGATAAAGGCACCCGTAGATCCTGGCTTGGGAGCCAAGGTCTACGTGTACCCAGAGGATAGATAGGGAAGGATCCTCCAAGCAAAGCAGACGGCGACAACAGTAGAGTCGAGTGAAGACAAACTTTTTTTATTGTGACTCGACATATGACAGCACCCCGCCCGATGTTAAGCTGCAGTGTGTTCCATGAATAGATGTTACTGCCACTACAATTTTAATAACTGTAAGTAGCAGTCTATATCCACTATGCCGGCCTAGTTGGAACCGGCAACTTACATACATGCTGATCCCGAAACGCGACTAAATCACTTCACGTATATTTTTAAGTGGTGGTACTACCCTAGATCAGCTGACTACCACTGGGGTGGTGGGTGGTACCCAGTGGTAGTACCTGTCAAATGTCGAGTCACAATAAAAAAAAATAAACCAAGGTGTGGTGGCGCATTGGTTAGCACACTGGCAGTAAAGTTTTTTTTAAGGAAAGACAAAGTTTATTGTCGCCTCATAATAATAAAAAACCTAATACCACTGGGACTTTCCTCAAACTAACCAGTGACGGTATTTTTTTTGGTCTGCCTCGTTTTAATATAGTTACTGGCCATGCGTAGCTTGATCACGGAGCGTAAAAGGAACTAAACTAGATTGTTTGGTAATATTGGGTTGCCTTTAATGGTTAAAATTAATGTATTTAAAAATAATATAGGTATAATGTATAGAAAAAACAAATTTTTTTGTTTTCTAAATAATAAAGGTTTTTTTGGTTAATTCACTCAAGTGTTAGATATTGCGTATTATGAGCAAAGATTAAAATAAAAATCAACCAAAAAACTAATCAGAAACAGAATTGGTTGATTGTCAAAATAGATTGAAGTTATCAAATCACAAGCCTGATTAAAAAAATTACCTTTAATAAATAAATAAAATAAAATAACCTTTAATAAACAAATAAATTCGACGACTGAGGCAACCGTAAACTAACTCGGTTTCTTCAGTCGTCTCACTCTTGGACCTCTTGCTTATCATCGGGCGGGTCAAGGTCAGAGGCCTATGTACAGCAGTGAACGTCTTCTGGCTGATGAGGATGATAATGAAATACTTCTTAATTATTGTATGATATTTCAGTTGCCATTCTGCGTGATAATTGATCATGAAAGGGAGAGCATTGTGGTGGCTGTCCGTGGTTCAATTTCATTAAGGGATATATTTACTGACCTAACAGCTGGCTCGGAAAAGTTTGAAGCCGAAGGTAATTTCTGCTTTATATAATAATTTAAAATATATATTTTTTATAATATTATTTATTCTAAAACCTGCAGCCGCGTAACTCAATGACAACGAGAATGAGCTTCGTTTCGATAGTTGAACTACATTAATGAGCTTCAAAATTAATTTTGCAACCTCGCAACATTTTTAGAATCGATGTTCTTTTTCATTAACAGTTCAAGCTCTTTAATACTTATTGTCCAAATGAACAAAACTTGTTTTTGACACTAACAGCGACCGCGTAACTTTTGGACAAACGGGAATGATTTTCATTGTCATTCGCATTTAAGTTGCGCGGTCGGTCCTGAGGCCAGGAGGCATAGTGGATGCGACTACAACTTGTAAGTATATACATCTGCAATTATTACAGTTGCATCATAGACCGCTCTCTAGTTTAACATCAGGTGAGGAGAAAATCTAAAATTAACCCACAAATTATAGAAATCGATGCAGTCAGTGATTTTTATAAGAAAAAAAAAACAAATGAACATCATTAATTTAGTAAGTGAACAGAGGGCCGACCTAGAGACTGCGCGGTCGTAATTTTAATGTTGAAGCTCATTAATCGAGTTCAACTGTCAAAACGAATCTCATTCTCATTGATTTACGCGGTCAGCCCGCTCATTGCAACTGGTAACTACCAAGCTAATTTCTAAACCATTATTTAATGTAGTAGCAGTTATCTACATTCATAGACCGCACTCCAGCGCAACATCTAGTCACAATATCAATCAATCAATCAAATTGTCACGCCTTCTATCCCAAATTGTCTGCCTGGGATAGGCAGAGACAATGGAGCGCCACGATCCTTACACAACTCCCTTGCTTCCTTCACATCCACAATTCTCTTCATACAGGCTCTGTGGTTATGGGCACAATAAAAATAATATAATAATATTGCAGGTTTACCGCAAGACACAGCGGCCCACAAAGGCATGTCAATGGGCGCTGCTAAATTATTAAAACGACTATTGCCAGTTTTGGATAGGTGTTTCCAACAGTTCCCGCATTATGATCTTGTACTAACAGGTAAAACGCATTTTATCATTTGTCTTTGATATACGACACTTTGGTCGCCCTGTTTCTGTTCAAGCGTGGTAAAGAAAAACAAATTTAGTATAATAGTTTCCGACGTCATAGTAATTATATGTAATTTCTAAATCCATTATGCCGGCCTAGTTAGAACTGACAACTTGCTGATCCCGAAACGCGACTAAGTCACTTCCGGACTGTATACTTGTAAGTGGTGGTACTACCCGGATCGGCAGAATGGCCAATCAATAGTCTCCTAGACAATTAAATGGGCTAACAATAATAATTAAAAAATAATAGTTTTAATATTACTGTCATTGTTTCAGGTCATAGTTTAGGCGCTGGTGTCGCTGTATTGGTTGCCTTAAAATTAAGGCCAAAGTATCCTCATCTTAAAGTGTTTGCATTCTCTACACCAGGTTGGTTCATTATATAAAACAGGTCCACGAGATATACAGGTCCATTGGCACAAATTCTTTATGTTTACATTACTATCCTCGAGCTATTACAAACGTGCGAACTGACATAATAATGTCAAACGTGCGAAGGCTGCACAAATCGTTATTGATAAAAGGACATGCCGTTCGGACGCAAGTGCTGAAGTATTTTTTATTATGTGTTATAGACTATGCTTTTTTACAGCTATATAAAACACTAAGGCAGCTCCGTGTAGCCTACGAGAGGTCCTATAAAAATGTTTTATGACCCAGTTTGCACGTTTGTAATGGCAGGACTTAATTGTTTTTTTTTGTTTTAGCTGGATTAATAAGCAGGGAAGCTGCGAGGTACACGGAGAGTTTTGTACTAACAATAGGAGTCGGTGATGATTTAGTGATGCGATTAAGTGTTCATAGTATTGAAAATATAAGGACAAAAGTCATACAAACTATACATGCTACTAAGTTACCTAAGGTTAGTAGTTTAGTTGTGAACTATTACCAATCTTACCACAAAAAAATAATTAAAACCGTGTTTAAATATTTGTATAAAGTACTAAATTTTGTATTTTTTTTATTGTGACACGAATGAGAAAACCGAGTTTGTTCACGGCTGCCTCAGTCGCCGTCACTATGCCGACCAAAGGTGCTTCATGCATCGCTTGAAGGATCCAAACGATTTAAACGTCTTTTTGTGGTACCAAATTGACTTAAAACATATTTGAAGTTAGTCGCGTTTCTTAGAGGGATTAGCTTTTTTTATATTGTGACTCGACATATGACAGCACCCCGCTTGATGTTAAGCCAAAGTGTGGTCCATGAATGAATGTCACTGCTACTACAATTCAATAACTGCGAGTAGCAATCACATCCACTATGCCGGCCTAGATGGAACCGGCAACTTACAAGCTGATCCCGAAACGTGACCAAATCACTTCACGGTCTGTATACTTGTAAAGTAGACGGTTTCAACTACGCTAGCATAGTGGATGCGACCTCTACTTGCGATTATTTAACTGGGTAGTGGTCGCCTCTATTTATGGGTCACAATAATTTAAAAAGTAAGAAAAAAACACTTTAGTCCTTTACGCTTAAAGTCCCGAGTTCGATTCCCGGTTGGAGCATACATTGGTTTTTTAACTTTTATTTGTAATATTTATTATTTAGATATTACGAATACTGGTAAATAAAATAAAATCGGCTGATATTTGTCTATGAGTGTTATCAAGTTTGCCGATCTAAGATATTACCACACTGTGAAACAACTTAGTCGCGTTTCGGGATTAGCTTGTAAGTTGCCGGTTTCAACTAGGCTGGCATAGTGGATGCGACTTTAGTAGCAGTCGCTTATTTAACTTTTCGAAACACAATAAATAAAGTTAGTCGTAGTTCTCATCTATTTACAAAATCTCTATTTATTTACAGTACCGAATAATGTTGAATGGCTTCGGGTATGCTCTATTCGGTGTGCCAGCCCGTGATTTGGAGTCAACATGGCGGAGGCCGGAGGAATTAGAAGCGAACCAATCAGACGACTCTTCAGACGCGCTACTCATTCAAAGCGTGTCCACCGTGAGTGCTGTCAGTTACCCCCTCTTATTTCTTACAGGCTTAGCTCGAACACCGCTTCCACGGGCTTACCACACCATGCTCATCGATTTTTTTTATTTTTTTTATAATTTGGTTTGTTTTCTTTTAGTTAAAGCAGCGGTTCTTAACCTTTTTGGCTTGCGACCCAAACTTGGATATTTTTTCTTCCCATGATAATAAAATGATGTAGATGTTCTTTTTCGATATCCAATTCAAAGTTTTAAAGTAAAGAATGAGACTTTAAAACAGTTATAGTCGTTTTTTTTAATATTTTCGATTTTACATTTTGGGGATTCCTGGAACCCAATGCTGTCTGCAATCTGAGGTTGAGAATCGCTGACTTAGAGGGTGATTCTAGAAAGGTAGCTAAACTTTTGTGATGTTTAGTTTAGAACTGATCTCGTCGTACCTATTTATTTTTATCGATACTTCACATATGACCTTGACTTGCCTGGTGATAAGCAAGGAGAATTCTAAGAGCGCCAATGTAAGAAATAAGCAATTCAGCTAAGAAATGACGCACCGAACCTAAATTTGACTGCAGATTCGGATTTGACCTATTGAAAGTTGCCGATATTAATTTGACTGCAGATTCGGATTTGACCTATTGAAAGTTGCCGATATTAATTTCTAACGGATAGACTGATGAAACGTGCCATAATTTAACTGTATGTAGAAACGAAAAACATTAAAAGTTGTCATTCTAGGGTTGACCTCTTGCTAATTGTTTTTTTTTTAATTATTTTACTAAAATATTTTTTTGAGTGGTTTTCAATCTTTGACATTTTACACGTTACAATTGTTTTGTTGAACTAAATAGTGACGGCGACTGAATCGTCGGCGCTTTTAGACCTTACTTTGCTTGCCCTTACAAGTCGAGGTCAGATGTCAGAAAAAAATGTTAGTGTAAAATGTATTAGATTTTTTGATTGTACAGTAAGCTCATCTATTTGTTTGAATTTTATTAGTCTATAAAGTAATATATTTAAATAACTGTTTTGCTAATTATATCGTTTTTTGTGTATGTATTTAACTATTTCTTTTTAATTCATTTTATTTTGGGTTTCATTCTCCATTGAAACATCGTGTGCAGTTTTTTATTTTTATTTTTTGGTTGGTAAGTTCAAAGTAGTTTGGAGCATGTTTTATGGCTAATTTACCCTTTGTTAATTAAGTATTGAATTATTTTTTAAGTTCACAAAAAGCTCACATTTTAATTTTATTATGTCCTGTGGCGCGCGACTTTGTTAGCTATTTATTATATCAATTTTCTGTAGCAAACATAATCTTTAAAATACATATATTGTTCTAAACTTACACGATTTTAATTATAATTTAAATCAATAGTTAATTATTAAAGTATGTTTATTAGAGACCCAAGCGTCGAAACAAATTGTTTTCTAATAACGTTTATTATTGCAACTTTATTTATATATCGTTTAAGGTTTTCTTGAAAACTTTCGGTTTTTTTCAATTACAATTTATATGCCTTGGCAATATTAATAAAAGTCCCGATTCCCTTAAATATATATGTTTATTAATAAATCCTTGGATTTTCGTTTACAATACACCTGCAAATAGCGCGAATAATATATTTCAATGCTAAAGCTGTGAATTAATTTATTACATATCCCTTAATAACGCGTCAGTTAGCCATTAGTTTTAATAATCTCGGTAAGTGTGTGTATTTGTGTGTTTTGCAGTTTTTATTTTTATATAATTATATTTTTTGGTTGCCTGGATTCGCTACTATTTTTATTTGCTACAACAATCGCATTATATTTGGTGTAATTTATAAATTTTTATTATATTGAGTTTTCGGGCCTTATTATTACAACCTTAGTTTTTATTATATTTATACATTACATTTTAAATTAAGATATCATTACGCCTTTATTTATATTGCAAGGTGGCAGAACAGTGTCTAGTTCCAGATGGATTACCTCCTTAGAAATCTTAAATCTAGCAACCAATATGATGTTAATTAACTTTTCATGAATAAATAATAAAAACTAATAAGAAATTAAAAGAAGTTTATATAGACCGTGGCGTAGTGGTAGTGAAGGGGTGACGCGTACTAAGAGTTCCCGGTTTAAAGCTACTTCTACTTTGATCGTCCCGTTTTTATGATACAAACACTTTTACTACCTTAGTATAGAAATGTATAAAAAAAATTAAATGCACATTTCTATATAGCTACTAAAGTTATCATAGAAACAGGACAACCAAAGTACATATATCAAAAATACATAGGTACCGGTGGGCGGTTTCGAACTCGTGCTCTCGGTTAATTGTCTTAAGTTGTGTTGTTTTTTCTTTAATGAATTCTTTTAATATTACAGGAGGCTGCATTGTTATCGCGAAACGTGTACGCGAGGAGGTTCTCATCGGCGCGGCTTTTTACAGCTGGAAGGATATTACATATAGTGCGACGGAAACGAATGGGTATTGAAAAGTAAGTTCATTTAAAATAAGAATATTAAGGTCTCTATCATATTAATCGCCTGGTTTCCGAGCTAAGATCAAAGAAACGTGGCGAACAGCCGAGAATTTTTTTATTGTAGCTCGACATATGACTGGACCCTGATCTTAAGTTAAAGTGCAACTTATTAACGAAGACCACTACAGTCAAATTACTGCATGAACAGTCGTATTTACTATGCCGGCCTAGTTGAAACCAGCAATTTGTAAGCTGTTCCCGGAACTCGACCGAGTTACTTCTCCGTTTGTATATTTAAAAGTCGTGGTACATTTGGTGGAAACCGTCTATCTCTCTTAAACAACCAGACCTAAATCAAATATCTGCCTCTTTATCTGCTAATATTTTTGCTGGGAATTTAGCAGTTGCTTTTATGACTCTTACCATCCAGAATTTTTGTAGTAGTTGAATACGGATTATTGAAATAACACATCGATTGATATTTTTATACCTAACGATTTAATCAACTTTGATTAGGAATACTCTTACATTTCGAATATTTGAGTTCGAGTTATGTCGAGTTCCAATAGTAACGTAGAATACGAATGACTTCGATCAAGCTACTGTCAAAGTGACATGTGGAAAAAAAATTCGCTTGGTTTATACCAAAGAATTTGGAATTAAGAATAAAAGGAGCCGTTTATACTATTTTCACTTAGGGCATTAAAAAGAAGTCGAAAGGGGATGAATATACATTTTTACATTCGTAATTTAGAAGGTTGTCACTAGTTTTGATGATCATTTGACAACCTAATTTGACAGAATAACAAATGACATTAAAATACTTCAAGAAAGGATGACGGAACAATTATGCCGCTACCATACGTACGTATCTTACTACCACGTGACTTTTAATTAAGCAGTATTAAAAGTCAACCACAATTACAAGTTGTATTTGCAAAAAAATAGTGCCAACTTTTGAAATAAAGGAATTGAAGTACAAGTAGTTGTCTCTTTTAGTCACACGTGGTATAAACATAATATAAATGAGGCAAATAACAATGAATTATTTCTTATTTTAGCACACATTCTATTCTTTCCAAATTCTTAGGTTTATACAAACATTCTATAACCACTAGAACACAGCCGCCTTTTGTCACGTCATAGACCGTCATAAAGGCTTAAGACAATAAAATATTTTATACAATTCATACTTATTTGTATTAGAATTAATTTAGTATTTTATTTTTCTATTGCCCTCACAGCAGCGAAGAGGAAATTGAAGAGAGGTAATTTTGTTTGACCCCTTTTTTACCCTTGACTTTTTGACTATTCTTGTAACTAATATTTGTAAAAACAAACTGTTATAAAGCTTTTCCTTTTTATCCTGCAACCAATATTTTTAAATAAAAAACTATATAACCAAGAAAGGCAAGATATAATTTCTCCACGGACGGATGACAGAATGCCTACCGGTACAGATTGTGTAGAAGCATAAAATTGTTTGGAGTCTATAACAATTATTTCGTAGTTGTAAACGGTCTTAATACAAAAAGTATCCTTTTGAAAGCGTCTTAAAGTCTCCCTTTTAATATTATAGCGATGTCCATCTTATCACATTGTTTTTTAATTTAGCTTTCCAACCAAAACCCATTGCATAACACGTAAAAAGAACAGTAGTTTATCTCAACAGTGGCCTTGAAATAATTACTTAAACCCTCTCAGTTAGCAAATGCGCAACAAAGCTACACAGATTCCTTTATGTTTTAAAATATTTTTGCACCTTACTTACTACTATTATATTTTAATGCAATGCTTCGAAAACTATGCAGCTATCGTGACGAGATTGGTCGCACACACGGTGGCTGTAAAGAAACAAATAATCATAATAAACGCAATAGTAAGACGAAAATACTTTCATTTAAAAAAAACCCTCAGAAATTACTACGAGTATGTTATTTCATTTATTTGTTAATCGCACGTCGGCCGACAGACAGTACGTAACTGCACTAGTGACTAATATATTCTGAGGTCTGCTGAGAATTCTACTGTTCCTGACCTGTATTGTAAGGTTAACTGGCAGATAATGTCTAGCGGCATTAAGTTCGCCTTTATACAAATTGTAATAAAGTTTTTAAATTAATTAAATAAATAAATATTGTGACATTAATTAATAAATTATTGAATTTCACAGGAAAGTAAGAACACAAGAGCCAACATTTGAGATGCGTTGGGCTTGCCCTGAAGACTTTATGGAACTGCAGGTGATGCCACGGATGCTGCTGGACCACTTGCCAGAGAATGTTTATGAAACCATGGAAACTGTGCTCAATGAACGCCAAGTGTATAGGGTAACACATATTTAGAAAAAAAGCATTTATTAAGGCACAAATCCACTACTAGTTTAAATAATGATTACATTGGTTTTAGCTATTTTACTAGCTCAATGCTTACAACCCTTACAATTCTTTTGGCATATTCCCAATGATATTGAGTAAAATGAGGTAGATGCGTTATATACACCAGTTTTGGGGAACGAGTTTGAACGGTTAAATACGACGAAGTGGAAGTAGATGAAATGAGCGATAAAGAGACAAATATATGTTGCTCTGCATCGCGACACTGAGTTTAGGTTTGCTTATTAGCATAGTTTTAACGTGCTTCTTTCGGAGCGCGTATAACATAACGTCTGTTCTTAAAATATCATTGTATACTCCAGTATAAATACGTAATGTAAATTGAATTTAAAAAATCAATTATTTTCGGTCGAGTAGCGCTTGAATTTTTTGTAATCAATTTTAATTACTAATTTTATACACCTAAAAACTGCTTAAATACTGTTTGTAAATTCACTTTTGAAACCATTTTGATTCTCGTTAATTTCTCCTGTGAAGGTTCGTAAGGATTACTTGTTCTCAAATAATTAAAAAGAAGTGTAATCGTTAATTAAACTAACTGTAGATTTAGACCTAACAACAATTTTTGTAGTTTAAGCAATTGTGATTTCATTTATGTGTTTATATGTTTTGGTAATATTGTGTTTGAATGATTAATTCCCAATTTTAGTAAACAGTTACATTAATTAAACATTTTTTTTTAAATTTTATATTAAACAGTTACACAGCATAAACATCATAACAATAAAAATAATAGATATTTAAATTAATGGCCGATTAAATTAAGAGATATTTTTAATTTTTTAATTTTATTGAAACCTGAGTGAGTAGTTTTAGTAAAGAGACGAAAAAGAATAACGCTACTCTTTTATTAGCCCAAATTGTTTAAAAATTTCTAAAGAGACAAAACGTGAGTCGTACATCTTACAGCACCATAATTAATAATAGATATGCTTCACGTAGACGTGAAGTAGACAATTTTTAGTAAAGTAACTGTTTGATAAAATTGGGCGTATTGATTTAAAAGCATAGTATTAGATACCACAAAGTTTTCATAATTCTGTTCCTACACATTATTTTATTATATTTAGTATTTTTTTTGTAAATAACATCATCTTACGGACCAATAATTAATTTGTATAGTTCTACAATACAGAGCAATCCCGTGAACCAGGTTATATACATTATACGAGTACAAGCAAACATAAACAAAATTAAAATATCGAAAACCAGCAAATGCACCCAATGTAAATGTAAATGCACCCAACGGCGCGCGGGGTTGCCTTGTTTCCCTGTCTTGGTCATTCAACTCACAACTAATAGACGAGCGCGATTGAACGTACGCGTCCATTGTGCCTTAACCAAAATATGTATTACATAACAATTTTTTTTTGTTTAGCTAGTGTAACACGTTGTTTAAGGGATTGCTTTGTATGAATAAAGCAAATCTATAGATGGGAAACGAGTTAAATAGATTCGGGGGCTGAGGTGCTGTGGGGTGTTAAAAAACCCCCACCCGTATCATAGTGGCCGCTATTAGTGACGCGCTTGGCGATGTCATTTAATATCGATATAAACGTGTCTATATTTTCTTTATTGATTATTGAAATATTTGTCAGTTAATTGAATAAAAGAGAGTCGTCATCCGTAGACAAATGTGTGAAAAAACAAAACATGCAGTCACTATTTTAAAAATTAAATTATTATAAAATTCATGTTTATACTTCAATTTAATACACATTTATAATTTTTAATAACTAAATCTATTTGCGTTTTAAGCAAAGTGTGTGTTTATCGTTATCAACATTTTGCATTTTACTTCACTATTCATAATAGACACATGAGCATGACGTCACAACTGCATTCCTAGCGCGTTTATTTAGCTCGTTCCCTTACAGTATGCTGCTTTTAATAAATAAATTTAAAAAACGCAGATTTTAAATTAATCTTTTGTGAATCCATAGTTTTAGATCTCATTTTTATTTGTTGGACCGATCCTACGCCTATATCGAGTTTTAGATATTTCGCAAGCCACGAATGCTGCTGAGTCGCCACGAATTGCCGTTACTGTATGACCCCAAGTGGGACATACTTAAGCTTGATGGGCGCCTAATAAAAATGAGTCCGTAGGATCCGTTATGGATCGATAGAATCATTGTAAGTGCGATTATGTGTAAAGTATATATTAAAATGACATTGTATTTTTTTATTAATGATTAAGAACAAAATGTATGTGTGAATAGTTTTTTATGAGAAGACTGTGATGATGTAATATGATAATTATAAATATTTGTAAGATTAGTTAATATTTTTTCTTCTATATTTTTGTACATATTTTTTAGTAATCTCATTTTTTATGACAAGTAGGTTAACATATCAGTCTCTCTTATACGTACAATACCTGGACTTGGGTACATATTTGCAAAGTTGAACTTCTTTTAAATAATTAGGCTCAGAACTTTTTCTTGTTTTTTTTTTAATTTTACATATTATGATAATTTTATAGAACGCAAACTTATATACGATCTATGGTTAGACGACACGAAATCATTAAAATAACCATTGTTTTTTTAACCTAGAACCGGGGAGCCAATCACATAACTGCATTGACAGTCGTAATTTCAACAGATGCAACGATGATGAATCTCATTGGTTGATAATTATAACGCGATTGAAATATAGCCAATCAAACCCTTTTTTTAAAATGCATCCAGTGAGATTACGATTGCCAATTAATTTTTACCTAATAGGCCCCAGTTTCGGATTGGACTACAAAATGTAGATTTATCTTGTACACTCTTTGCTAACACACAAAATTTTGTTAATATGCAATTAAAAGCTTTTAATTCCATAGTTTTTATTCTATTTATTCTTGTATACTAGTAAATGTTATTTATCTTTACAATTTATTTTTTATAGCATTTATTATAATAATGTGCATGTTTTTTTTGTCTTATACGTAATAAAAAGTCAATTAAAATTTAGCTAATGCATCGATGTTACACTTCAGGGCCCCCAATTCCCATAATTTAAAACTAAATCAAACGTACGTCTATAGCACGAAACTACGCGACAAAAAAATATTAAACCTACTTATCATTCGGGACCCAAGTATTAAAACGAATTAAGCATCCTATTCTCTAATATGGAACATGTCTAATTTTATGGATCATATTTTGGCAAAAACAGAGGTTTGAATAGATTGGTTCAGGGTTTCTTAAATTACTCGTATGGGGTATGTGACAAAATTTACGGACTTAAAGTGGCTGCTGGGCTGACCCGAATTATGATTGAATTTGAGCAAAATTACTCTCAGAATAGACTCAATTTGCGATAGTAAACAACCTCTTCAATCATAATAATTCGTTATATTATTACTCGTATCTATTGTTCTTTAAGACTGGTTTTTCATTAATATTAAATTATTCACAATTTTTAAAATTCAGATACCCTGCATTATATTATTCCAAACACAATAAAAATATATATAACTCCACAAAAACATTGGTGTATTTTTTTTTGTAAACTCTTATAGGCTTGCTATGATTTTGCTCAATTAAAAGCAATTTTTTACCTTTATTATTAAGTTTTTTTAAGAAAAAATAAGTACTTAATAAACAAGTATTACTTAAGAGCAATATGAGAAACGCTCTTTTTTATGTATTACTGCAGTTTGTTGTACTATTGATTATGACCATAATGACACTTTATCAAGGATATGATTGGTTAAATATCTTGTCACTTAATATTTAATAACCAATGACATTTGTGTTTAGTGAAATAACATTACTGGCATGTAGTTCGACAAACAGATGGCCGTCGGAGGCATAAAGTTCTCCCACAAGCTGGTTTTGACGACCTGCTGAAGGTGGTAGAAAACTGCTGGGTGCAGGACACTGGAGACTGCTGGGGGAGGCCTATGTCCATCAGTGGACGACTAATAGCTGAGAGTCAAAGATCATTACTCAAGTTAATGGGCATTAGACTTACGTGTTAAATAAAATACTTATAGATGGGTTTGAAAGCATTAATAAACATAAAAATATATATTTAGACTTGCTGTGTTAGCAGTTTCACCCGCATAAAATTAGGTTTATAACACAGTAAAAAAGAAGGAGGTTCTCAATTCGACTATATATCCCTTTTATGTATTTATAAATCGATAACTCATATAAAAATGACAGACGGAAAAAAATAGAAAAATTCCAAAGAGCTGAAAATAGTCAATTGGAAATAATATTTTTTAATTAAAAGTGTTCTATGTTACTTCTAGTACCTCTAAAAATATGTATACAAAGTTTCATGATGATCGGTTAAGTAGTTGTTGCGTGAAAACGTAACAAACAAACTCACATTCACATTTATAATAATAGTAGGATGGTTATTTCAGCTAAGGCTTTTGCATAGCTAAAATGTCATTAGTTCGGCACACGTCTTGAACAAAATGTGACGCAGGAAAGTTGATATATCAACACTTACAAATAGATACCCGAAGTAGGAGGCGCAAACTAGTGTTCAAGAGGTCTGCCTTCCATTATATTTAAAATGAACCAAATTTTCATTAATTTTCGGTAAACGGGACCACTAGATGAAGTTCAGTTCTCAACTTATATATGTTTTTGTAAATAAAGTGTCTCCTAAATTATGATATTTTTATAGTAGATATTGTATAGAATTTTATTAAGTACCTAAGCATTTTCTTAAAACTGAGAGAAGTCTGTGTAAAAAATAGTAGACCAACGGCCGTTCCTAATTACCGGTCTATTAACAGTCAGAAAAATCTAGTAGTAATGATAAATACGCATATATTTATGTATTAATTTGTATTATATAATTACAGTTTGGATTTAAAAACATGTCTCAGGTAGTTAAATTTTAACAGTTAACGTTGCATGGAACGCTAACCAAGTCATAATACCATAAAATTATTATATTGCTATATTTGACCTTGACTCGCCTGATGATAAGCAAGAGGAGGTCCAAGAGTGACGACGACTGGAACAACCGAGTCAGTTCCCAGCTGCCCCAGCCGCCGCCACTATGCCGGCCTAAGTTGCTTCTTCACGCATCGCTTGAAGGATCCAAGGTCATAGGATGGAGAGAACACATTTTACTATAAGAAGGTTCTTTTACAGCATCAGACTGCTCAATGCTGGCCTTCCCAATATGACTTTAATTTTCCGTAATTTTCTAAAATTTTCCTTTAACCCACTTCAGCTTCTAATTCTATTTTCGCATGTCTATATCTAAACATACTTCCATAGATTGATTAACTTAACTTAAGCTGGTTGTGGTATTTCAGGCCTGAAAACCGCTTTTAATTTGCCAAGTGCAACCCATTTTAGTTGTATTCGCCATCGACTCGTGTACCAGCTCAAAATCATATAGGTATTTTGGTTTGGTAGTAAATGTAAACAAGAAAAAAATCTTTAACAAAAATCTTTTCCTAATTATTCTTAGTCATTTTTTTTATGACAATTAAAAGTTCAAAGGAATGCATTTAATATATGATTTTGTTTACATTTCACGTCAAATACTTTTGCACAGACTTAAATTTCTCATTACTTCTTTTAAACATTCCTTATGGTTTATAATTTTATTACTAAATATAAAGATTATATGTATTTAAGCGAATCTCAATAATAATCTTAAAATGACAAGGAAATCATAAAAATGTGTGATTGTAACAAAAATAACAAGATTAAAGCTTTGGAAGTGAGGATTTTGTTTAAAACGGCACAAATATCTATCGCAGACCGCGCGACGGTTTTTAATTAAATACTACGCTTATTTCCAATGCTTTAAAGTATATTTTATAATGGTATTGTAAACCGATTTTCTGGAGAAAGAAACGATTATTTCTGAGAGAATCTGGTTTGACACATTCATTTCTTCATATTCTCAGACTGTTAGATTAAAAATCGTTTTCGAATGAATATTAAGGTTCAATTCTGATGGTGACTGCAGACCGCACTGACTGGTTTGTATGAATCTGTATGAGATTGATTCCGCGCAAGCCGAAACTGCACTTTGCGGCCACGCCATACAGATTCATACAAACCAGTAGTAAAACTGCAGTCGCAGTCTGCGGTCGCCATCGGAATGACACCTTTATAAGGATCTTAGTTCTTTTCACTAGTACTCTAAATTAAGGCTTTGTGTTCTATCCCACTTTGTAAAACCAATGTCTTTGTGTTGGGTATGCGTTAATTTATAATTAAAAAAACTATTTTCGACAATGGTGTATTTATTTTAAATTGCTATCTTTTCTCATCCCTATTTATCAGAAAGAATTCCGATCCGCCTGATGTTAACATGTACAGTCCGTAGTCCATGAATAGATGCTTTTATAGTTAAATAGCTAAAAGTACCCTTCGCATTCACTATGCCGGTTTAATTAGTAGTAACTTTCAAGCTGATCCTAAAACGGTACATATTTGTATGGCGGTTAAATAAGTCAAATAAATTGTGACACGACATAATGACAGCACCCCGCCTGATTGTCTGTGACCGCTGGAGTGCGGTCCATGAATGAAGATGACTGCTACTACAGTAAGTAGCAGTTAGTTTTTTTTATTGTGATACGACATTTGACCTCAACCCGCCTGATGATAAGCAAGAGGAGGACCAAGGGTGACGACGACTGAAAAAAACCGAGTCAGTTCACGGCTGCATCAGTCGCCGTCACTATGCTTGCCAAAGGTGTTTCTTCACGCATCGCTTGAAATAGGATAAAGAGAACACATGGGCTGGCAAAGCATTCCACTTGTCGATTGTTCTACAAAGAAAAGACGCACTGAACTTTTTAGTTTGACTGCCGATTCGGTCGACAAAATGTGGATGCATCCACTGTGAAATCGGCAACTTACAAGCTGATCCTGAAACTATAATAAAACACTTCACTATAAGTAGTAACCCGGATCGGCAGACTGCACCACTCTTATTCTAGGATTAGAATGTTTGCGCGAAGCGATAGCTGTGTGGCCACAAATATTTTTATTTTATTGTGACGACATATGACGGCACCCCGCTTGATATTAGGCTGGAGTGTGGTCCATGAATGTATGTCACTGCCACAATTCAATAACTGTAAGTAGCAATCACATCCACTATGCCGGCCTAGTTTCAACCGGCAACTTACAAGCTGAACCCGAAACACGACCGAATCACTTCACGGTCTGTATACTTTTAAGTGGTGGTACTACACCGGATCGGTAACTGGGTACCACTCACTGCCTACCACATTTTTTATTTATAGTTAATATACTTATGATAATTCAATATGCTAATATTAGCAAAAGGGGTCATTTCGTTTGATTTGTTTTTAATAGAAATAAAACAAACTCATGAAGTGACTGCGGCCGGTACCAATATGAACATTTCTTATATGAACTTTGCTCGCTAAGTTTTTTATGATACAAGTACATCTAGTAGTTAAACAAAAAAAAAATGTATCAAAATTAACACGCAAGTACCAGGAGATCAAAGCACATAAGGAGATAGTTAACTCGTAAATTACGAGTCGTAATATCTATAAACGAGACATAATATGAACTAAGTAGGATGTTCTAGGTTAAAAAAGTGTCGGGAACTCTATAAAATACCACGAAATTGTATGCAATAACACTTACCATACTTAACTCTAATTTGTTATAGCTATAATACGATAGCTTAGCTTAGAAAACAGTCTCTCGCACGAACCAAAAGAAAGCATCGCGAGAAAATTACCAGATTAACTGTATCTGTGAACGTTTTTTGTGGGTGTTTTTTTTTTAAATAAAACAACAATAATTAACAAAATAAGCATTTATATTATACATTTCCTCTATATAAAGATTACGTCAGTCCCAATAATATCACAGGTTAATTAAAATAAACAATTTAGATTATAACAATAAAATAGAAATACTTAAAGAGATTACATTGCTACAATGTCTAATTTACCTTTTATATATACTAAGCTACTGACCGAGCTTGTATCATAGAAACAGGAAATACAAAATACATTAAACATACTTTAGTACAGGAAAGTTGTTTTAAACCGGCAACTCTTGGTTTTAGAGGCCATTCAACAACTACGGTTGCCATAAATGTTTAAATGTTTTTTTTAATTATTAACGAATTCGTCTTTGAATTTGGCAAGTACATATGACTTTATATGTTCTTTAACTGCTACTACGGTTAAAGAACTGGAAGTCACAGCAGCATCCACTATGCCGGCCTATTTGAAACTGGCAACATACAAGCTGATTCCGAAATGCGACTAAGTCAGTTCACGGTCTGTACTGGCACCACTTTTAGATAACAAAACCCGGAGCAATATCCGTCCATATTTTTTGTTATCAAAAAATCAATGCGTGCCGCAACTAGATTGCGTTGCATAATTTTTTCTATACAATGCGGTCAGTCAATAGCTTGCGATATTTAACAAAGATCCAGATGGCATAATGGTCCGGGTAACCAACATATGGACCGGTGATGACCATACGATAGTGAGCGGTAGAAGATTATTTTTGCTCCCCACAAATGTAGCATAATGTAAGTAACGTAATTATTTTTTTAATAACGTCTATATTAATTAGTCGCCCCGCAAGGTCCTTGATGTATACTAGGACCGCACTACTCCGTCTTCTAACTAGGTCATTGGACGATGTAATCCCCTTAATAACTATGAATATAATCGAATATTTAAGGTCAAAGCAGGATTCAATAACCGAATAACCACCCATCAAGGAATTTTATTGGTTGAAATTGTACTGCGTTACACATGCTTCTTTTATGGCTCATTCACTCTAGGTTAACACGTTCACAGTCCCACGACCCCTATCGGCGGCGCATGAGGAGTATACTGAAAGGGGTCGCGGACTCTGATGTCAAGCAGTGAATGGAGGCATTGAATACATGGAATGGAGCAGGTGAATACATAGCAACATAATTATTTATTTGTCATGTCGCGGACTCCTGAGTATAGAGTCATGCGAGTCGTGGGACTGTGAACGTGTTAAACAGAATTGGCATTTAAAATGTGTATGAACAATTAAAAGTCCTCCTACAAATATTTAAAACAGTGTTGTATACGGTCAAACGTCATCTGGTGGTACTAAATTGACCCAAAGCATGTTTAATGTCTGTCTAAAGCGCGTGTATTTTTTTGTGGTAACACGGCTTGTTTTTAATATCTACAATGTCATCTGCATAAGTTTTTTAACTCCGTCATAGCAGCCTGTGAGACGGCCGTCGTCCTTTTTTCAGTTTTATATCTGTAATGAAAAAATATATATAAAAATACTACATATTGTGGTTTTAAAATATAAATCATTGTAACGCGTCAATTCCCACAGGGATAGGCTGCGATGGTGTAGTTTCGGTGTACACTTGAAAGTGCTGGTATTACCCTGAGTCTCCAGACTGGAAAAATAACCACCAACTGTCTGCCTACCATGCCTAATACTACAAAATAATACTACAAAGAATGTTCCGAGGAGCTCTTTAACCTTGTTCCTACATCGTCTTTTTACACACGTGATAGCCGCACAGGACGAGGGAAGCAACTGTATTATGTCAACCGAATCGACAGTCCAACTAAAAGGTTCGGTTGTCGTTTCTTTGTAAAACAATCGACAATCGAAATGCTTTACCAGCCCATGTGTTCTCGGTGCTTGAAGAAGCACCTTTGGCCGGCATAGTGACGGCAACTAAGGCAGCCGAGAACTGACTCGGTTTGTTGCAGTAGTCGACACTTTTGGACCTCATCTGACCTCGACTTGCCTGATAGTATCAGGCAAGTCGAGGTCAGATGTCATGTCGGTCGAGTCACAATAAAAATAGAAAAGAAAAAAGATGTACCTTTTCAAAACCTCAAGTGCTACATCGGGTCTATATGCGACCATATCTCTTAAATATGCCTGGTCATTCGATAGTGCGCGCCTGTATGCCAATTCACGCCACTGGCATTGGCGACCTATTAGGAGGACTAGACCTTCCATGAAGCTAGAATAAAAAGTTAGTAGCAGTTACTAATTTTTATTTTTTTATTTCTTCGTACAGACATACAGGCGGACTTAAAGGTAAAATAAAATAATAGGTAAAAATACATTAATAAATATATATTGAAAATTAAATATATATAATATACAATACATAATCCATATTCATCCAGAGTACTACGACTTTTGAGTGAGATGTTTCCTAAGTTGACTCCTAATACTTGGGTTTATAAATTCCATCTGTGAAATAACTCCCAAACTACTGATAACATTTTTTCATGTGGCTTAACATATGATGTTAAGCTGAGATGCGGTCCATAAATAAAGGCGACTAAGTCACTTCACGGCCAGTACACTTGAAAGTGGTGTTACTGCCCCGGATCGGAAGACAGGGCACATGATCACCAGTCTGCCTGCCTAAAGATGAAAGATAGAATATCATCATTAATTTCATGCCTTAATTCCCACAGGGATAGGTAGAGACAACGGAAATCACATCACATTCTTCGGCCCAATAATGAAGGCGACTGCTACTGCAAATTAATAACTGCAACTTGCAGTCACATCCACTATGCCGGCCTAGTTGGAACCAGCAACTTACGGATTCTGAAACGAAACTAAATCACTTTACGGTCACATCCAATACTAACCTCAAATATTCACTAACAAGACTATAGACTTGATCATTGCTCCTATTTAAAATCAGCCTTGTAGGCGAAGCATTGAGCAGCGACATCTGCAATGCGATCTGTTGTGCTAACGTAGCCATTTCACCAGCGAAGCCCATACAACCACCTTGAAGGAATAACTCTGCAGCATCCGTGCAATGATTCAATGCAGTTTCCAATAACGACCTGGTACTTAAATTATCATGGATTTGAATCCAATGCGGTGGCTTCTTGGATGTTGTCTTAGCTGTGTCTATTGCCATTTTCTCCAACGATTCAATAAGGTCATAGCATTGTTTCTTTTTAACATTAGCAGCCTCCGAGTACATGTTGAAATGTAACGCTACTAATACGTAAGTGTCTGTGTCACCAGGGCAGTGGTTTTTCAAGAAGTCTAGTAAACCTAAAATACAAATTTATACATTATATTACATATATATCCCCGAAAGTTGGCCTCATTTATATGAAATAATAAGTATTATTCCTTTTTTTTATTGTGGCTCGCCATGACAGCACCCTGCCCAATATTAAGCTGGAGACTATGAATGGATGCCAATGCTTTTTTTTTTTTTATTGTGACTCGACATATGACAGCACCCCGCTTGATGTTAAGCCAAAGTGTGGTCCATGAATGAATGTCACTGCTACTACAATTCAATAACTGTGAGTAGCAATCACATCCACTATGCCGGCCTAGATGGAACCGGCAACTTACAAGCTGATCCCGAAACGTGACCAAATCACTTCACGGTCTGTATACTTGTAATTTACAGTTATTTAAGTACAATATGCCGGCCTATTTCAAGTTGATTCCGAAATGAGACTGATTCGGTTCACAATCTGTGCAATTGAAAGTTGTGGTCGGGGGATCGGAAGATTACATAATAAACCCCTATGAATGCCTACCTCTCCTGATATTAATTAAATCAGGTGTATTCGTTCTTTTGTCGTCCTATCTCTGTCTTATTTGTGTATAATATGGTTACGCGTCTAATGTTTTTGTAATTTTAAGACACCGCAGAAGTATAAAATGCAATACTTAAGTTAAACGTGCTTGAAATCCTTAATTTATAAATTGAATAATTTTGATAAATTTATCAAACGGAAATACAATGTTTTGAAGACTTTGGTTGCGTATAGGTTGTGAGTACATTCTATCCGTTAGACAAAATTGTTTATTTCAACAAATTAATGAATTATTTCAAACAATTATAAATATCAAATTATTATAAATATATTTATATATTTATATCAATAAATATATTTATATATTTATATCAATATATAAATTATTATAAATATCAAATTATAAGAAAGTTTTTAATCTATTTCTATTAATTAAATAAATATTTATTCTATTAAAACTATAGAAAGGTAAATCAGTTAACCATAACACTCAAGCCGTTAAAAGTTAAACAAACGAATGTAAATGGAATGTACCTTGTTTGAATTCAGTAATTTTATCTTGTTGTTGTCCCAACATATAGTCAAATTGTCCCAAAAGGAACTCGAACTGATGGTTATCACGTAACGCTTGGAATACATACGCCATTTCTGTATACCTGGCAAGTCCTGTTACTAGACGTACCTATAAATAAAGAATGTAATTATTTTTAGATACTAAATAAAAATAAGTCCATCTGTTCTTTCCATCTTGGATCCTTCAAGTGAAGCGTAAATAGCACTGTATGTAAAAGAAAGCTTAGTAAAAAAAATTAAAGTAGATTGACGAAAGGAATTCATTAATCTGATGTGGATGGATGGTGTTTTCCGACCAAATCGGAGACATTCTCAAGAAAACTGGGTTGCCTTGTGTCCATAACCCATAAGCTTATATGAAGAGATTTGTGAATGTGAGGGAAGTAATCACAATAGCACGCACGATCGCGAAAAAGGCGCGACTAATTTGATGGATTATAAATTTGCACCTTATTATTTATTTTTATCGTTCGATTGATCCTAACGTTAACTGGCAGAGAATGTCTAGGCCATTAAGTTCGCCTTTGTATATATTGCGTAAAGTTATAAATAGACTAATAATAACACAAAATGCCACGTACCATTAATCTCCATGATCTGGCAGCCAACAACTGAGCGACGAGTGCTTGTGCAGATCTCAACACGACAGCAACTCCTTCAGTGTCGCAAGCACATGAGAAACACTCGTGGGCAATAACCAACATCTCTATTGATATTATGTTCACCTTAAAATGTATTTGTAGCTGGTAAGAAATTCAATGTAACCGATGCTACTACGACTAGATATATATACAGGCAGATAAAAAGAGCCCTGGTGTTCAACCTGCACAGTAACTTCTTCTGTTACTATGCAGCTTGTTGTTGTTAAATTTTGAATAATTACACGGGTCAACACAAAATTTGTCTTAAACTTTAAAGCATTAAATTTCTATTCTTTAGGTCGTAATTAGACGAAAAAATAATATATGGCATGAATAAGTTTGCTTTTGTATTTAGGAGACCGATTGAACGATATTTTTCAAAATCCGTGGTTTTAATTTTTATTTACAAATGAAACCATTTAAATAAACATGTTTATTATTTTTATTAAGTTTTATTATTAGAACAACTTACAAAAAAATTGAAAATAATTTAAAAGTGCACGCTTTTACTTTTTCTTTTATGTTCATAAGTACTTTCTCTTAATAAACCCCAAATATAGTCTCCCATAATGTTTTCATCGTATTGGCCTTGATAACCTTGTTCGAAGCTCATATTGTCCTGATAAAAACGTTCTCCTTGTTCTTCTGAATACGCTCCCATGTTGTTTTTATCTAAATGAGCATGCAGCATATGTACTTTTAATGACATCCTGCAGCCCATGGCCTTAAATTTTTTTAGCATATTCTCAACTAGCTGTTCGTAGTTTTCGGCTTTGTTATTTTTTAAAAATCCAGAAATGGCTTCTTTGAAACTATTCCCACTCGATTTTTGATTGCGATTCAGCAACGTTGGCAATGTTTCATCGGTGAAAATCTGTCTGATTTGTCGACCAACAAAAACTACAGCTTTGCTTCTGATAACTGCGGAAAAAATACTTTTCTGTACTTTTCTGCGATTTTTTTTCGGTGGCTCAGGTACTGGTTGTGTCAGATCATGTGCGATTGGAGCAGAAGAAGATTCAAGGTATATTCTATAGGTTTTGCATTTTTATCTCTACGTCTTTTATTCGGATTCATAATGCAAAAGTAGCAGTCGTTAACGTGGTCTTTTGGCTCTTGGTATTGCAATCCTTGGTATAGACCTTTTCTCACCTCGATACCAACCCAAAATATAGAAATTAATATGTCTATTATATTTAATGCATCGTTTATTAAAAAATTGCTTACCTTCCAAACATCTTTTACAATTACTACAAGCAAAATGTGGAGCCCATGTTTTGTCTTGATTCCAAACATAAATATATGCGAAAAATATAAATAAACGAAAAAATATGCTTCGTAGGCTTCACAAAGAACGTAAGATGTCTTTAGTTCGTATTTTACGTCTCGAACTTTAATAAGTTGACCACATATATAACAAAATTCATCAGCAGCATATTTACACTTTCGGGACGACATTTTAAATTATTCTAGATTTGTACAAAGCACCTGATCATTGTTTATCACTCGAGTGCCATCTACTTGGCACTATGTGAATGGTAAAATCCCAATCTGATCTCGCGGTATTTGTGAATGTATTAAAATTAATTAAAATTTCAAAAAAAATCAAAAATGAGTATTTTTACTATAAGTATCACAAAAGCAAACTTTATACAAAAAAAGGTATTTTTATTTTATTTTTGTGCATAATTAACCGGAAAATCATAAAATAAACTTTAGGACAAAGAACAAAATTTTTTTTGTAGAGTCGTGTTATCAATGACATGCATGTTTGCATAGATACGCGGATTTGCTCCCACCGCAATCAACCAGCGCTCTTCCAATCTGCTGATCCTTATATTGCGCAAATTATAGATTTTTACCGGGATCTATAAACGTCTAATAATAACAGCTAGTGGTAAAGGGATTTTACTAATGGTAGTGAAATAGTCACGCAACCCAAGAACTCCCGGTACAAAACTACTTTAGTTGCCCAGTTTCTATGGGACAAGCACGTTTAGTAGTTGGTAGAAATGAAGAAAATACATTGTCTAATCTGCAGATAAGACTAGACTGCAGAGAGTGTCAGTACCAACAAGGCCAACATAATGAAGTTTTCCAATTATATTCAAATTCTATAAACATATTTTTTTTTAGTTAGAGAACATCACTCACCTGTTTAGTAGACAATTCAGATCCTTTAGTAATCCTTCTAATATTAGACTTAATATCATTCCTAATTCTTACATTACTTGTAGATATAACATCGAAGAGGTTTCTTCTTGTTTCTCGTGTCATTTTATTACCAAAACTATAGACTGTAGTCACAGAATAAACAGATTCCGTATCAGCAGAGATTAGTGTTCCACCATCAGTAGTAGTTAGACTCTCAACTTCTTCCTCGCCGACGTTCTGATACTCTTCATCAATCAACGTGTCAACGTCCAAACAACTATCATCCAAGTCCTGATTAACTTTTAAAGACATATAACATTTGTAAATCTTTCTAAATGCTAACAAGTTGTCCAGCATTAACCGACCTATTTGACAGCACGCGTCAGGTCTCATGTTCAGGAACATTTCTATGTCAGAATTGAGTGGGTAGCCCCATAAAGTGTACTGGAAGTGTTCTTTTTGGCGGAATGATGATGTTTTTACTAAGTGCGGGCATATTATAGCGGCTACCATTTCGTTTGATAGATATTCTGATATCTGGAAAATAAAATTTCTATGTAAAAGTAGTGGATAGGGTAAAATATAGTTGCTTAAAAGGTAACCATAATAAATTCAAGTTGGCACAGTGACGACGATTAAGGCAATGGTAATCTGGTTTGTTTTTGAATATATTATGCCGTGACCCAATGTATTATTATAGTAAAAATATTAAGTACTAGGGTTGCCCAGCCTTCGCACGGGTTCAATGTCGCACTACATTGTTTTTAAATACATTTTAGACCTTTCCGGATTATTCTGGAAATGTTTAGAAAAATACAAAACGCTCTAGAACACTCAGAAACGTTGTGGAATGCCCTCGAGTTATCTAAACTTTTATCAAAATTCCATAGAGCGAAACTTGAAGCCATATCTTTAAAGTAAGCCCTATAGGTCAAAACGGAAACCTTCTTCATGGATAAGGGATGAAGGGCTCCACACCATATAACTCCCTTGATCCTACTAAGTCTCGTTTTTGAGTTTTATCAGCACGCACATTGTACACTTCCTTTTATTATATATATTGATTATTACTGTATTATTAGCAATTTTATAAAAAATATTTAATTTGTATATAAATAAAATGTATTCTTACTTACCAGTTTAGATGAAATATTAAATGTTCTAAAGACAAGATTAGCCAATGACATCCTCGCCTTCCCACTCACATAGTTGATGAAATCCATTGGATTATTCTGATATTTTAATACAGTCGTATAATTCCATCCAATTTGTAAGGATATTCTGTAGTAATTTGCTATTTGTTTGATTATTGCCAATCCACATCTGGCTGCTAATGCTTCTAAGGCGGAGAGGCGGTCTGCGTCTTCACGACCGGCTAAATGTGTAGCGGTTTCGACAGCGCTGTCCTGCTTCTCTGTTATTACTACCAGTTCTTCAAAACTAGCGTCAGATGCTCCAGACACTGTTGACATATCATTTTATCCTTTACTTAAATGTATGAATAATAATTCTATACACTTCGATGGAATTCAAAGGTCTGAAGTTAATAAAATTGAACTTTCGATTTCCTGCTTAGTATGAAAAATGCATTACTACACTTTAAATAAACGATCCCCGGCGCTTTTAGACCTTGCTCCTTGTTCACCATCAGGCACGTCGATATTGTGTTTAAATTATAATAAATAAAAAACAAACCAAATATAATATTTAGCCCAAGTAAGCCCAGTAATCTCCAAAATAATGCAATGCATTGTGCTTAGACAAGACCTCAGAAAATGAAAATATTAAAAGTTTCAAAGACATCCTCAAGAAAGCTGGGTTGCCTAGTGCCCATAACCGTAGAGCTTGTATGAGAATTGTAGATGTAAAGGAAGCGACGGAGTTGTGTCAGGATCGTGGCAAGTGGCGCTCCGTTGTCTCTGCCTATCCTCGTGGGAAAGAGACGTGACAGTTCGATTGATTTGAAAAGTTTTTGTAAAAAGAAATTATATCATTATAAAGTTTAACATATTAAAGATAAGGTTAATAGCAATAAAACTGTATGTGAAACATAACAAAACGATAGTAAATATAAAAACTTACATGAAAGTTTATGTTGTAGTGAAGGCGAAGATATAACCAATCTTAATTCTTGAGGGAGTTCATAAGGTGAGCATTCCCCTTCAGCTAATTTCAAACAGGTCGTGATAATCTGTACTGGACATGGCGGAGGTCGGTATCTGAACTCCGGTGGAGCTCTAAACAGAGCAGATAATCTAAATGCTTCAGTTATCAACTTTAACTCTACCAAATTATTGATTGTCTTCTTCCAAACAATAATAGTCTCATTATCTTCTAATATAAAAACATTAGTTATATTATTTATATCAGATTCAATCTCCACTTCACTTAGCAATTTAGAGAAATGTTTCTCATTAACCGCCATATTCTTCAGTTGCTTCTGACCATTCAAAACGAATTGCAACGTTCTCTGATAATCATTTAAAAATACATCATGGTTACTTTCACAATCGAAGTAAAACGACCACATTTGATGCTCAATTTCTTCACGATCCTTTCCAAATACTAAATTATCTTCATACCAACCTAAAATGATTCTGTATGCATAGAATTTTTGATTAGCGTCTTGGATTTCATTTATAAATTCGCTTAGAAAGTTGACAGCTGGTTCAAAAGATACCGTTGCTTTTTTAAACGCTTCACTAGCCTGCGCAATAAACGTTGTATAGCCTTTGCAATCTAATTCTTCATCCTTTATAAGTAATTGATCATGTTTTTCTTTCCATTCTGATATAAGAATATCGTCAACAAGTAAATTTGATAATTTAGCTAATTGCAAAGCTACGTCGTAATATTTGTTAGCTGAATATGTCTCAATACATTGTTTTATGTATTCTGAATCATTGTCATAAAGGATTTTAGACACATTTATGGCATTAGCGGTTTCCATAGAAATTTCTAATATTTTGTATATTGTTTCAAAGTCGGGACACGGTTCTAGAAGAAATAATTGATTTTAATAAAAAAAAATGCAATAATTATCTTCCAAATTGTGTAGAAATATATGCTAAATAGGAAAATTCAGCCAGGTCAGTATAGTGAATGCGACCTTTGCTCGAAGACATTTGTTGCCTTTTCATTTTACTTTTTATTGTAACATATCAAGTGACTTACAAGTATACAGACCGTAATGTGACTTAGTCACGTTTTGGGATCAGCTTGTAAGTTGCCGGTTCCAACTAGACCGGCATAGTGGATGAGACTACTGCCTAATATCAGGCGGGGTGCTGTCGAGTCAGGATTAAAAAAAGTAGCAGTCATGCTGGTAACTATTTCGTGATGTATTTAGTGTCACAAAAATCATGAAATAGTATCCCAATAGCCACGAGTGTCAAATCTTGAACGTTTTAAAAAATAATGTAAAATTTCCTTTAGAATAAATACAAACTAAGTTACCTATAAAGTCTCTTCCAAACTGAGCATCAATAAGGCATTTAAGGAAATCTTTCTGATGCTGCGCACTATCGAAGCAATCAGTCAAAGCAATTTTGACAAGACCAACAGCTACAGCTTGCATGCTTTGCCGTGGTAGAGACCAAGGACTAGAATTGTCCATACTAAATTTCCTAAGTGATTTTTGTACAAAATTACTTAGAATTTTCGTTGTTTCATTACCAAGTGTTTTTAACCAGACACAGCGGCAGAGGAAGTCTGTAAATAGTGTTAGTGGACTTTCCTGAAATATAATTTTAGTTTATTAATAAAATTGTGAAAAAAGGAAAGGATCTCTCTGCTGCACGCATGTTGCGGGTATATATAATAAATAATACTTCGTCGAAATACCGCTTGCGAGATATTAAATGCTCACGCCATTAGTTGTTGCAGTTGAAGCATGTGGCGGCATAATAAGACAAATTCTTTCCATATGGGGAAGAAAGGTTCTAAAATGAATGAAAGTCACAAATAACCGGTGGATGCAACTGGCATCTCGTCGTTCGGAATGGCGTTCTAAGCGGGAGGTCTATGTTTAGCAGTCTTCTGGCTGATGATATATTAATAAATAACGACTAAAAAGCGAGATATATTTTTAAGTATGGTAATTATTACGGTATGATAACAATATAGCCTGTGTTTACACGTAGATTAATTGCGCCTTTTTTTGTTTTTAAAAATAAAACAAGTATACCTGTATAACAAGAAGACGGGCGCTGTTGTGCTTTGTAGATTTATTTATTTATTTATAGATAGATGCCCAAACAGGTTACAATCTTAACGTGCGCAAAATAAAATAGAATAAAACAAAGATGTGAGATTGTAACCCAAAGCAGGGCATACAGCATAAAAAAAAATAAGAACACAAATTCAAAACAATACAAGAGAAAAAAAAAGAGAAAATAACAATAAAAATAAAAAAAAACAAGCCAGTTACGAGCATCAAATAAACAACAAAGATTATCCCCAACCAATCGAAACAGCGCCCATAGAATCTGGGGTTGACCTGTCATCTCGTAATGATGCTCTTCAGGGATGTTTTAAGTTTAGAGAGTTTTTTGTCAAAAATGTCTATGTCATGTTTGAACACACATTGCGCTTTGTTGATGATATGACGGTATATCGGTTGAAGGTACAAATGGTCTTAATAAATGGAAAAATAATAAAAAATAATAAACTTACTGGAAAAAATATAAGCATAGATTCATGTAGAGTTCTGATGTATCCAGCACGTAGACATAGCTCGGAAACACGTTGAAATTCCTCATACGAGATGCGCTGCTGACTGATATCCCATTGAGCATTTTTAGATGTGGACTCCCCAATTGTTGCCAAGATCCAATAGGTCCATATTACACTTACTGCGTTTGGCTAAAACAGAATTACTATTTTATTGAGACTCGACATTTTACCTGCCTGGTAAGCAATCATCATCTGAAACAGCTTTTTCAGTCGATGGCGCTCTTGGACTTCCACCTGCTTACCAGGAAAGTCGAGCTCAGACGTCTCTACTCAATATAAAAAACTTGGCATGTAAAAGACTAGGTTACGGTTGTCAAGATATTTAAATCAAATTAATAACTAGTTTCAAAACAAGACGTTAACAATTTAATTCAGTAAATGCTAAATATTAAAAAAAATATAAATACCTCATAACAGGTAGCAATAAGGGCTAGCAAAGGATCGCGATGTGACCCTGCAGCCTTCAAAAGTGCACCAGGAGGATCATCAGGTCCATGACACGCAGCAGCTATTTCCCATAGATCTCGGGCGTAGCCGCCGGTTTCAGGAAATTCAAAAATTCCACTATGAGTTGGACTCTGTGAAAAATATAATTTTAGAAGATATAATATACTAGCTGTGCCCACGGTTTCACCCGCGTAAAATTAGGTTTATAACACTCATAAAAAAGGAGGAGTTTCAATTCGACTGTATATCCTTTTTTCTGTATTTATAACTCGATAACTCATATAAAAATGACGAACGTAAATAAATATACATATAGAAAAATTCCAAACAGCTGAAACTATAGTCAATTGGAAACTATAGTAAAAAATATATATTTTTTATATTAAAAGTTTCCTCCAAAAATATGTGTACATAGTTTCATGATGATCAGTTAAGTAGTTGTTCTGTGATAACGTAACAAAAAAACTCACATTTATAATAATAGTAGGATTTAATATTACCGCTGCTCTCATAAAAGTTACCAGTGTCAACTAGACCACACTCCAACATAACATCAAGCAGAGTGGGTGCTGTCAAGCTGCAATAAATATAATACTTACAAAATCAACAGATAAAAGTCTTGCGATCTTCCTGTCCCCATTATTAGACTTATGTTCCTTATCCATAATATCTTCAACATTCCTGTGAAGTAGTACATGCTTAAGATGTTCAGCCAATGAGGACTGCTCAAATCCTTGCGACAACTCCAACATTTGTGGTAGAGGATAACGATAAACATCACCAAATAATAAAAAGTTAAACCAAGATTTCTGTTGAACAAATTCTCTCAACAATCGCTCTGGTAATGGCAGACCATGTAAAATAGCAAACTTAACCATAGTCTGGCATTTATACAGCACGAGGAACAATTCCTCTCCATCTATTTTACTTATATTGTACATCGTTATCTCCTCCAATATTGCTAAAATTTCTTGAGCACCAACAACATTGCTTTGTGATAAATTCAACATATAGTCATCTACTTCTGCAACAGCTTCTTCCTTACTCATTTTCTTTACATTAATCAAGTATTCTTTAATCATCTTAGCAGCTGATATATGCACTCTACATCTAACTGGATTACAACCTATCATAGCAACAAAGGCAATAGTACAAGCTGTCATTGCATCATCATCCCATGACTCCAAAGCCAAAGCATGAGCCTCTCCACATGCATTCTTAATACCTTTCTCCTGAAGACGATTATACATTTGATATTGTTGAGTCACCAACGATTGACTTGCATTGCAAGGACGAAACTGCTTCAAGTAATAAATATGATTTAATTTAGCTATGTAGCCATATCGCTTCATTAACTTATCATTTGCAAAATGTGGCATTTCAACTACATTTTGAGATAATACTCTCATATCAATATGTTTAATATCACTCGACAACAAACTACCCAGACTTCTTCTATCAGGTTTGTCCAAAATAACATTATTGCAAATTTGCTGATTTATCAATTGAAATTCAAATACTTTGGAAACATCCAATCCTCTATATCCAGTCAACAATTGGTAAACATTAACATCTTTGACATTAGAAAAATTAGCAATATTACAAAATTTCTTAAAAACACTAAAAAGATGTGGAAGTTTTTCTTTGTAGGATTGTTTTGGTAATTGAAAATCACTGAAATTAAGCTCGTCGTCAGTGAAAAGGTCAAAAAGTTTAGAGTGATCATCAAGTAAAATCATTCCAATAACTAATTTCGGATTCATAGAAATATATCTATTGACATCATCCCCAGCTATTTGTTCACACGTTTTGTAGACTGGGACAACATGACTTTGTCTGTCAGAAACCTTTTCAATACTTTTAAACATGAGCCATAACTCTATGCATTCTCTCACATCATCTTCAACATCAGAAAAGTCATTGCCAAGGTCATGATCCTCGACACATGCTGTCAAAACTTTATAAAGTTTATGTTTAATACAATACTTGGCTAATTCTATGTAGAAAACACTTTTATTTATAGTACAGCAAGATTCAGTAAATATATCATCAATAAGTTTCAAATTTTGTGTTCGAGCTAATCGAGAAATTATTGCATGCAAATCCTTTTTCTCTTCCTCATTCACAATTCCGTATGAGCTAAATGTATCATAAATACACATTTTCGTGTAATTAAAACATTTGCTCTCAGGAACTAAGTCAAGCATATCGTTGGTTATCGGCCATTTGTGCCACAAGCCATCAAGTTTGTCCAATACTTCTTTATTTAGACCTTTTGTGTCAACATTAAGGAGTTTATGCACAAATGTTTCAGTGTTGAAAAATATGTATCTACTGTTTTTATCTTTCACTACTTCAGACAGTTGTATGTTGATCCAACGGACAAGTATCATCGCTTTATTGTTTTCTAATAAATGTTTCCAGATATGCAATGGAGTTGAAAATTCTAATAGGGAGAATTCTGAAAGAAAAAGAAAAACAAATATAAAATCATGCCTCATTAAACAAAGAAAGAAGGAGTAATCTTTTGTGGAGGACAGAAATAGAAAAACAAAGCATCTATAAAGTACATGTAATCCTTTTAAGCTGGTAGATAAGAAAAGTCAACATTGTATAAATTTATTGGGTATAAATTAAACTTTCTTATAAGGCAAGCAGTTAAGTTGCACTCCTGGCATGTAACATTTAATTAGTTGACTGTATTGATTGGCTTCAGTATGTGATTGGTAATCCAAATCGGTCTATGGTATTAGTATTATAACTTACACACAAAGAATCTGCAAAGGTTTTAGGTAAACTTACCAAATGTATCAAAAAACAAACATGTCGCTATTTTACTCTTCCAATTATCAGGATACTTCTCAATTTTAGCAATGGTCAATTCTTTTATTTCACTTTCATTAACAATAATTCTATCTTTGCTCAAACCAAAAGCTTTGTTTTGTTTAAATATTCCATCACTTTCAAACGACTTCTCTAAATATTTTAACAGATTCCAATGATTATAAAATCTTATCCAATTCTCTTGCTTTTCAGGAGAAAAATCCTTTGATAACTTTTCTAAGTGATTAACTATGAAATCTCTATATTCTATTACTGCTGATTCTCTTGCTAAGCTCAGAAGATGATCTTCAACATTGAGCTGGACTTTATTGAGCACATGGACAGCTTTGAAGATTTGTTTACGCATCAGCAATTGAACTATCCAGGTCTGTACCTAGAAAATATAAGTAAAACTAATTTTCCACAAGTTCCAAATTACCAAATTTCAGTTTTCTTGCTAACTTTGCAAAATAGCCAATAAATTAATAAATAGGACAGTTATTTGCACCAAATAATAGTAACTCAGAGAAACCATTATTTAGAACCAGAGGTTTCTTAGATGTTCTTACTTGAGGTAATTAGATGCTATTCAACCTAATGGTTTCTTTTAGTTTTTATTGTGGCCCAACATTAGACAGCATCTTAACTGATGTTAAGCTGGAGTATTGTCCATGATTAGAGGCGACTGCTATTATCTTCAATATAAAACATACATTTCGTAAGACAATAGGAATTAATTTAAGTAAAATATAATGTAATTATATCAATACTCACTTCAGCATAAAACCAATCTTTAGCAGTAGACTCATTCCACCCATTTTTGTGCATAAGATATTTTAATGCCAATGTAATATGAGTTCCCTTTGCAGCTGACTCCCTAACAACTTCGCGTAAACTTTTCTCTGCCCAACAAGACCATATTATTTTTTCGTTTTGAGATAAATCCTCCATTACAAAGTTATCTAAATTAGGACATAAGATGTGTGATAAACAAACTTTATATAAGAACAAAGTGCAAAACAACAAATAATATTTACAATAGATTGTTAAACCATACCAAAGATACTAATGGAGATTATAAACGCAGTTTAAATATTACCCCAAGTTCTAATGGAACAATAGAGAACTACTAGTATTTAATTTATTCGCATTATATATATATATATTTTTTTTTCTTTCTTCTGGTTTATGGCTTTAGTATTTAACTTGCCAGTGTCAAAGTAAAAATATATGGTTCGAGTTTTGGCGGGCAACTGCAACTGACAGGACGCGCAATTTTGAATTATTTAAAAAGCTTGTGTTTTTCATAAATATTAATGTGTAATAATGGTGGAATTGTTATCCAGTAATAATTTTTAAGTTGATCAAGTATAAACAAGTAATTTAAAGTTGTGAAACGTGTTTCTTCATGTTCCCTCTAAGACTCCTTCTGAAGTTTTAGTAAAGGCTTTCCGCCGCTTTACTAAAACGATCATCATCAACCTCACTCTCATCATCATCATCATCATTTGATGAATCACTCGCGTGGTTCATCTTCATCTTTACTTGACAATGTTTTAACATTGAACCATATATTTTTACTTTGACACTGGCAAGTTAAATACTAAAGCCATAAACAAGAAGAAAGAAAAGAAAAGAATATATGGTTCAATGTTAAAACATTGTCAAGTAAAGATGAAGATGAACCACGCGAGTGATTCATCAAATAATGATGATGATAGTGAGGTTGATGATGATCGTTTTAGTAAAGCGGCGGAAAGCCTTTACTAAAACTTCAGAAGGAGTCTTGGAGGGAACATGAAGAAACACGTTTCACAACTTTAAATTACTTGTTTATACTTGATCAACTTAAAAATGATTACTGAATAACAATTCCACCATTATTACACATTAATATTTATGAAAAACACAAGCTTTTCAAATAATTTAAAATTGCGCGTCCTGTCAGTTGCAGTTGCCCGCCAAAACTCTATATTTTTTTTGTGACATTGACAGATGTCTCATCAATAAAATACGTTCAAACAAAAATTTAAATCTTTGCGTTCAAATCGATAGAATACAATATTAATAATAATTATTATTATTTGATAATTGTAAAATTAACATTTAAAGGATAATAATGTGTAATATGAAATTAAATACAATTAAACGCTTAATAATGTTTATTTTCTATACAAAACGGTTGCTAGGCAATACAATTTCTATAATCAACAAACATAAACAAAGTAACTTTACAATAAAATTAAATTACTATGGCTGAGGAATTAGAAAAGGCATACTTGTATTACGACGATATTAACAAGTTAAGGATCTTAGAACCCAACGTACTTAAAGAAACAGACGAATTGAGAACTATTTGTAAGGACTATGAGACAAGTGAGTACATTAGGCGCACACTTACCTTGTACAACATGACGTAGGTATTTCTATCCAAGCGTCCTCAGATGTTTTAGCTTATCTCAGGAGAGATCTGTATCTGAATAATAATACATACATATCCCCATGGTAATACGTAATATAGATGATAGTTCATTTACGCAGTCTGCCAATCTTCGGCAGCAGTGGCGAAGCGCGGGAGTCAGCCGCCCGGGGCGGAAAAAAAATTTGACGCCCCTTATTTAGGAATTTTAATTACAAAAATCAAGCTCAACAGAAATATGAATTTCAGGTTCAAATTTTAACGATTTATTTTAGTTTTTGTAAATTTTTTCGCCCCCGCCACGCTAAGCTACTGCTAGGCAGCACCACCACTGGACTCCGGACCACACTACGCAGTCGCGTTTCGGTCTGAAGCCTGTAAGTTACTGGTTCAAACTAGGTCGCCATAGTAAATGTGACTGCTACTAAATTTAAATACGGTAATGGACTGCACATTTTCTAGGCGCGTTCCTAAAATAATATTAGGTAGGTACTGTTAATACATAATTTCTTTATTATACAGAAGTACAAGACTTCGGGCGGATAATCAGTTCTCTTTTAGACGTTCTAAAGGAGTTAGGTGAAAATGTGGAGAAGCAAAAAATGTCTGCCATTGGCACTATGAATCTGTTAAAGTCTATGTCCAAGGATCGCCAAAATGAGCAAGCTAAATTACAGGTATTGTGATGCTATAAATTATATAGGACATTCTTTGTAGACATGGGTATATACATCGGCAGCTAAGAAGAGCTCTTAATGACTGCGGTGGGAGCAAGTTCGTCTATCTATACAGTCATGCACAAATTGATTATTATTTTAAAATTTATACACATTCGTAAAGCGAAAAGTAACAAAACATGTTTTTGTTAGGTTAGCTTTAACGCCAGCGCTCTGCCGTAATCTATACAACAGCTAAAATCTCTATTTTGTTAGCGTAACTTGACATCTGACCTGGACCCGCCTGATGGTAAACAGGAGGAAAACGACTGAAAAAAAAGACGAGCCATGTCAGTGTCACGGATATGCCAGTCGCCGTCACTATGCCGACCAAACGTGCTTCTTCACGCATACATTGAAAGATCCGAAGTTATAAGATGGCGAGAACACATGGCGTAGTGAAGGCATATAAGTAGGTTTTAGAGATGATTTTTTATTAAGTGTAGGTGTATGTGCTTATTTTAAATTTAGGTAACTTACGAAGGGGCGCATCCTCGATGCTTGCCTGGGCGCCGTGTCCGATCGGTACGCTACTGTATGTAGGCCGGCACCGTGAATGTGACTTTTTTATTTATAGCTCGACGGCACACCGCCTGATGCTAAGCTGAAGTGCAGCCCATGAATGAGGATGACTGCTACTACAGTTATTGCAAGTAGGAATCGCATTCACTATGCAGGCAGGCTTAGTTGGACAGGCAACTTTTAAAAGATGGATTGACAAACTGGGCAAATGACTACAGCCTGGATGGCACTCCTGCTTAATATCAATCAGTTTACAGTCATAATTATGTGCTTCATTATTTTAATACCTGTATTAATTTTTCAGGCAGAAATAACTGAAAAAACAATGATTTTGGAACAACTTGATGGCGAATACGACGCATTGCAGATACTGGAAGCATCCCAAGTTGAAACCATAGAATATTTAACACAACTTAGATAAGTTATTTGGCCGCCATAGTGACGGCGACTGTGACAGCCGTAAACTGACTCGGTTTTTTCAGTCGTCGGCACTTTTGAACCTCCATCATGCGGGGTAAGATGTCGAGTCATTCAATGAAAGAGAATAAAACAACGAGATCAGTCTGTAAAATTGTATTTTCCTTATAAAAGACCTTTAACACACAAAAGAAATATATGACGGAAAATTCCATTCCGATTAAGACAAAAAAATGTTTTCTGATACTTGTGATTAATTTTGATTTCCATCATTACCGTTTCATTGATGAAATACAAAAATATAACTACCTACATCTACAAAAGAAACATTACACTTATAATAAAAATGTTAACATCCCAAACGTTAATTTAGATCACCAATTATTTAGGAACATACATATTCATTCAATAATTTTGTTACAAATTCAATTTTTAAACATAAGAAAATAAATATACATTTTACAAAAAAAAAGGCTAATTTCTCGATGCGTGGTGCAACTACAGATCATGAAATTACCTATGTTAAATCAAATATGAGACTTTTACACAATCTCTACTGAGAATCGCTCATCACAATAAGACATTAAAGTCTACCTGCCACAATAGCACTAATATTGATTTTTATTATAATCAATATTACATTATGTCGGAAAGCATAAAACAATATTTTATTTCCAGATACCTTTTATAACTTATCCAGTTTCAATTATGTCTGAATAAACCTAACATTGTCAAAAATAACCTGCCTTTGGAAATGGTATCATTGCTTTATACAAGGTCAAAACTACGATAAAGTCAAAGATAAATAAGTCAAAACAAAATGTATAACTTACTTAACACCATAATAAATGGAATATTAATGTTGACACTAAATACCTTATAAGCTAAACTGCCATTCAGTTCTAAAATACAATTAGTATCCCTTATTGCTGACGTAAATAAATTCACATATGAAGAATTTACGCTGACAATAGGAAGTAAATTCTAGATGTTTAACATACGCTGCTAAAGCCCTCACAATTTAATATCCCATTTTGACATTTAAATCTTACAAAATGCAGTTTGAGTGTGTGCATAGGGATAGCGGGTGTATTGTAACGAATACGCGCATGCACTTAAGTATGAAAGCAATGTACCACAAAGGTACCTAGAGTGAAATTCAAGATACCTGTTTTACATCGTATTTATGACCAAAAATAGGTGAGCAGCTATTCTGATATTATTTAACGGCGGGTAATATCTTGCGTTAACCTAAACAAATAACGCATTCACTTTGAGTAAATTAACTGTCATACCATACATTGGTTAATAAAATTACAAGCATTAGCTGATGCGACAGATCGGTAAGGAATAAATAGAAAAGATTTTTTTTCCTATTTAGCGCCTACCAATCTTTTTTTAAATTATACGAAACAATTTGTTATTATTACAATTAAAACTTTAGTAGGTGCTAAATGGCAAAATAAATATTTCCAATTTATTCCTTACCGATTTCGTGTAGTTATGCTTGGGTACATTAGTATGACAGTTAATTCACAAAAAGATAATGCGTTATTTGTTTAGATTTAGATATCAGCTGCCATTCTGATACCAGAATGGCGGCTCACTTACTCGTGATAACTAAGATTTAAAATAAAGGTACAATGAATTTCATTCTAGGTAAATTCCTGGTACATTGCTTTCATACTTACTGCAAGCGTATTAGTTAAAATACACCTGCCATCCTCATGCACAATTAAGGACATCATTCATTTTGTATGGGGACTTGGGCTTGATTGTATTTACAGTTGCATATACTTTTAAAAATAGTTTTATGTACGAATATAACAATGTACTTTGAAAATATCCTTAATTTTGCATAGTTTAGGCGTGCAAAATGATCAAACTATAATTATGACAGTTCAAAGCAGAACTGTTAATCTGGCGTGTCTTTGTGATTGACAGACGATACAAAATCCATATCTTATTTTTCAAATAACTTAATTGCACAGCAATTAAAAGCAAAATTGTTATTAGTTTTATGAACACAAGCATCAAAACTACCATTTATATATTTTTTTATCATTGGACAAAAGTAGTACATTAAAGCCCAAAATGAATGATGTCCTTTCCAACAAAAGAAATTTAAAATTGGTAGTGTTATAATTTTATATCCTGTTGCTTTCGATGGAAAGGCAGTGATTAAACTTTATTTAAATATCAAAATTGGTTATAAATATGAGGTATACTACTAATAATGCCTCATTGATGACGCATAAAATGTTACTTAACCTAAAACTTTAATAATGTGAATTTGTCTCCCGCCCCTCAATTTGGGGACCTATGCGAAATATATAAATAAGCAAATAGTAAATAAATGTATGTTACTTATAACTTTACTAAAATTACACGCGCGATATTGAGAACATTTTATATTTATTTGATTAAAACATTTATTTTAGTGAGTCACACATTCAGCAGCTCCAATAATGTAATCAATACACGTTATATGAACAACTCTGATTGGACACAATGGTTTTGTATACACGAAACTTAATTTCTATAAAAATTGAACAATTACTGAAAATTACGGAACTAAAGCGTTTCCTATTTAACTGTAGACAAATTAAATTAAAGCCAATTTGTGGCACCTTAAATTAATCAATCAAAATGTCACACAGGGATAGGCAGAGATACTGGAGCGTCACTTGCCACGATCCTGACACATCTTCCTTCACGTCAACCTTATATAATCTTCAAATTAAATTCTTACATAACGCTTAGTGATTACTAAGGCACTATACATGGAATAACTATTAAGTATATTATACACAAAACCATTGACAAATAATTTAATCTTAAAGTTAACAATTTAATTTAAACTTCCTCACCGGGCATATCACAAGATTGCGCGTGGCCTCTTTAAGATACACTTTTCTCTTTTGTCCTTATATCCTAGACACTAGGACCCATTTAAAGATCTTCACTTACACACTGGATGTAACAACAGAACTTGATAGTAAGTCATCTATTTTGGGCCGTTTGGACTCCTGGACTTCATCTTCTGGTTCATCCTCAGCTGGTCTCTTTTTAGACTCTGTGGTGTGCTTTACTACCTCCTTGATTTCTCCATCCTTCAACCGTACTAAAATGGCGGTCATGTTGTCACAACCGGTGCCATCACCTATTGTACTTGGCGCCAAGCAGTGATCGAACATCTATAACAAAAATATAAAATTAACACAATAAATCAATCAAATTGTCACGCCTCTTTCCCACGGGGATAGGCAGAGACACAACAAAGCGCCACTTGCCACGATCCTGAAACAATTCCCTCACTTCCTTCACATCCACAATTCTCCTCATACAAGCTCTACGGCCATAAGCCATGAAAAAAGTATAATATTGACTTAACTATAAAAAATAATACTGACCTCTTCACAGATTTGTGATAATTTCTCTCTTCCTTCGACTAATTTTGGCAGTATGAAATCGCACACGTCTTGACTAGACATAAAGTTCCATATTCCGTCACAGGCCAGCAATATGAACTGGTCTTTCGTTGGGTCCATTGTCAATGTTTTAACATCAGGTAATGCTGTGATCATTTGCTCCTTGGGGCCAAGTTCAGTGTTCTGTTTATATGAATGATCGCCAATAGCTCGAGACAGGTTCAACCCTCCATTAATTCTGCCATCGTTTGACACTCTCCCTCCAGCTTTGGTTACCCTTTCCAGTTCAATATCATCTTCTGGTTTATGGTCAATTGACATGTCAATGGCTTTCCCTTCACGGCACACGATGCAACGTGAATCACCCGCATTTGCAACGTACAATTCATTACCTAGAATTTAAGATAAAGATAATTGCACATACAATGTGACAATATAGAAACTTACAATGACAATATAGCATTTCTCATGGATTAATTTTGACATATTAACTAAACAAAAGAATCAAGCCGGTCATAAATAAAATAAATTAAAAGTTTGATGCGTCTTTTCTTTATAGAACTGAAAAGAAGCAATTGGAATGCTTTGCCAGCCCATGCGTTCTCTCCATCCTATGACCTTGGATCCTTCAAGCGATGCGTTATGACCTTAGGCCGGCATAATGACGGCGACTAAAGCAGCCGGGAACTAAGCGTGAAGCCACACGGTGCGGTGCAGCGTCGCATCGCAAACATTTTGCCGCATCACTGTACACATGTGGTATGCGGCGCCGTAGTATGCGGAGCGGGGACATAGCCTCCCAGGACGGACGCCGGAGCAACACTTCCCCCCCCTCGCGTCTCGCTCAATCGAAGTGCGGTGTGCCTGCGGTACGGCGCTGGAAGGCACTGTCTGGCATATAATTGCTTTTATATGCAGGACGCCGCAGCGACGTCGCTTAGGCGCCGCGCCGCACCGTGTGGCTTTACGCTAACTCGGTTTTTTTAGTCGTCGTCACTCTTGGACCTTCATTTGCTTATCAGGCGGGTCGAGGTCAAATGTCGTGTCACAATAAAATAAAAAATACCTTTGAAGGATACCTTTGTCTAGCACAGTCAACAGCCTTTAATAATACTATCGTTTCATAAATATCAAGTAGCACCAACCTTTGAGTAGAGCAACTACTGCAGTACAGCCACTGTCATTGCCTGGCTCCTCACTCATAGAGATATCTTCTTCCCCATCTTCATCACTTGATTCATTTTCCTCCTCTTCTTCTTCCTCACCTGAAGAATACACAATTATTAATAACTCTTAGATACTAAACGGCGACCGGCGACGACGTAAAAGATGACCGTGGTGTAGTGGTAGTGCAATGGTTATGTAAACTCGGCACGGGTATCTGTACTGTACCAATGTATCTTTGATATGTGTACTTTGGTTGTCCTGTTTCTATAAAACAAGCACTTTAGTGGCTTAGAAATGTAGTAGCATTTTCTAACTCTTCGTTTTTTTATTTACGTTTCTATACTAAAGTGCTTGTATCATAGAAACAGGACAACCAAAGTACATATATCAAAGATACATTGGTACTGGCGGGTGGTCTCGAACTCGTGCTCTAGGGTTTGCGTAACCATTGCACTGCCACTACACCACGGTCACCAACTTGTTAACTTGGACATGGATCTATCACTGCGTCTCACTCATTATGTGAGGTGCTGTCATATGTTGAGGTACAATAAATAAAAAAAGTTAATACATACACTCACTATCACTGACACCATTGACATTTTCTTCATCTGATGAGTTGATCTCTCCACCTTCAAATGTCTCATCATTGGAATCAGTTTCATCTTCATCATCGTCCTCATCATCTTGTGAGGTCCGTAACAACAATGATTTGTAAACAGCAGCGGCGGCACGGCGGATGTTGCACTTCTTAGGGCTCATGGGAACCTGTTGGGCCTCCGAACTTGATTCAGGAGTCGCAGAGAGGTTGTCTGGAGAGTTGAAAAGTTTGTTAGCACTTTTATATTCTGACAATGACATGCTTTATAGTAAGCAACGCGAGGGCCAAGAGTGCCGACGACTGAAAAAATCTTTTATTTTACGGTTGCCTCAGTCGCCGTCACTATTCCGGCCAAAGGTGCTTTTTCATGCTTCGCTTGAAGGATCCAAGATTAATATGTTATAACATTTATTATGTTCTTTTCATAGGAAATTGTGATCCATAATAAAATCAGATGTAACTAAAAGACAAACGGCATAATTATTATAGTGGCAGGCAGTTGCCCAGTCCAGACTGTGAAGTTGCTGAGTTGTGTTTCAGAATTACCTAAGTTGCAGATTCCAAATAAGTTTGAAAAGAGGATGCGACTTCTACTAACTGGTAATTAACTTTAGTGGTAGTCTCCTCCATTAACCACTCCAACCTAACATCAGGCAATATGGGTTTCTTTCTTAATATAGAGATGTCACATTTGCCTCGACTTGCCTGAGGGAAAGTCCATGTGCTGAAGACTGGTACTAACCTAACCATTTAATTATTTTAAATTTGAACTAGCAATTTATTTATTACACGGTTATAGGCAGTATCAAGAGCGCGGTCAACTGAAAATTTATATCTCAATACTAAACATAACCATTTTACCACTACTAGAACATGGTATAATGATAAAGATCGTACAAGAATAAGAAATAGCTAAAGAAAATGGTATATACCTTTGGTGGAAGGATTGGCTCCATTAGAAGATGAGATGTTGTTATCTTCAGCATCGGCTTGCTTTGAGTCTGATACTTCACCATTGCACACTTGTTCTGAACCATTTTCCTCTGTGGATTTCACACTCTGTTCTGGTTTTGTGCGGTTGTCTTCAGAGCTATCTGGTGCTGAGCTGCTTGCCTTATCAACTTCCATGGCACTAGTGGCAATCTCACTTGTTGATACCTTAATATTGGAAAAACACCATTGTATTTAGTTGTTCTTTTTAACACACTTTTATTAACGAATTAAACAAATTTTATGCAGCTTACTATCGCTTTTGGTTTTGAATTACAATTTTATTGTATTATTCCGGAGTATAGTCTTTCCGTGACCACGATGGCTGCAAAGCTCACGAAACGTCGGAATTTTTAAACCAAATAATAAAATCAAAACCAAAAGAAACGCGATAGTAAGCTGCATAAAATTTGTTTAATTCATTTTTCAATGTTCGCGCAAAATCTAATAAATCATTACGCTTATATTAGCTTGTATGTTACATTAAAATTAATTTTAATACATGTACAAAATTAAATTTTTTATGTGTATTAAAAACTGATGTAAATACAATAATTTCATCAAATATTTGTTTGGCCGGCATAGTGACTGAGGCAACCGTGACTTATATCGTTTTTTTTTTGGTTTGGTTGAACTGATTACGACGCTAAGACTCGACTTTCCTTATTACTTTTAAATTCAATTTAGTTTTAAGACTAAAAATTCACATAGACGTGTTTTTTTTTTAACTAGTTTTATTATTATGAATGACTTTTTTTATTTATTTATTAGACATTTCTATACTAAACCACTAAAGTGCTTGCTTGTATCATAGAAACAGGTCAACCAAAGTACATATATACAAGATACATTGGTTTTAAACCAGTGCTCTAGGTTTGCGTAACCATTGCAATGCCACTACACCACGGTCGACTTAATGGCGTATTAAAACAGCCGCAAAAATCTTTTATTCCCTAATAATGGCGACACAAGAACATTTTGTCTGACAGTGGTTGACGAGTCAAGTCAAGGTCAATCGTTCACTCCATTACTATGCAGCAATAACTTAGCTGTTTAGTATCATGATTTTATATAAAATTTTAATAAAATAAATAGTTTCTGTAATAAGAAGTTATTACAAAGTTGTATTTTTTTTTATTAGTTTACTCTTCAAATAAATACATTGTAAGAGTTATTACTTTAACTAACACCTAAGATCTTGTTAACTAACACAATACAATATGGTCCCCAATAAAAAACAAAACTAGTTGTGAATACACACTATGTATTCCTCCAAATGACAAAAAAAGTACTAGTACATTCTTAATCCACTTTTATTTACTAGTTTTTGTTCTGCATAGAGTCAATGACAGAGGCAACCTTAAACTGAAATGGTTATTCAGTCGTTGGGGCTTTTAGACTTTCGTTGCTTTCATCAGGCAAGTCAAGGACAGATCAATAATGAAAAATTAAACTACACAAGGCGACCATGGTGAAGTTGTGGTAGTGCAATGATTACGCGAACCGAGAGCACGTGTTCAAAACCACTTGCCGGTACCAATGTATCTTTGATATATATATAATTGGTTGTCCTGTTTCTATGATACAAGCACTTTAATAGCTTAGTATAGATATATTAGTGGATAAAAAATATATTAAAAAATCCCTGTGCACTCTATGATAAAATTCTGTAGGGTACTCCATAAAAAAAGAGTTAACACTCACCACACCATTAACATCCTTATCATCTTCATTGGTAGAGGAAACTCCAGCATCCTCATCACCATTTTTATATTCATCATCATGATCTTTGCTTGATGAGGCAGCATCATTCTCTGAACTAGAGCCTGCTACTGCTAAACTGGCAGCACCAGAACCTATAGTACAAGACCAAGTTAGTAACATTTTTACTGAGATGCGACATATATTTTCGACTTGCCTGGTGGTAAGCAAGAGACGGTCTAAGAGTACCAATGATTGACAAAACTGTTTCATTCTACAGCTGCCTTAGTACAAAATATTAATTTTGTGTTTTATGAAGGATGCTTTTATTTCATTATTATGATAGTATATTTGGGTTTCCTACGAATCTACTAGAAAACTGAAATTTGGTGTTAGATTTAATGGAGCATGCAGGGATTATAATCACTAGAATATAAGCAGTGCTATCATTAAAAAATACAGTGAAACATTGTCCCGCAGCTCTACCATGCACCAACTTTTAATTAGCAAATAAAGCAGTGCTTATTTACTTTGCCTTAAATTGAATAACAAAAAATTACCATGTACAATGAAACATGTTAGCAAATCACAGCACAACAAAGCTTAGCTGGTAGGTAATGCCTAAGGCATTAAGCTCGCTTATGTACCTTCTTTTGTGCAATAAAGAGTATATAAAAATAATAATAATAATGTTATTCTGATGGAGTTAGGGAGGGAAACAATCATCAATCTCACCTTTATGTAATGGATTAGTATTTAATAATGTCATTTATTCAACTGGCATTATTATTTAACTTAAATCTAGAAGTATGCGGGGACTGAGAGGGTGGCTCCACTGAGTGCAAACCGCTAAAGAAGCCAGAAAGGACTCAAGTGCAGCATTTATATTAATGAGATGTTTTAAAACCTAATAAAGAAATAATAGTAGTCATACCAGAGGCGCAAGGTTCACCATCATCGCTGGGGTTCTTCTTGGCACGAAGAAATGGTGAAAGTGGTGTAGAATTGTCACCAATAAGACATTTTTTATTTATTTTGTTTTCGTATTGGGCAAGCACCTCCTAAAAAGAATATTAATTCATTCAATGTTATGTCTGTTAACAACAGATTTATTGTGGAACAGCTCCTACTTTATGGATAATTTCTAAATTTGACCTTCATTTGACTGTAAGAGAACAATTTTACTATAAATATCTCTTTAATTTAATTAATAGCAAATATTTGTAGTATACAATTTATTAATTAATAATAACAAAAAATGCTATGACAAAAATCATTGACAGGAATTGAACCAGGGACTTTATGGGTAGTGTACTGGTGTGTAACCATTACATGTGTCACAACATCTATAATATACTTATAGATATTGTTGTGTATCTATAAGTATCTGTATCATATCTATAAAATATACCATCATATTACAATTTCTTTAGCAAAAAATAATTTAAAGCATAGACTGATTATCATTTAACCATTTACTCAGCTTACTCGTAGATCCAGTATTTAGATTGTTCATTTTTTCAGTATATATTTTATTAAAAAATCAATGAAATGAAACAATTTCTTAGCAACCATGGATTCTCCATGCGGGTGCTGGGTCCACCGCGTGGCAGGTGGGAGAATGAAGGCAGTGTTCCAAACTTGTGACTGAAATGTAGGTTTCAAAGTTTTTTGTGACATGTCAACACTCAACTTGGCCGGCATAGGGACATAGGACGAGGTCAGATGTTGTGTCACAATAAAAAAAACCTTTCCTGCCCTCACTATCCCCTCTACCTAACGAAATATTGAGGCGACATTGGTGGGGATATCATGAGTTTCAATGTTGTATATTAATAATGAGAAAGTTGTGTCATGATTATGGAAGTGACACTTTCTGTGGGAATTGAGGCATGACATTTGATGACAATGCTGTATATCCGGGCACATACCTTAAGGGGAAGTTGAGCTTCTTCAATAAGGTTAGTAACTTTGTCATCTTCTTCTGAATCATAATTCTGTATACCATCAGGTGGATTAATTTCTCCTGAAAAATATTGCCCGTTTATAAAAGGACATCATTCATTTTGTATGGGGACTTGTGCTTGATTGTAGTAACAGTTGCATATACATTTTAAAATAGTTTGATGTATGAAGATTACAATGTAATTGGAATATATCCTTTATTTTGCATAGTTTAGGTGTGCAAAATGATCAACCTATAATTATGACAGTTCAAAGCAGAACTGTTAATATTGCGTGTCTTTGTGATTGACAGATGATACAAAATCCATATCTTATTTTCCAAATAACTCAATAGCACAGCAATCAAAAGCAAAATTGTTATTAGTTTTATCAACACAAATATCAAAACAAGCAATATATAATTTTTTATCATTGGACATTACAAAAGTAGTACATTAAAGCCCAAAATGAATGATGAACTTTATCAATAACTTAATCAATAAAACTTATGAGAAAATCCTGTCACTTTATAAACGTCAGAGTTGTAAATATGTGAAACAAGCTGCCGGATGACCCCAAACGTAAACATTTTTGAAAACAAACTGGACAAGTGGTTAGGGACTATAGAAATATGATGATAAGCTGCTCACTTATTAATTAATAATAATAATAAAATCCGGGGTAGTACCACTGCTTTTAAGTACACAGAATGTGAAGTGATTTAGTCACGTTTCGGAATCAACTTGTTTGTTAGTTGTCGGTTCCAACTAGGCTGGTTAGTGGATGTGACTGCTACTTACAGTTATTGAATTGTAGTAGCAATGACATCTATTCATGGACCACACTCCAGCCTTATTTAAGTGGGGTGCTGTCATGTCAGGTCACAATAAAAAATATAAAAAACATATTTAATCTTTTATGGTTTTAGGTACCGATAATTTCATATTATCTATTTATTGCTCCATTATTACACCACTTAAAAAAATGCATAATCTCACCTGCAAGAGCCTTCAGCTTATCCATAACTTCTTTTGTGGGTATGGTGGCATCAAACCCCAAAAATGCATCTTCCAAAGCCTGAGAGAGGTTACCACTTTTATATGCTTCAGTGTTTTTGATAAATTCTGGCAATGAATTGGAGCAATATGTGGCAACTTCTGCACCTCCATGGCCATCATAAACAGCAAACAGTGATGTGTTCTCATCAAAATCTAAGATAGTATTATGAGCATCCTACAATTTAAAATAACATGTTTCAACTTCAATAGATAAAGGTAGAAATGCTCACAAACAATAACTGTACCTACAAGAACGACATGGCGCCAAAATAATTTTAGTTATAGTTTATCAATATTTTGAAGCGTAACATTAATTTGTAAGATTTTAAATTATAATAAGTACATTTGCGCGACAACTCTTAAGTTATGGCATAGAATTTGCGCTGTTACCATACTATAGTTAGGTTATATGCAGATAAACGCAGCGCTCAGATTCAGAGCCACGCGCATAACGTTGCTAAGAGCATGCAATAAGTTAAATATTTTCATATATTGATTATTTATCTTCGACTAGTATATAATTTTCTCTAATAGAAGTAAGCGGTAAACTATTATCTATAGGAAACAATACCGACCTCTTGATTGACACGCCATCCCTGCATAGAGCTGGCGCCGCATTCTAATCTATCGTTTGCTTCATCGCTTGAAATTTTCTCTGTAACAGGCTCCGACAAATATGCACCCATGTTGAAATATCACAATAAATCGTATTACACATAAAACAAAGTAGCGCGAGCAGTTTTTATTAAATAAAAATCGCGCGGGCGGCAAGCTCCGATGCGTCCGAGAAACCGACAAATGGAGCAATGTTGCCAGAAGAAAAAAATGTTTGGGAATAAATATTAGGGTAAAACACCCAACTGTTGACATTGCACGAAGAGTAGTAATTTAATCGAGCGTGGTGTTAAATTTTGAAGATTAGATGATAGAAAGAAAAAATAATTATATGATGTATACGTTTTCACCGATGGGCAGAGATTTTCAAAAAAGAATCACATGGAAAAACTCAAGCGCGTCCCATATTTATAGTTGTCATACCATCATACCACGCGAATCTGATATTAATATATCGTATATCTGATATTGAAGGTATCTGCCGCTTTGCATGGTAAAAGTGGATGTACGAAAGAATATTAAAATACGGGATTATTTCGAGGGCGCTAGATATTCAGAGGGGATGGAAAGTGAACCCGAAAGAATAAAACATTATACAATAAAATGTTTCTATAAAACATTACACAATAAATTCATTCATAATATTAGGACAAAATAAACAGAATATAATTAATATCAATCAAGTTATATTCTTGTTAATCTGCCGCACTTGGGTAAATCTTAAAATTCCTTATTAGCCCAATAGGGCCAGATTTCTGTTCAGTAATAGCGTTGCCTTATCAGTCCTATATATTTAAATATAGGACAGGCTTTATTATGTTGTGGAATAAAGAATTATTTAAATAATAAGATAAGAAATAAGTCAAATTCAATGAATACAAGTTTTTGAAAATTTAGTTCAAAGCAGGCCCAGAAGTTTTATCCGACCAAACCTGAGAAATCCTCAAGAAAGCTAGGTTGCCTAGTACCCATAACCATAGAGCTTGTATGAAGAGAATTATGAATGTGAAGGAAGTGAGGGAGTTGTGTCAGGATTGTGGCAAGTGGGGCTCCATTGTCTCTGCCTATCCCTGTTGGAGAAAGGCCTGACAATTTGATTTGATGTTGACCTTAGTGTTGTTCTTAGCTCCATTAGTCAACCATAGGATATTTTACCCTGCTTATTGCAATTTAATATGCAAATTAATATTTACACAACATTTTTTTATTATTCTAAAATACAATGTAATAAGATATAATGTTACTTCATAATTTTTAATTGAAATACGATTTATAATAAAATAAAATATGATTTCTATCTCTAGTTTTAAAGTATTTTATTTTACTATTGGCAGAGGTGAATAAACCATTGCCTTTATTAACCCATTCGACGACGAAACTTTCGTCGCGAAAATGGATTGATTTCTGTTTTCTGTTTCAACAATTTAATATTTCATATCTCAAAACTCGCTTAGAATATTAGTTACAGTGGCGTGAAAGTGAAAATAAACCAATGTTACGAGTCAGAACAAAAATATATCAAAATTTTCTTACATTCACCATCTGCGAGACTTCCTCTGCCTTCAAGCGATTGTAAGCCTTTGGCATCGATCCTTAAATTTGTGAATCATAAATTTGTGAATATATCCATTATGTCTGGCGATCATAAAACCCTTATTAAAGGGAGTCCTTCCCAGTATTTGAAATTGAATGTGGGCGGAGCATTGTTTTATACCACTATTGGTACCCTCACGAAGAGTGATAACATGTTGAGGACCATGTTCAGTGGGCGGATGGAAGTTCTTACAGATTCCGAAGGCAAGTAATTATATTTTCTAAATCAAATCAAATTGTCACGCCGTTCTCCTACAGGGATAAACAGAGACAATTAAGTGCCACTTGATCCTGACAACTCCCTCGCTTCTCTCACATCCACATTTTTTTTTACATGCTCTACTATTATAGACAATCCAGCTTTCTTCCTCCTGGGTCTGCCACGTGGAACACATCCATCCACATCAGATTTATAAATACCTTTAATCAATCTTCTTTTACTTATCCTTTAACTTTCTTTAATATAATGAAGTAATTATTAAATATTATAATTTAATATATTATTAATATACAATAACATCTTCATTCTAAACATTCAGGTTGGATATTAATAGACAGATGCGGAAAGCATTTTGGTACAATACTGAATTATTTACGAGATGGCACTGTTGCCCTTCCTGATACCTACAGGGAAATTATGGAGTTGTTGGCTGAAGCAAAGTATTTCCTCATAGAAGAATTAACAGATTCATGTCAACAAGCTTTGGCAAAAAAGGAGAGTGAAGCGGAGCCTATTTGTAGAGTACCTCTTATAACATCACAGAAGGAGGAACAGCTACTGATTATGTCTACGTCCAAGGTATGCCTTCCTAAAATAATGTTTTGTTTAGTTTCAAAATACTTTGTCACTTAGTCATTTTGCATTCAAAAGTTACATAATCATCATACATTTTATGCCTTAATTTCCATAGAGATAGGCAGGGACAATAAGAATAGGCAGGGATCTTGACACAACTCTCTTGCTTTCTTCCACTTCCACATTTCCACTCTTTGGTTATGGGCAAGGTGGACTCCTGGGTTGTCACTGTTTTATCTTTCTTTTGCCTCTGATTTATAAATCTATTTCTTAAATCTTCTTTGATTCAATATTTCAATGTCCCGAACCACTCCAATATACCTTTTTTAAATTTTTACACAGGCCTACAATAATTTTATTTCTATATAATTTTACAGCCTGTGGTGAAGCTGTTAATCAATCGACACAACAATAAGTATTCCTACACAAATACTTCAGATGATAACTTGTTGAAGAATATTGAGCTGTTTGATAAACTGTCATTGCGCTTTAGTGGAAGAGTGCTCTTTATAAAGGATGTCATTGGCTCTAATGAAATATGCTGCTGGTCATTCTTTGGCCATGGAAAGAAGATTGCTGAAGTTTGTTGCACATCCATTGTCTATGCCACTGACAAGAAACATACTAAAGTTGAATTTCCTGAAGCACGGATCTATGAAGAAACATTAGGCATCTTATTATATGAAAGCAGGAAAGGTCCTGATCAAGAACTCATCCAAGCTACATCCTTCCGAGGTGCTGTTGGTGGTCTATCCTGCACCAGTGACGAGGAGGAGGAGCGCTCTGGACTCGCCCGACTACGTTCAAACAAACAGAATAATCAATCTTAGCGGTTACAGTTTGGCTTGGCGCGCCTTCGGAGCTCGAAAAGGACTAATGTCTGATACCAAGCCGGCTTCTATTTGCCCTTTTGCTGGCTGCTACCGTGCTTTGGTCTGTCGACTTGACTGAGCTATCCTCTATAGGTCTAATCTTCTTGAGCTCTCTTAGGAATTATGTCAATGGAAGCCTGGTGAATGGAATAAAGCAAAAGAGGCATTTATATGGACTACTTTCAATGTGATTACATATCTGTGTTTTTTTTGTGATTTATAAAAGTGAATAGATGGTAGTGTTGTATGACATATCCCTAAACTGAATCCCCATTACCTCAATAATTATTATAATGAATTGCTACAATCTTAGTCATGTATACGAATTAATATACATTGCCTTCAGTATTCTATATTCCTTATCTAGATGTATTAGAAGTTCATATTTTTAATGGATTAGTTATTAGTATGTAAATTATAAGGCACAATTTACATAAAAGCACTAATTTTACGCTTTAAAAATCTTTGACCGTCGCAATAATTTGATGGGCCTTAATTTAGTGTATAAAATTTGTTGACAATTTTGGCAATTAGAGTGTAGTTGATCACTTCACCAATGTATTATCAATCACTTGTAAATAATCATTATTATGGCTCAAAATAATTGCCAAATTTATGTGTTTGATATTAATCTTTATATAGTTAAATTGTCACCTGACATGTAATGTAAAGATTAAAATATTTAGATGTTGTATCATATCAAATAATAGACTTATGATGGTATGTGTGTGGTAGGTGTACACATTTCTAGTCCATTGTAACTTAGAAATTAATATATTCTACAATTTTTTTAAAATATGTCTGATGTCATTAAACACTTGAGAAGGTAGTTAATAAAAAGGGTATAGATGCTCAGCTCAGATATTAATTAGATTCGCTTCTGTTGTCTCTTAAAGACTGCAAATGAATTTACTGCTGCAGCCACCTGACATCCTCCAGTAAAGCCCTTTACGTTTCTTTAGACCTCAATCTTCTAAGATATTTTCTAAAATTAAAGATAATACAGATCTATATAAGATAATAAGTATCTTGAGCGCTTATGTCAGACTTAGGGTTGCTAGGTGTCAGGCTTTAATTTTTTTTTGTCAGTTTTATATTAAGCTGTTAAATGTGCTTGTCTAATCAGTTTTTAAGTTATAAACAAGTGATTTAAAGCTGTTTAACGTGTCTCTTCGTGTTCCCTCCAAGACTTCTTCCAAAGTTTTAGTCAAGGCTTTCCGCCGCTTTACTAAAACAATTATCATCAGGCCCATGTCATGGATGAAATGCTACAGTGTTTCTTGTACATCATTCATCTACTAAAGACAAAAAGAACATTTTAAGCTATATGGACTAAGTTCCTTTTGACTTCCTTTGAAAAATCTATTTTTGTAACCCTTGTCAGACTGAGAAATTCTCAAGCAGCTGTTTGATGACATTCGACAAGTTTTTTTCAGTAGTTAGCCCTTTTTATAGTACTTATTGTAATACATCAATTAGATAGCAAAATAATTGATGTAATGTTTAATGTGGTAGATATTATTAAACTACAGTGGACCCCTGGTAATCCGGCCCTGGCTAATCTGGCACCCCATGTAACGGACATGGCCCTAATGCATGATTGAACGAGTTATAACATATATGTACATAACATATAGAATCCTATCATCAAATCTGTAATTTGTCGGATTACAAGGTACTCTTTTAAAAAAAATCCGGACTATAGGGGGTCTGAGGCAGTACTCTATAATCCGACAAATTCGATGATCCGACACTGCCCTGCAAAACGTTTATTGGATTCTGGGGGTCCTCTATAATTGTTAAATGTAATTTATTATGAAATAAATGTATTATTATGATGCTTTTGTCGTAATAAATCATATTTAATGTGGTTTCTATTATAATTATCAAATATATGCTCACGGTTTAGATTATTGTCTATTTATTGTCTTATTTTAATTTAAATCCTGAGTGTGTTTTATCCATTAGTCATCCACTGATGAACATAGGCAGGTTGATTGATTGCCACAGTGGACATTATCAGTCTTCATGGACATTTTACAGTTGTATATGTGCAGGCCATGAATACAGGTAACTGCTATTACAGTTATAACTGTAAGTAGCAGTCACATCCACTATGCCGGCCTAGTTGGAAGCACTACTCTTTGACAACGAGACCCGGAGCAAAAATCTTTTTTAATAATAACAAATATTTGTAAATTTATTCAAATATTTTAATAAATATTACAAGTAAAGCTATGAAAGAAATATTTGCTCCGACTGGAAATCGAACCCGGGACTACCGCATAACGGACTGGTGTGCTAACCACTAGAACATATGACACGCCTATGGCCAAAGTATTTGGTAGATAGCAGCATTGTTTTTTGACCTGGGCTCAACATATGACAGCACCCTGCCTGATGTTAAGCTGGAGGCAACAGATACTATAGGTAAATAACTGCAAATAGTAGTCACATCCAAACCTAGTTAGAACTTACAACTACTGACAAGTTGATCCTGAAATGTAACTAAGACACTTTACGGTCTATGCACTTGTAAGTGGTTGTACTGCCCCGGATTGGTAGACTAGCACCACTGCCTACCACACATAGAAACTACTTTTTTCTATGTATCTCATTCCTCATGTAAAGAAATTTCTAGAATAGCCCTCTATAGCTCACTAAGTGACTTGAGCTTATTGATAGTGCCCATACTAGACACCATGTTTCAGCATGTCAGTACATGCTCTGTTTTTGTCAACATGCAAAGAAACTTACAATAGTATTCTTTGGCTGGCATAGTGAAGGGACTGAGGTAACCGTAACTGAGACATTTCTCAATTATCGGTGCTCTGCTTACCATCGGGCAAGTTGAGGTCAGATATCCTTATAAAAGGATACTAAGGAAGCAAATAATAAGACATTTTAAATTTATGTAACAGTTAACAAATTCTTTTTATAACACTCTAAACTACATAATGGTACACCAGTTTTAGAACAGTTGTATTTTTTAAGATTTTCACAGTTCTGCACTCCACAAGTCACTTTTATTGGTGGTTCCACTGCAGCTTTGGCTTCTAATGGAAAAGGTATATCTTGTGGCATCGATAGGGTTATTTCAGTTTCAGAATTTTTGTACACAATCATAGATTCCAAATTTCTTGCTGGCCTAGCTTTTTGAGAATTCCTAATATTTTTAGAATCTTGTTTTTTTAATAATCGATCCATCGTTTTTTTCTTATCTTTCTCCCTTTTTTCATCAGCCAGTTGTTTTCGTTTTTGGGATTTTAGTGCTGCTTTCTGTATTGCTTCTGCTGTCATTACTTTTTCTTTGTACCCTGAAGGAAGTGCTAGTAGAACTTCGCCGCCAGGACTTGGTTCTTTGTCTGAACCCCGTTCATACATAGCCCTTTGTCTTGCTGTCATCATTTTTGGATCTTTGGGTTTTATTTTCTTAAGTTCATCATCTACCTATTTAAAATAGATAAATATATATTAGCATGATGAAGACTCTAAAAAGATTCTTGGATAAAATAAATGCTTGTGGGTAGATTTAAAAACCATGCCTATTGTAAAAAAATACCATAACAAATCACTAGCATCTTACCTCTTCTAATTTTCCTGACTTAATAGCATCTAACCACCTTTCTTCCTCACTGGAAGTCCCACTGTCCCGTCCTTTTCCTTTCTTTTTCTTGGAAGCCTTACTTGGAGGGGTATTTGAGGAGGAACTAGGTATAGATCGTCTTGAATCAGACATTGGCCTTATCGACTGACATTTTAGGAGTTCAGCAGCTGATGTACTAGGTAAATCTCTGTTAGATTTTAGTTTAACTTTAAATGCTGGCTTTTCTATGCAATCCTCAAAAGAAACATCTATAGAAGTGTCGCTCTCCACTACCTCTTCAATTTTACGCCTTTTATGTTTCTTATGCTTATGCCTCTTGTGTTTCTTTTCTGGAGATGTATCTAAAACATGAACAAACGTAAGTAAACATAGAACATTCGGTTATCAATGCTAATTCTTGTAAAAGATTTTATCGTACCAACAACAATTTCATCGTCAGTAGAACTCTGTTCTCTTACTCGGCGCACCATGTTGAATCACTGAATGAATTTAATAAATGTAATGTTTACAAGCCCACAAAACTATTTTTATTTTCGTTTCATCGTTTGTGAACTTCCAGTATCTAATGACTTTTTAACTTTTTATTACGACTGTCATGGCACAGACAACAAAATTAAATTCATCGATTTTCTTTTTCTAGGTTTCGTGAGGGAGAGCAATTGTCTATGGACAGTTAATATCAATTCAAATCAAATTGTCACGCCTTTTCTCCACAGGGATAGGCAGTGACAATGGAGCGACAGAATATCTCTTCACTAACGAGTTTAAAGGAGAATGTTACCTAATTTTAGCTATCTGTATTGTGTGTTTAAAATAAAAAATACTTAGTATTTTCTTAGATTTTGCGCTAACATTGATAAATGTCTCTCCGTGACCACGATGGCTGCAAAGCTCTCGAAACGTCGGAATAATAAAAAATTGTTAAATCTAAACCAAAATAAACGCGATAGTAAGCCACATAAAATTTGTTTAATTCATAAAAAATACTTGTGAAAGAATTATATGATACATCAATTAGTTTCTAAGATGTGGAATTTTATATGAGCGCACGATGATCGGTCCGCGTGACATCATAGTGCAACACTCGCCTAGGCTGTTCGCGCTCTTCCTTACCGTTGCCTTACGTTTCACCAGAAATTATAAATGATTTTTCAAAAATATCGAAACCAAATATACTAGAAAATAATGTGTTGAGCCAAAATGTACAAATATAACCACCACCAGTGCGCCGGAAAAGTTGTTTATTCTTATTACAATGAATGTCAAGCAACCATACGTGGTGGCTCCCTTGCGCCCAACCTCTTTGTCTCTAATTTACGGATCGACGATCGTGGTGCGGTGCCAGTGCGCATTGGCCTCTCTCCAAGCCCGAGGCACACAGCCCGACAACTGCACACCATCAAGACCACTGGACTTCTGAAAATCCAGCGATCGTAGCTCCATGCGAACATCGCGTTGTCTGATACGGATCTCAGGCATCTTAGGTCCGCCGCACGGACGATTTTTTGGCAAAGACCTTGGTCAGTAGATCGGCCTTGGCCTACGCTGTATGCGCCAGTGATGACAGAAGTTAGATTCTACAGTCTTGGCGAGACTCCATAAGCTGCGACTACCTGTTGGGTGCGCTAATAGACTCTCGCCAATCCTTGAAACGCGATGTGCCTCCGCTCTTTTAAAGACCTTTCTGCAGGACTTGGTGGCACGATTGTAGGCTGCTTTGAACTCGTCCACGCGAGGGTCATGATTTGTTCCACAGAGCTAATTCAAAAAGTAAATACCTTCTAAATTAATTATTAATATAATTAAATACTTACCGAGTTTTTTAATATCATCTAAAAATGTACGTTACATATTCAGGTTAGATACTTACGGCCTTGTCCCAAAATTTCGGACGGTCATTTACAGAAAAATTACGAAGGAATGTCCTGCCTCAATTTGTGAGGTAAGGTACCAAAAGGTTACCAAGGTTTATTTAGCTTTCGGAAGTGTTTAATTGGAGTGTTATAGTTACCGCACACGATCAATATATTGAAAATATTATTGATATTGACAATAATATTGTACGTTTTCGGGGTCTTCAATAATATTGATGAAATCCGGACTGTTTGAAATATTGCATCAATATCGGAGGGAAGCAGGGGTCCATTCGGGTACTAATAATGTCTAATTTGAGACATTATCAATACCCCATTATATCGGCAAAATGAATGTGAGCTTATAATACACATTTTATTTAGTTAATGGGAAAGCTTCCTAAGCTATGGATCACTTCTATTGAAGCGTATAGAAATAAAGCGATAAGATGTGAAAATAAGCTGATTCTAGAAAAACAAAAAAAAAATATAAAGAATCTATAACTATAACCAATTTTGGATTTACTATGTATTTTTTTTTAATTTAAAATGTCTACGTAATTTAATTGGTGAATCGCGACAAGGCATGTTCTCGTACTACGAGTATAATATTGTCAATATTAAGTGCAGTATGCGGACGCTTTTATCGTATTGACAATATCACTAATCTCACAATATTATTGTCAATATTGGATTGACAATATTATTGTACGTGTGCGGTAAGTCTTTTATAGATGTATCGACACACAACAAAAGGTTTTCAATTAAACATGTAAACTACACATTGTAAACTTCTTATTTAATATTAGTAATTATAACGTAAAAAAAATGTGTTCGCGCTTAAAGCCAAGCGTAATAAATCCTTTGGCAAACAACACAACTTTCATTCCAGACATCCTATTATGCTTTAGAAATTTCCGCAAAATTTAATCCAATTATTGCGGGTAGACTTTTTATGAACTATATCAACAATTTTGTTTAACGTCAATTCATTTAAACACATTTTGAAGGCTAGTTTTTTACTAACTATACGAGTAGATGCATAATTAATACCTACTTTACAGTGACATATGACAGCAACCCGCCTGATGTTAAGCTGAGTGCAGTCCATGAATGGAGGCGACTGCTACTACAGTTAAATAATTGCAAGTAGTCGTCGCATCCATTATGCCGGCCCAGTTGGTATCGTCAACATACAAGCTGATCCTGAAACGCCACTAAGTCACTTCACGGTTTGTACACTTGTAGGTGGCGGTCCTACCCTGGATCGGCAGACAGAGATTGACCTCTATTGTCAAAGCACAGCACGGCCATTAGTGTAGGCAGGCACTGATTTCGCGCAGCGAGAAAGATGTGTCGGATTCGTGGATACCCGGCATACCGTTGTCAGGGACTATTCTTGTGGAAATCGAAGGATGATTTCATTTATTAAAATTAACATATAATGATCTTGGTATTTTTTTTGCGCGAACATTGCTTATTGAATTAAACAAATTTTATGCGGCTTACTATCGCGTTTATCTTTATTGTTCTAAAATTTCATAGATAGAAATTGTAAGTTTTAACATAAAAATCACTAGTTATTAACAAGAATTGTAACACTCATATTTTATTTTATTAGTGGCAGAAGGAATCACTCATAATCCAATTATATCGCTACAAAAACCCCACAACTTTGTCGTCCTAGTACACTGAAGTAATTTATTTATCATGCCTTTAATAATTTAATAAAGAATAGTTGCTGATTTGATTTAATTAAAAATGAAAATTGCATACTATTATTAATTTAATTATAATAATAAGTTTTAAGACCGAGGCTTAATTTATACAAGCAACTCTTAGGGGTTATGTTAACATCGATGGTTTGGTTATGTTTTATCATGTTAGTGCCGATTCCGGATTGTATTCCTTGTCATGACTCAAGATTTTGTGCTCCTTTAATTTATCCTGAGTAATCACGATGCTCCGAAAATAAATCTCAGGTGGCAGTAAATAATATTTGTAATATTTTAGTTGATTTCCAATTACTGATTATCTTTGAATCAGTTTTTTTCTGTCTTTTTTATCTGTCCTTTTACAGTAGCTATGATTATTCAGTTAGATTTATATGATCTACGTTGCTTAGTGCCCATAACCATAGAGCTTGTATGAAGAGAATTGTGAATGTGAAGGAAGCAAGGGAGTGGTGTCCGGATCGTGGCAGGTGGCGCTCCATTGTCTCTGTCTATCCCTGAGGGAAAAGGAGTGACAATTTCATTTATATGAAGCGTAATGATTAAAACTCTTTTTAAATTCTAAACAGACTAATATACTTTGATATTGATTTTTTATACCTACATATATCTATATCAAAAGTTACTCTGTCTGTTTGTTTATTACATTTTCACGCCTGAACCGCTGAACCAAATTTGAAGAATTTTGGTATAAAGATAAATTGGACCTTAGAGAATTGAATACACTATTTTTTGTCGCGAAAATAGAATTTGAAGGGGGTAAAATAGATCATAAAAAATTACATAGGGAACTCATAATTTCCCAGGATATATTATTCCCATAATAATATATCCGTATTTTATTATAGGTTTGGTAACGTTACGTATACCTCAAATCTTGTGGTCCATTATCAGGTACTTAATCCTGATATACATGTTTATAGTAGCCTAGGAAAAAGCACACATCTATCTCATAAATATCCTCCAGACAGTGGCGTAGCGTGGCGGGGGCGCCCTGCCCCGGGCGGCACATTTATGAGGCGGCAAAATTAAAAGAAACTAAAATAAATCGTTAAAATTTGAACCTGAAATTAATATTTTTGTTGTACCTACGATTGAAACTCCTAAATTAGGGGGCGGCAAATTTTTTTTCTGCCCCGAGCGGCTGACTTTCACGCTACGCCACTGCCTCCGGATCCTCAGCGTTTATCATTACTCGTATCGAAGGTACTCATAACTTCACCGGGTCTTAAATAAAAGGTAGCATTATGTGTAGTAATACCATTCCAAATTTTGTTTAGAATCGTCCAGCCGTTTTAGCTGAAAACATTACAAAAAAAATCGCGTTTGTAATAACAGAAACAAGTATTGTAGATCAAGCTTATGTTTATTAACATAAATATATATAATATGTTTTTATAAGAATTCCATGGAGAAATAAAGGTTTTATCTATTACATGTATTTTCCTCATCTGACTAATAGATAAGGGTTACCGATATCAATGTCTATTTTTCTAATTTCCCTTGATAATTTCGAAGATGTGTTTTCGTTGGAGGAAAAAGTCCCTAAATTATTGGAAATATTTTAATTACACTCCTTGCTTCTTCAACGTTCGGAAGTAGGCCACAATGGGCAATGATGTTAATCCATTTGCTGGAGTGCGGTCCATTAATGGATGTCACTGCAACTAGAATTCAATTTTTACGCGTAAAGTCCCGGGTCCGATTCTCGGTCGGAGCAAACATTTGTATCATAGCTTTAATTTCTTATATTTAATTATTATATTAAATACTGAAAATATTCGTTAATAAAAAAATAAAAAAGCGGATGCAGCGGGTGAAGTGATGCAGCGTCATTAGTCTTTTAGCCTACAAACCCTATGGGAAGTTATTGACTGACGTACCAGGATGAACCGGCCCATCTGCTTTCCATAATCACGGAGCCGATATGGCAAGCAGACAGACGCACAGGAGGTAGTCTGATATCGCAACCCATATCGCGTGGTTTTTTCATATGTTTACAAACCAGGATTATTAATTTGACTGCAATCGCGGAAGAAAGCAGTTTATGTTTTTATAACGTAATTTACGGGAAAGTTTCCAAGATTTTCATCCTCAAATTCACTCGTAACTAGCAAGTCGGGTAACTATAGTACTTTATGGTAACGTTCAGTAACCGCACGTAATGCTTTTAAATTAGTCTCGCTACTCCAATTTTAGAAAGTTGTTATCTGACCTATAAATGTTAATGTTATGTACAAATATTGCCGCCCGTGGCCCTATTGCAAGCCCTACTCTCGTACAAACATTATTATAGCAAAGTCGTTCTTTTTTATATTATACAAAATTCATGACATTGTTATGTGGTAGCGTTGCTGGAGTGCGGTCCATGAATAGATGTCACATCCACTATGACGGCCTAGTTGGAACTGGCAACTTACAAGTTGATCCCGAAACGCGACTAAATCATTTTACGGTCTGTATACTTGTACATCTGCCGTACCATAATCCAAGTATTTTTGTAATGTTAAGCTGGAGTGCAGTCTATTAGCGGGGTGACTACTAGTACAGTTAAATAACTACAAGTAGCTGTCGAGTTTACTATGCTGCCTAGTTGGGACCGGCAATTTTCAAGATAATCCCGAAACGCCACTAGGTCTCTTCACGGTCTATACACTTGAAGTGGTGATACTCCACCGGATAGTCAGACTAGGCAAATGACCACTTATCTGCTTATCACTCTTATGTGCGAATGGTTAAGTACAGTAGTAAAATTTAGGCCTTCAACTTCTTAATCCGTCATTAAACTCAAAAATATCTATTAAATTGTCACGCCTTTTTCTACAGGAATGTCAGAAACAATGGAGCCACGACCTTTTGCAACGATCCAGACACAAATCCCTCGCTTCTCTCACGTCCACACTTTTCTTCATACACGTTTATTTATCGTTTATACACCCTACGGTTTTGGCACTAGGCAACCCAGCTTTCATGAGGACGTTTCCGATTTGGTCAGAAAATACCCTCCTGGGTAAAATTATGATGTTACTTAGAAAATATCACGTTAAAATTCTAAAACATTAACGTTCATTTGTTCAAATTTAGTATCTTTAGTAAAATGTCGCGTGGTCAGAGAGCATCAATCTCGTGGGATTTGTGGAAATTATGCCGAGGTCATGTTTATATGGATGGACGCACAGAGCGAGAGGATTTTCGCTTTAATCAAGTAATAAAATAGGTTTAATTGTTATGTATGTCGTTATAACGTTTAAATAGGATTTTATGCCAGTGGTTTTCGTATTGTTTGCAGTGTGCAATAATTATCGACACTAGTCATACTTTTTGATAGCTATTGTTACCAAATAGTCTAGTTCATCGATCTGGGGTAGTAACAACACTTTTTCGGAATCAATTAGGCCAGCATTGTGGATGTGACTGCTACTTCCAGTTATTTGACTGTAGCAACTAAGGCGGGGGTTAATGGGGGGGATTAACATAATGCCAATAAAAAAAGTAGCAGTCACATCCATTATGCCGACTATACTTTTTTTTTCAGAAAGGACAATTACCATCAGGAAAATCGAGGTTCGATATCTCATCTCAAATAATATGTATATAAATAACATATACTTTATGTTAATCTTCAAAGGTTTATATTCCGTTTACGTATCTACTTTATCATACGATAGGATTAATGGAAATTCCCGATAATTTCGGTATTGACCTGGGATTTATTTAATGATAAAACTACATGCGAAAATGTTTAATGATAGTAATATATTTATTTATTTAGAAAGAAACATACAGTTATTAGTTAGTGTATAGTGTATCTTTATAATTATGTCATAAGTACTCATTGGTGATTGTGTTACTATGTAATTAATAATCAGGTCAAGTTGTCACAACCTTCTTCCATCGGGATAGATAGAAATGATGTGATTATTAATTACATATTATGTTATTGTATTGTTTTTTATTTTTATTTAGTGTCTTAGTAAGAAATATTAGAACATTAGGTTATGTTAATGTTTGAAAAATTCCTAATTATTGTTTTTATTTTGTACCTTTGTTCTCCGATTAAATAAATAAATATTAAATATCGATAATACCTAAACCAAAAAAGTTTCCACATATTATAACATCCAATTATTGAATTTATTATACTTGTTTAAAATAAATTCATTTTACAGTTATATTATTAATGATTAATTTATTACCATAGAGCTTGTATGAAGAGAATTGTGATTGTGAAGGAAGCGAGGGAGTTGTGTCAGGATCGTGGCAAGTGGCGCACCATTGTCTAGGCCTATCCCTGTGGGAAAAAGGCGTGACAATTTGATTGATTGATTAATAATTTATTACGACCATTTCCAAACAATCTACTTATAATATTTCCCACGAAAACTTTTAAGAAAGTTTTTTGTGTAAACTTTTACCTTTTCAGATTTCTCGTATTATTTTTATTTGAAATCGTTATTATTATGGCGAGATTCCTGAGGTTCCTTGTAACATCCTAAAACCGAAAAATGGTACAGGATAAAATCCCTAGGTCGTGTCTAGAGCTATCATCAATGAGGTAATAACAATTCTGCCCATAGTATTAACTCCACCATGACTTGTCGATGTCAAATCAAACAAATGAATGCAGCCATCCGCACACCATACACAATTGCTGCCGACCTAATTTACTTTGTATTCTATCAATGAGATCGACAAGCAGCGTGTATTGGTTTGCTAATTATTAAAGCTTATCACAACAAAGAAGAAAGTCATGGAGGCTTACGGCGTTCAATTATTGTTTATTTCTTTCATACTATTATATTTAATTATGAATACTATTATTAAATATGCTTTTCAATTAGTAATCTTTCTTTATTTTAATATACATTTCTATACTAAGCTACTAAACGTGCTTGTATCATAGAAATAGGATGACCAAAGTACATATATCAAGGACATAATATATCTAAGTATACCAGCAAGTGGTTTTCAACCGACGCACAACCACACCACGGCCGCCTTAAATCGTAATGGAAATTAAATAGTCTGCTACGAATTTATAAAGTTATATTTCTCTTAGTCATTAGTCGTACAATGATGGACATAGGCCTCCCCCAGCGATTTTCACAGTGGCATGCATCCAGGAGTTTCCCGCCACCTTTCCGTCCATTTTGTAAGTACATGTCCCAACGCTTTGTTTCCTGTATGGTGGTCTCTATTCGAGAACTTTTCTTCTAGTATCAACTGTAGAATACAGTCGTCATTAACGCTAGGCCAAATTATAATGATTAATATTTTATGGTTTTGGGCACATACAAAGGATAAGGATAAGGATAAGGATTTATAAATCTCATGGAAATGGAGGGTGTTTGCTGACCAAATCGGAGACATCCTCAAGAATGCTAAGTTGCCTAGTGCCCAAAACTATAGAGCTTGTATGAAGAGAATTGTGGATGTAAAGGAAGCGAGGGAGTTGTGTCAGGATCGTGACAAGTAGCGCTCCATTGTCTATACCTATCCCTGTGGGAAAACGGCGTGACAATTTGAAATATAAAATTAGATAGATATTTAATGCTATTTGTACTTATCCGAAAATGAACAATCTAGGTAATTAGACCTGAAAAAACTCACATACAAAAAGAAAATATTGAAATACAGAATTAATTAAATAAAATGTCGAACAACTTTGAGTTTGTGTTGCATATGTACATGTTTAAATTTGTTAAAGTATAATTTCATAAAAAGTTGGTCCAATCAGAGTCTAAATAAATGCAGCGTCCCAGTGCGACTCTGCAAATGAACGGGGCGACGCTACGTAATGTAATTTGAACGAATCACGAAGTTTCTGTAACTTCCCTATGAAAACGTCTCAAGAGTTTCGTTCGAGCTGAAGCTAAACTAGGACAGGTACTTGAGTTTATTTACACAGAGTTAACTAAAGTCTTTCCCTGTTTCAAAATTCAATATTTAGTTACACCATTAAGTAATTACTTTATGTATAAGGTAGATAGATTGTTTTTATTTTAATAAATTATTTTTATGTTGGCCGTTTTCCATATTTGCACCTTTTTCTTTAGTTTGATATTTTAATGGTTCCTAAGTTTAACTGATAGAGAAAGTCTAGGGCATAAAGTTAAAAAAAAATGTTTACTTATTTTCCTGTTTTTTTTTTAAATGAAATACGATGTTTTAGTGAATATGTGGTAATAAATATGAGACCGTTTTAATATCATTGTATTAGTAATGTTTATGTTTTAATCAGCAACTGTTAGCTCATTGATTTCCAACCAATCGAATTTACAAAACTTCCACAGGGTTGGTCAGAGACTACGTAACGTCACTTTTTACATTTCGACACATTTATTTCTTGCAAATAACATAACTTCTTAAGTAAAACCATCCACTCCATCTCTATTATAATCCAAATCTGTCATAACAGCCGTTCAATCATCTTAAGGAGTATAGATGTTCCTAGAAGTTAGGTCTTAGGTGCTTTGATCTACATCCTTGTACAGAACATAGATACAAAGTTTGACATTAAAGGGTAAGTATCTTATTTCTAACTTAAATTCTTACTAAAGTTAGGACTGATGTCAGACTTCGATTTTCTATTTTTAATAGTTATTTTAACTATTAATAAAAGGACCTCCCCTTGCCCACCATCCATCAGATAAGTTGAGGTCAGACATTAAAAAAATACTTTTGACTAACATTTTTCGATACTCCGTGTCCATCAGTGCCTTGTCCATTGCATGGCACGCAGGCTCAAGAGCACCGATAATTAAAAAAAACTGTTTCAGTTTACGGTAGCCTCAGAGAGCCTTTTAAGAGTGGTAGGCAGAGGTACCCAGTCTGCCGATCCGGGGTAGTACCACCACTTACAAGTATACAGACCGTGAAGTGATTTGGTCACGTTTCGGGATCAGCTTGTAAGTTGCCGGTTCCATCTAGGCCGGCATAGTGGATGTGATTGCTACTCACAGTTATTGAATTGTAGTAGCAGTGACATTCATTCATGGACCACACTTTGGCTTAACATCAAGCGGGGTGCTGTCATATGTCGAGTCACAATAAAAAAAAAAAAAATAAAAAAGTCACCTTGGCTATGTTTACTTTGCTTGAAGGATCCAAAACTATAGGCGGGGAGAACACTTAGCCTAGTAAATCATTCCACTTGTCGGTCGTTGAACGAAACGACTGGCTGAACCTTACAGTTCGGCTGCCGATGCTCAGCATTTGCTAAATGTCAGGCATCTCGGGGCTGCAATGTGAGTCCTTACTAATATAAATTAGTATTGGAAATTGTACAGAAATAAATTACCAATATTTTATTTTTAGTGCCCATAACTGTAAAGCTTGTATTAGGAGAATTGTGGATGTAAGGGAAGCGAGACAGTTGTGCCAGGATCGTGGCGCTCCGTTGTCTCTGCTCCGTTGTCTCCCGTGGAAATAAGGCGTGACAATTGATTGTTTGATTATTTTTAGTGGTTTCAAAGGTGCCCAGTCTGCCGATCCGGGGTAGTACTTACCACCACTTACAAGATCGTGAAGTGACTTGGTCGCGTTTCGGGATCAGCTTGTAAGTTGTCGGTTTCAACTAGCCTTGCATAGTGATAATGATGAAAAGTGGTCAGTGCTTTTCATACATACCGACATACCGGTTCTTAGACACAAAGTTGCATAATTAAGTTGTGCCAAGGTAAATGACATAAGGAAATGTATGACAAGTGCTCTTATGCATGCTCCGTAGACATCAGCGTGCATGTAAGTAGGGAATGCAAATTGCAACACGAAACTTTGGTGTGTATGTTTTTTATTTGACAAAAAACTTTGTTAGGAAACAATAATTTATTTAGAAGCTTTGAGCGCTTTATTTAGATGATTGGTCTTCGCTTGAGCGATCAAATGCCAAATAATAATCAAAGTATTAGTTTTTTTTTATTGAGAGGCCCCGACTTGTAAGAGTACCGACGACTGATAAAAACCAAGCTATTGTACGGTTGTCTCAGTCACCGTCACTGTGCCGGTCAAAAGTAAGTATTATTCGTACAACTTTCGGTTGGTAAATATGTAATATACTTTTCACATTTTAACGACTTGTGATTAGTTTGAAATTATCCAGTTATCAATAAAACTAATTTCTAAAATGATGTTTACAAATTAAGTAGTAACGACTAATAGCTGAGAGAATAGTGTTTATAAGAGTGGTAGGCAGTGGTACCCAGTCTGCCGATCCGGGGTAATGCCACCACTTACAAGTATACACACCGTGAAGTAATTTGGTCGCGTTTCGGGATCAGCTTGTAAGTTACCGGTTTCAACATAGTGTATGTGATTGCTACTCGTACTTACATTTATTGAATTGTAGTAGTAGTAGTGACATCTATTCATGGACCACACTCCAGCCCAGCATCAAGCGGGGTACTGATGTCGAATCACAATCAAAAAAAAATTAATTAAACATAATACAGATAAATATAAAATATTTTAAACATTTGTGTTATAAGTTTTTTTTTCAAATTCATTCGAGAATTCAATTAATTAAGTATACCTATTCAATTTGTTTGCGGACACGAAAATGTAACTTGTTCAAGTGAAAGGAACGTAAGATTGAAATTCAGAAAGGATTCCTACAGAACGTGTCAGGATACCTGAAGCGTGCACTTGTGGTACTTGATAATAGTTTGATAGGTAGAGGAAAATAATTTGGTTTTTTTTTCATTAGAATTTTATATTTTTTTATAAATTTGACCGAACACCTTACCTTATAGTAAGTAATGATATACTATCAAAAATGTTATTACTAAAAGCTGTATCATAATTAGTCCACTACTTGAAGTAATCTGCATCCAGAGGTTTCATCAGGTCATCAGTCCATTTTGTGGGTGGAAGGTCTAAGCTACGCCTAAAATATCAGTATAGGTGTTCTATTTAAGTGTACGTACTTAGATCATAGGTATTCTATTACAATTTTTAAAATATATTTTTACAATTGTAAAAAAAGTGCTATTTGCCACGATATCGTCTCCGATACAAGTGATCTCCGTTTACCGTCCGGTAGTAGTCGTTTGTCTGTGCTGTACGCGATTCTGAACTCTGTGCTGCTGTATATTTTATTTAAATAAATCTCGAAATACTATGAGAATGCTAATAACATTGAATTAAACCCTAATATACAATAGCTTATTGAATCATACAAATAATAAATATTGTCTTCATTGCGCAGTAAAATAATCATCATCTATTATCATTTTATGAAGATGAATAACAGAAATATATCCTTGTGGAAATTAAAGATTCATAAGCTGATGGAATTAATACAAACATTTATTTGTTAATCAAAAATATGTAAAAAATATATGATTAATGAGCGCGTGTCTCCTAAGTATGTATATGTAAGGTACTAGTCGTATATCCTTCAATGGTAGAAATTCTCTTTCAACTTTGGAAAGTGAAATTATATTTTGTGAGAGGTTTTCTTGAATGTTTTCTTCTTTTCGAGTTCGTCGTACTTTGTAATGAATTCTAAAGGCAAATAATAAGGTTTTGATTATCATTTAACTTTATTAATGAATAATGGAATTTTAAAGAAAAAAATAGTCATTTGTATAGTTTTTTATTTATTTATTTTTATGTTAGGTAATTTAACTACGTCTATCTTCTTATCCGAAATCCCGTAGTGCCCGAAGACAAGAATCTTCAACCAGTGTTTGTGCCAGTGATGACATATGGCACTGAGAGGTCCTTAAATGTCTGCCGACAAGTATACAAACCGTGAAGTGACTTAGTTGCGTTTCGGGATCAGCTTGTCAGTTGTCGCTTTCAACTAGGCCGGCATAGTGGATTTGCTATTTAACCGTAGTAGTCACATCCATTCATGAATTGCACTCTAGCTTCACACCAGGTGGCGTGTACTATATGTCGAGTCCAACTAAAAAAAAATGTAAAAAATGTAAATAAAATTTTACATTTGTGATTTAAACAGCCTTTTATTGGATATTAAATAGTATTGGCCATTCGCACGCTTGAATCTGATGACGTCAAACCAAATTGAATTTACAATTGATGGATATTCCAAACTTGAGCGAGCATGTTTCAGTGATATGCAAAAACAACCTGACACACTTTGATTCCAACATTTCAACTGTAGTCTATATTAACAGAATATTGCAAATTGGTCAACAAAATGAAAACTTAACATTATAATTTACTTTTACGGTTTTTCATGTTAATGCGGAGAAAGGTTTTATCTTTTTACTTATTTTGAAAAAAAAAAACGATCTTATTAATGATTCTTCTTTATTATCAACATTTATAAGTTACAGCTTTATAACATCCCTACGACGTTATAGAACTGCCAACTATGAATTCAAAGATATTTTAGCAGTTCATTCTAATGAATGACACAGGGCGCTAATATATTCAGAATCATAGATGTGCAGGTCATAGGGTCGATTAGCGAGCTATTAAAAAACTATGCTCGGATTTTCTATTATGATTAAAATTAGAAACAAAAGCAGCAGAACGGATAACAAAGGTTAAACTCCAACGAGCAGACGGGTACTAGAATAGAGACTGCGATTAGTTGCACGTAGTATAAAACGTACAAGACGGCACTAAGATGGACTTATAAACTGCAAAACGCGGCAGGAACTAGATGCTGAATGCTCAAAACTGATCCTATTAGCATGCCCTGGGGAAGGTCTTAGTCCAGCGGTGGTCTGCGACTGTGTATCATGTTAGTGTTAAAATATATTTTTAAGTTGGTATCTACTAATTACAAATTAAATTTATATATTAATTTCTTTCTTGTGGCACGAAAGGAGAACTTATTATTAAACCGTAGTCTTTTAGAGTAAAAAGGAAACCGATATAATGATAAAATGCGGGATAGTACACAATGTAATTAATTATACTTGATGCGATCTACTCGTAATAAATCATAAATTTATTTGTGTTCTACTAAATGTAAATAATATTTTTTTTTGGTTTAAGCCCTGTACTGCTTCGAGTTCAGAGCCATTGTGAGCGGTCGCATTTTAGCGTCATACACCGAGTTCGATCCGTGGTCGCAATTGAACGGTGTAACCAAGGAAATTGTAGGTAAAGCTTTACCTACTATTTCCTTGGGTGTAACGCATGAGCTTTCCTATCCTAATATATGTTGAATATATTAAAATATAACGTAATAAATTTTTATTTAAAAATACAATAGGCACAAATCTGCGTCAACTTTGTCAGTTTTGTTTTGTGGCACACTAAAGGTGAATAATAAACGAGCATGGGTTATGAAGAATGTATACTAATATGCCATAATAAGCCAATATCTGTATTACGGATCAATATCCGCAAGATTATACCTATAACCATAGCTATAATATTGTAAAATTAGCAAAGCACTTACAATGTAGACTTTTTAGATTTATAATTTGGATGGATGCGTTAAACAAGGCAGGCCCAGGAGGGTGTTTGCCGACCAAATCGGAGACATCCCCAAGAAAGCTAGGTTGCCTAGTGCCCATAACCATAGAGATTGTATGAAGAGAATTTTTGTGAATTAAATGTGAAGGAAGCGAGGGAGTTGTGTCAGGATCGTAGCGAGTGGCGCTCCATTATCTGAGCTTTTTTTTTATTGTGACTCGACATATGACAGCACCCCGCTTGATGTTAAGCCGAAGTGTGGTCCATGAATGAATGTCACTGCTACTACAATTCAATAACTGTGAGTAGCAATCACATCCACTATGCCGGCCTAGAAGGAACCGGCAACTTACAAGCTGATCCCGAAACGTGACCGAATCACTTCACGGTCTGTATACTTGTAAGGTTTTTGATTTTGAAGGACCTAACACCAGAGGGCTGCAAAGCTTATAAAACGGATTAAAATAATCTATATGAACGTGATAGTAGGCTGCAAAAATCTTTTGCTAAATAAACAATGTCTGCGGAAAACTTTGTGAATAATTTGTGACTAAACTCACAAAAGTCGTATCCAGTACTGCTGGGACTGTCGTAGTTCTGTAGGGCATCGGATATATTTTCACAAGCGCAAAATGGTAATTTATTTTATTAGCTTACCAATTTTTAAAATAAATTACCGACTGGACTGCCCCGGATCGATGCCCAGTCTGCCTTCCCCAAGGCATCCTAATACGAGTAGAATCAGTTTTGAGCATTCAACATCCAGTTCCTGCCGCCTTTTGCAATTTATAAGTCCATCTACGTGCCGTCTTGTACGTTTTATACTACGTGCAACTAATCGCGGTCTAGTACCCGTCTACTCGTTAGAGTTAAACCGTTGTTATCCGTTCTGCTGCAAACCATGTTCGGCCCGGATCGGTACCCATGTGTATACGGTACAGATGTGTATACTGTATGTAAGTGGCGGTATACAGATCGTGAAGTGGCTTAGTTGCGTTTCGAGATTAGCTTGTAAGTTGTTGGTAGGCCAGCATTGTGAATGTGACTGCTAACTCCTGTTATTGAAGGAGTACTCTAGCTTAATACCAGGCGGGGTGCTGTCATATGTCTAGACACAATAAAAAAAACTTACCAATAGAAAACTTTGAAAACTGTTGATGTATGTACGTATATATCATATATCACAAAGGAGCTCCTAATAGTGACCGCTGAAGTACTTACGTGTGTGCAGGTGTTGTATCAGAGGGTGCGACCATTAGGCCGACCCACACACACCCATTTCACTCCATCATCCTCTTAATGGAAGCAAAAGAGGCTTATAATTTATTCACCAAGTGTTTGTTGGCTTTACGAACACGAAACCTCGTCAAAAGCCACCAAGTCTTAAGTAATTATGTGTAAGTACTCTAATTACTTACTAAGGCCACCGTGGTGCAGTGGCAGTGCAATGGCTACGCAAGCCGAGTGGCACGAGTTCGAAACCACTCACCGGTACCAATGTATCTTTGATATATGTACTTTAGTTTCTATAGCACTTTAGTACCTTAGTATAGAAATGTATAATAAATAAATAAAAAATATGGTAATATTGAGTATGATGGTAGGGGGGCAAGGGGAGGTCCAAGAGTTCCAATGGCTGAAAAAAAGGAGTTAATTCACGGCTGCCTCAGTCGCCGTCACAATGTCGGCCAAAAATAAACACTCATTTTTCAAGAGTGGTAGGCTTCAGGGGCGTAGTGGGGGAGTCAGCCCTCACTACGCCAGGGAGTCAGGAAAAAAAATTGCCGCCCCTTATTTAGGAATTTCAATCATAGGTACAACAAAAATATGAATTTCTGGTTCAAATTTAAATTAGTTTTTTTTTATTTACCGCCCCCTCCGCCTCCGCCACGCTACGCCACTGGTAGGCTTTAATGGTTTTACAAGCTGATATCGAAACGCGACTTGACGGTTTGTAACTTGTAAGTAGTGGTACTAACCCCGATCGGGAGACTGGACACCACTGCCTACCACTCTTATTCAACTAGATCCGGGGCAAATATTTGCACTTATTTTATGAACATTTTTTTAAATATTAAATCTAAGTATTAAATGTTACAAATAAAAGTTATTAATCAAATTGTTGCTCCGACCGGGAATCAAACTCGGAGCTTTACGTGAACCAAACTAGTGTGTTAACCAATGCACCACGCCTGTCGTTAATACGAATACGACTAGTAAGTACTAGTAGTTATTCAATTTATTCACGGACCGCACTACAGCTTAACATCAAACGGGGTGCTCTCATATGTCAAGTCACAATAATAATAAAAAACACCTCAGTGTTAATTGAATGCCGACTTACAAAGCAATTTCACAAATAGTTTTATCCATCAGTTTAAAAAGTGGTCAGTCGTTACTGTTAATAACTTTGACAAAAGTAATTGAGGTAAAGTGTTTACCTACGAGTGTTATAACTGATAAATGTGACATGTCATTAATTACTTATGTCATTGCACAACGTTGATTAATGACAATTGTTAAGGTGCGATTCCGCTGGCGACTGCAGACCGCAGACTGAACCTCAGGCTGCCTGTCCATTGAGCGGAGCGAGCTTGCGGAGCTGAGAAACGGAGAAGTATTAACCAATAGGATTGCATAAAAACTCCGCTTAGCTGCAGTGGACAGGGATTTGCGATTTTTTATACAATCCTATTGGTTAATATTTCTCCGTTTCTCAGCTCCGCAAGCTCGCTCCGCTTCAATGGACAGGCAGCCTCAAATTCAAAATTTATTTATTACAAGTAGGCTGCAATACAACACTTTTGTACGTCTATATAAAAATAGTGAAATAAATAATAATTAAAAATAATAATATTAAATAATTGATGGATTGAATATACAATATATTAATGTATAGTAGTATAATAGTAGCTGCTGTAAAAAAGCATTGTCATCTTATATATATATATATATATATATATATAAGAACTACTTGTTTGTATGAGATTGTTTTCGTGCAAGGCGACACTATTGCGACAATCAGCAGTTGCTAAGTCATAGATTATAAATATGATGTTTGGAAACAATAATAATGCGGCGGCTGCAGACTAGTGTCGCCTTGCACGGAATCAATCTCAAACAAGCAAGTAGTGCAGTCTGCGGTCTGCAGTCGCCGGCGGAATCACCCTTTATGTTGAATTGCTATTACTGGATTACTATAGGGCTGTAATTTTCAGCAAGCTAGTGTAGAGAACGCAGCGGAAGGTCTATGTCCAACAGTAGACGAGTAATGGCTGACAAGATGATGATTATCCAAACACAATGATGATTTAAGCGCAAAGCATGATAAAGAAAATTAATTTTAGTAGTGATAGGCAGTATGTGCCCAGACTGCCGATATTACCTATAAATAGTTATTACGGTTACTCTAAACACATATTTTAAGACAGCTCTAAAGCGCTTATGCTGAATCTGAAAACATTAATCAGTATTACAGAAATTCCAAAGTATTCCATTATTCACTTTGTTGCGCAAAATGTCCCGGGTTTAATTCCCAGTCAGAGAAAATATTTGTTAATAAAAAAGAGGGTGATATTTGCTCAGGATCTGGTTAGCAGATCAGTGGTAGGCAGTGGTACCTAGTCTGCCGATCCGGTGTAGTACCAACATTCACAAGTATATAGACCATGACGTGACGTTGCGTTTTGAAATTAGCTTGTAAGTTGCCGGTTCTAACTAGGACGGCAGAGTGATTGCTACTTATAGTTATTGAATTCTAGTTAGCTGGTACCTACATTCATAGACCGCACTCCAGGTTAACATCAGGCGGGTCGCAGTCACAATAGACCAAAATAAAAAGTAACAAAATATGTGCAAAATAGTTATTAATTGAAAACCTTGTTCATTAATATCCCAATGTAGTAGGAATGTTCTACAGTTTATTGGGTGGACTATGATTTAGCTTTGCATAAATGAAGCCAGGGTGCGATGCATCTTGCCTAATGGCTATGTCATTAATCATAATAACAGTTACCTATCTATTAATATCAGTATAGTGTATTTGAGTATTTACAGTTCACTAGTTTCATTGCTCTTGATATGCAAGTTATATACATGCTTTTCATTTTGGTTCGACAAAATATTATGTTTTTTTTTAGCCGAGGATGACGAAATACACTATAGATTTTCCATAGTTTGTTTTTGGATGTCATGATCTTAATTTGATAGAATTTCTTGTTTTTTTATTTATAATTTTCTTCAAATTGAACGTTTCTTTTTATTACGACGATAGCGATAGAATGAGGAATAGCACAGTGCGCGATAGATGTGGTTTGAATAAGGATGTAGTGACAAGGATAGACAAAGGAATACTTCGATGGTTTGGGCACATGGAAAGGATGAGTAAAAGTAGATTGACGAAAGGAATTTCTAAATCTCATGTGAATACGTTAAACAAGGCAGGCCTAAGAGGGTGTTCGCCGAGCTCATAACCAGAGCTTGTATAAAGAGGATTGTGAATGTGAAGGAGTTGTGTCAGAATCGTGACAAGTGGCGCTCCATTGTCTCTGCCTATCCCTGTGGGAAAAAGGCGTGACCATTTGATTGATCGTTTTTTTTAAGATTTTTTTTATTCTGATTGTTTAGATTTAATTTGATTAAATTTGCAAATAAATTTGCTTAAATTTCAATTTGTTTAAAAATTGGAAAATTGTGAATTATAAAATATAAAACGAGATGTTCAAACAAATTAAGTTCATGACGTCCAAAAATAAACTATGGAAAATCTATTGTGTATTTTGTCAACCTCGGCAATATTTTGTCAGTCCTCAAAAAATCTCCAAGAATGCTAAGTTGCCTAGTGCCCATAACCGTAGAGCTTGTATGAAGAAAATTATGGACGCGAGCAGGGCCGTCTTTACCCGGGGGTTCAAGGGGTGCGGTGCACCCGGGCGCAGAGTCCTAGGGGGCGCATGCCGACCGCCCTCAATTTCGATAGGTACCTACTACACTGAGACCACGCGAGCGGAGCCTTGACTTTCGCACCCCGGCACTGAAAATGCATAAGACGGCCCTGGACGCGAGGAAGTTTTGTTAGGATCGTAGCAAGTGGCGCTCCATTGTCTCTGCCTACAACTGTGGGAAAAAGGCATGACAATGAGTTTTAGAAGATTTGAGTTGAATTTATATTTTATTCTGTAAACCTTTCTAATACGGTCGTGGCAAATAACAAACTCTCGTGACCCGCTTGTCAAAAACTTTTGTAGCCGGAACAGCCTCTTAAATTGATTATACACCGCGACCCTGAAACGTCACTACGAAAGTTAATAGGTCAAATCTCTGTCTATTACGTAAGAGTTTCAAATAACAGCCGACTTAAAGAACTTATACTTAGGTTCCTAAAATGTAGGCTAATGAAATCGAACTACATTAAAAAATGATCTGTTATAAACCAACACGTCGATCTGTGTAGTTTGAAATTGTTGTAATTCGAATAATTGAGAAGGCAATTAGCAATCATTGTTACTAAAATTTCGGGTTTAAATTTGAAAGCAAAACCAATGAGAGTGTTGTAATTAGCACTAAAAGTAAACATTTCGCATACTCAAATAATATCCATTGTGTTTGATTTGATAGTCGTTTTATAGCCACTTTGGAAATTCATGCTACAACCTCAGTGTCTACGTTGCAAATAAAATTCACAAATTATTAAATATAAAATCTATTTGTTTTTATATGTCATTATTTGTCATTATCTAGGCTCAGTGCCAGTTGTTTAAAAATATGTAACTACTTAAAATACTACTTACTTAAAATATGTAAAATACACACATTTTTTTCACTGTATCTATTTACAGTAGAGACTTGATGACAGGCGTGGACGAACGGTTTAGAGATTGGTTTGTTGCGCGTAAAGTCCCGGGTTCGATCCTCGGTCGGAGCAAATATTTGTTTCATAGCTTTTATTTGTAATATTTAATAATATTAAATATTGCAAATAATTGTTAATAAAAAAAGAGATGGATATTTGCTTCGGGTCTGGTTATCAAAGAGTGGTAGGCAGTGGTACCCAGTCTGCCGATCCGGGGTAGTACCACCACTTACAAGTATACGACCGTGAAGTGATTTGGTCACGTTTCGGGATCAGCTTGTAAGTTGCCGGTTCCATCTAGGCCGGCATAGTGGATGTGATTGCTACTCACAGTTATTGAATTGTAGTAGCAATAACATTCATTCATGGACCACACTTCGGCTTAACATCAAGCGGGGTGCTGTCATAATATGTCGAGTCACAAAAAAAAAGATAGATCCCGTGGGAAAATAAGAGGTTGAAATAAAGGTTAAAAATTGAATATTAATTATCTGATGAACATTCAGTGATGAAAAGCAACGAGTGGTGGGCAGTGGTGCCCAGTCTGATGATCCGGAGTAGTACCACCACCTACAATATACAGACCATGAAGGGACTTAGTCGCGTTTCGGGACCAGGTTGTAAGTTGCCGATTTGAACTAGACCGGCATAGTAGATTTATTTAACTATAGAAGCATTCACCTCCATTCATCGACCGCACCTCAGCTTAACATTAGGCGGGGTGTTGTCTTATGTCGAGTCACAATAAAACAAATTGTATACTTGCTGTCACAACGCTGTGTTTTTTTTTAATTTAAATTCTCTTTTAAGCTACCAAAGTGTTTTGTTTGTTTGTATTATAGAAACAGGACGACTAAAGTACATATATCCATGATACATTAGTACCGGCAAGTGGTTTTGAACCCGTACTCTCCGTTTGCGTGACCATTGCACTGCCACTACACTGCGGTGCCATTACTTGAATTCTACATAGTAACTAAGGGAACAGCGTTCGATTGATACATGAGGGATGTTGTTAGATTTCTTGCTTGCTGTTAGTATATTGAGTCGGTGTCGATTTGAATTCACGTCTCGCCCAATCCTCGTCTAAATCACACCCGCACTGAGCATAGCTTTTGAATTGTCTAAGGCTTAAAACATACTGATGTTATGTTCATTTTTACAATTTTACGTTTGTTGTATAAAAATATGATAAATACTTATTTGACAGGCCACATTTTAATAAATAGTTCACTATCCAATCGATATATTGAACTGTAATATTTAAAAAGATATTTTTTTTATTATTATTTTACTACACGCTTTGTTTACGCCATAACATAAATTAAAAATAAATCATTTCGCTGTCATTGTATTTAAAAACATTCCTTTCCATCCCTTTCTTATGCGCACCAAAAATATAGCTTACTCGCCTCGACAAAAAACAGAAGAGTTTTTTGTCGGAAGTTTTGAAGTTTATGAAAATGAAGAAATGTAATTGTGAATAAAAACACAAATTTAATTAAACCGCGCCGCCCAGTTAATCTGAGAATAAAATTAATAAAACCGCATAATTATATTAAAATAAATAATTTATTAAACTTATAAGGTTGTGTGCATGAACTTTGTGACCAGTGATCCGTGGCTCTTCGTCGAGGTTGAGATTCACAGAAGCGAAATCAAGTAAGTGCGCATAATCCTTCCTTTAATTCCTAAGTTACAGTCCACTTCTTATCCCGCTCCTATTATCCCGCACCGCGCCTTTTCATATTTGGTCTCGATACGATCCGGATTATTATACTTATTATATTATAATTCCTAATCCTTTCCTTACTTTATTTATGTATGTATATTATTTCATAATACATATCTAACCCGCGCCCGCCTTGGTATAAATATAATTAGCCTTGATTTCCATAATAAATATGGCTTCATCTAGATCTATATCTGATGATGATATAAAACATCAAATTTACTTATCTAGGCGCAATTCATTATTTGCCCGCCTACAAACAATCTATGATTGTTCAAACGCCGCAGACGTAGAATTATTCATAGCATCATGTGTCAACTTAGACAATCTACGTGCTGAATTCCATGATACTGTAGAAAAATTAAACATGTTAACTTTAAAATTAAACCCTGAATCTTGTATTGATGAGCAATCCTTCACAGCCTTTGAGGATCTGTACTGCAGGACTAAGCATAGGTACAATTCTAAATGCACAAATGTGGTGAAGTCTGAGAAAGTTCCTGCTGTTCCTAGACAACACACCCGTTTACCCCCCATCGAGTTGATGTCATTTGATGGAGATATAAAGTCATGGCCCATGTTCTTTGCAAGTTTTAAGGCCACGGTTCATGACAATTCATTGCTCTCAGATTCAGAGAAATTATATTATTTAATGGGAAAGTTATCCATTAAAGCCCAGTCTGCATTTGCTGGCACCACCCCTTGTGGTGAAAACTATAATTTAATAATAAAAAGTTTAATTGATAAATATGAGGACAAGCGAATGCTTGCATCATCTTACTTGAATCAAATATTTAACCACAAGTCTTTCACTTCAGCATCCATTACCAACTACGAATTATTTCTTAATAAATATGTAGCATCTGTAAATGCTTTAAAGAACCTAAAGTTGAATGACCTTGCAGACTTTATGTTTTTTAATATTGCTCTTAAGTTGTTAGATTGTGATATTATCCGTTCATTTGAAATGAGTCAAAGTAATGTTGAAATTCCATCATTTAATAATTTAGTTCAATTTGTAAAAGATCAAATGAGAATTTTACAAAATACTGGTTTGAGCTTTCAAAATAATGTTGTAAAGAAAAATACTCATACTTCTTTTATTGATAAACCAATTAAGATTCCACATCAACAAACCTTTGTTGCTGTTGCTAATTCTTATAAATGCTTATGTGACAATATTGTACATGATCACTTATATAAATGTCCTGCATTTAATAATATGAATGCAAATATTCGCTTTAAAAATGTTAAAGATCTTAATGGTTGTATAAATTGTTTAAGTATTAAACATAAAACTTTCAATTGCCATTCTAATGTAGTTTGTAGAATATGTAAACGCAAACATCACACGTTGCTGCATTTCGATAATCAGCAACAAGGTTCGAACTATGTGTCTCGAAATCTAAACGCTGTCAACGCAGCCACCGTAAGTACTCCGCTCACAGCATCGGCTTCTCTCTTTCCCACTCCCGAGATATCGCAGCCGTCTAACTCTCGTGCTACGCAGGACGCGACCGTCACCACCGCGCTGGCCTCGAATGATATATCTTTTTGTGCAACGTCCATTGCGCGCCCAAGTGCGGATGCCAATCGTTCAATTATGCGCGAGCCGCAATGTAATGCGCCCGTCACTGTTTTATTAGCTACGGCAGTTGTCATAATTCAAGATTCGAACGGCAAGGACCACGAAATACGTTGTCTTTTGGATAGTGCATCTCAGGGGAATTTTATAACATCTGAATGCTGTTTACGATTGGAACTCAATAGAGATATTGATTCTAATCATAACTTTAAAGTAAAAGGTATTGGTGGTACAGAAAAGTCTGTTAAAGGCTCTGTAGCTTTTCAGTTTTCTTCGCGTTTTAACCCGCAAATAAAATACAATATTTCTTCGCTTATAGTAGATAAAATTACTGAAGATTTGCCAACCGCTATCATTGATATTTCTGCTATGCCCTTCTTACAAGGGATACCGCTCGCCGACTATAGGTTTAATAGACCTGGTCAGATTGATGTTTTAATTGGAGCTTCATTATTTCCGCATTTATTACTTCCTGGTATTATAAATAATAATAATAATTGTGCGCCTCCCGCGATACAAACCGTTTTAGGTTATGTTATCATGGGTTCTGTTCCCGTTCTCCATACGCGTGGTGGAACGACACTGACCCATTGTTGTGCAACTGAAGCTGACGTGTCAATGAAATCTGTTGATACAATGCTCAAAAGATTCTGGCAGATAGATGAGTCTCCAGTTTCCGCGTCACATGAACACTCCCTCGAGGAGTTGAAATGTGAACATTATTACCGCGAGACCACTGATCGTGATAAGGATAGTGGTCGTTATACTGTTGCGTTACCATTTCGCGCAGATAAGTTTTCTCTAGGCGAATCCTATGACAACGCTCGCAGGCGTTACATGTGTCTGGAAAAGAAGTTAGAAGCTTCACCCGCTTTCCGCTCCGCTTATAATCATATTATTAATGATTATATTTTTAAAGGCTATCTAACTCTTGTTCCACAATCTCAATTAAATGATATTACCGCTTATATTCCGCACCACGCAGTCATTCGCTTAGATAAAACGACTATAAAAGTTCGCTCCGTTTTGGATGCGAGCTGTAAAACCAGTACAGGTGTATCGCTTAATGATATACTTCATACTGACCCTAATTTACAGGGTGATCTATATACAATAATCCTAAACTTTCGTTTAATCGCCGTCGTATGTTACGCCGACTGCAAACAAATATTTATGCAAATAGGTGTGCGTGAGTGCGATCGACGTTTCCAACGTATTCTTTTTAGATTTAATATACATGCTACTTTAGCAACTTACCAGTTTACTAGAGTTTGCTTCGGACTAAGATCTAGCCCTTACCATGCGTTACGCACTGTACGTCAGTTAGTTGAAGACGATGGTGGGTTATTTCCCAACGCTTGCGAAATCGCTTCTAAACTTCTATACATGGATGATATAAAGTTCAGTGCTAGTTCTGAATCGCAAGCCGCGCAGACGTCACGTGACTTTAGCAACTTGTTCAAGCGAGGGCAATTCGATCTAGTCAAATGGACTATTAACTCACAAGCTGTTTTAAGTAAATTACCCGCTTCACATGTTATTTCTAATCAAATTAAATTTCACAAATCAATGTCAATCGCAACTCTTGAGCTGTGCGCAGCCGAGTTACTATCGCAGACGCTACGTCGCGTTCGAAACACTTATAATCCGCGCTATAATATTTCAGCAATTTATGCATTTATCGAATCCAGAGTAAAACTCTGCTGGCTTCGTTTCTCGCCATATCGCTGGCAGACATTTGTTGCCAACCGCGTTGTTAGAACTATAGAAAACATTCCATATGATTACTTCTATCACATTGTTGGTAGGGAAAACCCCGCAGACTGTTTATCTCGTGGTCTAACATCCGCTAAATTATTGGACCGCCGCCTTCCTTTGTGGCTACACGGGCCTTCTTGGATGAAGTTATATTCTCCAGAGTGGCCAACAAATAAATTAAATGATTCAGAAGATAATGCAAATATTCCTAAACAAAAATTGCAAGAGCCTTTGGCACATCCCGTAATTTCTAATAGGGAATCAGTGCTTCAGCTTTTAGCTCAACGCACATCATCATGGTCAATAAACTCTCGCGTAGAGATAAAATTACAGCAGAAAATTTAGTATTCGCCAAGTTGACATTATTACTAGATGTTCAACACTGGCATTTTAGTGAAGAATTTTGTAAACTAAAGGAAAATAAAAATGTTTCAATTTCTTTATTAAAATTAACAACTTTTATTAATAAAGACTTAGGCGCCATACGTGTTGGAGGCAGTTTAGGACAACCCACTAAAATTTAAAATAAAATACTCCCTATTATATAATTTTATAAATAATGATTACCGCTTACGTTTTTCAAGAACATCTATCTGAAAGCCGCATTAATTGGAAGTTTATTCCTACCGCATCGCCTCATTTTGGTGACCATGCTGGGAGTCGATGGTGATAGTTGTAAAGACTCACCTGTTTCGCTCTTCAGATCTTATCAAATGAAGAATTTGTAATTTAATTCAGATAGAATGTGTCTTGGATTCCCGCCCTCTGACGGTTCTCAGTGCAGATCCTTTAGAGCCGACCGCATTAAGTTCACATATCTTATTGTGTTTGTCACCGCAAAGTTATATTTATCTATTAAAGGCGACCCTTTAAGGCGGGGGGAATGTTTACGCCATAACATAAATTAAAAATAAATCATTTCGCTGTCATTGTATTTAAAAACATTCCTTTCCATCCCTTTCTTATGCGCACCAAAAATATAGCTTACTCGCCTCGACAAAAAACAGAAGAGTTTTTTGTCGGAAGTTTTGAAGTTTATGAAAATGAAGAAATGTAATTGTGAATAAAAACACAAATTTAATTAAACCGCGCCGCCCAGTTAATCTGAGAATAAAATTAATAAAACCGCATAATTATATTAAAATAAATAATTTATTAAACTTATAAGGTTGTGTGCATGAACTTTGTGACCAGTGATCCGTGGCTCTTCGTCGAGGTTGAGATTCACAGAAGCGAAATCAAGTAAGTGCGCATAATCCTTCCTTTAATTCCTAAGTTACAGTCCACTTCTTATCCCGCTCCTATTATCCCGCACCGCGCCTTTTCACGCTTTTATTATTAGCTTGACTTGTATATATGTAACTGTATTTTTCATGTAACGGAATCTTTCAAATTAATTTGCACTCGCTTCTAAAGGTCTGAATAATTTGAAAATTTGTACACGCAATGAAAATCGACGACAATACAATGATTTCACAAAATATATTTTTGGCCGGCATATTGACGGCGACTGAGGCAACCGTAAACTGACTCGTTTTATTTTCAGTCGTCGGCGCTCTTGGAACTCCTTTTGCTTATCAAGAGGGTCATGGTCAGATGTCGTGTCACATTAAAAAAAAAACAAGAATTAATAATAAGTATAAGCTAAAACAAACAAACTACGCTCCTCAGGTAGCAGCTGTAGTTACGCTATTACTAAAATAATTCTTGAGAAATTGTCTAGCACAAAGGCCAAAACATTTTCCTTGTGATATTTTTAAGATACACAAAGAAAACTTCCAGTTTTGAGAAATAAAATATTTATTACATTTATTCTGTGAATTTCTATAGAAATATTCAATGGAATTGATTCCTAATACTATTTGTAAACGTAGACAGACAGTTTTTTTACAACAACAATCGTGCATTTAAATTTAAAAAAAAGATACGACACAATCATTATCTCTGCCTATCCCCGTGGGAAAAAAGCGTGTCAGTTTGATCAATTGACAATCAGTACTAAAGAACGAATTCTAGTTGGCTACTATTATACCTTAGGAACTAATAAGGCTCACCCATGGTTTACATTAAAAAAGGAAACCAAGATATATTATTCTTGAGTTAATATTTTATGAAAACCTCTTGCTTATCATCAGGCGGGTCGAGATCAAAAATCGTGTCACAATAAAATAAAAAAAGTTAACATTTTAATAAAATAAATATTTAACTTTTTTATTGAGACGCAATATTCCGACTACGATCAAGGTAAGCAAGTAGCGCGTGACACATAGAAAAAAAACATTTTAATTTACGGTTGCCTCAGTCGCCATCACTGAGGCAACTTTTTGGTTGGCATACTTGTATATGAAGTTGTTTCAGGATCGTGGCAAGTGGCGCTCCATTGTCTCTGGAAAAAAGACGTGACAATTTGATTGATTGAATTTTATAATAGTAAATATACAACTTATAATAACATTAATTGGGTTTTTATAAGTATCGAATTAATTTCACCACTCAGTGATAGGCAATGGTGTCCATTTTGCCAATCCAAATGAGGCAACCCACGCACGGATGATAAGGCGAGATGGAGGAGAATGGTGAAAAATAACAACTAGAGTCAAGCCCCTTAACCTAATGAAAGGAATTTAAAAATGTAGGTAAAGTAAACTTGGTCAAAACATTTGAGTCACGAATCTTACACTGAAAAGTCCTTATGTAACAATGTTTGACGCTACGTGGTTAATGACGTGATAATGAAACGCTCAAGTTAAAATCGTAAAGAAGACTGATTTATTTGACATAAAAATAGAATATAAAAACAAAAGAATAAATTATGTTTAAAAATTAAAGTTCTTTTTTAATGAAAATGAATTCTATACAATGTGCGAACTACAAAAAGGTCGGCACAAATGTATCAACAACCTATACCTACATTTCACCCTCGCGCCTCCCTCTCTAGGAGTATGATGTTAGGTATCTCGAGGTGAACATTAATGTCATTTCGTAGTCGTAACATGTGAGAATAAATAAGATAATTGACTTAAATACTAAACACTAAAATTAACATTGAAACTGACTTGTATCTCTAATTATTTAACTAATCTATTCAATAATCTTCACTATCATTGTAATGCATTATTTTTGTATGCCATAGATTTTTTATTTTATTGTGACTCAACATTTGATCAGACCCGCCTGATGGTAAGTAAGGGAAGGTTCTAGAATACCGACGACTGAAAAAAGAAACGAGTCAGTTCACGGCTGGCCCAGTCTCCGTCACTATGCCGGGCAAAAATGCTTCTTTACGTATCCCTTGAAGGATCCAATTATAGGATGGAGAGAAGACATGGGCTGTAACACATTCCACTTGTCGATCTACAAAGAAATGACCTAATGAATATAGTCTTTATTTTGTGACTCAATCCCGATATGATGTTAGGCTGGAGTAAGGTCCATAAATGGAGGCGACTGCTACTACAGTTATATAACTAAAAGTAGCAATCGCCTACACTATGCCGGCCTATTTGGAAGCGGCAAGATCCAACACAGGAGCCCTACAGTAAAACAAACATCCAGGGACCTGCACACCTTCTTTAGTTAGTTCCGGTAGTTTAAATTCGTGAAATAAGAGAAATTGTCGTAAAAAATAGTTATTGTAAAAGTTATATCAATGAAAACAAGGAAGCTAAATAGAAATGTTAGTATATCGTGTGTTTTGGTAGAACGAAATACATTTAAAAATACACAAGACTGCGGTTTGTTTTTATTACTGGACAAAACAGGACGTTCATTGTTATTGTAATATTCGTCTGGAAAAGCTGTACTTTTGACTCTGTCACAATATACACTATAACGATAATAAATATTTACAATGTATTCGAGGTTTATTTTGTATGTTATTTTATTTTTCTGTTATTTTCTCATCCAAAGTGGTAAAATAATGAAATATTAAATAGTTTTATTTATTCATATTGTAGCTGATATTATTATTTTATAATTTAATTATAAAAGGATTATATTTGTAAAGAAGGCATATTTTATTAAATATTCAATAAAATTGTCGCTCCTCAATTCCCACAGGCATAGGAAGAGACAACGCCAACGGTACGCCACATTCCACGTTCCTCCAACTCCACTAGCTCTATGGTTATGGGCACTTTGGACCTGTTTTTATTTCAAAACGTCCTCGATTCATTAGAAACAATCTTCTAGGTAGGTCCCGATATACCCTTTCACTCACCTCTGACTAATAAATCCATTTCATTTGTTAATAGGGTATATGCATGTATTTTTTTTATGTGTTTAATTCACTTATTACATCGTTTTAACATAATAAAAAATATAAATATTGTTGGAAAAGTTCTTATTATTTTTAAAAAATATATTTAAAACTTCGATTAAATTTGACACATTTGAACGCCATCATCTAGCGCGGGCTTTTGATGACGTCACACGTCACGACCAGTATTTGTTTACTACAAGTGTTACTGTTATTTATGTGGATTTTAAAGTTGTACTAGCTAAACAAAAACACTGCATAAACACAAAGAACAGCTATTTTTTTCTCTTAAACACTACGCGCACAATATGAGCATCAACCCCGAACGTGTCATGTGACGTCACGTTTCATTCGGCGTTTCTCTCATTTGAATTTCACTTGCTTGTTTTTCACTTTTTGCTTCATCTGTTATGCAATATATACAAAGAAAATTAAAAATATAATCATTTTAGCATGATGTTAGTACAATAAAGAATTGGGGGAAAAATTTGCAGCAATATTTAAACCACATGCATATACCCTATTGTGATCAAATAGTAATGAAGTATTATTTACCTTTTCTGACAAAGCAAGGTTGATGTTTGCAAAAATTCTTCTTTTTAAAAATGTAATCGTATTAACTAAGGCCAGGGATAAAGTTGCGGTGAGTTTCAGCACGAGCGAGGTAAAAAGTTAAATTGATGAAACGTTCCAACGTGTGTCCTTTAACGCTATTATGTATTGCAATCGTGAGACAACTACTAATACGTACAGTGAACGATTCCATCATTTAGCAGGCCGAGTATAGACTGTTCGCACCTATGCCTATGGGACGGCTATATCTAGATACATTTGTTTTTTTATTATGTCTAGACATCTGAACTAGACCTGCCTCATTGCGGCGCTGAGCTGTTCAAGATAGGAGACACAGAGATTACGCGAACTATGGAGCCTCTGTTACTTACGAATGTTACGAGGATTTTGTTTCTACCTCGTCTTTTTACAGCCGCACAGGTTGGGGGAAGCGCCAACAACTAAAAATCTTTACTGTTGCCAAAGTCGCTGTCACTATGCCGACCAAAGGTGCTTTTCACGCTTTACGTCTTTGTGATTGACAGACGATACAAAACCCATATCTTATTTTCCAAATAACTCAATTGTACAGCAATCAAAAGCAAAAGTGTTGTTAGTTTTATCAATACAAGTATCGAAACTACAATCTATATATTTTTTCATCATTGGACATTGCAAAAGTCCAAAATGAGTAATGTCCTTTTAATATACCTAAAGGACGTTTTATTTTTCTCATAGTAGGACCCCTGTTATAGTGCACACGTAAGGTCTTCAAGTTAAATAAAAAGCACGTAAAATAAAAGTAAATTTTGTTATATTACTACGATTAAGTTAGTTAAATTTTCAAACCGAATTTCTGTTTCGAACATTTTCCTCGGGGGATAATATAACCTTAGAGCAGTTATTCCTATAGTCAACACACTACTATTTATTATTAATGATAGTCATTTTGTCATGTGTATATTAACTACAAATTAAGCCTAATTTACACTTTGTTAAGTACTTAGTATAAGTGACAAGTGTCCTATTCTTGTAATCATGTTACTAATTGAAATTATTATTTTGATCAAATGTGAATTTGTGCAACATGAGGGAGGGACACGAGGATTGAGAGTACGCAGTTAGGCTGCTAGGCTGTTTCTTTAGTTGACAATCCACAAGCTGCTCAAGCTGCTGCAAGTGAGCGTTGCAGTCTCTAATAAGTCGAGTAGAATACTGTCGCAACGAGTGACTTGATGTAGTATGTTGACCGTTGTCTACTCTTGTCTTTCGCTACTATTTTGTTCGTACGTTTCCAACCATAACTTTAGATTCTCAAAATAAAAAAAGCATTCAGATAATAGGCCGTAACAGTAATTTTTTATTTTATTATGTTATTATTTTTTATTGAAATACATTTTTATACTAAGCTACTAACGTGCTTGTATTATAAAAACAGGACAACCAAAGTCCATATTTCAAAGATACATTGGTACTGGTAAGTGGTTTCGAACCCGTGCTCTCGGATTGCATACCTGTTGCACTGCCACAACACCACGGTCGCCTTTAAAGCCAATTCTTTTTCTTTAAACCACTTGATGGCATATGTGAACCGTAATAGTTAAAATGATTCCAAAATAACTCGCACAATAAAATAAACTTAACAAAAGCGTTAAAGTTCATTGAATGATTTTATTAATCACTTAACACTTGCACTTGTCGCTTGCGTAGATTATTTTAATTGTGTAAATCAAGATTTAGGTTAGGGCATTATTTAATGTGAACAAAAGCGTCTAGTTATTGAACAAAGTTCCAACTATCAGTTGTCTAAACTTTGACTTGTGCTCGACCAATGTTACCCTAAACTCCTCTCTACGACCGCAGGAACTTTACTATAAGCATCTCTGTAGTACAATTTAATAAGTCACATTTGTTACAATATTTATGTGATTTTTCGGAGAGTTTATTGACTTACACAAGTTTATTGACTTATTGAATTTATACTTATATAATACTTTTGGCAATAACAAATAAGATTAAATGCCGACCGTATTTATTCTTATTTATTCGTAGTTATTCTGTTCCTTAAGTATATTTAATTTTATACTATGTATTACATATATAATTATATACTAAGTACAAGTTTATTCTATTAAACAAATTCTTTATTAGGAAATTGGGGTGTTTGTTTCTACTTTGTTCTAAAAGCAATCAATTTATCTAATTGTCATGCCTTTTTCCCACAGGGATAGGCAGAGACAATGGAGTGCCACTTGCCACGATCCTAACACAATCCCCTCGTTTCCCTCAAATCTACAATTCTTTTCATACCAGCTCTACGGTTATGGACACTAGGTAACCCAGCTTTCTTGAGATTAAAACTTATCATCCACAGCAGATTAAAACTTTTTAATTATAGAGTAATTATAAATTTCCAATTTTTATTGTTTATTTACTTATTATTGACAAGTACATTAAACTATCGTTCTCAATTAAAAATTATATCTAAATTTATCAATCAATAAATCAAATTGACACGTCTTTTTCCCCACAGGATAGGCGCCACTTGCCACGATCCTGACCAACTTCCTCGCATTCACATTCAAAATTCTAATTTTATACTAGGTATAATATCTAATTATATATTTAAAACACATTCAGAAGATATGGCTGTTTTCTGTTACTACTTTGTTTTAAAATAATTTATAATTTGAGATAATGCTAATAATAGTGAGTACTCTATAAACCTTACTAGTGTTAATGCGAAACTTAGGTATTTTCATAAAATTGCACCCGAAACTACAACAACGCCGGCAGCCCTCAATTATTTAGTTTCGTACCCCATTTAAACTAAAAGTAGAAGTTAAACAGTAACATAAAACTCTCATACATAATAATCTCCGCATAAAAACATGTAATTAGGGATTTATTATCGTTTTAATAGGAACAGTGATATGGAGATCACAAATAAAAATCGTACAAGGATCCACAGAGATAATGAAACGCCACTTCCAATCTGGGGCCCTTGGTTTGGGGCCTATTTTACTACCACTAGGTCACGCAGTCGGCTTTAATGTTATAGACTTCTCGTAGATGATAATTATTTTTGTATTACAATAGAATATATGAATGCATGAATAAGGCAAAACCTGTATATATTGAATTGAAGATATCCATACATATTGGGTCGGGGAAAAAGTCTTTTCGCATATAGTATGTATTAACTTGTAATAAATTATCTTTAGCTGTACTATTTGTGTCTGGCTGGTTTTCATGACATTAAAAAGGTGACATTTCAAAAAAGGAATCAAATTAGAAAAATTTTGTTTTCCTTTATTTTTTATTTCATTTTCTTTCTGTCAGAATAAACGAATCGAATGAAGAAGTTAGTGCCAAAATTTCTACAGCAACGGGATCATGTCTTTACCTACAAGATGACAGAAAGTCTACGAACAAAATGGTACATTTACGAGCACTATATATATGTATAGTGTAATTTAGAGTAAAAAAAATTTTTGAATTTTCATATAAAATGCGAAGAAAATTTTCCCCCGACCTAATATATTGTGGCTCGACATAATGTCAGCACCGCGCCTGATGTTAAGCTGGAGTGCGGTCTATGTATATCACAGATTAAAGAAATATATTTTTATCTGTTATCTAATTAAAACAATATAATTTATGTATATACAAATTTAGTTATCTTTATTACGCGTTAACATGATTTAATTATAGAGGGAATGTAATTCAATGAAGTATTATGGGGTTGTTAGTTGCGTTACAGATTAATCTAACTTTTGGACGTTGGCCCATTCTATATCGTTAGTTGTTTTGTTAATGGTGAAATAATGCCCCTTTTCAATGTAAGAAATTGCTTCTTGGGGGAATAAATAATGAACTTTGTACACAAAAGTGTATACTTAATTCGATAATAATATATTACAAACGTGATAGATGTAAAATCTAGTTAACTATAGTAGATGAATTTATTTTGCAATAAAAGGTTAACGAACAGTCAGTTGCACAATGAACCGTTGAATTTTTAAAAGGAGTTAAGGTTTAATAAATTTGTCGTGGCAGTGCAATGGTTACGCGAACCGAGAGCACGAGTTCGAGACCACCCACCGGTACCAATGTATCTTTGATATATGTATTTTGGTTGTCCTGTTTCTCTGATACAAGCACTTTAGTAGCTTAGCTTAGTAATATTATATTTACAGGTGTTTAAAATTACCTAAACTACCTTTTTTAAATGTCATTATGTAGCGCCGTGCTTTTACACGGTCTTACATAATTCATTTTTAAGCTAATTAATTATATTATACTAGTTCTATTTGTGTTTATTTGTGAATAATTGCGTTACATACCTTAATGTTAATATTTTTATCACTTATAATATACTTCTGTAAACGGGTTTTTACGTATCGATAGCCTTTATATTTTTCCACATATTTCACTATTTATTTTATTAGATTATCACTGAAATAAGCCTGATAATACACTTTTTCTACTTTGTTTACATATTTTGACATTTATGTCATCGATACGTGACAACCCGGTATTTTTCTTAATTTGGTCCAAAATACGCCTGTATGAAGGCTATTTCACAAAAATTGACCACTTTTGGCATAATATCGTTTTTATTGCATTTGAAATTGGATTATTTTACCAATTTCATTTGATTTTGGAATGGAAAGATTTTATGCCTATATAAGCAGGCAAAGCCCAGAATTCGGCAGTCTTCCTCCAGTCTTGTATTGACTATAGTATTATTATAGGCCTTGTTCTGGGGCTAGTTAACCCCAGAACCTTGCAGTGCCTCATTATAAAGTACGTCATAAAGATTTTCACATCCAAATTCATATGGAATATTAAATTTATGGATTAATGGAATTTTAACATTGTACAATTTTGGTAGCCCACAATCAGTTTAATTAAAGGATTTGTGGAAGGGATTTGACTCCAGGAGTTGCGTGAGTACCCTTTAAGTCACATCCAAACATTTGGGGTCCAGGTGCCACGTGTCCTGTCATCAGTTTTCCCTGGTCGAGTGAGCCTCCAAGCCGCCGACCTTTTATTGGGATTTATCGTATTGTGGACGTCTTAAGGTCGTCCACATAGATTATATATATTTTATAAAATTATCTGTCATTTATATAGACTTTGTAATTAGTATTTAGTTATTTTTAATATATTATCAATCTAATTAAAGTCTATTTATTTCACGACAGATTGGCGCCCAACTTTATTAACTTATATATCTAATAAATTAAATATAACGTATGTTATATATTAATAATATTTAATTTTCTTTCAAATTCAAATTTGGGCTTTTCAGAAGTTACCACAAACATTATTTGGCTTGAACATTTCGATATAAGTTAGAACTCACCCATCCCATCGCTCATTATTATTTATTTATCATTTATAGATAATTTTAATTATTTAATTTTTCTTGATATATATATATATTTTTTTCTTTAACATGCCGAAAACTAAAGATCCCAGTACCCCTGGTCCTGCGTCTCTTAGTATAAAACCGTGCTCCCACCAGTTCGTTTTACCTCAACCTCCAATAAATGAATTTAAAAAAATCTCTTTTAATGGAAAAACTTGTCCGCGAACTTTTATTCGTGATTTAGAAGAATTTTGTATCGCGAGGAAACTTTCAAAAGAAAATCTTCTTGATTTTGGCTTTGAATTATTTACGGGTGTGGCATTACATTGGTATCGTTTCCAACGCCAATTTAACCCTGATTTATCGTGGAAGGTTTTATGTACTACATTGATTAAAGATTTTGGAGAAAAAGACTTTGATTTTAAATTATTAAATGCTATTAATAAAAGAACACAAGGGGCTGATGAATCAATAACAGTTTTTGTTTCAATTATTTTTGCCATGTTTTCTCAATTATCCGAAGAGATAAGTGAACGTGAGAAATTATCAATTTTATTGAGGAATATTAAACCTTGTTATTCTACTTTTATAGCGTTAAATAATGTAAATACGGTCCTAGAGTTAATATCAACGTGTCAAAAATACGAAGAAATTATCGATCATAAAAAAAATTTTGAAGAACCTCAAAATAATCTTGGTGCTTTCAATGCAGATTTTGCGTATAAAGGCTCTTCTTCTGTTACTGTTGACTTACCTCAACATACGAAAGTTTTTAAAAATAACGTTAATGTTGTTTCGACTACTAATGATTTTCAAACACCAACTTCGTTTTGTAAGCGTTGTCGTATATTGGGACATTCTTTACGTGAATGTTCTCAAACACATATCGTTTGTTTTAAATGTGGTCTTAAAGATTTTAAATTTTACAATTGCCCTAGTTGCAATTCGAAAAAGCAATTAAAATCTACTTTACCGTCAAAAAACTAACTATCGACTTGGTTAATAAATTCGACCCAGAAGACTGGCATAATTGGTTATCTACTATTAAAAACTTTTTAAATTGTTACAGAACTACTTCAGTTCTGTACGATAATGAAAAGGATTACACTCGTCCTTTTATTAACGTCTTTGTTAATAATAGTCCTTTATCTGGTCTGCTTGATAGTGGCAGTTCCTTGACTATTTTAGGGAGTAATTCTCATCTTCAAATTATTAAACTGGGTTTTACATTATCCAAGTCTGTACCTATTATTATATCTACTGCCAATAATTATAAACTTAAATCTTTGGGACATTTTGATCTCCCTTTTACTTTTAACGGGCAAACACATTTAATTAAAACATACGTGTTTCCTGAAATTTCCCCATCCCTAATACTTGGGACGGATTTTTGGAAAAAATTCAACTTAGTCCCTAAATTATTATCTTCAGCTTTTAATACTACGGGTCAATGTCTTACTATTTCTGAAAATGACAAGAAGATTCTACCGTATGAGAATCTTTCTAATTCTCAAAAAGCTATTGCTGACGACTTGATCTTCAGATTTAAAAGTATTTCTTTTGAAGAAAAGGGCGTACTAGGTCGTACTGACCTGATTTGCCATAGAATAGATACCGGAGATTGCCCTCCTATTAAACAACGTGGTTATAGACTCTCTCCTGAAAAACAGAAAGCTCTTATTAACGAGGTTGATAAAATGCTGGATTGGAAGGTGATAGAAAAATGTGAAAGCCCTTGGTTATCACCAGTACTCATTACTCCCAAGAAAAATGGAGAATGGAGATTTTGTGTAGATAGCAGAAAATTAAACTCTGTTACTCGGCGTGATGCCTACAGTCTACCTTTGATTAATGAAATACTTGATCATCTTACAAATGCTAAATTTCTTTCTAGCATTGATATTGCTAAAGCCTTTTGGGAAATTCCTTTAAACCCTGCTGATAGAGATAAAACAGCGTTTTATGTACCTGGCAGAGGCATGTATCGTTTTGCCGTAATGCCTTTTGGTCTGACTAATGCTCCTGCTACACAGCAGAGGCTCATGGACACGTTGTTCACACCTGAATTTGAAAACAAGGTGTTTTGTTATCTTGATGATATTGTGATTATTAGCGAAACCTTTGATGAACACATTTCATTATTAATCAAAGTTTTTGAAAAACTTTCTTTCGCTAAACTTACTATTAATTATGAGAAAAGTTTATTTTTTAGAAATGAACTTAAATATTTAGGTTATATTGTGGACGAACATGGTTTACGTGCCGATCCAATGAAAATTAATTCTGTTCTCGAATATCCTGTTCCTACTAGTCGTAAAGAAGTTCGCAGATTTCTGGGAACATGTAGTTGGTTTCGACGATTTATTTCTAATTTCAGCTCTATTGCTGCTCCTCTTAATAAACTAACCAGCAATGGTAAGAACGCTCCTAAATTCATTTGGAATCAGGAAGCTTCTCAAGCTTTTCTAAAACTAAAAGAAGCTTTAGTAACTACTCCAGTTTTAGCTTGTCCTGACTTTAACCTACCTTTTTCAGTTCATACTGATGCTTCGAACTTTGGTATTGGTGCAATGCTTACGCAACAACAAGGTTCAAACGAAGTAGTCATTGCTTATATGAGTAAATCACTCAATAAGAATGAACAGAACTATTCCACCACTGAGAGAGAAACTCTTGCTGTTATTACTGCACTCGAACACTGGCGTTGTTATCTTGACAATGGCAAACAATTTACCGTTTTCACAGATCACGCTGCTCTCCAATGGTTTCTTAAACTTTCGAACCCTTCGGGTAGACTTGCTCGTTGGACTATACGCTTATCATCCTTCAATTTCTTACTTAAACATAAAAAAGGTAAAGAAAATGTTGTCCCTGACCTCTTGTCACGGTCTAGAAATTTGACATCCGATATTGCTACCTTAAATGTTTTGACTCTCACGGCGCAAGATCACTATAATAAAGTTCTTAGCGGCTGTCAAAATAATCCTGATAGTTTTCCTAACTATTCTCTTAAGGATAATAAACTGTATCGTCTCACTCACTCTCGTAATGTGATAAATGATGACTTTATTTGGAAAGAAGTTCCTCCCCCAGATTGTAGATTAAACTTGGTTAAATCTTATCACGGATTACCAGGTGAACCTCACCTTGGCATCTTTAAAACTTATAAAAAGCTTTCGTTGCTATATTATTGGTCAGGTATGTTTAAAGACATATCTAAATTTATTTTAGATTGCGAGAATTGCCTTGCATATAAACATCCTAATCATTCACCTTATGGTCCTATGGGTAAACCTAAGATATGTTCAAGACCTTTTCAATGTATATCTCTTGATTTAATGGGTCCCCTACCTATGACCAGAGGACGCAATCAATACATTCTAGTTGTTAATTGCTGTTTTTCTAAATATACTTTAATTTTCCCGCTTAAGCGTGCTATTTCTAAAAATATTATCAATTGTTTGGAAAACTTTGTGTTTTTAGTTCACGGTGTTCCACAAACAATTATTATGGACAATGGTCCACAATTTCAATGCAAGGAGTTTAAATCACTTTTAAATAACTATAAGATACCATTCGTGTCGTATTCTCCTCACTATTGCCCACAGGTCAATCCCACTGAGAGATATAACAGAACCATTGGTACTGCTCTAGCCTCTCTTGTTGGTGATGATCATAGAAGCTGGGATATTCATTTATCAAAAATTCAATATGCTATGAATAGTACGGTTAACGCAGTAACGGGATATTCTCCGTCATTTTTAGTTTTTGGTAGAGAGACCATAAATTGTGGATCTATATATACTTCTACCAATGTTATTGATGATTATACATTTATGCCACGCGATATTTACGCGGATAATATGGGGCTTTTGTCAACTATATTCGACAAAGTCCAAGTAGCATTATACGCTTCTCATGCGAAAAACAGTTCTCGGTATGATCTTCGTCATCCTTTTAAAGAATTTAATATTGGCGATTTCGTCTGGCGAAAGAATTACGTTTTAAGTAACGCTGGAGCCTACTTCAGTGCGAAATTAGCGCCTAGATATATTCGGAGCAAAGTTGTTCGTAAACTTTCTCCTCTAGTTTATATTCTTGAGGATAATAACGGGTCACGAGCTAAATGGCATATTAAAGATATTAAAAATTAGATCATATATACTGAAATTTTTCTTTTTCATTATTATTCTTATTTATTTATTTTACTTTATTATTTTAATAACTTTAATAATTTTATCATTTGTTATTACTATAACATGCCTAAATAATAATAAAATGTCTTCAACTCTACTAAGTTGATAATAATTAAAAATGAAAATAATATTTATTATTTCATTTATTATTGTACAATGTACATATTGTACATTTTGCCTTTAATCCTATTATATGGATGGCATATTTCATATTATTATTATTTATTTTTTTATGTATTCAATGTGTTGTATACCTAATATTTATACTGACAGTTCTTGACATTGGTTTTTATTAGTTTGGTTTTCCGAAGCCAAAAGATACTAAGTCCATAATTCTTTTTTAATTAAAATATTTTTTTTGGTTTTCCATAGTCAAAAGAAACTAAGTCCACAATTTTTTAGTTTGGCTTTCGGAAGTCAAAAGACACTAAGTCCAGATTTTTTAAATTTTCCTAAATTTAAATATTTTTTTTTAGTTTTCCAAAACCAAAGGAAACTAAGTCTATATAGCTTAATTTTTCTTAAATTGCATCTGGCAACGGACTTTACCTAGTCCTACCAGATTTTTATTTTAACCCTACCATATCGACAATTTATATTGACGATTTCTTTTAATCCTACTAAGTTGATGATTTTTTCAAACATACTTTCGAGCTTTATAGCTCACGTTTTGGAATTTAAAATGATAAATAAAATTATTATAATTTTATTTATTTTATATTTTACATTTGTGCTTTATTGTACATTTTGCCTTTATTCCCATAATAGGGGTGGCATAGTTTATATTATATTACAATTTTTTTTTGCTTCTCATCTTCAATTAACTGAATTTATTTCGACTCCTTCATTTCACTATGGTCATCCATTATTAATGTCTATTAAGCTATTTTTTATATAAAAAAAAATTATTTATAAAAAATATATATTTTTAGAATGCTAATACCCTTCAGCATTCTATATTCTATCATATGAGCGGATGATAACTCATTTTAAAGAAGCCTAGGTCAATTGTGTGCGCTTTTAATTAGCGTAACGCTATGTTCATTTGAATATTCCATTTCGGGAAAACTATTAGAGCTTTTCTTAGCTCAATTGTGTGCGCTTTTAATGAGCGTAACGCTATGTTCGTTTGAACATCCCATATGGGAAAACTATTAGAGCTTTTCTTAGCTCAATTATGTCGAAATACCAATTTGACTATAATTTTAATGACATTACTTCGTCATTTGTATATATTTTATCATCTCATTATACTAGGGATTTCATACGAGAGCGGAATGATAGACTCTATAAAAAAGCCAACTGTCGCGTAATAAAGGTACTTCTCTTGGAGTAGGAGCCATAAGTTGTGAGCCCTACCCCTTGCTCTGGAAGAAGACAGCGTGAATGATGAATGAATGACTTATGAAAGGATGATATGAAAGAGTTGAGAAGATGCCCATAACCTCAAAATTTTTCTCTGAGTATAAAAATTTTCTGGGGTCGTGGGGGAAATGTAGCGCCGTGCTTTTACACGGTCTTACATAATTCATTTTTAAGCTAATTAATTATATTATACTAGTTCTATTTGTGTTTATTTGTGAATAATTGCGTTACATACCTTAATGTTAATATTTTTATCACTTATAATATACTTCTGTAAACGGGTTTTTACGTATCGATAGCCTTTATATTTTTCCACATATTTCACTATTTATTTTATTAGATTATCACTGAAATAAGCCTGATAATACACTTTTTCTACTTTGTTTACATATTTTGACATTTATGTCATCGATACGTGACAACCCGGTATTTTTCTTAATTTGGTCCAAAATACGCCTGTATGAAGGCTATTTCACAAAAATTGACCACTTTTGGCATAATATCGTTTTTATTGCATTTGAAATTGGATTATTTTACCAATTTCATTTGATTTTGGAATGGAAAGATTTTATGCCTATATAAGCAGGCAAAGCCCAGAATTCGGCAGTCTTCCTCCAGTCTTGTATTGACTATAGTATTATTATAGGCCTTGTTCTGGGGCTAGTTAACCCCAGAACCTTGCAGTGCCTCATTATAAAGTACGTCATAAAGATTTTCACATCCAAATTCATATGGAATATTAAATTTATGGATTAATGGAATTTTAACATTGTACAATTTTGGTAGCCCACAATCAGTTTAATTAAAGGATTTGTGGAAGGGATTTGACTCCAGGAGTTGCGTGAGTACCCTTTAAGTCACATCCAAACATTTGGGGTCCAGGTGCCACGTGTCCTGTCATCAGTTTTCCCTGGTCGAGTGAGCCTCCAAGCCGCCGACCTTTTATTGGGATTTATCGTATTGTGGACGTCTTAAGGTCGTCCACATAGATTATATATATTTTATAAAATTATCTGTCATTTATATAGACTTTGTAATTAGTATTTAGTTATTTTTAATATATTATCAATCTAATTAAAGTCTATTTATTTCACGACAATTATAGCAAATATTTACCTAGCTGAGCCAAAACAATGTTTTATGCAACGGTTCTCAAAATAACTATTTTGTTTTGCTATACAATTATACAAGTTTTGGCGGGCAACTGCAAGTGACTGGTCGTGCATAAATTATTCGTAAAACTCGTGTTTCTTAAATATTAATGTATATTAATGGTGGAAATTTTATCCAGTAATATTTTAAATGGTGGTCAATTATAGAATAGCTGTGTTTATAATATTATTTTCTTAGTTTTTACGCGAACATTGATTAATGAATTAAACAAATTTTATGCGGCTTACTATCGCGTTTATTTTGGTTTTAATTTTACAATTTTATTTTATTATTCCGATATTTCGAGAGCTTTGCAGCCATCGTGGTCACAGATTAAATTGTAAATCATAACCAAAATAAACGCGATAGTAAGCCGCAAAAAAATTGTTTAATTGTGTTTATAATGTTCACTCCAACACTCCTTCGCACTAAAATCGTCATCCTAAAACTCATTCTTTAATATTTATTTATTTAATTATTACTTTATTATGTAACAAGATAACCTTAAAATTAAAGTTAAGAATAAACAAGCAAAGTGAAACTAAAGGCGACCATATTACGAAACAGCAATCTCTTTCAGGCAATCTTTGGATGAATAATGAAATTAATATTATATTAATATAGAGCAGTGGTTCCCAACCTTTTTTAGGCCATGCCCCACTTTAACATTTCTAAATTTTTTCAAGAATTGCCTTTTTTGTTAAATTTGTCACCGATATTTAGCATTGCATTTCAATAACCCAAAGCGGAAGGGTTAAAGTCGTGTCGAGTCCATTTTTAAACTGTCCCCCTTAACTATTAAATTTCCCTCAAATTTTCCTCAAATTTTTGTGGGGCGTGGGCCTCATGTTGGGAAACACTGACATAGAGGGTAGTACACAATTATACAATAATTAACCTACTTAACCTATTTTTAAACCTACTTTTATAATTCTTTCTCTTATCTTGAGTTCCAAAAGTGCTGACGACAGAAACAACCGAGTTAGTTCACGGTTGCCTCAGTCGCCGTCACAGTGGTATAATAAGAGATATAATATGGTAATATTATACCTCTGAGGTATAATAAGGGACCAGCTTTAAAAAGTAGTATCCAGTAAATCAGGGAGTGGTGATAGCGGATAGAATGAACATCCTCAAGAAAGCTGGGATGCCTAGTGCCCATGATCGTAGAGCTTGTATGAAAAGAATTGTGGATGTGAGGGAAGCGAGGGAGAAGAATCGTGGCAAGTGGCGCTTCATTGTCTCTGCCTATTCCAGTGGAAAAACGCGTGACAAAGTGATTGATTGATTGATATCTAGTAAAAAGTAAACAAAAAAAGTACTTAAAACACACTAGTATGTAAAATAAATAAAAGCGTTTAAGAGATTATATATTTTAAACAGAAAACTCAAGATAATAGTTTTAAATAATGTCTCTTTAAACATCTTTTCAAACAAAGAAAGGAACATTTTTATTGTTTTAACATACAAGCCGTATCATACGACATTAACATGGTGGAAGCATTGTTCCGGATAAAATAAAATGGATAGAATTTTAACGGAACATCTGTCGGACCGGCTACGCGATGTGCCGCCGGCAATACAACGAAAATTTACGAGTATGCACTATTTCACAAAATATATCCATAATAAAATGTTACAGTCAGCGAATACGAAGCCGTTACAATAAAAACAATTAATAACTATTGCGTTGGGATAAAATAAAATAAACATTGCCTTTTTGATATTTCAAGAGTGGTAGGCAAATATTGGTGGTCATTTACCTAGTCTGCTCGATCCGGAGTGATCGTGAAGTGACTGAGTCTTATTTCGGAATCATCTTTAAAGTTATAACTAGGCTGGCTTGCAGTTAATACATTGTATTAGTGGTTAACTACAGGCGGGATGTTGTCATATGTCGATCCACAATAAAAAAAGTTTAACCTTCATTATGATCTAAATTATTTTAAATACAAAATCATGTACTTCACTAATGTATCTTTTGATAAACTAACAAAGTAACGTAACAATATGAAAGATCTTGTAACAATAGAAAGTTACAACTCATCGCTCTCTTTCATTGCCAAGTTTAAAATCCTTGCAAGTGGGTGGACTTAGATCAAATACCTGTTCCACGAATACGCCTACTCTCTTACGCGTAATGACGACCTAAAACTGCTTTGTCATTGAAATGACTCGAACTATCATACTTAGGGTTTCCATCCATTCGGAAAACACAGGCTTTGAGTTCTTCAAAGCAATCAGGTAGTATTGTTTGAGCCATTACCTTTTTATGCAAATGGTTTAAATGATGTTAAAGCAACATCTTTTTAATATTTTATTTTATGTCAATTAGTATCTAAGTTTTAATGTTAATCTAGTTAAATTATGCATGCTGTGGTTATCGTTAAATAAATAATTTAGATTTAAGTTTTTTGTTGTTGTAATCACGTTAAGTTTTTATCTTAACGTGATAAATATACACCGATACACCGTATCGGTGTATATTTTGTGGATAACCTATTAATAAATAAATAAATAAATAAATAATCAAATTTAAATATTTTAAAACAGTAATTTAAGAAAGTAAATTAAAAGTACATAATCGAAGACATCCACAATAAAAAATATGAAGCTGTATGAAAGCTGTAACCAAAGAGCTTGTATGAAGAGAATTGTAGATGTGTGGGAAGCGGTGGAGTTACGTCAGGATCGTGCCTAATGGCGCTCCATTCTCTGCCTATCCCTATGGGAAACAGGCTTGATAAATGATACAAGGCGACTGTGGTCGCAAACAAAAAAATAAAAAAATAAATATTTTTTTAAATTTGATTTGATTTAAATTAAAAGCCTTTCATACAGTATTCCCGCCATGATGGATGGTATCCTCTTTCATGTAACAAAGTGGAAAACCTGACGCATTAAATTACCTGCTCCTATCCGTCAAGTGTCGTACGTTCAGATAAATGGACTCAATTGCCGATTAACTCTGAAATATTGTCACACTTTCACTCTGATCCTTCACATAGGGATATTAAACTATGGGTTATCGACACCGTTGACTTAGGGAGGTTTATAGAAACAATTTTCTTAATTAAAAGTTAATTACCGACGAGTTTAAGACTCCCACGTTTCTTTGCGGGGATATTGAACTTAAACATTTCTGATTTATGTAATTTCATCTTACTAATTACAGACAAGATTTTAACTGTTTCATTTCAATGTCAAAATTTCATAAACTAAACTCAATTAAATACTTATACTTACAAGTATACTTACAAGTATACAGACCGTGAAGTGATTATTTGGTCACATTTCGGGATCAGCTTGTAAGTTGCCGGTTCCATCTAGGCCGGCATGTGGATGTGATTGCTACTCACAGTTATTGAATTGTAGTAGCAGTGACATTCATTCATGGACCACACTTCGGCTTAATATCAAGCGGGGTGCTATCATATGTCGAGTCACAATAAAAAAAATGTAAGTCTAAAAGTTCAATGCATTTAAGTATAGTAAGATCACGCCGATTAAAACAGAACATAAATAAATACAACTAACTGCCGTGACGCGGACTCTGAACATGTGACGCGTTATGATTGGCTCATAAAGCTTTGCGCCATTCTAACCTTACTCTAAAGTTATAGAGATATATGTTATACACATTATACATACAATTATACATATGTAATACCATATCTCTACGCTTACAGTGCTTAGCCAAATTCCGGTGACATAGTTCTATGCCTAAAGTTGGGTGTATAGGCTAATGATAACAGTACTAGTAATGATATTAGTTATTTAACTGTGTCAGTCAGGAGTACCCTTCACTCATGGATTCAGGCGGCGTGCTGACATTTGGCCGGCATAGCGACGGCGACTGAGGCAGCCGTGATCTTACTCGTTTTTTTCAGTCGTTGTCACTCTTGCTTACCATGAGGCTGGTCGAGATCAAATGTCGAGTCACAATAAAAAATGCATTGTACTCGGAAGCCCAATAAAATTTTCAAATATAAAAAAAATGTCATACAACAAATCGGGCGTGGGATGATAATAATTCGCAAAATCAATTGCAATCTTTGTGGACTTTATAAAAGGTTAATTTAAAAATAAAATCAATTTGTTGACGCCTCGCTCTACCAAGAATTATGTGATTAAAAGTTTTATTAACAAGGAATGTCAAAGAATATTTAATGAAATTGATATTTTGTGTGAAGATTTTTTTATTGGGACTCGCACGCTGGAGTGCGATTCATGAAAGGAGGCTACTGCTAATAATACCACAGTTAAATAACTGCAAATAGCAATTGCATCTACTATGTCGCAGAGACAAGGCGGCTTTGTGCGTCCTCTATAGCTTATACCACGGATAATGTTCTGAGGAGCCCTTTAACCTTGTTCCTACTTCGCATATGCCTGTAATACCCGTACAGGTCGGGGGAAGCATCCGCATTCTGTCGACCGAGTTGGCAGTCGAACTAAAAGTTACGGTGCGTCGTTTCTTTGTAGAACAATCGACAAGTGGAATGCTTTACTAGTCCATGTGTTCTCTCCATCCTATAACCTTGGATTCTTCAAGCGATGCGTAAAGCAGCACCTTTGGCTGGTATAGTGACTGCGACTGGGGCAGTCGTGAATTTACTCAGTTTTTTTCAGTCGTCGGCACTCTTGGACGTCCTCTTGCTTACTACCAAGCGGGTAGGACAAATGTAGTCAGTAGAAAAAAAAAATGATTGATTGATTTGATATTATTTTTTTTATTATATATTGTTAACTGTTCTATGTCATTTTTGTTTTTGTAAAACTTAGCAAAAACAAGATTAAAACGTCTGTTTGAAATAACCTTCTGGCAAGTGGCTACTTCTTTCCCACTATCAATTTTGTAGACAACAGTCGGATGGCGTGAAATGAAATTGAAAAAGAACGAGTGCTTACATTGATAAATAGTCTGGGGGTGAACTGCATCTATCAAGTTGCAAACTGCACTCAGAATGTTAGAGGGAGTGGTGGGCGCACCTAATAAATGAGCCCTCTGAGAAACGCTGTTCATATTAGATTTTATTATTCAATTTCGATAGAAGCCTTAACATTTTATGGTTTTAGCCGACATAATTTTTAGTTCAACAATATAATGATGTAACATCTGTTTTTAGATTAGGTTTTATGTTACTAATATTTTTAAGGAACAATGTTGCAATATTAGCTGGTTTATTGATTTTCAAAGCTATGTTTTTAACGGCCTTGCGCTCGATCTAACTCACAAAAATATACATACTTAAATGAGGTACTTATTATGTAAGTATATTAGCGGACTTAGAAAGAGATAGAAAGGGGAAATGTTCTATACTTATTCAAAAGATAGAGAAAATTTTATTAACTTAGTCCATTATTATTAAGGCTGGACATTATGACACCAGCGCGGTATATGAGTGGAGGTAGTTCACTATGCCAGCCTAGTTGAAACCGGTAACTTACAAGCTGATCCCCCAACGCGACGAAGTCACTTCACAGTATGTACGTTTGTAAGTTTAAAACTGGCCAATATAGTTTACTAGCAATATGATCGATACGCATGTAATTTTTTATTTTTATAACAAGTATTTTAAATATTCACCATAGTATCAGAGAGCTTTTTACATATTATATAGTGCACAAATTACTAGACGGTACATGTAAGGATGTTAGAGTTTCTGGGTCGTTTGCTTAGCTGAACCTCAAGTAAGAAAATCTTATAATTAGTCCACACGAAATAACAATTTAGGTAACAAAAAGGTCGACTGATTATACGCCATAAGTGCGCTTGTACTGCTGAGTTATTCACAACTTATCGTTAAGGTCCAATGCGGTGCAGAAATTTCTATTCAAGCGGAGTCTAATAGTGCATGGTCTGAGGCATATTATAATCAAACCAACACTGCAGTTGACGTTATCTATAACCAAGTCCTCTGATTGGATGTCAACTTCAAGATAAATCATTTTCATTTCTACTGACTATTATTTTCTTGAAATGAAATGGATTTTTATTTCTTTATTTACTTAGCTCTGATATTCTACAAGTATAATGGATTTCTCCGTAAAATCCTTCGAGCAAGTTATGACCGAGGTATTTTTCTAATATATTTTCAAATAAGAAAAATAAGGTACTTATATTATAAGTACCTATGTATAATTTGGAAATAGTAATCCTTGCTTTCGATGAGAATACGTAGGGGGAGTGGGAATGATTCGCACATTTTTTTCATTAAAGCCCCTATACTTGCAAAGGTTAACACAAAATATTCGTACTTGGATGGATAATATTTTTGACATTCAGTTGGCTTTAATTTTTTATTTAGTTGGAAAAATTTAAAACTATACTCCTAATACATTTTTTGTAAATGTTGAAAAACTAAAAGAAGTAAGTGTTCTTATCAGTCCCCGACATAGGCAGATTCGCTCAGGACACAACAAATAAATTCTCTTTTAATTTCTTTAGATTTTACTTCCTCTCTTGCTCCAGATCTTCATCAATTTCTACTTAGCTATTTCTTCAATTTAATTTTTCTGGCTTCTTAGTATAAATTTTGGATTTTTTCTATTGGCTCGCTTCTAGTTGCTTTTTTCTTGTAATTTCATTTTCTATGATAATAAATAATATTAACAGAAAGAAGTTATTAACAAAAGATCTATGGGCTCATTCATACGCATGAGCCCCTTGCACCAATGAACCCCAATCAACATCTTTATAATAAATATGGGAAATCTACCTAATTTGATTCGATTATAAACCCAAAGCAGTCGCAGATAATGAATGAATGTCACAATCAAAACAGAACCAATATTAAATATTATTTTAACTGCCTAAAACACTGCTAAAATATGACGAAAAAAATACTTACTGTAGTCACGTGAGCATGAGCCGGATCTACTATTAACTCCTACAACGATTTACTACGACTAGTATGCGTGATTTGTGCCATACGAATACGGTGAACAAATCAGCCCCCACTCCCTCTACATATTACTCCCTTTACTAAAATAATGATATTTTTTGTTTTTTACAAAAAATATCATTATTTTAGTCTATATATATATATATATATATATATATGAGTATTAGCGAAAGAAAATAAATATCTCTACGGTTATGGGCACTAGGCTTTTAACCGTAGATGGGTTATACGATGGGTTATATGGGTTATACGATAGGTCTTCCATTTACCGTAGAGCTTGTATGAAGAGAATTGTGGATGTAAGGGAAGCGAGGGATTTGTGTCAGAATCGTGGCAAGTGGGGCTCCATTGTCCCTGCCTATCCCTGTGGGAAAAAGCCGACCGTGGTGTAATTGTAGTGCCATGGTTACGCAAACCGAGAGCACGGGTTTAAAACCACTTGGATGTGACCAATGCATTTTTAATATATGTTTGTAGTTTAGTTGTCCTGTTTCTACGACACACTTTAGTAGTTTAGTGTAAAAATGGAAATAATAGAATAACAAAAATTTGTTTGATTGATTGATTGTTAACATTTAATGTTACACCTTAACAACTAATAACATTTAGAGGAAGGAATTAATTAAACCTAATTCCAACCCACATTTGGTGTATTTGACATTTAAATTTGTATTTGTAACTTTACACAATGCGGGGGCGACATTGCGATTACATGCTCTTGCCATTAAACCCACGCGCGGGACTCCTCATTATACGCACAGTACACCAATAGATATCACAATTACAATTCAAATTTTAACATAAAATAGGGTATGTTATGTTATAAATCTGATGTGTAAGGATTCGTTAAACAAGGCAGGCCCAGGAGGTTATTTTCGGAGACATCCTCAAGAAAGCTAGGTTGGCCAATGCCCATAACCTTAGAGCTTGTATGAAGAGGGTTGTGGATGTAAAGGAAGCGAGGGAGTTGTGTCAGCATCGTGGCAAGTGGCGCTCCATTGTTTCCATAGGTGACTGCTACTACAGTTTGATAACTGTAAGAAGCAGTCACATACCATATGCCGGCCCAGTTGGAACCGGCACCTTACAAGCTGCGGGGTTAGGTTGGCAAGTTAAAACAATTATCTTCTCTCGTCGGCGATTGTCAAAATAATAAAAGATAGGCTAAATCCTATAAAACTTGACAATTAATCGTTGTGACGAATATCGTGTGTGCGACGACACGTTTTATCATTATCATCAATAGTCTCAATTTGGTGGAATTAGCCTAGCTTTTATTATTTTGCCAATCGTCGACGAGAGACGATTATCGTTTTAACTTGCCCAACCTAACCCCGCTGACACCGAAACGCGACTAAGGTCTGTATACTCTGTATACTTGTAAGTGGCAGTACTACTTTTGATCGGCAGACTGGGCCCCACTGCCTACCACTCTTTGATAACCAGACCCGGAGCAAATATCCGCCTTTTATTAAAAAAATATTTGTAAAATTTAATTCAATTATTAAATAAAAGCTATGAAACAAATATTTTCTCCTACCGGGAAATCGAAACCGGCACTTTACGCGTCACTGGTGTAAAAACCAATGCGCCACGCCTGTCGTCAGATGCCGCGACTCATTTAAAGAAGAAGCCCGTAGTATGTGAACGATAACCAAACGAAAGTCCTTGTGGTGTCTAGTGGTTTTAGGTCATTCCCCAAATCTTTTAAAATGATATATCGTACTTCTATATCATCTGTTTTCGTTCTGCTCGGCCGATAAAAGGAATTTGCCAATACATATTTTTACAACGAGATAAAAATAACATAATTATTATTTTTATTAGTAATAAAATTTGTCGTGAATTTTGTTTCTATGTTATTTTTATTGATTTTATATTTACATTTTTTAGTAACTTAGGGAAAATATCACAATAATTTATTTTAAGATAAGACACCAGGGACAAGCGAGTAGGCCATCAATATGTGTATGTTTTCTATGAAATTGCGAAGAATAATTTAGAAAATATGAATTATAAAATCTAAATAATGTAGTCCTACTCTAGTGTACTTATTTAGGTATTCGGTTTTACCACTTGATGAAGTTAATTAGCAATTTGATAAAGAAAAAAACGATTAAAACAGTGTTAGTCCGGTCAGTTGGCGATTCGCCCAGACACGTACAAATTCCTTGTTTCCTAAATGACTACAATCCGATGCTGGGCTATTCTGTTAAATGAATAATTTTATACATTATTATCTAGTATTTTCTTAGATTTTGCGCGAACATTGAAAAATGAATTAAACAAATTTTATGCGGCTTACAATCGCGTTTAGTTTGGTTTTGATTTTACAATTTTTTATTATTCCGACGTTTCGAGAGCTTTGCAGCCATCGTGGCCACGAAGAGACTGAGTAGTAATAAACGTGCTAGTAAGCTGCATAAAATTTGTTTAATACATTATTATCTATTAAAACCTTAGGTATGTATGTAAGGATAAGAAAAAGTACATATGTTTGTAGGTATAGGTACACGGTGATTGTGATTTGAAAACCTATTTGTTTATTGTGACTCGACATCTGGTGTCGACTAACCCGATGGTAAGTATGATGGAAGTCCAAGAGTGCCGACGAGTCAACTCACGGCTGCCTCAGTCGACGTCACTATGTCGGCTAAAAATGCACCAATTTGATGCACTTTTAGCCGGATGGACTAATAACTATAAACTAGAACAATTAATTATAAAACTTCTCGAGTATGTTCATATACTAGCAAGTATGGTCTATGTAAATAAAAAAGGTATTCAAGAATAACTAGGTGCAACTACTTCTTGATCTCAGAGTTTTGGTGCGATAACAACTAAAATTTGACGCTAACTGCTCTCTACTCCGCACTCGAGTGGACAACTTCTCGCAGATGACCCTACAGATCCAGATCTTATGAAACAATGGACTTAACTTATTCTATTCGTATATATTATATGTGAATTTCTTTTATTATTATTTTTGCATCTATTTGACTCGACATATGATAGCACCCCGCCTGATGTTAAGCTGGAGTGCGGTCCATGAATGGAGGTAACTGCTACTACAATTCAATAACTGTGTAAGTCACATCCACTATGCCGGCCTAGTTGGAACCGGCAACCTACAAGCTGATCCTGAGACGCGACTAAGTTACTTTACAGCCTGTAAAGTAATTTATAAGTGGTGGTACTATCCCGGATCGGCCGACTGGGCCAATCCTAAGTATAGTCACTAATTATAGTTCCAACTAGGCCGGCATAATGGATGTGACTGCTACTTACAGTTATTGAATTGTAGTAGCAGTGACATCCATTCATGGACCACACTCCAGCTTAAAATCAAACGGGGTGCTATTGCAAAAAAATATATATATATACATCAAAACAATCTTTTTACTTACTTATTAGTAAAATTGTACCCTGTCGTCATTCTACACCATAACGCCAACTCCACCTTAAATTGTAACTAATAATAAAACAAACTTACGTAAGCTATAACCCATCTACGGCAATTTAACGCAAAGTTTCATGGAAAATTGGATCTACGTAATGCACGCGATTCATAACCTAAGATATTTATAGAACGATCTTATAGCTAAACATGAAAATATTTTTTCACGCATCGTCTAAATAAACCTCCTTTTATACGACTGCCGAATAGGGTTTTAGGCGTATGTATTTTTTTGGTAGGCTCTGTAGTCCAAACGGTTTCATGGATTTTAACATGGAGAAATCATTAAATTTTTCTTCTTCTTTTAATAAATGGCGCCTGAGTTAGCGCATGTCAAGTATTTTTATTTTTTTACTGTGACTCGACATATGACAGTGACCAGCTTGATGTTAAGCTGAGTGGATGTTATTGCTACTACAATTCAATAACTGTAAGTAGCAATCACATCTACTATGCCGGCCTAGTTGGAACCGGCAACTTACAAGCTGATCCCGAAACACGACCAAATTACTTCAGGATCTGTATACTTGTGGGTCGTGGTACTGCCCTTGGTACCTGTCTTTGATAACCAGACCCAAAGCAAACATCCTCTTTTTTTTTATTAACAAATATTTGCAATATTCAATATAATTATTAAATATCAATAGAAGCTATGAAATTATCAAATAACAGCTATTATATAATACAAATATTTGCTCCGACCGGGAATCGAACCCGGGACTTTACGCGCAAAAAACAATCGCTAACCGTTCGGACACGCCTGTCTTTAAGTATGGGCCAAAATGCAGAAAAAATCAAATGACCATATGAACTCACAGTGCCCTCTAAGAACAGAGGAATATGTGGAGCAGCGCCACACGTCATACTTTTAGTAATCAGCTAATAAGAACCGAAAGAACTAGAAGGGAAGTTATTAACTGATGCCCAGGATGTACCGGCCCATCTGCTTTCTGTATCACCGACCTCCTTTAACATCGCATCCCAGTCATTAAATTCGTCCTAATTTTGAATTGACGCGTCGTTTCTTTGTCGAACAATTGACAAGTAGAATGCTATGTTTTCTTCTCATCCTATAACCTTAGATCTTACGCTTAAAGTAGCGTAAAAAGCACCCCTAGGCGGCAAGGTGGGTATCTATACGAGAATTTAATTGAATTGTCTGAATATGAAAACTGCAAATGAAAGTCTGTTTGCTAATTAAGTTTTAATTACGAATTATTCCGAGAAACAAATACGAGTATGCTGACACAAATTTAAATTACCTCTCTGTCGCTTTAATGTTCAACGCGCGATTATTTGCGTGCAGATTAGTGATTACCATTAAAGTAAACTAAACGATCTTTAATAATAATAATAGTTAATTGATAAAATGATCATCAGTTATTATGATTAACATGCTAATAATAAATAATAAAAAATTGTCGGAATAATAAAAAATTGTAAAATCAAAACCAAAATAAACGCGATAGTAAGCCGCATAAAATTTGTTTAATTCATTAACATGCTAACTTTAAATAAGCATATTTTTTTACATTTCTATACTAAGCTACTAAAGTGCTTGTATCATATTGTACACAAGACAACCAAAGTACATATATCAAAGATACATTGGTACCGGTGGGTGGTCTCGAACTCGTGCTCTCCGGTTTATCGAAGCTGCTATCGTCAGCAGCTTCGATAAACATAAGTAAGGGGTATGACCTATATGTGGCTGACCCTATTTCTTCTCGCGCATGCATCGGATGCATTGTCGGGGCGCAGAATAGAAATGTTACATACGGATAACAAGATACGTTGTGCGACGCCTGACAACCGCAATCTGCGTCATGAAAATATTATTAGAATAAATAATGTAGGTCGAACTTGATTTATGATGTATGGAATTGTTAGTGAAAGGAATCCATTGTACGAGATACGGCATCAACAGTCAAAAGAAGTAAACTTCTCTTTATATAAGGTTGTTTAAAAATAAACGTCTGTATTTAACCTTTAAATGACGTTTATTTTAAATAATATTATTTTTTGATTTTAAAAAATACAAACAAAAAAAATTAAATCTAAAAACCGCCTGGTCCTTTGTGTTAGAAACATCTAACTAAATAATAAAAAAATGTAAAATCAATAAACAAAAATAAACGCGATAGTAAGCCGCATAAAATTTGTTTAATTCTTTCATTAATGTTCGCGCAAAATCTAAGAAAATAGGAGTACCTTCGGTTTAAAACCACTTGCCGGTACTAAAGAATCTTTGTTATATGTGTGTACTTTGATCCATAATACAATTGTTTCTATAATACAAGCACGGTTAATAGCATAGTATAAAAATGTTAATAATAAAAAATATATAGAGCTTACCTATGTAAATATATAGTTAAAATTCAGTACGTGAAACTCGTATAAATAAAATAACAAATAGTTCCTATAACACCTAACATTATCGGGCTTGGGAATTTCCTCTTGAAAGTTTAATTCCTCGGGGATTGTCGAGGAAACTGCAGTTCTATATATTACTGTATTATTTATTAAATCCTTTGCATTTAAATAGACTAGACTAGTATTAAGTATAACACCTAGAGAGTACGAGAATTAAAGTTTGCAAACACAAAGTTCTAAGTTCTAAGTTCTAAGCGAACGTGATTGTAGATGTTACTGCTACTTACATTTATTAAACTGTAGTCGCCTCCATTCATGGTCAGCACTCGAGCTTAAGATCAGGCGGGGTGCTGTCATATGTCAAGTCACAATAACAATAAACTTATTCCTACCTCGTCCTTCTACTCCCGTAATAACCGCTCCGTACAGGTCGGGGGAAACATACGCAATCTGTCGACCGAATTGGCAGTCGAACTAAAAGGTTTAACGCCTTGTTTCTTTGTAGAACAATCGACAAATGAGGTGCTTTCTTTACAAGCCCATGTGTTTTCCTTATATAGGAATCCTTTAAGCGATACGTGAGAGCAGCTAAAGTGACGGCGACTGAGGCAACTGTAAACGGGATCAGTCTTTTCAGTCGTCTTGAACCGCCCCTTGCTCACCAGAACAATCGACAAGTGAAATTCTTTACCAGCCCATGTGTTCTTTCTATCCTTTAGCCTTGGATCCTTCAAGCGATAAGTGAAGAAGCACCTTTGGCCGGTAAGCATCTTCTTGCTTACCATCAGGCGGGTCGAGTTCAGATGTCGAGTTACAAAAAAAAGGGCGTCATGGTCAGATGTCGCTACTAAATAAGAAAAAGTTCTTTGGTTTATTATTAGATATGTAGTTACTTTTGTTTCTTAATAAGATTAACTCAGCTTTTCTGCCCACAAAACGTGTAATCATTTCCTTGTCTCGTTGTAATTAGAGAAATGAATTAGGTAATATGGGGTGTTAGGATAAGAACAAGGTGTAAAACGAGCGGTTGATGTTTTATGAAATTATCTCAAAGCGAGAGTTGCAAATAAAATAATTAGAGGCAATTTGGCTGTGCTCGCGAAACAATTTCAAAATTACACTGTCACCATATATTTTGGTTATTACAAAAATTATATGTTTCATTTTTTATACTGACGCACTTTTACTTTTTTATTGAGGGATGATTAAAAATATGTATATTGACGAAAGGAATTTATAAATCTGTTGTGGATGGATGCGTTAAATAAGGCAGGCCAAGAAGGTTGTTTTCCGACCAAATCGGAGACATTGTCAAGAAAGCTAGGTGCCCATAACCGCAAAGCTTGTATGAAGACAATTGTAGATGTGAGGGAAGTGAGGAAGTTGTGTCAGGATCATGGCAAGTAGCGGTTTTTGTCTCTGCCTATCACTGTGAGAAAAAGGCGTGACAATTCGATTTGATAATACTGAGGCGATGTTTTTTTGGGTAGAATAGATTAAAACGGGTCTAAACGTTATTAAAAATATTTTAGTTACCTCGACAGTAACATGCACAGTTTTCTAATCCGGGGTAATACCACCACTTGGAAGTGTTCAGATCGTGAAGTGACTTAGTCGTGTTTTGTAAGTTGCCAGTTCCAACTAGGTCAGTATATTAAATGTAACTGCTATTTTTAGTCATTTAACTGTAGTGGCCGTCGCCTCCATTAATGGACCACACTCCAGCTTAACATCAGGCGAAATGTTGTCATATGTTGAGTCACAATCAAATAAAATAATAGGATGGCCTGAGAATCTACCCAGGAACTAGTCAGAAATTACTGAATTAGCGGTTCGAATACAGCACTTTTCTAATTAAAAGCCAATAAATCAATTTAATAATTAAAAATAGACTTAATTATTAGCTGTGCAAAGTCCATAATTGTCCAAACAATTGATGGTATCCCTTCTACACAATATTTGAGCTTGTTCGTTAGAACAGTTACTTAAATAAAACAGATGTTGAATACCGACATTCAGTACAACGCTTATTCACTGGATTTGGTTGGTAATTTATATTCTAACATTGCCGTTTTTAATGTAATTATGAACCAAACAATATTTACTAAATTATAAATTATCGTAGAGCTCTTGTATGATGAAATTATGAATGTGACGAAAGCGAGGGAGTTGTGTCAGGATCGTGGCAATTGTAGCTCCATTGTCTCTGCCTATCCCTGTAGGCAAAAGGCGTGACAATTTGATTGATTCATAAATTATTTCTGTTGTTTCAGTAGCGTAAAAAGTGGCGCCCGCTCTGCCTATCTCTTTGGGGATTGAACCGTAGAGATTTGGTTGGATATTATATTTAAAAATATATATTTTATTTTAATTATAATGTAATAGGATACGACATCTGACGGCGACTTGTTTGCAAGAGGAAGTCTAAAAGCGTCGAGGACTGAAAAAAACGATTGGTTTTGCAGTCCTACAATATAAATTAAGAAATCAAATTATTTTTCAAATATTTAATTTTTTTATTAAATTTCGAATTTTTGAGTTTAAAATATCAAATTGCTCTCTCTACCCATTTTTTTAAATGTGTAGAGAGATGGCATGGCCGGTTTAAATTAACCTAATCTAATTTTCCTATATTTTATCAAATACTTGATAGACAAATATTAAATAATTTCTTCATAATATCTATTACAAAATCATCCAAACTTTTAACGTAATAACGAATAATTTACTTCGTAGATATGTCTACTGTCTTAATAATAATAGGTCATATTACAAATGCTTGTGTGAGTAAATTAAGTTTTATTTTGTTTGCCAAAACTTTAATTTCCAAACCCATTCCAATTTAAATTTAACGTGTACAGTTCAGAAGGGCGTTCAGGCATATAATGACTATTTAATTTACTTGCTATTTCTATTTCACTACTAAAACTCGATTAAGACAGATTGGAACAAGCTCTAATTGTTTTATCCGCAAACTCTAACTCGAATTACTAACGAATTACACAAAGAAGATGTGCAATTTTGATTTTATTTATTTACAAAGATTTCGTCATCATCATCAGCCAGAAGGCGTTCACTGCTGAACATAGGCATCCCTCCCCCTTAGAACGACAAGATGTCAGTTGCATCCACTAGTTATTCGCGAGTCGCGACTTTCACCATGTCGTCAGTCTACTTTATTTTTACTGTGACACGACATCTGACATCGACCCGCCTGATGATAAGCAAAAGGAGGTCCAAAAGTGACGACAACTGAAAAAAACGAGTTTATTTACGGCTGCCGGCCAAAGATTAAGATTTACTTACAATTAATTTTACGTGAATCAGAATGTCGCAATAAAAGAATATCAATAAAGAAATTGTTATTGTGTCGCGCCTTTTAATTACAAAGCAGTTGAAAGACTTACATATACAACTCTCACAATAACGCGTGTGCGTGCTGAGACGGACATTAAACAAAAACAATTGCACGGATTTGTTGCTCAACTAATTGGTTTATACGTAAGCTGACAGTTTGTGGGCATATGACGCAGGGAATGTTATCCAGGCATGGTATAATAATAACCATGGTATAATGAACTACATTATTATTTGTTATTAATAACAAAAAGCCTACATTATGTCAGTCACTAACTACTTACTCAATTTTTTTATTCGTCGTTACTCTTGGACCTTCTCTTGTTTATCACCAGGCTGATCGAGTTCAGATGTGTCACAATAAAAGAAAAAAAAATGCAGTGTTTGTTTTTAATTGTGACTCGACAATGTTAAGCTGAAGTGCGGTCCATGAATAGAGGTGTCTGCTGCTACAGTTACATATCTGTAAGTAGCAGTCACTATGCCGGCCTTGGAACAGGCAACTTAGAAGCTGATCAAGTCACTTCACGGTCTGTATACTTGTAAGTGGTGGTACCATCCCGAATCGGCAGACTGGGTACCACTGCCTACCACACTTTAAAAAGTAGTGTAAAAAAAGTAACTATTTAAAATAAAAGTCAAGTTTAATATTATTTTGAGAAATTGTGTATTTTTATATAGTTATCAATTAATCAATTAAATTGTCACGCCTTTTTCCCACAGGAATAGGCAGAAGAAATGGAGCGCCACTTGCCACGATCCAGACACTACTCCCTCGCTTCCTTCACATTCACAATTTTCTTCATACAAGCTCTATATAGTTAAATCATTGAAATCTCTAAGAATTTAATAGATAGGTACACTTAAAATTTAAGACAGATTTTGTTACCAATAGCATAGAGAAGGTGCAAAGAGAGGGTGCATAGAATGCGGTGTTCGGTGTTCCGGAATGCTAACGACGTTGGCTCAGCAGTCGGTGTGAATTCAAGTAAGCGATCCTCTTGAAAGTCCTCTTTATCGATACGTACAGAAAGTAAAACAAACTTTTATCCGTTTAAATATGAATTCTATCTATTTGTTATTAGGAAGGAATGAGTTGACTGATATTAAATGACGTTAAACGATTAAATAAAAACAGTATCGTTAACCACACAACATAGACAAATAAACTGTTAAGTGAGGTCTTAGAACGTACGGAATATGATTCATCTGTAGTTCTCCAAAACAAACCAATAGTTTTTATTCAAATTTTATTTACAAATGACTATCTATATGTTGTTTATTGTAAAATTATTTCGATTTGAATTATTATGCAATGATAAAAATACCTATAAATATGTGATTATTATGTTTATGTTTTGTTTTAAATATGTAATTGTTTTGCTGACTGTCCTTCAACTCCAAGTAGTCCATATTATATGAAAGGTTGACAGCTGAATTTCAATCAGCTAGGGGTCGCCCAAGCGTCTAGTTCGCTCCTCCCAGGAAACTATTTACTTAGTGAAAATTTGCCAAGGTGCTTCTCAAAGATCCCCACATAATACCGGAGATATTTATGGTCATGGCAGAACATTATCATTAAGCTAAAATAGTACTCGCACGCTGTTAAAGTTTGGACAGATTCCAGGCATCTTTGTTATAAAAATGGTGTTAAAATTACTTAAAAGCTTCCTGACTTTTTGCTACTTAAGTTATGGTTTTTGTTAAAAGAAACCTAAGTTATATGTAGTTTTCTGGTGTTACTAAAATTTAAATAGATTTACGCTCGTTACGCTTGAAGAATATTTTTCTGAAAGATTCTTTTTATTTTATTGAAAACTTTGTTTCACAAACATAAGATGAATTTATTTCTGCCAGTTGACTTTAAGGAATGATTATAAATAAAAATGTTTGTCTTTATTTATTAATTATGGAAAAAAATAGACACCTAACGATTCAAGGATAAGATACAGAAGCAAACAGTACACATACAAATACACACATTGACACATAAGAGAACCAACGACTGAAAAAAACCGACTCAATTTACAGTTAATTATTTCAGTCGTCGTCACTATTCCGGCGAAAAAATATATCAACAATTTCATCTCATATAACATGTTAATTAGGCGGACTTTTCGATTCTTGAACGGCTTAAAATCTCATGTTTTAAGGAAAAATAATAGAAAATAAAATAGTTCATGTTTAATAATATATTTTAGGTCAAACAGCAAGGATTCTCATCCCGTCTCGCGTCGTGACATATTTATTTTAACCACCTCTCGTTTCTAGAACGTTCGTGTTGAACTGAAACTTGGTCAGCGTGTATTTAGGATCATACAACCGGGATTAGCACTAGGGTTAACAAAAGATAAATAACATATTTTATTTATTTAATTATTTCGTCGAAATTATTGTTCCCTATAGTGACCATATAATTAGGGTATGAAATTATCTATATATTTTTGTTTATAATAGTAAAAAAAAATGTTTAATAAATATATTGGAAAAATTTAAGTCAGAGAGGTGTAGGCATTTGTTATGCCACAATAAAAAAATGGTTATGAGGAAATAAAGGACTTTGTCGCATTGGTTACTAAAGCAGATACCTAAAAGCAGGAGTCGCTTACACTATGCCTAATGCCTAAGGCTTAAAATATTTTGATTTATTTGTGATAAAGGAAAAGAACACTACTAATAATCTATATCTATACTAATATAATAAAGCGGAAGAGTTTGTTTGTTTGTTTGTTTGTTTGTTTGTTTAAACGCGCTAATCTCAGGAACTACTGGTTCAAATTGAAAAATTCTTTTTGTGTTGGATAGATCAATTATCGAGGAAGGCTTTAGGCTATAAAACATTACGTGGCGACTTATAGAAGCGAAGAAACAGTCGAAAATGTGGAAAAAACGGGGAATATTATTCGTCTTTGAGGGTTTCCGTTGCGTGCGCTGCGAAAACTGTTCGAGATATCCAAAAAATATGTATGAAAGAATTATTCCTCTTTAAATTATCTAAATAAATGTCCGCGACCGTATATGTCTATCTTTTAAGATTACCTCACAATAACCGTTTTTATGATAGTCAAATTTGGTCTTAATTAATGCATTATTACAAATTATTTGTCAGAGTTGTATTAACATAATAATATTATTCTTTATCGAAATAAATGTGTTATTAATTAAGAGTATTTAACTGTGAACAAAATTGTCATTGACATCACCTAATTTTAATAAACATCTTATAAGATAATACAATTTTAAAATAACTCTGAAACAAAATTCACACGCGTCGCATGATGAGCGCTAACCGGCGGGCGAGGAGAGGCGGTGCTTGCGGGCGAGGCGGAGGGGGGTGTAGCTCTACGAGGTATAGTCTGTCTAAGCCGAAATGACGCGCCCCTCTACTGCATTTACGCGTACGAGCAAATATAAAATATGGATAAAACACACCGAAAATGCAGTAATTGGTTATTCAGTTGCTGGTTAGACACAAAGGAGGAACGAACGTGATGAAGTTTAATAGTATAGTTAGTAATATTTGCATTCACACATTTAAATAAACTAATAAAGTGGAGGGGCGCGTCATTTATAGGTCAGCCAAGCATACTCTGCGGTCTGCTCCCTACTGATCGGTTGAATGCAGCGTTAATTTGTTTTTACGATATAATATCATCGTGCAAAATCCTTTTTTATACAATTTCATTTTGTAGTAGTTTTCTCTATAGTAGGTAGTGTTTGTTTTAAGTATAGTATTTTGTTTCTAATATTTTCACAATAACACTTTTTTTGTTTTGTTGTAAATAATACCTGTAGGTGTCATCTACATTCTTTCAAGATCAGGTTTTACAATTCTTATTAGGTTAGGTTTTAGTTTAAGCTTACAGTTAGTTTGGTTAAGTTTTCATTTCCTTCGTTCTTTCTTCGTGACTGTAATGCCTAGAAAAAGGACTCAGCGTTCTCGACAGACTGCTGCTGCAAAGCGGCTGCGAGTGTTGCGCACAAGAAAATAAAACTGAAAATAAAATTTACGCAGAAGTACTTTAAAATATATTCTATTAGTTACGTAATTTAATCGTCTAAAATAAGTCGCGGGTAACAGCTATAGGTAATTTATAATAAAGCTGAGCAGGTAGGTAAACAAATAATTAATATGATTGCCAAAATAACTATTCCACGCGGACGCAGTCGCGGGCACAGCTAGTACACTTATAAACAATATAATCCGTTCACTTACCTTCCTTCACTCAATTCTTTTTGAACCTGACACTTTTGTTAACCTAAAAAAAGAAAAGGTTTTCCCGTCTCAGCTCATCATATCTAATCTCTTCATTCCTCTAACAACCTTACTCCTTATTCTGGTATAGAATGCAAACTAGCACTGTAGCCTGTGTGCACAATAGGTAAGGCAAGTTATAAATAAACAAATAATAAAATATTTAATTTTATTATTAATATTATAGTGGATGTATTACTTTTGACGAAATTATCTAAACTAATTTTAAATAATACTATAAATTGTATTTATTACGAAATAGTATTTCGTAATAAATTGTTAATACTTAGAACTATTAGGTAGGTAGTCTCGTAATAAAGACTAAAGGGGTAAATAATATTTATTGGTTATTTTTTAAAAAGGAGTTAGCGTTCCTTTTTAGCGGAGGTAAAAAGCTCTTTGTGGCTATTGCGATGTTTTAATTGGAAACCCTGGCATGTAGTTAAACCTTAATGTGGAGTATAAAGTCCTTTCACGTTGGGGAAGCTTTTAAAGAAATTGTATAAGCAAAAAGTTCGATAAACATTTGCTTTCTGACATGTTGTTAGTGTTACATAGGAGTGGTATAATTCTTAACGAGGATTTTATTCTTCTTTTATTTTAATCCTTCATTTTCTTTGACTCGACATCTGACCTCTACCTGCCCGATGGTAAGAAAGAGGAAATCCAAGAGTGACGAGTCAATGCCTGATTAATAAATTACTTGTATATATCAGCTTAAAAGATGCCGGTTCCAACTAGGTCGGCATAATGGATAAGACTGCTAATCGCAAATATTCAGCTTAATATTCGGCTGGGTACTGTTAATAAACAAAACGTCTTCGGTATCTCCTGACGAAATCCTAATCTATTTAGGCAAGCGAGAGGTAGTAGCCAAATACTGTCTGAATAGAGGCCTATGCCCAGCATTAAGACGTATATTTGGCTGATGAAGATGATAGATGAAGTCTTCTTTTTACCCCGTAGCTACACTCTCACTCTAAACTTGGGCAACTACATATACAACTACCAAGCTTACTGGGTCTTTACACCTTTATAGTCCTCAGGAGCCTACCATACTTTAATAAGAAATCCAATGGTTTGAATCGTCTTTACAATTATGTACGTCTTCACAGCGAAAAAAAATCTGGCGTGGATAGATGCGTTAATCAAGGCAGACCCAGGATGCGTTAATCCGACCAAATAGGAGACATCCCTAAAGAAAGCTGGGTTGCCTAGTGTCCATAATCGTAGAGATTATTTGAAGAGAATTGTGGATGTGAGGGAAGTTGTGTCAGGATCGCGCTGTTATCTCTGCCTATCCCTGTGGGCCTGTGGGGGAAAAGGCGTGATAATTTGATTGATAAATCTCTACCTGACCTGGGGAATTCCCCATGCGTGTCGTCTATTATAGACTATATAATATAGAAGTAAGCCTTTTGCCATTTATTGTGTTATATCTTTGTGTGTAACATTTAATTTTCTCTTTTGTTTCAAAACAGGACATTATAGTTATATTTTATTGCTAATGTTCGAGGTAAGTAAAGTTCAGAAATAACCGTTTATTATTTAGTTTACTCTTAAGGCAAATGGAGTTCTAAAACAGTAATCAAAACGACCACAACATAAACCTATCGCTAATGACATCGAAATTTTAGTTTTTACGACATGCGCTTGTTTAGCCAATTGGAAAGTTACCCTTATACGAAATTATAGCACAATTGAAAATACTAACCTCAATTGAGATTTGAATAATAGTTGAACCATTCATAGAGTGGAACCCAGTCTGCCGATCCGGGGAAGTACCACCACTTACAAGTCTACAGACTGTGAAGTGATTTAGTCGAGTTTTGGGATCAGCTTGTATGTTGCCGGTTCCAAAGAGGCCGGCATAGTGGATGTAACTGCTACTTACAGTTATTGAATTGTAGTAGCAGTGACATCCATTCATGGACCGCACTCCAGCTTTACATCGAACCGGGTGCTGTCATATGTCGAGTCACAATAAAAAAAGTTTCTGCTCCCTTGCCTAATGGTAAGTGAGGCCACCCCTCCAAGAGCGCCGACGACTAAAAAAAATGTTAACGCTGCCTCAGTCGGCGTCACTATGCCAGCCAGTTTCGTGCAGTTTTATTCCTTTGCTAGATGCCTTTTCTTTGTAGAAAAACATTGCTTTACTACGTACTATTTTTATATGTATATAAAGAAAAATATAACTAAATACATAAGGAATGTATGTTTTACTTTTTGTAAGGTGTTTTATCGATATAATACAATGTCAAATTTATCGTTGACCCGAGACCCGCCTAATAAGATTCATGACGACCCTTTTTCGACTTCACACGAAGGTAACAATCACAAAGAGTTTCATTCACATAACATGAATTATGAAGAACTTCATGACTTTTTTTATTAGGGCTCGACGTAATACAGTATCCCATAATAAGCTGGAGTGCGGTTCATGAATGGAAGCAACTGCTACTGAACAACTGCAAGTAGCAGTCGCAACCACTTGACGACAGGCGTGGCGTAGTGGTAAGCACACCAGTCCGTTACACGAAAAGTCCCGGGTTCGATTCCCGGTCGAAGCAAATATTTGATTCATAATTTTTATTTGTAATGTTTAAACTAATAATTAAAATTGCAAATAATAAATAGTTTATGAAAATGGAGGTGGTTTTGCCTAGTTGTCGGCTATGTTCGACGAAGAGTTGGTGGAAGGCTATAAATAATAGAATTAAAGGTAAAGGTATAATTGATATATTTGAGTGAACTGCACAAGTCAAAGGTTGGCGAAAGAGTGCCTTAGATGAAGATGCCTTAGATGAAAAATACATGAAGATTACAAATTATATCGTTACCATATTCGTATTTAGCACATAGAACAAAGAAAAGATCATGTATCATAAATGGCATCTAGGCCATAGCGACAAATACAAAATTATGAGTAATACATGAATTGGCACAATACTTCCCTTCCAAAAAAAATTTTTTACTTCACTGAAAAAAAAAATACTTAGAGTAAATAAAATGTTAAAGTACTGTATAAGTACCTATAACAAAACAAATTATTGCATCTTACTTCATTAAAATACAAGAAAATAATATGTAAATTTATATAACTACTGTATGTATTGAGTCGGGTTCGGTAAAGATTGTTATTGTTATTATTGCCCATTACGTCTGCGGTGTTTGAATTTGAGATTGTTCATCGTTCATCGACTTTGTGCATTTGAGTCGTCTGTCCATTTTTGTCACTTTGTAATTGATATGTTATAGGTTTATCGACTTTGTGCATTTGTGTCATCTATCCATTTTTGTCACTTTGTAATTAATATGTTTTAGGTTCATTGACTTTGTGCATTTGTGTCATCTATCCATTTTTGTCACTTTGTAATTGATATGTGATAGGTTCATCGACTTTACGCATTGGTAGTGCGATCTCTGCAAATTTGAGGATGGCTTTTCTCGTCAGTGAAACTGGTAAGCAGCTAATTTGTCGCAGAATTTTGCTTCATCGTAGTCCTTATGCCGGGGTGACATAGATCGTGTTGCGCTTTGAAGGCGTCAAAAAGATATGTCGGTGGCAGGTAAGGTCTGGGGTATGTTGAGTCGCTGCAAGGTGACGCGAAAATGCCTTGGGACTTTCGTTAAGTCGCTACAAGGTGGCGCGTAATAGTGCCTTGGGACTTTTGTTAAGTCGCTGCAAGGTGACGTGACAGTGCCTTGGGACTTTCGTTAAGTCGCTGCAAGGTGACACGTAATAGTTCCTTGGGACTTTATCTAAGCTGCTGCATGGTGACGAGTTCGTGCGTGTATTACATTTATTAAGCTTTCCAAGATCTGATTCACAGGAGAGAGAGAAAGAAAGAAAGGACAACACGTTACGTGTTAGTACCGTGGGACTGCCGCTAAGTCCTGAAAGGTGTCTCGAACGTGCACATGGCTGAGTGCAGAAGTGAGAGAAAAACACCATGGTACTGGATGAGAGAAAGTCGTTGCTTTGAGATGCTCTGTCGGTATTTATCAAAAGCAACGTTAGTGCTTGGCGTCCCAATAAATTAAATTAAATAAAAAAGTGTATGTTAGTCTTCCGCAAATAACGCAATTTCATGATGTGTGTTGGAGTTGGCACGGAGAGCAGGGCTGCGACACGATGAATAGGTGTTCGGCAGGTCATCACAGTGGGCAGAACTTCGGCTCGACACGACGGTTGTGCGTCCGGCTGGTTGTACGGACGGCAAGACTGCGGCTCGACGAGACAAATGTGTGTCTGGCATGTCAACACGTACGGCAGGAACGGGGCTCGACGCCACGGTTGTATGTTCAATGATGTGTATGTCGGTGGCGCGGCGGCAAAATTATAAGCGGGCACGAGACACAGCGGTCGGCATGACTGTGGGTGCCAGCACGTTGAAATGTGTTGAAAAGTAATACCTGGTTAACCGATAGTAGAAAGTGCAGGCGTGTAGCGAGAAAGTCAGCATCGGCAGGCAGCGAAAATCAGCGCTGGCGCGGCGGCAATATTTTTGAAAGTCGCCAGCGGTTGTGCTCTTGGCGTCGACAGGCAGCTATGCGTGTTGCGTCGACCAGCGGCGGTGCGCTCGGGCGTCGACAAGCGGTGGGTTGCTGGATTGAGGCGAAAGTTCCTGGGCCATTTTATACCTCAAAGTATCTTGACTCTTCGTATGTGCGAAATCTAATCCCCGTGACTATGCGCCTTTTGAAATCTGGAATCAGTGAGTTCCGCTGGTGGAAAGCTGATTCAGATGTGCTATCACGGAGATCACGCCAGCATCACTGGCCGTAGCAGGATTGAGTCCGCTACGGCCATCATGTCGGGGTCACCACTTTGCCTAGTTGTCGGCTATGTTCGACGAAGAGTTGGTGGAAGGCTATAAATAATAGAATTAAAGGTAAAGGTATAATTGATATATTTGAGTGAACTGCACAAGTCAAAGGTTGGCGAAAGAGTGCCTTAGAAATATACATGAAGTTTACAAATTACATCGTTACCATATTCGTATTTAGCACATAGAACAAAGAAAAGATCATGTATCATAAATGGCATCTAGGCCATAGCGACAAATACAAAATTATGAGTAATACATGAATTGGCACATGGTAATTTGCTCAGGGTCTGGTTATGGAAGAGTGGTCAGTGGTGCCCAATCTGCCGATACGAGGTAATACCACCACTTATAAGTAAACGGACTGTTAAGTGACGTTTCGGGATCAACTTGTAATTTGTCGGTTTCAACTAGGTCGTCATAGTAGATGTTACAGCTACTCACAATTAAGTGAATTGTCGTCATACTTCATGGACAGAGCTCCAGCTTAACATCAGGCGGGGTGCTGTCATATGTCGAGTTACAATAAATAAAATACTTCACAGTGCACACACTTGTAAGTGGTGGTACTACCTCGGATTATATACGAGTATATATATATATTATTGTGACTCGACATAAGACAGCACCCAGCTTGATGTTAAGCTGGTCCATGAATGGATGCACTGCTACTACAATGCAATATCTGTAAGTAGCAATCACATCCACTATGCCGGCCTACTTGGAACCGAAACGTATATATGTATGCAAGTATATTATATATGTAGCTATTGAACATTCCAATAAACGGCCTTGTACCATTACGAATGGTATAACATGAAAATTTTCAGATAATCGAACAAATTGTTTGTAAAGTAAAGCGATTTAGAGATTCCCTTCGCGATCAAAGTTTTCGACTTGACAATCTCTGAGGGTTTGAGTGTCACTAAACGATGGAGGGCCATCCATTCCTGTCTCGATGGGTAACACTCTGACGTAAACCATTACGATTCTTTTATCACACAAAAGGTTATAATAACTTTAGGGAATAAAAATTTCAAGTTGGTTTTAGAATTGGAATTTTTTTAAACATTTTTTTTAGTGTGACGCGATATTTAAACTCGATTTGTCTGATTGTAAGAGCGCCGATCACTAAAAATCCACTGCTTTTTCGTGCTTCGCTTATAGGATCTAAGGTCAAGGTGGGTGTCAAGGTCATGTTGTGTCTTCATCATCATCATCAGCCAGGCGTTCACTGCTAAACATAGACCTCCTCCTAAGAACGCCATTCCGAATGACAAGATGCCAGTTGCATCCACCGGTTACCAAAATAACCAAAATAAACGCGATAGAAAGCCGCATAAAATTTGTTAAATTCAACAAATAAATTGTAATATGTATATTTATTAGATTGGATATGACAAATCCAATCTAATAAATACATACATACAGCCCAAGCTTATAAAAGCGTGTTAAAAATGAGTTATATATAGTTAAATACCTGATCACCTAAAGTGTTATTGAATGTTATTATATATGTTTTATAATATTCATAAGTATAAAAATAATAAATTGGCCTGCTCAGTTTTTTACATTGTCAAATAATTCTACAATTACTTTATGACATCTTCGAAAAGCCTTCGAGGCTCCGTCTCGAATAAGCCACAAGAAACTCGACATCATTGTTAACGTTATTTAATAAAATTATTCTCAAATGGTGGCTTCCAACTAAATAAGATTTTAATGTAATATGCATCGCGTTACTAAATTACAGACCCAGAAGCTTGTTCTATATTCTAATATACCTTTTGTAATTTGTATTTATGTTAAAATTACAGCTTAAGGGTTGTTTTATAACTCAATAAACTTGTAAGTTAAGATATTAGTTCTTGGATATAAGCATTATGCATAAAATATGATTTTTGGGGAATTTATGCACTACGAAGGAATTTATAGTTAGTGGTAGGAAGACGGTGGAAAGTACCGGTACAGCGGTATAAGTGCACAGACAGTGAAGTGATTTAGCCGCGTTTCGGGATCAAACACGCTTGTAAATTGTCGGTTCCATCTAGGCTGGCATAGTGGATGAGACTGCTAGGTACTTGCTGCTATTTTACTCCATCCTAACATCAGGCGGGCTGCTGTCATAAGGCAAACCTAAATATATATTTATTTAATACAATACATACGATGATGAGAATATTCTATATTCAAAAAGTTATTTATTATCAAAATCGAATCAAAATTGTCTCTCCTTTTTCCCACAGGGATAGGCAAAGACAATGAAGCGCCCGTTACTTGCTATGATCCAGACACAACTCCTGAACTCACATCCGCAATTTTTTTTCACACAACTTCTACTATTATAGGCACTAGGCAACCCAGCTTTTTTGAGATTGTCTCCGATTTGGTCATAATATGTAATATATTATAATACACATATTTAACACACAAAATAAGTTTAAATATGATTCTTACATTAATACATCAAAAATAAATTTTTCTTTTCTGTTCGTATACAACAACGAGTATAAGGTTACTTTATAAGGCTTTAACGTCACTTTGATGTGAGATTTCTTAAGCAATTATGACTTTACAGTGGTCTCTTTTAGTAGTAAAAATGTGCACAGAGTGTCTTCATATTAAGCCACAGTGCTTTACTTTCAGCTGAAATGACGTCATAAACAATATGGCGCATAAAACTTTCTTATGGCATTACACACGTTTATATGAGTGCATCAGGCTTTATATTGATGGATGTACTTTAGCCTGAGCTCTGATCTTTGGATATAACCTATAAGATGTCATAAATATATATAAGAGCTTTTAAATGGCATTTATTATTATATTTTTACTGATAAAGTTTCTTAGTTTTATTATACTCCTAACTTACGTACTTACTTTAGAATCGACGCTATACTATACATTGTATACTGTGTATAAATATAATACAATACCTGTAAGTAAACTACTTTGCTACCATAATAAATTTAATATTAATTTTTTAATAACTACTTTTTACAATAATAATACAAGCTTAGAATATATCAAAATTTCAATAAAAAAAAATATGGCACGTCAAATTGCAACGCTCCTAACTGAAATATTGAGCTTGCACATTAGGGGTCACAACACACAGGGGTATCAATTCGGAAAAGGATTTTCACCGTAACATGATTAGAATTGTTTTAATTATAATTAAGGAGTTGTGTCAGGGTCGTGGCAAGTGGTGCTCCATTGTCTCTGCCGATCCCTGTGAAAACAAGGCGGATTTTTTTTATTGATTGATTATTAATTAGAAGCGTTTTATTTATATGTATAACGTAGGTCTTTGTAAAACATTATTTTTTTAAAAATATTCACTTTCTACAGAATATTATTTTAATAAATAATATATTATATATTCTTATTATTTTAAAAGCGTTTGTGTTTTAGGCGAATCATTAAATAGAAGCCACGAAGCGTAGCCTCTTCGTTCGTAGCACATATTAAGGAGCTCTTCTTACACGTGTGTGTAATTATGTATTAATGTACATATATACATATATACGCCTAATATTTTATATTTATTTATTTATATTGACATGCTAATTGAGTGCAATCCATGTGTGCGATTACTGTCAAAGTTACTGTGACTGGAACCAACTCGGTTGTTTCAGTCGTCGTCACTTTTGGATCTTCTCTTGCTTATCATCAGGCGGGTCAAGATTAAATGTCGTGTTACAATAAAGAAAAGATAAATGTTTGCTAGCATCCACTTTGACGTTGGAACTCAACTTAACTTCGACGACTATCAAGCAGATCATGAAAAACACTCAGTATAAAGCATAATACAATAGGAAGAACTTATTAAGCACTGAAATATAATAATTAACACATTAAATAATTAAAATTAAAGTTATTAAATTACAATAAGAAGAACTGGATTATTTTAGAAAATAATAAAATTACAATTATTAAATAAAAATATTACAAATTAACTATCGATCCTTTCAACCATCGATCTCCAATTGTCTGAGTTTCATTTTATATATTTGCTTCTTAGAGAAAAATATGTCGAAATCGTGATTTTTTCGAAATCGAAACTCTTATGAATAATCAAAAATACCAAATAAATTTTCACAGACTAATAGAAAGAAAAATGCAGTGAAATTATAATAATATTTTACACTTAACATGCAATATTAAAAAGGGAAAGATGAATGGAAAATTACCTCAGCTAAAAATATTATAATGGTAGGCAGGCTTCACCCGTCACGAACATAGTTAAGGCATTTCTTGCGTGCTATTAAGAGTGCTTTCTGTCTTAACTTTGCTTAACATTTCATGAAGCCAGGTACGAACTAGAAGCCTTTAATTAAGGTACTACTTTGAGTCCTTTCAAAAGGTCTTAAACGGAAGATGGTCGTAATTACTGTGCATCTACATTTAGTATTATCATCATCATACTAAATGTTGGCCGGCATAGTGACGGCGACTGAGGCAGCCGTGTACTATCCGTTTTTTTAGTCGTCGTCAATCTTGGGCCTCCTCCTGCTTATCATCAGACGGGTCGAGATCAGATATCGTGTCAGAATAATAAAAAAAAATTTATCACGAATTAAATTATTAATTCAAGTCGACCGTGTTGTAGTGGCAGTGCAATGGTCATGCAAACCGAGAGAACGAGTTTCAAACCACCTACCAATGTTTCTTTGATGTATGTACTTTTGTCGTTTTTATGATACAAGAGCACTTTGGCAGCTTAGTAAAAAATAAAATGAAAGTATTAAAGAAAATGGAGCGCCATTTCCATGATCTTGATAAAATTATCTTGTGTACTTCACATATTTTAATTTAGACGCGATAATTGACCTTCACTTACCTGATGGTAAGCAAGGGGACATCCAGAGCGCTGGCGACTGAAAACTCCGATTCATTTGCCTCAGCCGCCGTCACTATGCAAGCCAAAAAAATAGTCCACAATCATCTAATTTTTGTGTACAATTAATTATTTTAATAAATAAAATAGAGATAATATATCTTTATTATTATTATAATATTATAAAAATAGGTAGATATATTATAACTTGTAGATATATATATATATATATATATATATATATTTTGTTTCACAATCCTATTTGTTTCTTGCACCTGCTTTTCACCGTCTGGATGATCCTAAGGTTGACTGGGAGATAAACCCATTTGGCTTTAAGTCCGCCTGCATACAAACAAACTGAAGAACTAAATAAATGGTAAATGCAAATAAGCACAAAACAACTATAATTCAGAATGTTGTGTTTAATATTCGCCAACGTTGCCCCTGTAACCGCTTTTCATAGCTTATATTGTTATGTAACATAAACCTAACTGGGGGTCTTTACATCGTAAATCTGACAAGATTGATAGTGCCTCCGTCTCAGCGACCCTTCACATGCATACACATCAGAACTATAAAGAAAAACTAACATTTTGTTTTATACATTACGAATGAAGCGTTAGAGATATATACATATATTTAAAAACATTGTTAAAATATATATGTTACCGTATGATAGTGAATACCGTTTATAATCTATCTCGCGAAATTGTAAACTGTCGATAAATTGTAAACTGTACCACACTGATGTACTAATTATGCTACAATATAGCGTTTTAATTTTCGACAGTTCATAATCTATCCATGTCAAAGGGTAAATCCATGTCAAATTGTAAACGAACCTGCAGGGTACATAATCTGTCCGATTTTATCACTCATAAAATTGTGAACCGTCTTTGCTTGTCTTGGCGGTAGTTCATTCTGTGTCCATAGAGTTGGAAAATAAACATGTTAAATTGTTCTTAATCAACAATAGCTGGTATTTTAGCGTTTTGTAGATGACCAGGTTGAATATCCGACATTGTCAATTGAATATATCTTCAAAAATTATATCGAACAAGTTTACATGCAAGAACAAATATTAAAATTTGAATAATACTCGTATAACTTAGCCTGTTCGATGAATAATATTATAGTTTGTTTGTTTATTCGTAGTTTAATTTTATTAATAAATATAGGTATCTCTATTATAACTTTTAGTTTTCTAACACGGTGCGTTCCGTCGCATTCAAGAATGACGATAGTTCACAATTTGACGGCCAGACATGGATACATTATAAACTATCAAAAATTAATACGCCATATTGTAAGCAGTATGGTCACAATTTATCGACAGTTTACAATATCGCGAGATAGATTATAAACTGACGATGTTCACGATCATACGGTTACATATATATCCCATTGGTATGCAGCATCTTTCTCTGTCTTCTTTAAGTGTGATGAGGCATCTCGCCAGACTAACATAAGGACAAGGCTTACGGCCCAACTAAGAGCGAACAATTGTTAAACCCACAAAGAAGCCGTGAAGGTCTTAAGTGCGGAAGCCATTGTATAAATAACAACAACGGACGTGGGTGCTGCAGACTTCTTTCCGACAGCGCTGTGGCTTGAAATCAGATAGGGCGTTGTCACATGACGACCTAAATAAATAAAAATGACATTGGAATGAAAGAAAATTGTGTTATAAGAATGTTATAAGGTAGTTCATGCGTCAATGGTACATCAAAACCGTGAGGCCATAAAACATGATGTCTCTCCCTTTAACCTTTAAAATTCAAGAGACCACTTTATTACTATTCCCCAACCGGGATTTGAATCTCGCGCCTTCGAATAAAGAGTGTAAGCTCAAACTCAAATCTTTCTTTATTAATTTTTTTTAAGTTATTTACTTTTCTTCACTTAAAAAAACCGGCTATTAATAAAGTTTGTTTAAGAATGGCTTTTGTTATTTTATGCAAAGTAACTTAAACATTTCCGCTTAAATAACGGTTTTAAAAATTATTAATGTGGATAAAATTTTTAGAGAAATTGGTTGTTCTTATGAATGAAACAAAACCAAGTTTTTTAAGGCTGGGGAGTGTTGGAGGTTTTAGGAAGGGTGAGACGAAATTGACGTCACTTGGGCGGGTTGCTCGAGTGTGTGGGCGATTTCGGCAATGCTGTCGCAATTGTAGCGCTTTTCTGCTAAATTGCCTTGATTTATCTAATTTATTTTTATTAGCTAAATGATTTAATTTAAATTAATCAAATAATATATTTAGAAAGCTAATAGTAACTACAATACATGTACGGCCATCGTTGAGGTGGTTATTTATCTGTTTTTTATTTTATTTATTTGCAAAGAATGTAATTTATTTTTATAATGACTCGACATATGACAAAAGTTAGAGTGCGGTACACGAATGGACGTTACTGCTACTATAGTTAAATAACTCTAAGCAGCCACATCTACTATGCCGGCCTAGTTGGAACCGGAAACTTACAAGCCGATCCTGAAACGCGACTAAGTAACTTCACGGTCTGTTTACTTGTAACTGGTGGTACTACCCCGGATCGGCAGACTGGGCACCGATGCCTACCACTCTTTACTGGTCTTAAGATTTAAACGCTCACTATAAATATAATATAATCATAGTAAATTATATTTGTTAATGTGTTCTATTTAGTAAATAGGCAAGGTACACTGCATTCGACGACAGGCGTGGACGAACGGTTTAGCGACTGGTTTGTTGCGCGTAAAGTCTCGGGTTCGATCCCCGCCCCGGTCGGAGCAAATATTTGTTAATAAAAAAAAAGAGATGGATATTTGATCCGGGGTAGTACCACCACTTACAAGTATACAGACCGTGAAGTGATTTGGTCACGTTTCGGAATCAGCTTGTAAGTTGCCGGTTCCATCTAGGCCGGCATAGTGGATGTGATTGCTACTCACAGTCATTGAATTGTAGTAGCAGTGACATTCATTCATGGACCACACTTTGGCTTAACATCAAGCGACATATGACAAAAAAAAACTTTTACACGTGGCGTAAACATTATTATCTACAAATGTATGTCTATTGCAGCCAAACATTGTCAATTAAAAATATTGAAAATTATTAATGAAACATAGAACAATGGTAGGCAAAAAGATAGTGGTCATTTGCCTAGTCTGCCGATCGGGGGCAGTGTATGTGTATAGACCGTGAAGTTATCGTATTCGATAACGCGTCTAGTCGCGTTACGGGATCAGCTTATAAGTTGCCGGTTCCAATAGTGGATACGGATACTACACGCAGTTATTAAACCGTAGTAACAAATAAAATAACAAATTGTCACGTCTTTTTTCTGTAGGAATAGGCAGAGACAATGGAGCGCTACTTGCCACGAGACATCCTCAAGAAAGCTAGGTTGCCTAGTGCCCATAACCATAAAGCTTGTTTGAAGAAAATTGTGGATGTGAAGGAAGCGAGGAAGTTGTGTTGTAGTAACAGTCGCCTTCAATCATGGACCGAACTCCAGCTTAACGTCATTTGTCGGAACTCAATAAAGATTAAGATTAAATAATTGTTTATTTCTTTATTGAGAAACAGATAAAATTAAAAGTATATTAACTAAAATTAAATTAAAATAATATTATTATGATGTTATAAATCTCATGTGAATGGATACGTTAAACAAGGCAGGCCTCGAAGGGTGTTTGCCGATCAAATCGGAGACATCCTCAAGAAAGCTAGGTTGCCTAGTGTCCATAACCATGGAGCTTGTCGAGGGAGTTGTGTCAGGATCGTGGCAAGTGGCGCTCCATTGTGTCTGCCTATCCCTGTGGGAAAAAGGCGTGACAATTTGATTTGATTTTATGATTTTTTATCAAGTTTTTTTCTGATTAAAGCGCTTTTATCGCTTAGTTACTGATATGTTACTACGACGCGTGGGCGATACATTAATATTATTTTGTAACGTGATGTAACTGGCCTATTTGATCAGAAATATCTCATTAATTTTCAGTAATAAGATTTACATTCTGTGCTACTTCAAGAATAAATTTTTATTTAGAAATGCAAGTAATAAATATTGTTAAATGAAATGTGTTTTTGTTTCTGTAATATTTCTAACTTGATTTATTTTCATTCGTGGATAAAACTTTTAAGTATATTTCTTAGGTGAAAATCTTAATGAACGTTTTCACTTTGTTGTTTAAAGCTGTATTCAAGAAATCCTTCTCTGTGCGTGTTTTAATCCCTTAAGCCAACATACGGAAGTTAAAGCCAATTTAATAGGAACTTTAACGGTTAAAGTAGCATTAGGGTAGTTAAATATACATATTTACACCAAGTTTTCTCCTTTGTAAAACATTTATTAACACTTGAACATTTTTTGGAGTTTTCTTTAACCGTAAGTTGGTAAAATTTAACGTTTCAACTGAGATTTACGCTTCGTTAAATACTTCTTAAAGGGCAAGGAAGTACATTCATTCCACCTAGCTCATTAAAACGTTGGCAGACTCTTTAAGAAGGAACTTGATGCCAATTACTCGTATCTAACAAATGGAATACGCTGACTTTCAATTACGATCGACATCATATAATTAGAGTTACTTATATCTAAGATTTTTTCTAATTTTATTTTTTTAACTGTAATATTAGAAAAATCAGACAGAAAAATCACTGGTCGCAGCCAACCATTTTGCATGCGTGAATATTCTATCCAATTTTATTGCAAATTTATCGATTTTTCTTCTTTAGATTAACTTCACACAAGCTTTATTCTTCACATAATCGATTAATTTAGATTCATTTGAGTAAAGGAGTACGAGAAAAGGTTTGGTAAGTGTATTTAAATAAAAATAGTGTATCCATAAAAAAGAGGTTTGTGATTTGGAAACTTATATAATTCACTAATCGCTGTATTTTTAATATAATCCTATATTTAAAAAAAACATCAAAATGCTTTTGTAATTTGTATTCAACAAAACAAAAACTATTTTAAATTTTTATTCAATTTTAATTATTTTACAGTTTGCCAATTTCCAAGATCCTTGTACAACTCTCTTGCTATCTTAATATTCAATACTAATTCATTTGGCGGCTATGGGCATACATATATCCGCATGTGAGTATTATATTAGGGATAGCGAAATTATTATTTATCAATCAACTTGTCACGCCTTTTCCCACAGGAATAATCAGAGACAATGGAGCGCCACTTACCACGATCCCGACACAACCTCTTCGCTTTTATTACATCCACAATTCTCTTCATACAAGCTTTACTGTTATGGGCACTAGGCAACCCACCTTTCTTGAGGATGTCTCCGATTTGGTCACCCGAAATTTACTTCAATAAAATAAATTATGATTTAACAAATAAAAATAAAATTAAAGTACGATGATTCGATTTATTATTGCAAATACAACAATAGTCAGGAATGCAAATAAAATTATTTTGGTGCAGAATATTTTATTTTATCGAAAGCTGAATGAGTTTAATTTAAATCCCGCTATTTTGTATTTAAAATTTAATTTTATAATAAACGATACAACGGATAAACGTAATTTTTTCTATTTTTCATTGTTCCTCGACATATGACAGCAGGGCCCGATGTTGCTAAAGTGAGACCTATTAATAGTGGTGACTGCTACTACAATTAAATAACAGTAAACAGCAGTTACGTCCACTATGCCGGCCTAGTTAGATCCTGTAACTTACAACTTACTAAGTCAGTTCACGTTCTGTATACAACTGCCTAATATCTACTGATTAAGATTAGCTTTTTCAACGTTAGCAACATTTTATTGACTTCCACATGATCGCACTCACAATAGTACTAGTAAATAGTTGGTAATATAGAAAATTAGGTAAAGATTTACAGCCGGTTGTGCCAAAAATTATAATTTACGAATTTGTAAAAAGTATCGTATAAGTAAAAAAAAAAAATGGGTTGCACCACTCTCTAACTTCACATTTTACATTTACATTTAACGGATATTTTATACAGAGCTAAAGGACATCATTTATTTTGGGTTTATAAGTACTTACTTTTATTATTTCTAATGATAAAAACTATAAATATAAATGGTAGTTTCGATATAAAATCAATTTATATGAATTAACAACCCAATTCACGATTTCGTTATAGTAAACGTAATAGAATAAGTATAAAGTAAAACTAAATTCGTAAATTGAAACTTTTTTGGTACCACCGGCTGTTAATGTATTAACGTTGTAATTATGAGTATACATATAGTATTCCAACTTAAAAGCCACTCATTAGGTGACAACTCGCAGAAATAATTCGCTAGACTAGACGTTTACGTGGTATGTGGCGACTTTGTAACGATGTCGCTCACATTTGTCTTTTTCTTACTACTCAGAAGTCACAGAAATGACGGTTTTATACGAGCGTTTGCGCTTCGTTTGCGTTTAAGTGCCACACACGCAACGTACAGGTTTCTGCGCAAAGAAAACGTCAGTCTTATGTTCTCTCTGCGTGCTTATAAAAATCAAATGAGCTAGTCTGTAATCATGGTAAAAGGTAGACGTGAAATTAACTCTAATGAAGAAGCATCTCTTTTGATTTTCTTGCTAAGAACCGAAATAAGCGTAGATGCCAGCGATAATGGAAACATCCGCTTTTGAGTGAATATTTACAACTGAGCCTTTTTAATTCACTGTGTTTTAGTTCTGTTTAATGAATCGTAGTACAAACACAACCTGTTTTTTGCGTCTACGTTGCGTACGCGTCACTTAAACGTAAACGGAGCGTAGAAGCTCCTATAAAAGCAGTCTTATTAAACGTTTTCGTTGGACTACAGTTCTTTTTGCAGAACAACCTAACGAGAGGTGGTACGGGTTTTAAATAACGATATTCCTAAACAATTGTCGCCTGGTCAATATGGGGCATAAGATTTTTTTTAACTTATTTTTTTATTGTGACACGACATTTGACCTCGACCTGTCTGATGATAAGCAAAAGGAGGTCCAAGAGTGACGACGACTAGAAAAACGAGTTAGATCACGGCTGCCTCAGTCGCCGTCACTATGCCGGCCAAGACAAGAACGCACAGAGCCGCCATGTATCATTCATTGTTAATAAAAAAAATAATGCGTAATTAAAAAGGCACGGTTATTAAAAATGGGTAATAATCGTTGATGCAATGAATTTATTCTTACCCTTAGAATTTATTCTTTAATTTCGAAAAAGTTGCTTAAATCTTCAAAGATTCTTTGGTAAAATATTAATTTTCGTAAATGAAAAAGAAGTTATAAATTAAATTAGACGCGGAGGCCGTTTAAAACCATAAGATTTTCTTCACTTCATGAATCTGTTCGGTGGGAAGACTTTAATTAATTTTCTTTTAAAATTGAATTTTGCTTTTGTATGTAATTTATGATTCGACAATAAAATGGTTTAGATAGATATTTATTACTCGTACATTAGGTGTATGTTTTAATTTAATAATTTTTCATTTACATTTTTATACTAAGCTACTAAAGTGTATCATAGAAACAGGACAACCAAAGTACATATATCAAAGATACATTGGTACCGGCAAGTGGTTTTGAACCCGTGCTCTCGGTTTGCGTAACCATTGCACTGCCACTACACCACATACACCTTAATTATTTACAGGCATTTAATAAACTTTTTAGCGTTTGTTTTAAACCGAACCTAGAAGTAATTAAGTATACCATAGGTATACCATACTCTACAAATTCACTGATTCAGCAAATTCTCATTTATGACAATGCGAAAGACCAATGGTACCGATGTAGTTGCAGCATAGCGTGAGTTTGATATAAATACGTGTATTATTCTGGTGGTCCATAATTTATGGATAGTAATTATTTACTTTTCTTTATATACATACCTATTTGTTAGGTTTAATATGTACAGGATATAATTGACAAGTATTGGTGTCATATTCCGTTTTGAAGCTACTCTGCCCATGCTAATAAATTATGATTTCCTCACGTTGTTCTTTAAGAACGTCACGTGACACGATATGAGTTTATTAAATTAATTAAAATAAAAGTTTATTAGAAGTTTTGTTTGGCACAACAATCCGCCTCATGGTAAACTGGGGCGGTGCATTTAATAAAACTGCAAGTAGCTACAAAAACCACTATGAAGGCCTAATTGGAATTAGCAAGCTGATTAAAGCTGATCTCTAAACGAAACCCAGTCACTTTACTTTACTTTATCTTGATCTACGGACAGGGTAAATTACCACCAAATACAGACAGGGTAAATACCAATACTCTACCTACTGCTCCTAAATAAAATTATAACTCTACCACAAAACTTTATTACATAGAAATCAGAGTTAACTTATTACTTTGTATAATTTAGTTAATGCCCACGATGTCCAACTCTAGTGTAATATAACTGTTCAAGATGCTCCGATAGATAATAAACTTTCTAAGAAAATTGGAATCGAATTTTACCTTCTATACTAAATTCGTGACTCGCTTGAGTAAAATATTACATAAAGTTTTCAGTTTGGGACGTGCCGATTGCCCAACTTACACCTAATATCTGATCTAATTTTAAGCTAGAATAAAATAATTTAACTACATTAAAATGATTATAAAGAGATTTAGTCGCGTTTCAGGATCAGCCCAATAGTTATACGACCAGTTATTATTATTATTATTATTATTATATGGGTTAAAAATCAATAGTATGAGAGCACCCCGTCTGATGTTAAACTGGAGTGCGGTCCATGTATGAAGGCGACTGGTACTACAGTATAAAGTGCAAGTAGCAGTCGCATTCAGTGTGCCGGCCAGTTGGAACTGGCAACATACAACTTGATCCTAAAACACAACTAAGTCACTTATACTTTTAAGTGGTGGTACTACCCCGGCTCGGCAGATATAATTTATCTTTTGAATGAGTTATTGTATTTTGCATTTCAACTTCTCCTTTTAAACTGTCTCTTTAGTCCCTAAGGGTGTCTAACTGCATTAGGTTTGCTTTTGTAAATACTACAATAATGTTAAAAAAGATTTGACGACAGGCGTGGACGAACGGTTTAGCGATTGGTTTGTTGCGCCCAAAGTCCCGGGTTCGATCCCCGGTCGAAGCAAATAATTGTTTCATAGCTTTTATTTGTAATATTTAATGTTGCATATTATATATATTAATATTGCTTTAATATTGCAAATATTTGTTAATCAAAAAAAAAGAGATGGATATATGCTTTGGGTTTGGTTATCAAAGAGTGGTAGGCAGTGGTACCCAGTCTGCCGATCCGGGGTAGTACCACCACTTACAAGTATACAGACCGTGAAGTGATTTGGTCACGTTTCGGGATCAGCTTGTAAGTTGCCGGTTCCATCTAGGCCGGCATAGTGGATGTGATTGCTACTCACAGTTATTGAATTGTAGTAGCAGTGACATTCATTCATCGACCACACTTAATAAATTAAATAAATTATCATATTTATTTGTTATTATTTTCCACTATTTTGTAAACTACAAAACACAAAAGCAGATGACCAAAGCCGCCTTCAAATCGACCACTGCAACTGAATGCACAATTTAAAGACATACGTTTCATGACGATTGTAGAATATCTAAAAGTTACTTGAGATTCTTTTCATATCCAGACTTTGTATTCGAGCAAATCATTGTCGCCGCGACACTAGAGTTACGATAGGGCATACGTCCAGATTGCATTAGCAGATTACATGACATACATGACCCGAATCTAAAAGTCCAGCTGGAAAACTTGCATCTTAGAATAGAACTCACGTAACCTAGTTTTGTAAATAAATACTTGTTGGAATCTTTTTTTTTATTTTTTATTGTGACTCGACATATGACAGCACCCCGCTTGATGTTAAGCTGGAGTGCGGTCCATTAATAGAGGTGACTGCTACTACAGTTAAGACTATTACGGACTGGTGTGTTACTAAATGCTTCAGGCGTGTCGTCAAAATGATTGGATTAATTAGGAGCAACTACTACTACAGTTAAGTTACAACAAGACGCAGAAGCTTTCACTATGCCGGTCTCATTGAAACTGGCAACTTTCAAGCTACTATCCCGAAACGCGACTGAGTTGCTTCACGTATATACACTTAAAAGTGGTGGTTGGTACCGGATTGGCAGACTAGGCAAATAACCACCAACTATCCACCTACTTCTCAAATTATGCCTGCAGGGTAATCTTTGCACTAAAACATTTCATATATATTAACATTGATGAAGCTACTTGACATATAGGAATAGTAGCCGCTATGTTTCCGGGTCAATTAATTTCATGAGACGGTGACATTGTTTATCCTCTAAGATCCGGATTAAGCTCAAGATGCTCAGATCTTGAGTTTTATATGAAGACATTATTTGGGAATTGCTTTTAAGGAGCTTCAAGATGTACTTGGCTAAAATATTTTTTTTTTGTGAATTTATAATAGACAATAAGCTTACTTATTGCTTATACTCGTACTTACAATAAGTAATACGAAGAAACGGAAGAATTACTTACCGTCAATAAATCAAACTTTAAATTAAAAAATATTTAAACACACACAAAGCTATAATAACTTTTAAGTTATTATAGCTTTGTGCTATAAATTATTAAAGCTATAATAATAAGCTATATAAGGTTTTTTTTTCATCTGGATAATGATGTATGTTTAACTAAGGTAATTATTTTTTTAATGTAATTATTTTTAGGGATCATAATTTTTGTTTTTAGTAAAATAAATAATTAACCTGGATTTGACTTCACTTTAATTTAAATTCAGAGAAATGTTTTAAAATGTTTTAATAATCTTCTATTAATTAATGAACTGCCTATTTACACTCGCTTGCGGATTCTAGGCTGTAGGATAGAGCAAAGACGTGTTTGGGAATGTTGCTTTTTTTTAATGGAACGACGGAGAAAGGAAAGCCGGGACTAAAACTGGTATGCTGCATGATAGTGAAATAATATATATATTTTTTGCATTTTTATACTAAAATGCTTGTATTATAGAAAGAGATCAACCAAACGTACATTATATCAAAGATATATTGGTACCGGCAAGTGGTTTTAAACCCGTGCTCTCGGTTTGCGTAACTATTGCACTGCCACTACACTACCGTCGCTTTGCACCAGGCCTTATTTACACCGTTTATGTATTTTAATAAACTATGTATACAGCCTTTATGTCCACGAATAGAGGCTCTCATTCACTATTCCGGCCTGGCTGGATCGGCAACTTACAAGTTGATTCCGAAACGAGACTTATTTTATTGAGACGCGACATTTTATTTCTTTATGCCTAATGGTAAGCTAGTTACGACTGATAGAACCGTTTTATTTAACAGTTGCCTCAATCGCAGTCACTATGCCGGCCAAAGTTAAATCCAAGAATGGGGGAACATGACTGGCATCTTGTCGTTCGGAATGGCGTTCTATGGGGGGGGGGGGGGGGGCTATGTTCAGCAGTGGACGCCTTCTGGCTGATGATGATGATGATGTTAACCAAGTTTATTGAAAATTATAACAAAATTTCCAGTATTATTGTCGAACGAATAAATTAATTTTGTCCTGAGTTGCAATTTATTTCGGTATCATACTCGTAGGAGTTGATTAACATAACTTGGCGACCGTATCCGACACCGGATAGTGTCCTTTGTCTCTGGCAAATATACCTCGGAATATATTAACTCATTAAGACAACCATAAGCGATGAATATTTTATGTGCATATTGTCCATTCTAAATGCAATGAATGCATATTTTGATTAAATCATATAATTGATAGAGTTTAGGCGACTGTGGTGTAGTAAGTAGTGTAGTCAGAGTCCCGGTTCAAAACAATTACGTACTTTTGTCGTCCTGCTTTTATGATACAAGCACAATTAGTAGCTTTTTATAAACAATAAAATTTAAAAATATATATATGATGAGTTTAATAGTAATAAAAGGACGGATTATTCCTCGGACAAACACAGGGATGGATTAAATTATACCTAATGTTACGCACAGTTAAAATGGAGCAGACTGAATGCCGATCCGGGGTAGTACCACCACTTACACGATACGAACTGATTTCGTCACGTTTTGGGATCAGCTTGTAAGTTGCCGGTTCCAACTAGGCCGGCATAGTGGGCCGGCGAAGCGGGAATAAGCACTTTTGGCCGAATTGGACAACCATAAAATGAAACCGTAAATAAACCGTTTTTTACTTACTTACCTCTCCTTACTTACCTTGAAGCAAATCGAGTTTAGATGTCGCGTCTCAATAAAAGAAAGCCTACAAATATCTACTTTTAGTTATCAATCAATCAAATTATTACGCCTTTTTCCCACAGGGATAAGCAGAGACAATGGAGCGCCACTGGCCATGATCCTGACACAACTTCATACAAGCTCTACGGTTATAGGCACTGGGCAACCCAACTTTCTTGAGGATGTCTGTGATTTAGTCGAAAAACACACACCTGGGTCTGCCTCGTTTAACGTATACATCCACATTAGATTTATAAATTCCTTTCGTCAATCTACTTTCACCCATCCTTTCCACTTTTAGTATTAAGGTCTAAAAGTTGCATATAATACATGGATTTCCATTTAGAACGATATTAAATATTTCATAATAAAATGTGTTAGCTACAAAACATATTAAAGTAGAAGCTTTGTGTTCCGTTCAATTTAATAATAGAAAATGAGATTTTGTATTTTTTGGATTATAATCTGGTTTTCCTGAATAATAAATACGCTAAGAAAATGCGTGGTCTAAAATTTAATACGAAATTGTTCATTATAATATTGAATTAATATTCTTTTGAAAATAATCTTTAGTTTTATTATTATTTTTTATTAACGTTTATAAGTTAAGCCACTTAAGTGTTTGTATCAGAAACAGGACAATCAAAGTACATAATTTTGAACCCCTGCTCTCGGTTTGCATGAGTCTTATGTGTCAGAGTTAAAGTGTCATATTTTACGATTGCAGACTTCAACAGGAAATTGCATAAGTGAACGGTGATATGTCAAATACGTACCTACCTATGACCTATCTAATTTATTTCATGGTGAACATGTATTAGTGTAAAGGTTTGGAGCAACAGAGAGACGGACTATTATTGATTCAATGTTTGAATTTGCGCCGTTTGGGGTCGAGACGATGGGCCCTTGGGGACCATCAGCTAAGCGCCTGGCTAAGGAGTTGTCTAAGCGGCTGACGGAGAAGTCTGGAGACAGGAAGGCTGGCAATTATTTCTGCCAATGTATTAGCCTTGCTATACAAAGGATAAATGTTGCCAGTCTCTTTGGGACTATCTCCAATGTGTCGTCATGAGATGATATTTTTTATTTATAGTTTTATTATTGTTAATATACTTTTACATACAATATATTAAAATAAATAATATTAAGGAGATATAGGCAGATACTAAAATATACTTTTTGTATATAATGATAAAAATATATAGTATGGTTTCAACAGAATATTATATTTTGATTCAATGTACTACACTTGACTGTCCTTAGTAAAGCCGTATCAAAACAGTTAAATTGTACCCAACCAATAAAAACAACAGTATCAAAAATAAACTAATGTAGCTACGACAATTGTATAATTATCAAAACCTGAGAGGCTAATCTGCTTAGGTTATAACGTAAAACTCTATTCTTCAAACAATTTATCAAGGGTCGGTTCTATTGCAGAATTCTCGCGTTGATTACAATTCCTGCAACCCAATTTGGTTAATAAAGATTTGAAACTGCGCCTTAATTGTGTAGTTATTATTTTGGGAATAATTGGTAAGTGTTCTTGGTAACGTAGGCGTCGGTAGGACAATTACTGCGCAGAGTGATCTGCTTAAGCTCATATGGGATAATCCGTAAATATCTGCCACACTTGTCTGCTTGCTGTGAGATTCCATTTGGGAAATATAGCAATTTAAGTGTCAATCTTTGATGGAGTGAGAATACGTAATAACAGTTTATATTCGAATCTAGACATTTTTCTCTATTTCAGACATGCCGACTTAAACAAGTCTCGCTATATTTAAAGCCGACTCTAGCCGGCATTTTGACGGCGACTGAGGCAACTGTAAAATGCGGCTTTGTCAGCAGTCGGTGCTATTGGACCTACCGCCACTTGCTTACCATCTAGAGCAGATGTCGCGTTCAAAAAAGAAAATACAGTTTATAAGTTTTCGTATTTAGTTCGTATTGAAGACGCTCCAAATTTATTTCTCTTCTTCTTTATTTATTTATATTGCTTTATATACCTAAACTGCTTTTATCATAGAAAAAGGACAACCAAAGTACATATATCAAGTTAGTTACATTGGTACCGGCAAGTGTTTTGAACCCGTGCGCTTGGTTTGCGTAACCATTGCACTACCACTTCACCACGGTCGCCTATTGCTCCAAATTAATTAAATCTTTTCGAAGTCTCTTAGTATTTCGTCTCTCGAAGTCTTTAAAGTTTTTTTCACTTGCGGCTACCTCCCTTTGGATCAGCCTACTACTTTTTACATTTGATTAAAATTGGCAGAGAATGCCTTAAGGCATTAAGTTCAGCTTTTGTTATATAATAAAGATTTAAAATTAAATTAAATTATAGTTAACCTTCTCGGAATTGCGAGGTTAAGCTGTTTTATTATGTAAAGACACTTACAAATTATACTTACACAATGTAGCTCTAGCGAATTCATGAACAATTTAAGAATGTAAGATTTCATTTTTATATAAGATTTTATAACACGAGTGTCGCATTAGTAAACACGTCAGTTCGTTACGCGTCAGACCAGGGTTCGATTTCCGGTAATAAAGATTAGTTTAATAGCTTTTATCGTAATATGGTAGGCAGGCAGTTGGTGGTCATTTGTCCAGTCTGCCAAATCAGGGCGCCATTTTCAAAAAAACCATGAAGTGACTCAGTCGCGTTTCGAGACCAGCTGTTCTAAAGTCCCAAGTGGACCAACATAGTAGATGCGACTGCTACTGTAATGTAACTGTAGTAGTCGCCTCCATTTAAGGACCGCACTCCAGCTGATCGACAAGAAAAAATAAAAACTGTCTCTAAATGAACAAGATTTAAATGACCTAGATAAAACTTTAAAGTTATTCAAGTTATGATTCTAAGGGTAGGTATTTATTTGCATAGACAAACAAAAGTGTTCAACTTTATAAGAAAGAACGATCGTTCGAGGAAAAGATTTTCTTAGAAATTTTCGCAAATACGAGTATCTTTTATTTCTCTTTTATATAAAAACACAATGTGGGAATAAGGGGAAAATCTTATTATAAACGATGTCATGAAGACAATATGTTGCATTTTAAACGGAGCCTATCCCATTTCCCCATTTTCCTTTTTCTAAATTAAACCTCAATCTTATTCCTATGAGGGCTGCCATTAATGTTCACAATAAATAAGAAATGACAATAATTTCATATTAAGTGAGGTAATATTAAAAATAATGTTATTATCGATAACAGCCTTATTATAACAAATCCCTAGGCTACTACGCTTACATAGAGTTGAAAACTAATATATATATATATATTCGTAAAAAGAAACTTTACTGGATAAATATTTTTCAAGAACTAGGATAATGATCGGATAAATATTAATAAGGTCATATATTTTCACAATTGTGAATGTGAAGGAAGCGAGGGAGTTGTGTCAGGATCGTGGCAAGTGGAGCTGCCTATTCCTGTGGGAAAAAGGCGTGACAATTCGATTGATTGATTGATTTTCACAATATATGAGAGAATAAAGAATAAGTATAACAATATAAATTTATATTGTTATATTTGGGGAAAAATAGGTTTCGTATTTTAATTGAGTTTGCAATCAAGAGTAGTAGGCAGTGGTGCACAGTCTTCCAAATCGAGGTAGTACCACTTCTTACAAAAATGTACAAACCGTGAAGTGAAGTGACTTAGTCGCGTTTCAGTAAGCTTGTAAGTTGCCGCTTCCAACTAGGCCGGCATAGTGGATGCAAATGCTATTGCCTTTATTCATGCACCGCATTACATATTAACATCAGGCGGGGAGCTGTGATAATATTATATCGAACCCCAATAAAATATAACACGCTGTACAGTTATTTCAATAAGGCTTTATAGAAAAATAATCAATCAAATTGTCACTCCTTTTTCCCACAGGAATAGGCAGAGGCAAAGGAGCGCCACTTGGCACGATCCTGACACAACTTCCTCGCTTCCTTCACATTCACAATTCTCTTCATACAAGCTCTATGGTTATGGGCACTAGGCAACCTAGTTTTCTTGAGGATGTCTCCGATTTGGACGGCGAACACCCTCCTGGGCCTGCCTTGTTTAACGTATCCATTCACATGAGATTTATAAATTTCTTTCGACAAAGAAAAATAACCTTAACATTTAAACACAAATAGGAATTGAATTTCCGACTTTTGTGATATACCAATTTCTTTTTCGAACAATCGATAAGTGAAACGCTTTACTAGCTCATATTGTGTTTTTTCCCATTCTATAACCTTGAAACCTTCAGATAATAAAGCTACTCTGGCTGGCATAGTGACGTAATTAATTGTGACGAATAAAGAGTGGTAGGCAGTGGTGCCCAGTCTGCCGATCCGGGGTAGTACCACCACTTACAAGAATACAGACCGTAAAGTGACTTATTTACTTTTCGGGATCAGCTTGTAAGTTGCCGGTTCCAACTAGACCACTGCTTACAGTTATTTAACTGTAAGTAGCAGTTACCTCCATTCTTAGACTGCACTCAAGCCTAACATCAGGCCGGGTGCTGTCATATGTCGAGTCAAAATAAAAAATAAATATAAAAAAAGTTGTGACAGCTGTAAACAGAGTCTGTCTGTCGTCGGCGCTCTTGAACTTTTCCTTGCTTACCATTAGGCAAGTCGAATTCACATGTCGTGTCACAACATCAAAATAAAGTTGTAGTAGCTTGATAGGTCATTAAATCAATCTCTCTCCAGGCCCGTATCACCAGGGTGATTGATTGGAGACATTTATTTCCCAAAATCTCGTGATTGATGCTATACCAAAAATTAATTCTGTTACGAGGTAATTCTAAATATAGACATTACACTCTAATTGTGTATTTTGGTTCGTGTTTATAAATTACAAAGGTTAAGAAACTTTTGAATGTTTATTAACCGTTCAATAATTTGTTCGCATTACGATATTTTAATGCATATATTTAAACATTAACTCTTAAATATTTTATATTACTGATAATCATGTGTGCTTAATCTCACTTGTCCGCCATAGCCATAGTCATAGCTCCCAGTCTAAATCATTTCTCTAGGTTGATGCGATCAAGATTTCTCTAGGTTGGTAGACCCAAGATAATGCGACCAAATCGGAGACATCCTCAAGAAAGCTGGGTTGCCTAGTGCCCATAACCGTAGACCTTCTATAAAGAGGATTGTGGATGTGAGGAAAGCGAAGGAGTTGTATCAGGACAGAGAAAAGTAGCGCTCCAATGACTCTGCCTATCCCTGTGGGAAAAAGGCATGACAATTTGATCTGAGAGTCAAGTAGGTATTGTATGAAGATATAACAGATTTTTGCAATATACTTTCTTGTTCAATTCAATTAGTCATTCTAATAAATAAAATAATGAAGATCCAAATGGAATAATTAGAAGAAACTCCATAAAGCAGTATTTTTTTCGTAACGTCTACGCAAAACCTTAGTATTTTCTATTATATATAAAGCTTGTGTCTGGTTTCTTGAATGATCGCTCTATCGTCTCTTATCCCTACGGGAATAAGACGTGACAATTATAATTGATTGATTAATATAAGATCTAGGATAAAAATAAAACTACTAATTTACATTTTAAATATTATATTGAAGATGTACAATTAACTTATTAAAAGAATAAAAGGATATTTACAAGGAGTTATATGGGAAATATGATTGATGTTAGCGTAGAGAATTGAAAATTAATTTTTATTAGTTATGAAAATTAAATATTGCAATAATAAGAAATTGTTTAAACAAAAACGACAGATAGATAACTATAAACTAAAACAACACTTTTAAAGTTATTATTTGTGTTTCAAACATAAAATTATTGCTAATATTCTCTTCGATCATCTCATGAACGTGCACAACATTTAACAGTGAAATAGAATAAATTACATAATTATTTCCTAATAAATTGATCTAATAAAATCTTATTATTAAAATCTATTTATATACAATTATAATAAAACGTAAATTTATATCAATTTACATAATAATTGGACTATTTTTTAATAATAAATATAATTATTTAATTTGATATGCTTGATATTCTTGTTTTAGTACAAGTTATTGAAGTTCATTTTGTTTTATTATTAAACGTCTATTTAAGTAACTGATTGTAATTTTTACCAAATACATTTTGTAATATTTCTCTAATTTTGTTATTTTTAAATCTATATATATGATAGAATTCTATGCAAGTTAATATTAAGTGTTTGTTTTCCTTGTCATGATTAAATCCACATTCGTACGCACAAAGAAGCCGCGAAGGTCTCAATTGTTTTTTAGCGTATTTTCTTAGATTTTGCGTGAACATTGATTAATTAATTAAACAAATTTTATGCGGCTTACTATGGCGTTTAATTTTGGTCATTGCTTTTACATTTTTTTATTATTAAAACGGAGTAGTTTTGGAAACAATGACAGCATCGACCAATAGGACGACCAACACCTTAGACTCTCCGTGACAACGGTGGCTGCAAAGCTCTTGAAACGACGGAAAAAAAAATTAATAACCAAAAATAAACGCGATAGTAAGCCGCATAAAATAAGTTTAACTTATTATCCTTTAGAATTAAATAAACTCAATAACTTGTACTAAAATCATATTAGGCGATGACTCATCGCAATATTAAAGAATTCGTATAAATTCTTGTGTAAATATGTTAATAAACTTAATAATACAAAATCACATAAATTGTTTTTAGTATAATAATATAAAACATTCGTTGATTTTGATTTTATTACTGAATTGTATCACATTTATGCTATAAAACCATTGCTTCTCTTTAGTTATTACCAGATTTATGTAAATTACTATAGAGCATTTATTTAATATTATTTCTTTTTTTTATCATAAAAACTGTTTCAATAAAATATTACTTCTGAGCAAGACCTTTTAGCGATTTTCAAACATTTTTATAGAACTCTGCACACTTTAACTTTAAAAAGTAGAGAAGCATTTAACAGTTGTTTATTTTATTGTGATTAATTAGTAATATTAGTTTTGTATGAGACAAAGAATAAATTATTCTTTTTTATTTTGTTAAAAGAACGTCAATAGGATATTTTGACACTTCTTAGCACTTTCTTTTGATTGATCCATCTATAAAAACAACGACATATTCCAGCACTTCATTTTACATGACGTAACACTTCACAAGACTACATTCCAAGGGCAAACCTACTACTCGTATGTGAATTCCAAGATAACTAACCATTATAGATAACGTTGACAATTCCGTGGACTAATAGCTAAGGCAATCAAAAAATATATATCTCTCTCTAATGTTCTATAATTTTAAATACCTATATCTGTTAGGAGTATTTGGAATCATTGAATGTAGGATGAGCTGGATAATGTAATATTTGTTTCATTATCACACAGTTACGCCATTGAGTTAAGTTACCTTTGTAAGAGAGCCTTTGTGATATTAATCAAAAAGTTACCTCATCTTAACTCGGCTAAAGTATGAATACCTATGTATCATACTTTGCTTTGATTCCTTAAACCACTTCAGCAGAACGGGAGCTTGGCTTTAGCGTGGTCATAATAATAACCATTTTAAATGACCACAACGAATAAAATTGTTTAAATATCTTTAAAAACCTGTGTCTATTTTATTTGCATCAATTAGCCCATCCATACTTAGAATAAAAAAGGAATATTCTCTTTGAAATGCTTTAGACTGGCTCTTTGGTTTGCATAAAACGTGGACAGTTAGGTTCTGTTTTTCAAAGCTTTCACAGTCTATGGACAATCTTACTACTATATTTTATTTAGACTTAACAATAACTCTTCAGTCTTGATCGTTACCTTAATAATATTTTTAAAACCCGCGTCATACAATTACACGCCATGTCTCACTTTCTAACATTTGCATTGTAGTTAAATATTTGTGAAGATTGAAAAGAAAACTAATGGAATTTAATAAGATATTAGTAAAACAATAACAATAGAATCAAGAATTTTACATAACCTATAACGAGAGATCAAGTAGACTAGAGCTGCATTAAAATTTAAAAGTTTCAACAATTTATAAAGACGTTTAGTTAAAATGAAACACAGATACACAACACACCACATACACTTTAAACACCGAAAAGGGGATAAGCGAAAATATGTTACACTTTGGGCTATATCGCACATGAGCGAAGTTAACGCGAACGCGGCGCTGCGCGATGCAATTATTACCTCATACATAAATCACTACAAATTCAGATCGCGCGAAAATATCAAACTTACCGATCACGTTCGCATCGTCTCACCCCGCACTGATCTATAGGAGTAGTTCGCGTGCGTTTTTAGTCACGTTTTCTCGTTTACTATAACCGCATAGCGTCCGGCTGTTTTCAAGTAGACTTCGCTCACGTAGGATGCCGCGTTAAAATACCTAATAACTATTAACACCTAATTTAAATCAAAGATCACATTTTTTTATTTAAATTTAAAAAGTTAAAGCAGTTAACAGCTTTGTTTTAGAGTAAGCAGTTTGTACTGAATATTAATTGGTTCTTATTTTAAATTTAAGTAATATCATCTATTGCTTTTAAAATATGTACACTCACTGTACACTGTTCAGTACACTGTTGATGTACTGACTACTGATGTTAGTAAATATGGCAACTTATAATTGATATATATTTATTAAACGAAAAACAAATATTCCCATTGTAAAATAGGAAATAATAATTTGTTAGAGATAATTTAACACAAAATCATAGACAATAACAATAATATTGGCAATAGTTTAACAACAAATATTTGTAATAAAATAATAAATATTTCTCACATAAAATTTAATTAAAGTTAATTAAACTAATTATAGCTTATGCTTACTTACATCTAAATGTATACATAAAGGATTTCCATCAAAAAACTTACAACTAATGATATGTTTTTGTTACATTTTGATATGTTTTAATCACAACGATTTTCCATTTTCACTCTCATGAATAAGGTGTCGGATTTTCTGATTAATCTTCGGGCCATCCCAAATCTTCGCCGACAAGTTCATAAAACCTTTGGTTATGTTGAACAAAGAACTTACGCAGCTTGGTGACAACAGCTGGGTCTACGCGTGGATGTTTGCGCCCCTTGGTTTCTCGTAAACATTTATCGGTCGTGTCGTTACGTAGACAATAAAAACCTTTCGTCTCGTTGAAATAGAAGTTTCTCCTTCCTGCATAATGTAATGTAAATATATAGTTTTCTCTACTCACAATAAAGTAAATAAAAAAAGATATATAGCTGTTATATGCGACTAATATAAATGTTAGAAGTTTTCTTGTAAAGAAGGAAACGTGTTATTTGATAGATACTTTTAATATTGTGACTCGACACCTGATCTCGACCTGCCTGATGGTAAGCATTATAAAGGGCCAAAGTGTCGGACGACTAAAAAATAACCGTTGCAGTACACGGCTATTTTAGTTTATTTTATATATAATTTTTTAAACTGGCAATAATAGCTTTCTATATTTCTAGTCTAGTCACTCCTCTTCCACAGCTTTAATTGACGCAGGAACCCACTCAGTTAACCAACGCCACCCCAGCCGGTGAAATTTTAGATTCTCTATAAATGTCTATAACCGATCGATAGGTAAAATTTATTACTTTAAGTATTAAAAATAAAAAAATTTCTTACTCTTTTATTTTTCGAGTTGTTTAACCAAATATATATTTTTAGGTTATGTTATTTTTGTAAGGCTCATACCATTAAAATATAGAATATTTTTACATTACTTCTAACGAATAATTTATGACTTACGGCCGCTAAAAAGTCAACATGATTACATTTAAGTTTCTAGGTTATTAACATTGTTTAATTTGTTATTAATAGTTTAATAGCATAACGCCTGAAATTGATCTTATTTTGAATCTATTTGAATTGATTTATTGAATTGTCACGCCTTTTTCCTACAGGGATAGGCAGAGACGATGGACCGCCACTTGCCACGATTCAAATCCTAACACAACTCCCTCGCACCCACAATCCCTTCCTAATATAAGCTCTTGCTAAGCAACTCATCGTGTCCAAGCCTTTGTGACAGGGTCTGGCACAAGGCCCTTCTTTCCAAGCTCGAAACATACGGTTTACTTGACCGTGTTCCTTTTGTAATTAAAGGCATGCTGGACCTTGGATCTAGCATTCATTGCCATGCAGACGACAGCACGGTGCACGGACGCTAAACTGCCCGCCCCGCAGCCGGAAAACAGTAGATAGCTGATATGAGAGAATCTGTTGTAGCGGAGCTGAACCGGGTTCTTGGATGTATTTCCCACTGGAGCGACGAGAACCTAGTTAAGTTCAACGCAAACAAGACTCAGGTGTGTGCGTCTTCTATCGCCTATATCACGGAGAATGTTCCGAGGAGTTCTTTAACCTTGTACTTACCTCTTCTTTTCACACCCGTAATAACCGCACAGGTCGGGGGAAGCATCCGCATTGTGCTGACCGAATCGGCAGTCGAACTAAATGGTTCGATGCGTGGTTTCTTTGTAGGACAATCGGCAAGTAGAATGCTTTACCAGCCCATGTGTTCTCTCCATCCTGTAACCTTGGATCGTTCAAACGATTCGTGAAGTAGCACCTTTGGCCAGTATAGTGATGGTGACTGGGGCAGCCGTGAGTACTCAGTTTTTGCATTCGTCGGGACTCTTGGAACTCTTCTTGCTTGCCATCAGGGGGGTCGAGGTCAGGTCCAAAGCTCTCGAAACATCGGAATCAAAAAATTGTAAAATCAAAAACCAATATGAACGTGTTAGCCGCATAAAATTCGTTTAACTCATTAACCAATTTTCGGGCGAAATCTAAATCTAATCTAAGAAAATAATCCTAATCAAAATAACGGTATAAAATTAATGTTTTGTCATCACATATTTTCATATTATGTAGACGTCTGGAAGTATGTGAAAATTTGTTACATACATACAAGTCAAGCTATTAAAAGTCAGTTAATTAAAAAGAAAGACCGAGTCTTCAGAGAGCAAAGGGGACCTTCAATAGAACACGCAAAGAAGCGAGTAATTATTTTTATTATATTGTATTGTGCCTCGCCATATGACATATGGCGGGGGCCTGATGTTAAGCTGTAGTGCGGTCTATGAATGGATGTAACTGCTCCTACAGGTAAATAACATAGCAGTCACATCTACTATGCCGGCCTAGTTGAAACCGAAAACTTACAACCTGATTTCGAAACGCGACTTATTCACTTCACGGTCTGTATACTTGTAAGTGGTGATAGTACCCCGGATCGGCAGGCTGGGCACCACGGCATACTACTTTTTGATAATCAGACCCTTGGACTCTTCAATACTTTTAATAATTAATTAAATTAAATATAAAATAAAAACTGTGAAACAAGTATTATAGGTCTGTGGGTTAAATGTTTAGTTTACGTATCAGGCGTGGTACATTGGGTCTGCAGACCAGTTTGTTATGCGTAAAGCCCTGGGTTCGATTTCCGGTCGGAGCAAATACTTGTTTCGTAGCTTTTATTCGTAAGATTTAATCGAATTAAATATTTAAGAGCTGGAGATTTGCTCCGGGTCTGATTATTAAAAAGTAGTTGGCAATGGTGCCCAGTCTGCCGAACCGGGATAGACTTATACCACCACTTACAACCGTGAACTGACTCAGTTGCGTTTCGGGGTCAGATTGTAAGTTTCCGGTTTAAATTAGGCCGACATAGTGGATGTGACTGTTATTTAACTGTAGTAGCAGTCACCTCCATTCATGGACAGAACTCCAGATAAACATCAAGTGCTGTCATATGTCAAGTCACAATAAAAAAAGCCCCGTTCATAATTTTAACAGGGGATAAAATCGGTCAGGTTGTAAATCCTCTTGGTAAGCGCAGGTTCGTTTATAAATTGACGATTTTTTAATAATAGTTAGACCTCATTTTTATGTATTAAAATAATGTTTTCATTATTAATGTTAAAACCTAATGACAATTAATGAATTAAATCCGTCCCTGTATCATCAGAATTCTGATACAGGGACGAATTTATGAACAAGTCTAACAAGTTTTTAAAAATAATATAATACACAGTAATATAGTATTTTTATTGATTATAGATCAATCAATTAATCAATCAATCAAATTGTCACGCCTCTTTCTTACAGGGATAGGCAGAGACAATGGAACGCCACTTGCCACGATCCTCGCTTCCCTCACATTAACAATACAAGCTCTACGGTTATGAGCACTAGGCAACCCAGCTTTTTTGAGAATATCTCCGATTTAGTTGGAAATTATTAAATTTGGTAATTTATTCATTAAAATATTTAGATTTTAAAAAGCGACATCTATGAAATTTCGATTAAACTACATAATAAATCATGATAGATAATTTAAGTAAATTGGCATTTTATTTTAATGGTTTTATAATAGATGGCGCTATGCCGGCATTCCACTTGTCGATTGTTCTACAAAGAAACTACGCACCGAACCGTTTAGTTCGACTGCCGATTCGGTCGACTAAATGCGGGTGCTTCCTCCGACCTGTGCGAGTATTACTGGTGTAAAAAGACGGGGTAGAACAAGGTTAAAGAGCTCCTCGGAACATTCCTCGTGGTATAGGCGATAGAGGACGCATAGAGCCGCCATGTCTCTGCGTAGTTGCAGGGGCTCCAGAGTTCGCGTGACCTCTGCTTCACCTATGATTCGGACAGCTCGGCGCTGCAATGAATCCAGGGCACTAAGAAGAAACTTGGCAGAGCCGTCCCAGAGGTGCGAACAGTACTCCGCGCAAGAGCGAATCTGAGCCTTGTAAAGTAGCAGGCGAAGCTCCGGCGCGAAGAACCGCCGCACCTTGTTCAGGATGCCAAGTTTGCGGGAGGTGGTCTTAATGGCCCGCTCAATGTGGTCCCTGTGATTCAGGTCGCAGCATAGGGACATTCCAGGAATGTCTAGTATGTCCGAAGCACTGAGGGAGATGTTACAAAGAGAGGGAAGGGGAGTAAACGGGGATTTTTTCGTCGAGAACGCGCAAACCTGAGTCTTGTCTGCGTTGAACTGAACTAGGTTCTTCTCGCCCCAGTGGGTAATATGATCAAGAACCCGGTTCAGTAGACCGCTACAATAGACTCTCTCATATCGGCGATCTCCTGTTTGCCGGCTGCGGGGCGGGCAGTGTAGCGTCCATGCACTGTGCTGTCGTCTGCATAGCAATGAATGCCGGTTCCAAGGTCCAGCATGTCATTGATATGCAGAAGGAACAAAGTTGGCGACAGCACGGAGCCCTGAGTGACGCCGGCATTCACCGACATCCTGCGCGATGCGCTTCCATCCACAACGACGCGTATGGAGCGGTCCCGCAGAAAGTCAGCTATCCAACCCCGCAGACGGTCAGGTAAACCGTATGCCTCGAGCTTGGATAAAAGGCCCTTGTGCCAGACCCTGTCGAATGCTTTGGAGATGTCCAAGCCAACGGCAAGGGCTTCTTCATTACCATCCAACGCTTCACCCCAGACGTGCGTGGTGTACGCCAGAAGATCACCAGTTGACCGTTTCGGCCTGAAGCCATATTGACGGTCATTGATCAGCTGGTGACCCTCCAGGTAGGCCATGAGGCGAACATTAATTATTCGCTCCATGACCTTGCACAGTACTGAGGTTACAGCTATTGGACGGTAGTTTGCCGGGTCTGAACGGTCGCCTTTTTTTGGGACCGGTTGCACCTTGGCCCCCTTCCAAGCCCGAGGCACTCAGCCCGATGCGTACGAGAGCCGGTACAGCCTCGTCAAGACGGGAGTCAATTCCGCTGCACAAGCGCTGGGACACCATCGGGACCACTGGCCTTCCTGATATCGAGCGATCGTAGTTCCATGCGGACATCGCGTTGTCTGATACGAATCTCAGGCATCGTATGTCCGCACGGACGCAGGGTGGGTGGCCCTGCCCCACGATCGTCAATACGCGAATTTGTGGCAAAGACTTCGGCCAGTAAATCGGCCTTCGCCTTCGCCGTATGCGCCAGTGAGCCATCAGGCTGTCTCAGTGGTGGCAGTACAGAACGACAGAAGTTAGATTTCACAGTCTTGGCGAGACTCCAAAAGCTGCGACTACCCGTTGGGTGCGCTAATAGACTCTCGCCAATCCTGGAAACGCGCTGCGCCTCCGCTTTTTTAAAGACCTTTCTGCAAGACTTGGTGGCACGATTTTAGGCTGCTTTCAACTCATCCACGTGAGGGTCATGATTCTTTCGACTCCTGACCCATGCACTGTGAGCTGCGTTTTTCGCTGAAACAGCAGCCGCGCAGTCACTGTTGTACCAGGGCCTGCTCCGGTCGTTACGAGATGCACAGTTGGATGGAACGTAATATTCCATCCCCAGCGCTATCTCATCAGCAACGGCCGAGGCACACGTGGATGGATCCTCAGAGTTGAAGCAGCGCTGCCACCAAGGGAGCGAAGCGAAATAATTTCGCATTCCCTCCCAATCCGCTGACCGGTAGTGCCACAAACGTCGCACCTCTTTCCTGGCAGGAGGAGGCACGACGCGCGGCATTATCATCTCGACCAGGCAGTGGTCAGAAGTCCCTAGAGGGGCCTTGACCGAAATTGTATACCCGGACGAGTTGAACGAGTGGTCAGTAGAAGGTCCAGCAGAGAAGGGGCATGACCGACAATGTCTGGCACCCGGGTGGGCTGGGTCACCAGCTATGTCAGGTCATGCAGAAGGGCAAAAGCATGAGCGGCCCTTCCCGCGTGGTCGGTCCTTTGGGACCCCAACCACACCTCATTGTGTGCGTTGAAGTCCCCCAAGACCACGACCTCCGCGGTCGGGAACCGCTCCAGCGCTTCGTCTGTCGCCCGGCTCAGAGAATCGAAAAGCCGGGTTGTCTCCGAATCCCCGTGGTGGGAACGGTATAGGCACCCGTAGATCCTGGCTTGGGAACCAAGGTCCACGTGTACCCAGAGGATGGACAGGGAAGGATCCTCCAAGCAAAGGAGACGGAGACAACAAATATCGGACCGGATGTACACACATACCCCGGCTTTCGCAAGGAATCTTTCCTCAAGCGAGTAGCCGGGGTATTGAAGGTACGAAGTGTCAGCCGGTGCCTTTATCTGCGTCTCCGTCAAGAAGAGCAAAGTGGGCTGTGCCGTCTCAAGATAGTGATGGACGGCACTGAGATTGGCGTGGATTCCACGTATATTCGTGAAATCCACGCCAAGCTCATCAATCTGAGCCTTGTATATACTACTTGTGTAATAGCAGGCGAATAGCAAGAATGCTGGATTTAAGTCGGCGACAGCACGAAGCCCTAAGGAACCCCGGCATTTACCGACACCCTGCACGATGCGCTTCCATCCACAACCACGCGTATGGAGCGGTCACACAGGTAGTCGGCTATCTAGCCACGCAGACGGTCAAGTAAACCGTATGTTTCGAGCTTGGAAAGAAGGGCCTTGTGCCAGACCCTGTCACAAAGGCTTGGACACGATGAGTCAAAGTAGATTGGGGTTGCTTAGGAAGAGCTTATATTAGGAAGGGATTGTGGGTGCGAGGGAGTTGTGTTAGGATTTGAATCGTGGCAAGTGGCGGTCCATCGTCTCTGCCTATCCCTGTAGGAAAAGGCGTGACAATTCAATAAATCAATTCAAAATAAGATCAATTTCAGGCGTTATGCTATTAAACTATTAATAACAAATTAAACAATGTTAATAACCTAGAAACTTAAATTTAATCATGTTGACTTTTTAGCGGCCGTAAGTCATAAATTATTCGTTAGAAGTAATGTAAAAATATTCTATATTTTAATGGTATGAGCCTTACAAAAATAACATAACCTAAAAATATATATTTGGTTTAACAACTCGAAAAATAAAAGAGTAAGAAATTTTTTTATTTTTAATACTTAAAGTAATAAATTTTACCTATCGATCGGTTATAGACATTTATAGAGAATCTAAAATTTCACCGGCTGGGGTGGCGTTGGTACTCAGTTAAGCGCTATGATTGTAGTACATTTGAGTCTTTGATGGATAATTTTGCTTACACATTATGGTGTATTGATTTTATAGTTATTATACCTATTTTTTATAAAATTATTGTTAAGCAATATGTTATTAAAAATGTTGTCGCTAATCACTCTGTTTTTAGGCGACTTCAAATAAATAAAAAATACATGAGTTGTCCTATAATCTGAAACAACATTTGAATAAGAACAATTTACATACCAATTTTGTGTTCCAGACCGAGAAACTTTTCAATACGACGCAGTTGCGGTACAGGGTCTTCTATTAGAAGGTCCCCGTTCACGACCAAGATCTGCTCTCTTGGGAAAACTTCCAGCCATCGATGGAGGTATTCGTGGTAGAGGGATATCGCGATCGGCCTATACGAAAAAGTAAACATTTTTATTTTCCTGTGGAATTGGATAAAGGTATAAAAGAAAAGAAAGGAAGCTTGTAGAAGAAATCATTATTCGAAATCAATACGACTTTAATCTAATTTGCAAATGTTTTAAAGGTTTTATGTAATAAACCTTTACCGTTATATAAAAAATATTTGAGCATTTTTGCCTTTATTGTTAATAACTATAATAATAAGAATTAGTAATGAAAATTGATTTTTTTTACGCGTTCCCTACCGATTCTGATACCGATTAATAATTTAACGTAGTGTTATAAAAAAAATTGCAGTGGTAGTATTAGTAGGCCAAAAAACATTGACTCCGTACTCTCCTATAAATACAATCCGTGTTACCACAATAAAATTAAACGAGCTTTGGACAGGCGTCAAACATCTTTTTGGTCAATTTAGTACCACAAAATTTGATTGTATACAAATATTTAAACACTGTTTTAAATATTTTTTCGTAGTACGACCGAATATGTTTTAATGATAATTAAACAATCTAACCTGTAAGACACATTGATACTGCCATCAGCTGATATGGCTAGATGTTCAAACGGCTTTGCAGCATCAGGCATTGTGTGGCCAGTTTGTTGAATATGTGCAGGAGCTGAAGGCGTTGCTCTACTCCGCAACTGAGTGTAATCTGATATAGCTCTTGTCACTGGTTCACGAACTATCAATAGTAATCTTACGGAAGAATTCATTGCTCGAACCCTTTCTGGTACCTGGTGGAGATAATTTGTTGTCAATATAATGTCGGATACCACTATCACTTTCAACAGCGGAGGCCTTGGACAGAAAGGAGAAGTAAGAAGAGATCTCATGCCAGATGACATATCTGACCTTTTTGCATAGCGCCTTTTTCAGTGATCCTGGTTTAACTTTTTTGCTTTCATTTTAATCACGATCTCGCTCGGTGGTTTAGGGAGGATAAGAGTTACTTTAGAAGAATTTAATAAGAATATAATAGAACTTCCTCCTGGGTCGTAGTAATAAAAATGAAAAAGTTTTCACACACTTCTGATTTATAAATCTCTTTTGTCATGATTCCGTTATTCATCCATTTGCCTGACAATAACTTATGTTATCTACTTAGTAGTAAAATATATTTTTTTTGCTTTTGTAACAGATTTTTTCATTGTGACACGATATCTGACCTCGACCCGCCTGATGATAAGCGAGAGGAGGTCTAAGAGTGACGACGACTGAAAAAACCAGATTGTTCACGGCGGCCTCAGTCGCCGTCACTTTGCCGGTCAAAAAATCCGGTCTAAAGCAGCTAAATATAAAGGAGAACAATTTAAAATACAATTATATTTCAGATACGTAAATATTTAGGAAGAATTTTAAAACGAATTTCATACCTCGGGAGTAACAAAATAACTTGGGCTCTTTTCAATAGTAATCTGCCCTTTGTATGATAAAGGCATCTTACTCCGGTACCATTGTAAACCTAACGCGTAGTTCTCGTCTCGATCGAAGAAGTGTACTTCACCAGCTGCTTTCTGTACCATAGGATGGAGATAGAGCATTTCAAGGAGAGCTCGCGTACCACATTTTCTTACACCAATTATCAAAGCCTGTTTAACAAATATCACAAGGATTAAAGATATTAGTTAGGTTTTTATTGTGGCTCCTTAAGGTTAGAGCTCGTAGAACCGACAACCGATGGGGAAGCAAAATTGGAGACCACGAACCGGAAGACGCAGCGTAGGTAGATCTCCCAAAAGGCGGACTGACGACATAGTGAAAGTCACGAACTGGCATCATGTCGTTCGAAATGGAGTTTTAAGGGAAAGGCATAGGCTTCTCCCTTGGAACATAGGTTCAGCAGTGGACGTCTTCTGGCTGATAATGATGATGCTAATCTAGATCTCTTTTCTTTTCATTAAATAATACTAAATGTAGGAAACATGGTTAAAATGTATGAGCGTTTTTGTTATAGTAAGAACGTTATTAGCTACTTTGCAAAGCATACAATTAAAACCATTTAAACGGAGCAAAAAGAAAGTGCTACTATGCAAATAAACTATATTCATAAACGTAATGGGAATAATTATGTCACATTACGCCACATTAGTACAGTCGCGGTTTAAACATAGTTTCAGTATATATTTGAAATATGTAAATTACCACATGTTTTAATAATTGTGACGCGACATCTGGCCTCGACTTGCTTGATGGTAAAAAGGTTGACAGGTTGTCTTTTTACTCCGCCCAGGTCGGGGGAAGTATCCAAGAACCCTCGTATTTTGTTAAACAAACGACTATAAATTTGTCAGCCCATGTTTCACCACAACTATAATATAACTGTGGCGGACGCTGCCACATGCTAAAACTAAATGGCGTTGCAAAAAGAGATTGTCTACCAATGGCGTTGAGAATTTAATATCTCGCAAGCGGTATTTCGACAAAGTATTAGTATATATACCAGGGACGTAACGGAGGTAGTTTTATCGGAACCGAAGGCGGAGTCGGAGGCAGGATAAGAATTCTATAACCTATGAACGTGTCGTGTGCTTGACGATAGTGAAAAAATAATTGACGATAGAGTGCACGTAGGGGGGATTCCCCGCGCGATTAAAACCTTCGATTTAAAAGTGTCGGAGCCAAAGTCGCAACCGAAGGTGTAATAATAATCGGAAGTTCCGACTTAACGGAACCGGAGTCGAAGCTTCGTAACATCCCTGATATATACCCGGATTGAAGTGAGACCGCGGCCTTAGCCTAAGGAAGATCATCCTGCGTGCGGCGGGAAGATCTTCCTTTCCTTTTTCACTTGGATCCTTTCAGCGTCGTGGGAACTTTTATACCTTCATAATGCTTACCACTAGGCAGGTCGAGGTTAGATTCGAGTCACAATAATAGTTAAAAATACTTTTTTAAAGTGTAATACTGACCTGTGGTAATCTTTTAACAGGTTTAGGTGGTCGTATCAATCTGGGCCTTTTGCGCAATGCCATTGGATGGTTGATTGTCCTGCTGCCTATTGTTTGTTCTTGATTTTGTAAAATTTTGCGCCCTTCATTTGCTGATGCTAAACTTGCCGCCTGTAAGAAAACATGTTTTAATATACGACGATAGGCGCGGCACACTGGTAAAATCCCGGGTTCGATTGTCGGTCGGAGTAAAAAAGTCGGATATTTGCTCCGGGTCTGGTTATCGAAGAGTTGGCAGTGGTGCCCAGTCTGCCGAACCGGGGTAGTACGACTACTTTGAAGTGACTTAGTTGTTGTTCCGAAAAACTCAACCGCTAGTTTTAACCAGGCCGGCCGGCGTAGTGGCTGTGACCGCTATTTGCAATTATTAATTTGTAGTAGAAGTCGTCTTATTTCATAACTAATAAATAGTTTATTTTTATAGTTTAATATCCATGATAAAATTTAATAAAAAATCAGTAAGTATAGTTATGAAAATAATCTGGAGTACTGGGAAATATTTCAAGCAAATTACTCAGCATAAAATCAAATAAAACGTAATGGAATTTCCTCAAGTTTTGCTGGGATTTCTTGCTTTATTCAATTACAGATTTCTTTCCTTTTATTTCAATAAATATGGGCTTCCTTGTATATTTTATCAAAAAACAATGGATTGTACAATACTACGGTTGTAAACAAAAACAATTTAATTACGTTTTTATGTTGTGACTTTACATTTGACCTCGACCTGCTTGATGGTAAGTATGCAAGGATAAGTTGTAGAGTATTAACGAAAAAAAAAAACAACGACCTAAACAACGAATAGTTGTAAATGGACTGTAGATGTTGTAGTGCCGTTTAAGAATTTACACTTAGTTATGGTAAATTTGTTTAAAATTTTACAACAAATGTTGATTTTAAATATAGGTTTTTCTAATCAGTTTTCATACTTATCTAATAAAGGAAAGCGACTGTAGTCTAGAGGTAATAATAAGTCTCCCCAACCAAAAGCTTGCGATTCAAATTATCTCATGCTGGATTCAATATATCTTGGATAAAGGTACGTTTATATCCAAGATACTTTTTTAGTTTGACTACCGGTTCGGTCGGATGCATCCCTCGACGCGGGTATCACAGATGGGAAAAAGGAGGTAGGAACAAGGTAAAAATAATAATAACTGAAATTAATCATTCTTAAGACAGATGTAAGCAAGTATTAGCATGAACACGGCTTCCTTTAGCAGATTTGCTATCTCGTTTTATGTAGAAGAGTAATTAATGTGTCCATAGCTACGGCCGACACGCCCGACTTTAAGGCATTCACCCCTGTTTCCTTCCTTTGATAACGAAACATTGTACATACTATTGTTAATAAGACATTCTAAGAATTATCTGATTTTATTGAAATACTAGTTAACGTTAATTGATTGATTGATTTCAATAAGTAGTGAAATCAATCAATAAAATTGTCACTTCTTTGTACCACAGTGATAGGCAGAGATAATGGAGCGCCACTTGCCATGATCCTGACGCAACTTCTTGCTTCCTTCACATCTACAATTTTTTTCATACAAGCTCTATGGTTATGGACACTAGGTAACCTAGTGCGTTTTTTCTATATCTAGTCTGTATGAAAGTGTTATTACCTGTATACTATAGAGTGCACTGTCATATAGTACATGGAAGGTGAGGAAGAGCGACAGTAGAGTGACTGAGAGTAGGGCCGCGGCTAGTTTGGGCCGCGACACCCCTACAACCAGCACACAGTCCGCCAGCTCGCCCTCTGCCGGCCGGAAAGACGACCGCGGCAACCATCTAAATGAAAACAATTCCATTTAATATAACAGTAGGATTTATTATTATCTAATTATGAAAATCACTACTACCAGTAATATTTACTGTACAATTAAAATAATTTAAAAATAAAAATAAAGTAAGTATACGGAAATGAATTTATTATGAAATAAATCAAAATTAAAATTTTAAAGGAACCCCCGATTTGAGCTCTTAAACTTTAGTCATAATAATATCTCTTAAGTATCTATGATGTACCATGCATCCTCATGGTACATCATCAAGTACTCCAGGTCTTTAATTTGATAACAGAGGCTTATAGTGAGTAACATTTTTAGTTAAAGCACTATAGTTATATCTTTTGTTGATTTGCTGATCTTTGAGAATCCATGATGGTGCATTAACAAATACTCTAGGTCTTTAATTTGATAGCAGCCCAGCTAAGCCTTATAGTGAAAAACAACTTTAGTCATAGCACCATAGTTATATCTCTTAAATATCCCTTGCACCCTGATGGTCCATTATCAAGTACTCTGGGTCTTCAATTTGATAAAGGCCCAGCTTAAAAATTACGGAATTCATTGACTGCTTACAATTTAATGACTTCACTAAAACAATATTTTTGTAATGTAATAAATTGTAATATTATAAATAATTAAAATATAGTTTATTTCAAATAAGTAATTTACATTTTAAAGTTAGTGGTTCTATGAGCACTGCACTAATCAACAAATGACTGTATTAAAGTTATCAATTTCTCCCACTAATACAGTTCATTTTCTTTAAACAGATATATTAGAGCAAATATTTGTTTCATAGCTTTTATTTGTAATATTTAATACTATTAAATATTGCAAATATTTGTTAATAAAAAAAAAGAGATGGATATTTGCTTCGGGTCTGGTTATCAAAGAGTGGTATGCAGTGGTACCCAGTCTGCCGATCCGGGTTAGTACCACCACTTACAAGTAGACTTGGGTAGTTCCGGAACGAGTCACTAAAATGATATACTTCCGATCCTGGTACTACACCACTCACTCGTTCACTGCAAATTCAAATGTGTCACTAGTTCATTTCGTTCCGAGTCATGCATCGCATATCCACTCACTCACCACTCCTATGATGGAACGAGATATAAACACATCGTACATTCGTACGGAATCGTACCTCGTTCGTTACTCGTACCTAGTATTTTCGCGTAATACCGTGAAAGTATATTTTATATATCCATTGCTCTCCGTGTGCACAAGAAAATATTTACACCGCGTGCATTACCAGTAATGGTAGGAAAGTATGTTGAAGAGAGCAGCAACTCGTCGGCTTTTTATAACGTATTTTTCTAACGAATATTTGCAGTTTTAAATTATGCGGATTGGTAATTGTGATTATAATTATTGTTTATTATAGTTTCTGTGTACATTTGTGAAGTGTATGATCTAAAATAATTCTATAGAAAGGATATCTTGATTATTCAGAACAACTGGAGCTTTTCTTTACCGAATGAACTAACCGAATGCGCTTCCTTGAACTAAATGAGCTAGTGAACTAAATGAGCTAGTGAACTAGATGAGTGAACTAGTTCCGATGGAAAAAATATACATATCACTCCGTATCATTTGATGGAAGCGTTTTGCGCATGTATACTTACAAGTATACAGACCGTGAAGTGATTTGGTCACGTTTCGGGATCAGCTTATAAGTTGCCGGTTCCATCTAGGCCGGCATAGTGGATGTGATTGCTGCTCACAGTTATTAAATTGTAGTAACAGTGACATCCATTCATGGACCACACTTTGGCTTTACATCAGGCGGGGTGCTGTCATATGTCGAGTCACAATAATAATAAAAACAACGGTTTTATTGTTAGTGTGTGTGTGTGTGTGTGTGTTAGGAGATTTTCTATGTCATATATATGGTAACATTACATTATAAGATGTCAAAATGGCCATCATAGCGTGCCGGCTTCAGTTACAATTACTAACATTTACGTCAGCTTAACAAAAACCAGCTTCACCTACAGAGCGTTTCGTACCCAATTCTCATACAGAAGGATTACCGGCGCAGGTAAGGAAGTACTAACCAATACTCGCACATAAAGTATTTCTTTTGCTCTGGAAATAAGCTGTGAATGAGAATGAGTTTTCTCTTGAGCTCCCAGCTCAAGAGAAAACAATAACTGACTAGCATATCTATGTAGATATTGTAATAGTTGTATATATCCACGCAATTGTAATTTTATTTTTTTAAATTTTATTGTGACTTGACACATGACAGCACCCCGCTTGATGTTTAGCTGGAGTGTGGTCCATGAATGGATGTCACTGCTACTACAATTCAATAACGGTAAGTAGCAATCACATCCACTATGCTGGCCTAGTTGGAACCGGCATCTTACAAGTTGATCCCGAAACGCGACCAAATCACTTCACGGTCTGTATACTTGTAAGTGGTGGTACTACCCCGGATTGGCAGACTGGGTACCACTGCCTAGATCTCTTTGATAACCAGACCCGAAACAAATATTCACCTCTTTTTTTATTAACAAATACCGATCTGCTCTTTTGTTATTAACACATTTTTGTAATATTTAATTGAATTATTAAAGCTATGAAACAAACATTTGTTTCGACCAGGAATCACACAGAAGGTATGTTGTATTTAGATTGTTTTCAACTGCTCCGTCCTATAGGAAGTTATGGCAGTTCACACAGCAATACACGATATGCATCGGCGTGTGTTTATTTGATCTGGAATACTGTCGTGTCGTGTCATGTGTCGTGTCGTGTGTGTGAAACTCGCTCTTACAACTATCATATCACTAGTTGTAGAGGGATTAGTATTTTACGGAAAAAAATAAATGACGGACCCAGATTATTCCTTGATCAAATCGAAAGCATTCCTCAAAAGCCTCTAACCATAAAGACATGAAAAGAATGGTGGATGTGAAGGAAGCCCGAGAGTTGTGTTAGAATCGTGAGAAGTAGCGCTACGTTGTTTTTGCCTATCCCTATGTAATTGAGATGTGGAAAATAATGATTATAATTAAGATGTGATAAAAGACGTTACAAATCAATCAATCAATAAATCAAGTCATTTTTCCAATATAGCGCCACTTGCCACGGTCCTGACACAACTCCATCGCTTCCTTCACATCCACAATTCTCTTCATACAAGCTCTATAGTTATGGACACTAGGCAACTCAGCTTTTTTAAGGATGTTACAGATCATTTATGAGAAAAGTATATAAACCTACAAAGAGTGGGCTTTGAACTCACACATATTCAATCAATCAATCAAATTGTTACGCCTTTTTCCTACAGGCGTAACAATTTGAGATATTCAACAGTGAACTTGTACAGAGCTGATTTACTCGGGTTTAATTCAGCACTAAATCTTCTATAAAGAGTACTCCTTGAATAAGTGACATTTTAAGAATGGCCGTAATATACTACGAAATAAAAATAAGCTTTAACGATTGTGAAAAGTTCGTAAAATCGAGCGTAAAAAACGAAGATTACAAACGAGATCTTTTAAGTTGGTGTAGTAAACTTTAAGATAAGACTTTAAGTTAAAATTCTAAATGGCGGAAAAGTTCAATTATGAATTTCTGTTTATTGTTGTTCTGTTCCAAGAGAACTTATTTGCATACAAAGGTTGCCTTGTAATTTATTCTCTTTATAAAGTTTATATAAAATAAATGGAAAGACAGTTCGTGGCCATTTGCCTAGTCTGCTCATCTGGATAGCCTGGTAGTATTATCACTTACAAGTGTACAGATCATCAAGTACGTTTCGGGATTAGCTTATAAGTCTAAGTCACCGATTCCGACTAGGCGGGCGTAGTGAATGGCACTGCTGCAGCGGAGACGAGACGAGCGGAGAGGAGATGTTTTTTGAACAACCAATAGAATTGTGTTATTGACACGTCTCCTCTCCGCTCAGCTTCAGTGGAGATCGCTGTGCGGAGATGTGTAGTATTTGTATGGTGCGGTAGAAGCGGAGATGTGAGCTGTGCGCGGACGACGCGCAGCGGAGACGAGAGATGTGAGCGGCGTGCAGTGAGCGATGTCACCCTCCCCCTTCCCGCCCGCCAGCAACCCGCAGAGCCCCGTATTGAGCACTCAACGTCTCGCACACTCGCAAGGCTAGCCAGCACACATCTCTGCTACACAGTATGCATTTCCGCACAGCTTCGGTAGATCCACACGAGCTGAAAAACATCTCTCCGCTCTGGTGTAGTCCCGGCCATACCCCAGGCTTGGTGCCGTCTTACGTCGATTCACAATAAAAAATGGCATAGGAGCCAGTAGGACCATAAACATGCTTTAAAATAAATATCCAATATATCAGATATTTAACACCTTTGTTACTATACGGCCACATTAACAGCAGCAGTTTGTTTTATAAATAGTAACGTTTTTATTTAGCGATGTAGTTGTAGTTTAGTTTGTAGTTGTATGAACGTGTATATCATTGAAACCCAAAAAATTCATACACACGAAAATATTATTCTAGTAAAAAATATCGTTCTGACAAAATATGCAACTGTCCGTTTTACAGGTGCAGAGAAATATATACATGGATTTATCATGTATAAATCTATTTCGTCAATCTCCTTTCATCCTTTAATATTGGTAAATATCTATAATTTCATTGTTGCGTAAAATCATTAATACGAACCAGCGGATGTACCTACAACCCAACGATAAAACGCCATACGAACATTTATTTATTATTCATATTAATCAGCGTTACTAGAATATTGAAAGGAAAGAGCACTGCGTTGGCGAATAGAGTCTGACATTTTACTTACAGAATATCAAGGGGCAAGGATTGTGAACAGCTCCTGTAGGTGGCTTCAGGCCGCTTTGCCGCCAAATTCTGCGAATTCATCTGTACACGAGTCTCCATACGGATTCCATTGAAACGTACTCCTTTGTAGAATTTAATTTTGGAATTCAGAGAGGAAAATCACATTTTCTTTGCTTGCCTTTCTTCATCTTTTTAGTTTCTTCATACCTGTATTGGACAAAATAGATAGATTAATTAGGTACAAGAAAAAAATTACCGCCTCGATTTCCGTAGAGATAGGCAGAGATTTAATTTGTAATGTTTAACAATTGGACTTAACGGTTCGCACTTCAGAGTAACATCAGTGTGCTGTCATATATCGAGCCATAAATATAATTAAAAACTTCGTTTTAAACCATGGTTTAATTAAACCAACACGTTTTAATTTCATAACATCTATCTGTACCTATCTACAGATAGATGTTTCGGTATATTTAAGCGAGGAAAATAAAGCATAAACAATTCCGTCGTAGGATGAAACGACTTTCATTTAAAATCTTTTACGCTAATTAAAAATACAAGCGTACTAAATTAATTAGTTAATCGTTCGATACTTCCGTTTTGGTAACGGGAAAAATAAAACAGGAAACAGTTTCATACTTATATAATCGTGTTTTTAAACTTAGGGTAACACGCATATAAGATGTAAAATTGAATTTAGTTTACCAAGTCAACACTTCAACAATAGGCAGTCTGGGGAGTGATGGATAATGGAGGGTTGAGCCTCATGTATGACGGGAAGTTGCCAAAGCCACTCGGTCAAACGGGCCATTGTGTAACTCCTCAATGGAATTCGGGTCGATGGTCATGCTTCTATCTATAAAAAGGATTGTAATGTACCTCTAAAAGAGCTACTTGTTTGTAAAATATATTGAATTTTCAATGATACTCAAGTATGGTTAATTTTTTTATAGTAGCTTACACTTTATGCTTTTTAGTACAGAGTCTAATATGGCTTATGTCATTAATTCATTAAGTGTTGACTAGAGCTTAAAGCTGTTGAGTTTAGGATGGTAAATCAAGTGGCTCATTATCAAATGAAATATTTTCATAGTAATCAAGTTAGATGTGTGAAAAAGTATCAGTTACACGGTAATCACTTTTAGTGATTTATTTCAGGCCTTGTTTCATTGAGACACGAAAACTATGTATAAATAAATGTATAACCGCACACTGCCTGATAATATATGACCCGGTTTTTGCAGTCATCGGCACTCTTGGACCTGCTCTTGCTTCCATCAGGTGGGTCGAGGTCAAATGTCGAGTCACAATAAAAATAAAATTATTAGGCATGTTTACGTTATCTTTCTAATATGCAACCAACCAATTACAAATATGCGCAAAATTCAAATACATACAAATGTTGTAATTAATTACAATTACATACTAAATCAAAGTATCTAAATCACAATAAAATATTATTGGAATGCAATGAATTCTACAGCCGGTCTTTTTTCTTTTCTTCTTGTTTATGGCTTTAGTATTTAACTTGCCAGTGTCAAAGTAAAAATATATGGTTCAATGTTAAAACATTGTCAAGTAAAGATGAAGATGAACCACGCAAGTGATTCATCAAATGATGACGATGATAGTGAGGTTGATGATGATTGTTTTAGTAAAGCGGCGGAAAGCCTTTACTAAAACTTCAGAAGGAGTCTTGGAGGGAACATGAAGAAACACGTTTCACAACTTTAAATTACTTGTTTATACTTGATCAACTTAAAAATTATTACTGGATAACAATTCCATCATTATTACACATTAATATTTATGAAAAACACAAGCTTTTCAAATAATTCAAAATTGCGCGTCCTGTCAATTGCAGTTGCCCGCCAAAACTCCCTACAGCCGGTCAAATGACATTGATTTAAATGATTTAAAGTACATACTCTGAAAGTAAATTTTAAAAAAAACTTTGGTTGTGTATAATACATCATTAGAATGATGTATGTATGGTATGTAGGGTAAGGGAAGAGATCTACAGCAGAATCTATTTTTATTAAATTAAAATTCATGACTAACCACAAGGCACTGTACTGTATCTCGGCTACTGCTCTTGGATCGTGACGTCACACGACGCGATGACTTCATAGTCACGTGTGCTACGTTGGCCAATACCATCAGCAAAACAACTCCTTGAATACGTCAAGTATTGTTACTTCTACAAGGTTCTATGCAGTGCCTACTAGATTATATTTGAACAAAAGCAACGGCATTACGTACGACTTTCGTAGTTGTTTCATCTTATTAGATTAATTTTCTAAAAACATAAACGAGTATTTCTGTGAAATCAGTCTAGCAGTTTAGAGGAGGTACACACATGCAATTAACACACAAAGAAACATAGACACTCGTATCTCATATAGTTCTTTTTTTGCCTTAATATTCTGTGGGTTTGTCTTTATTTACTCATTCGGTCTAACATATTTTCGTGGCAAAGTGGGGCGACTCTTCGCCTAATTTAATTAAGAAAACTGTACGTGACATTTTGCACAGCTTTTAGGTGCCTAATGAATAGCTTCGTGGCTTACAAATCTTAACGGAGAAATGATTAAATACAGTCAGCAACTTCATGAACTACAAACCGGAACAAATAAGTAACTACATAGGAATTCGGTACCGAACTAATGCATCGTTAAATCACAAATTATGCCATTAAATTATGTTATTCAGGATCGTAGCAAATGGCGATCCATTGTCTCTAACAATATCTGTGGGAAAAAGGCGTGACAATTTGATTTAGTGATTTCGATTTGATTTAAGGATTTCCTAATGAATGAGCTCTGTTGGCAATTAGTAGGAATGGACATCTGCAAGCACTCACAACTGTTTATAAAATCAAAATCAAATTCAATTAATTTATCGGAAAAAGCGGCGATTTCTGCTGAGAACCTCAAGCTACGCAAATACGCCAACCTCGGTACTGGTTGCGAATTTGTGCCGTTTGGGGTCGAAACGATGGGCCCTGGGGACCTTCAGCTAAGCGCCTGGCCAAGGAGTCGTCCAAGCGGCTTACGGAGAAGTCTGAAGACAGGAAGGCTGGCAATTATTTCTGCCAACGGGAAATGTAAATACAAAGGAGAAATGTTGCCAGTCTCATTGGGACCTATCTCTGATGTGACGTCATTAGATGATATTTTTTATTTATAGTTTAAAATGGTTAATTTACTTTTATTTTTATCTGTTTCTCAATAAAGGATTCTGTTCATTTGTTTCGCAAAGGACCTTTCGGCGCTTGCTCATTCTCAGACTCTACCATAACTTTTTAATATTGGACAAGGATACATTGGTCGTTTTGTACCCGTGCTCTCGTTTTGCGTGACTACTGCATTACCACTACACCACGGTCGCCTTATACATTATTATGTATATGACACAGGGTATAAGAACAAAAGAAACACCAGTAAGTCAATTATAGTCTATAACAAAGTTAAATATATAAATTTAAAAATATACCTCAAATTGTTTTAAACAACAAATATAAAATAAAAATTGAGCTAGCGTTGAGCTAATCCATGTAGAATGTAGGCATGATCTTTTTTATTGTGACTCGACATATTGTGACAGCACCCAGTTTGATGTTAAGCTGAAGTGTGGTTCATGAATGGATGTCACTGATATTACAATTTAATATCTGTAAGTAGCAGTCACATCCACTATGACGGCCTAGTTGGAACCGGCAACTTACAAGCAAATCCCGAAACGTGACCAAATCACTTCACGGTCTGTATACTTGTAAGTGGTGGTACTACTTACAAGTGGAGGTCGGCAGACTGGGTACTCTACCACTCTACAATGTATCTTTCATATAAATAATTTGGCTGTGTCTGTGTAATATACCTATATACCTTGTATATAGGCGTGTATTAAAAATAACTTCCAATAACTGAGTAACAAAACCTTTACCATCTTTTCTAAGAAATCTTTATAGTTCATTTTACAGGAAATGACCCTAATTCAGTTGAGTAAAGTCTGTAATGGTTTAAATTATCATAGTAATGAAAATTATTTCGTTTTCTATAATAAGATAAGCAGTAATAAAAGTGAAATTACACGCACAGACTTTCTACACGAATAGACTTTTATTAAAACTAAAAATTTAAATTAAACAGGTAAATTTGATTTTGAACTAAGATTATTTTTGTTAACTAACAGTTATTGCGGATACCAATGTATCTTTGGTATATGTACTTTCTATACCACACAAGCACGTAGCTTATAATATAAATTTAAAAAACTTATACCGGAAACTGAACGACCAAAGTTCATATATGGATATCAAAGGTCCATTGGTAGAATTACAGTTAATTTCTTTCTGTTCTTGCTTATCTATCAATAAAAATCAAAATAGGATCAAAGCATGGACCACATTTAACAAACATTAATAACATTCACTGTGGTAAATCCTCGTTAAATCCGTATTTCGTATATAAAATTTAACATAAAAGTATTTTATTATTATGTACCTTTTACCTTAAGGTCTCTCTCAAATTGACTCGCCAAACTATCCTAAATCTTGAGACCCTTCGACGATCAATCTTATATAAAAGCAACAGGAAAAAATAAATATTGGCTACTAGCTGAGCCTTTTTGGAGAAAGGCCGAGAAAGATTTGCATTTCTACATAAATTTAAACTTGAAGGCTCTGAAATCACTATTCAAGGAATTTGAACTAGCCACTTAATCTTACCTTTGCGAGTGAAATAAAAAGATAGGTTTATTGATTGCAATTTAGGCGACCGTGGTGTAGTGGTAGTGCAATGGTTATGCAAACTGAGAGCACGGGTTCAAAACCACTTGCCACTTGATATATGGTTGTCCTGTTTCTGATACCGTGTGTTTGATGAGCTTCTAAGTGATCGTACATCACAGCGGCATAATTTACAATTCGCGGTTAAGGCGTAGAGAAGGTTATGTAAGTAAGAATCAAGAATAGATTTATCAAAATTAAGTAATAACATGCAGCCTCATATACAATACATGCTAATAATAATTGTGAGATTATTACTCCCCATTAAATGAAATTAAATAAACATAATCTAATAAAGGAATATTATTCCATTCACTAATATTACCGAGAAAATTTAGCAAAAGGCCGTGTTTAATTAATTTGAAGCGAATTGGTATCAAACACAAATCACATTTGTTATTGAACGTGTGTGAAGGAGCCCAAGGCTTCACTTCGAAATCATTTATTCAATCGCTGCTGTAGAAATTCCACTTCTCGGTACGATATTGTAATTGAATAAATTCTTAGCTAATAATAAAAGGCCTTCGTCGAATGCAATCGACGTTGGAAAGTAGAAATTGTTTTGCCCTTGGACATCCTACGTTTGAATAAATGAACAACTTGTTATTTAATAATCTAAATGATTCTCTTGAAAATATATTTTAGACTTTCTTTACCTCATAACTCCGATGAGAATATAATTTTTAATTGTGACTCGACATCTGATCTCTATATGCCTGCGACGACTGAAAAAACTTCAATTACCTCAGTCGTTTTCCTATGCCAACCACGTATTTTTCACGTTTTGTTAAGGATCCAGGGTTTATGTTGGACGGAATACAGAACACAATAAGAAGGAACTATGGAATGCAAATCGATAAAATTGGCTTATTGAACAATTCAAAATATTTACATTTATAGTTAGATATATCGTGCTTATAATGGTTAGATATAATAGTGTTGAAAGCTAGATCTAAAGTTAGAAATGGCAACCTCGACTAATTTTAAAGCTATCAATAAATCATCAAATCAAAGGCATTTTATATAGGCGCAATATACGTTCAAAAGCCATGTCTAGATTTGCTTGTCACCGAAGTTGTGAATATTTATTAGTTTTGTTACCGACCGAACAATATGCTAATGAACAAGGCTTTGAGGCAAATGATGTAAGAGACCGCCGTTGGTTTTACAGTTTATTCATAAATAAACCTTGAAAAGAGAAGCCTTGATACTTTATAAACTTGGCTTGTATTTTAAAAAATGTACTACAAAAATAGGCTATACATAATTACCTTTTTTAAACCTAGGTCAAGCAAAATAACGTGTCGAGGTCACAAAGACAAATTAAATGTAAAAATAAATTCCTTGCACTATTTTCTAATGAAAAAAATGTAGTGCATGAATACTGAATATTATTTGATTTAGTTTACGAGGCCGGAGTTGACGAAGGTCGAGTTGGGTCAAGGGCAATGTGGATGCAACAGTAACTAAATGTATTTGGTGTGCAGAGTTTTTATTAACCATAGCTGGCTGGAGCTTTACCGCTGCAATTTAATGCCCGCTTTGCGCATACTGAAAATATACTGCTTTTAAGTAATATTTCACATTTAATTTTGAACATTTTACCGTTTTTATTATTGTTTTTTTTTATTGAAGTCTAACATGTAACCACAGTCTAACTGATATTATCATGAACTTTTATTTTCTACCTATATATTTTTTCATCAGTTTGAGGCTTTTATCTAAAGAGTGGTAGGCAGAAAACTAATATTTTTTTGCCCAGTCTCACGATCTGGGGCAGTACCACCACTATCAATTGGTACAGACTGTGACGTAACGTCGCGTTTTGGGATTAAATTTCACTAACTTAAAGTTGCCGGTGTTAACTAGGCTTGTATAATGAATACGACTGCTACTACTGGAGTTATTTGACCTCTATTCATGGACGGTTTAAAATCAGGCGAGGTTGTTGTCTAGCCATTATATAAAAATGAAATTGAAACGTTTTAATTAACCTATAATACTTACGAGTAATATTTCTTTGAGTAAATAAATTAAATCTTATGAAGAGAAAACATTGCTTAGAAGTCTTCTTTATACTTAATTTATCCCATTATTAGTTACTAAACTAATTTTGTTTAGAAAGAGGTTAAATAACTTTTATGCTGTACAAAGTTTTGGACGGATAGGTAACTACTTCTTAATATTTCATAAAATAAGACAGGTTCGTAGACGAGCTACAGTTTTTGACGTAAAATCTCTAAGGATAATTTTCAAAGGAAATCTTCGACTTTGTTATTATAATTTTTTTATTGGGGCTCGACATATGACAGCACCCTGCCTGATGTTGAGCTAGAGTGCGGCCATGAAGGGACCATGCTACTACAGTTAAATAAATGCAAGTAGCAGTCGTATTCACTATGCCTTAAAGAGTGGTAGGCAGTAGTACCCAGTCTGCCGATCCAGGGTAGTACCACCACTCACTAATATACAGACCATGAAGTGGTTTGGTCGCGTTTCGGGATGTAAGTTGCCGGTTCCAACTAGGTCGGCATAGTGGATGTGTTTGCTAGTCACAGTTATTGAATTGTAGTAGCAGTGGCATCCATTCATGGACCACACTCCAGTTTAACATCAAGAGGGGTGCTGTCATATGTCGAGTCACAATAAAAAAATCCTCAAACGCGACTAAGTGACTTCACGGTTTGTAAGTACCCTGCATCGGTAAACCAGACCTGGAACAAATATCTGCCTCTTTTTTATTAACAAATATTTGTAATATTCAATCTAATTATTAAATATGTCAAATAAAAGCTATGTAATAAATCTTTGCTCCGACCGGGAACCGAACTCGGGACTAAATGTGTAAAGACTGGTATGCTAACCATTGCGTCTAATAAATCCAATTAATAATAAGCCGTAAATCGTATATTATAGTATTATAAAGTTGACTCTTTAACCTTGTTTCGTCTTTTTACTTCCGTGGTGATATCAAGAAAAGTATTCGCGATTTGTCAACTGCAGCAACAGACGATTTAAATCAGTGTTTCCCAACCTTTTTCCCACCTTAACATTTCTAAAATTGTTATACCCCCAGTCATAATTTAACCTTAAAAATTGTTTTGTTTCCTTAAGAAATATAAATGATATGATTAGCATATTTTTAAGAATTTGCCTTTTTTGTTAAATTTGTCACCGATATCTAGCATCGCATTTAAATAACCCAAAGCGAAAAGGTTAAAGTCGTGTCGAGTCCATTTTTTAATTGCCCCCCTTAACTATCAAATTGCCCCCCTGTGGGTCGTGGGCCACACGTTGGGAAACACTGATCTAAATAGTTCGGTGCGTCGTTTCTTTGTCGTTCGCCTCATCTGCCATCACTATGCGGCGCTAAAATTGTAATTTAAATCAGTCACGGTTCTTGGATCTTTCCTTGCCTGCCACCAAGCAAGTGAATATCATAGATTGATAATTAAAATTGTTTTATGTACAATTGATTTATGTTTAGAGTTTTTAGGTCAATAATAGAAACAATTAGTTAGACCTTGAAGAAATGTTTGCGTAAAACTTACGAGCGATCAAAAATGTTAATTAAAGAATCAAATTTGGTCTGCGTAGCGCACTTTTTACGATCAATCATAAAACAACCTTTTAAAGGACGACGTAAAGCGAGTAATGTCGTAAAATTTTACGTGAGTACGCGTTTTATATTGAAATTAAATTTGTTACCAAGTGTACTTATTACAAATTATTAAATATTATATGCGTTTATGACATAAACGAAGTACAAGTTTATAACGAAACGCGTGGCACGTTGGTTGGCACACCAGTCTGTCTGTTACGTCTCGCGTTCGATTCCCTGTCAAAGGAAATATTTGTTTCGTAGTTGTTATTTGTAATATTTATTAATTAGATTAAATATTACGAATATTTGTTAATAATAACAAAAAATCAGATGTTTGCTCCGGGTCTGTAAATCTAAGAGTTTACAGTGGTGGCCAGTCTGCCGATCCGGGGTAGTACCAGCACTTACAAGTGTACAGATCGCAAACTTGTAAGTTGCTGGCGTAGTGGATATGACTGTCACCTCCATTCATGGACCGCACTTCAGTTTAACATCAGCAAGGGTGCTATTATATGACGAGTCACAATAAAAAATAAGAGAGTGGTAGGCAGTGGTACCCAGTCTGCCGATCCGGGGTAGTACCACCACTTACAAGTATACATACCGTGAAGTGATTTGGTCACGTTTTGGGATTAGCTTGGAAGTTGCCGATTCCAACTAGGCCGACATAGTGGATGTGACATAGTTATTGAATTGCAGTAGCAGTGACATCCATTCATGGACCACACTCCGGCTTAAGATCAAGCGGGGTGCTGTCATATGTCTAGAAGATATAAAAAATAAGTCGTCATGATGCGAATAGATGCGAAGCGAAGATGATTAAAGTCCCATGTTGGAGATAAATGTTCCTTTAAGAGATTTGTTATATATTTGCTAATTTATCTTTACGACCATAAGGTTTAACGACGTGTTTTATGTATCTAATGTCATTAGTTATTAAGTACAGTGCATCATATGTCACACGATTATACCTACCTAATATTCATTATCGTCTCTCTGTGACCATATTTATTAGGTACAGCTTTCGTTACATAAGATTTTAGTTTCTTATGACTTGCGGTAATATTATTTAATTAATAAAATAATTGACTTCCAAAACTCTATAGGCGGGTGGATAAGTTTGTAATTTGAAATCTCAATAAAAAATGGCTTTTTTGATTCGCACATCCTGCGGTTTTAAATCCAGTGTCGATTCGTGAGTTTCTAGCAATACGTCGGGTCTTGGGCTTTATTGTATTAACAGTTGCATATACATTTTAAAATAGTTTGATGTACGAAGATTACAATATAATTGGAATATATCCTATATTTTGCATAGTTTAGGTATGACGGTTCAATACAGAACTGTTAATATAGCGTGTCTTAATGATTGACGGGCGATACCTTTTTTATTCAAATAGCTCAATTGCACAGCAATTAAAAGCAAAATTAGTTTTATCAATACAAGTAACGAAATTACCTTTTATATATTTTTTCATCATTGGACATTACAAAAGTTGTACATAAAAGCCCAAAAAGAATGAGGTCCTTTATTGATGTTGAATAAAATTAATATTCAAATTCAATTTAAAATTACCTATTTATTATAAGCAGTAAACGAAGCGTATCAATATTTAATCTAGTATTACAACGTTTTACCATGGTATGTTTTTGCAAACACTTTTGCATGATGGTAATAGTATACGTTTGTACGTACAATTTGCTGTAATTCTATTATTCAGGCCAAGTCCATAGAGCCTTTGTTACATATTACAAAAGCTATTTTTGATAAACTTTACCTCAGTTGTTAGATTTTTAAATTAACTATCCAACAAGGAACGTTATTCATTTTTATATTTTTAAAAACCTTTTTAAAAAAAAAACTAGGCATAACAGGGATAGGCATAGACAATGGAGCGCCACTTGCCACGATCCTGACACAACTCTCTCGCTTCCCTCACATCCATTATTCCCTTCATACCATCATTATAGTTAAAAGCTTTTAAATAATTTATCTTATATAATATACATAGTAGCTTAGTATAGAAATGTTAAAAATAGAGTTATTATAATCTATCCCGCTTCAATTTGAAGAGTTAATTATTTTAGTCTTAGAGATACAAATAAAAAATATAAATGAATAGAACAATAAATGTATTTATAAAGTACTTACATTATCATGTCTATACACTTTTCTTTAATTATTATTGTATAAAATTATTTTGAATAAAATATTTGTAAACGTTCACATAAAGAATAATAATAAAACTAAGACATACAAAAGACAACTTTTTTATCTAACTGTTTGACTTGCGTATTTTATACGTATTTATCAACATTGATAAAGTTTTTTGTTACGTATGTGTAATTGTGATTATATATTAACTTATTTAAGGAATTAATATCAACTTATATCAAGGCTCGACCCTCTTAAAATCTCTTAAAGCATTTTTTATTGTGGCTCGACATATGACACCAACCTGCCTGATGTTAAGCATGAATGGAGGTGAATGCTACTACAGTTGAATAATTTAGTAGTAGTAGTCGCATCCACTAAACTAACTAGTTAAAACCGAAAACTTCAGTTTTTTCAGTCGTCATCCCTCTTGGACCTCCTCTTGCTTATCTTTAGACGGGATCAGATGTGGTGTCACAATAACAAAAAACTTATAAGCTGATTCCGAAACGTGACTTAGTCACTTTAAGGTAATTTGTTACTACACTGGATAAATAGACTGGGCCCCAATGCCATTCATCCTTTACAGTTTAGTGACTTGCCCGCGTACCGCTTTAACAAGGTACTTTGCGATCTATTAAAGGTGGCGACTGTTGGCACACATCCGCGGCAAATGAGCAACAATCGTATCCACTATGCCGGCCTAGCTAATACAAGACATAATATAATATTAATATACCTTTTAATAATTTTGGTAAATCCACCACCACTTGCACCGTATACCTGAAAATAGTAAAAACATTATTACAACAAATTTTATGCGGCTTACAATCGCGTTTATTTACAATTTTATTTAATTATTCTGACGTTTCTAGAGCTTTGCAGCCATCGTGGTCACGGAGAGACTGAGGTGTTGGTCGTCCTATTGTTCGCGCAAAATCTAAGAAAATATTATTATTACAACATTTGGAGTGGAGACTACGAACCGGAAGACGCAGCGTAGTTAGATGGACTGACAATATAGTGAAAGTCACGAACAACCGGTGGATGCAAGTGGCATCTTGTCGTTCGAAATGGCGTTCTAAGGGGGAGACCTATGTTTAGCAGTGGACGCCTTCTGGCTGATGATGATGATGCAAGTAAACGCATTGAATATTTTTAAATTGAGGAAAAAAACAAGTAAGTACTTTTATTTGTTCGCAATGAGAATTGTTCGTTAATGAGTCAAAATGTAACTATAAATAATAATCTCTCACTTTGTCTACAATATTGGTTGATGGTATTAATCATGTATTATTTTATGAAGAAAAAGAAATAGGTATAATACTGTAAGAATTAAAATAAATACAATTATGTTAAATTAATAAATTTAAGAACCCAACACTTTCTTTTAATCTTTTCATTATTACCTGTATACAGACAGTGAAGTGATTTGGTCGCGTTTCGGGATCAGCCTGTAAGCCAACTAGGTCGGCATAGTGGATGTGATTGCTGCTAACAGTTATTGAATTGTAGTAGCAGTGACATCCATTCATGGACAACACTCCAGCTTAACATCAAGCGGGATGCTGCAATATGTCGAGTCACAATAAAAAAAAAATTCACAATGTTATTATGAATTATAATTATTAACAAGCCAATGAACCATAGTAATTTTTAACCAGCCTGAACAAACTTTAGCAACCCGCCTAAAGTTTAACAATGTAATTTAAAAACTAATACAATATACCGTCCAAATAAATGTGACATTTTTCCACAGTTATGACTTTTCCAAACCAAAATTATTACAATTTACATAAATAAATTACAAAGTGTATATTTTATGTTAACAATTTATAAATCTATGTAAACTAGTATTAGTTTATACAACTTGTTTATTAGCGGTTAAATGTTAAACACTATTATAATACGTAATTCAAACTATCGGTGTTTCAATTAGTTTCAGTAATAAATTTGTTGTTTAATTACAGACAAAACCAATTCAAGACGATAATATGTTTACATAATAAACAATATGTAAAAAATAATGTAGATAAAGTTATTTACATTTACAAAATAAGGAAATAATAGAACAATAAATAGCTTTATTTAATAGAGTTTGTGTTATTAATTTTACCATTGAAACAAATTATTAAGTTATCATTGACAGTCATTTACAGAAAACTAGTTAATTTTAACATTAAATAAATGTAATAAAATAGTTATTTTAAAAACCGTTGTCAACAGCTCAATTAATTGTTAATAATAGTTTTTATGAAAAAAGGTATCTGATTCGCCAAATTGTCGGATGTTATGGATATTCTATGGGAGTGTGCTGCTCTGAGCGCATTAAGTTAATTAATCATTTTAATGTTCATTTATTTGATTTAGACTTCTTTTTTATTTTAATTTATTTGATTCTCTTCATACAGACTCTAGGGTTATTGTTTATGGGCACTGCGCACCTCTGCTTTGAATTAATTAATCTCCTGTACTTGAACAAGAAACAGAAGAAATTAGTTGTTAGTATTTAGTGTAGTGTAAAAGCTTGTAATTTTTTGACCGGCATATTTAGGGCGAGTAGGACCGTAGGTTGAATTATTTTTTTGCAGTTGCCTGCGCTCTAAATAATAAATGTAATAAAACTTTTCTTTGTTGTAAAAATGTAATAAACCGTTTTTAAAAAAATTCAAACGAATATGATTTTTATTTGTTTGCCTTAAAAACACATTTTTGTTTCTTTTAGTTATACTGTAAAAATATGCTTTTATAAAATACATCACTTAGATTTATCTTAATGTTTTTAGTTTAAGTTTATGTATTGCGGGGAACTTTAGGTTTATTTTATGTTTCTCAAGACAGAATAAATTACATTTAATTTGACATAAAAATATACTTAAATATTCTATAAGGCGTGTATTAAATAGTTTTATTTTTTTATTTATTTTTTGTGACGAATTTAAATGCTATTAACCACGTAAAGATTACCCAGGTAGAGATAATGATCAATGACTAAAATTAATTAGTATAGATATGATTAAGTGTTATAAACAGTCGACTATATATCGATCGATGATTGATCGAGGCAACAACTTTTCCTCGATCCTTAATTCCCACATGATTAGGCAATGAAGCGCTACTTTCCACCACCCTGACACAACTCTTTCCTTTCTTTCAGGTTCACAAGCTATAGATTAACCCGGGGTATTATCAAAGGTAATTAGGTTATTTTTATTAATAAATACTCGTATAATTTCATTTCCTAAAAAGAGAAAAACATTTGTATTCGAATGTTGGTTTAACAAAACAAATTCGCGACATTTTCTAAAAGAGTTAAAGCCTGTTCCATGCAGCGTACACTGAATTTAATTTGCGGTTCCCTAGTCCACCGTACACTTCTCCCTCGTCCACCCCCCGTCCGAACGTATGTGCCACGTATTGCTAATTTACATTGTGCCAGTTTCATTTCGCTAGTTACGGAATAACAGATATTAAATTGTTAAATGCGTTCTCGTCATTAATGAATGTATCGTCAATTTGTTAATTTGTGCGCGCTATATACTCAAAATAGTGATAGTTGACATTCTCATCTGTTTTGAGTAGGGGATAATATATTTATTAGCCTATTGTAGTCAATGTTTGCCGGCGACTTAGGCAGACATTTTTTTTAGTGAGACGACATCTGATTTCGACCCTCCTGATGATAAGCAAGAGGAGGCCCAAGAGTGAAGACGACTGAAAAAACGAGTTAGTTCACGGCTACCTCAGTCGCTGTCACTATGCCGGCAAAGAAAAACTAAGTCTTTTTTTTTTCAGTCGTTGGCACTCTTTGGCTTATCATCAAGCAAGTCGAGGTCAGATCTCGAGTCACAATAAAATGGAAAACAAAGTAATGTATTATTTATCAACCCACGCCCTTTTCCCACAGGGATAGGCAGAGTCAATGGAGCGCCATTTTGCACGATCCTGACACAACTTCCTCGCCTAATTCTCTTAATACAAGCTCTATGGTTATGGGCACTAGGCAACTCAGCTCTCTTGAGGATGTCTTCGAATGTATTATTTATCTTCATCATATATGCACTTAACACATATAAACTTTTTAACAAAGACTGTGGCTCTTTAAAATACGATTCCTTTGCCGTTAATAAAAAAATGTGTCTTTAATTTATTAAAGGGATATACTTAATATGTTACAAAATAAAATGTCAATTATTAATTCATATTGCTATTTTTATATATAGTTTAAATATTAATGACAATAAACAGTTGGCAGTGCTTGCTGACCTAACTTACTACTTAAATATTCATCTAAAATTGACAAGTACAACTTATGTGACCAACCTGCTAGTACCAGTAATCCATGTATTTGAAGGTTCCGTTCCTAATATTAAATAATAAAATTTAATAAAAAATCATAATATTTTCTCAAAATAAAATATTTGAAAATATTTTGAATTTGTATTTAATTCCGCACTGAAAGTCGATAATTTTTTTTTTATCTAACTAATTTGTTTTAAATTAAACAAAGATAATAGATAATATAAGTACAATATTTCCAAAGATTGAGAATTATGGATGTGAGGGAAATTGTGTCAGGATCGTTGCAAGTGGCTATTCATTGTGTTTGCCTATCTCTTTTCCGAGAAAAGGCGGGACAAATTGATTGATTGATCTCCGAAGACCGTATTTTAATCATTAAGATAACTAAAAATGTACACTCATTTATGTTTATGAGTTCGTGACTTACGAGAATTAAAAATTGAAATTAAATTTTATATTGCTCCGTAGCCATAATAAAATTTATCTACAAAGTTTACAGCTTTTTACTTGATTTCAAGGTAACAATATTTAGTGACATTTATATAAAGTGTAACAAACTCCGCTTTCGCGACGTTTTTTATATACATATAATATTGTATTTATTTCACCCCATCTCTTTTTACCCTAGCTGAGGGTAGCAAATACGCACACAGCAACTACAATCGAAGCTACCTTAAGATAATTATTTTGTTGAAAAAAGAAAAGCATTTCCCAACAAAATGTTTATTTTTTTATAAATTAATTGCCCAGTAATCGTAAATAATAACTCTTACGTTTACAAAATTGACTTTTACGTTGTGTAGATTTAGTAAGAAAATATTTAACAGGGAAACACATTTTATAAAAATCATAATTAAAAAGTGGAAAAGAAAAATTTCAAAATCGAATAAGCATGCAACTTAGCAAGGCTTGTAGGCTCGTGTATGTTAACATAGAAAGGAAGCAATTGCGTAACAGCACATTCAGCTAAGGAACAACTTACTAACGTACGCTACAACGTTGGTTCTATAACAATCGTGAGAGATATGACTATTGAGAAAGGCCGTGAGCGAAAGACGACCCTTCATAATCTCTTATTGAAGGCTTCTGAACTGTTGTACCTACTTGTAAGTAAATCCAAGTACAACAGTTCAAGAACTTGCCTGAAAAACATAGTATCTGAAACATTACTTGAAAAACATAGTAAGTCAAAAAAGCAAAAGTAGTATATACTTGTAAAACACTTTTCTCTATCTATATACGTACCTTTTGCTTTCGGCACAATCTAAAGGATGACTGGCAAAGAAAACCTTAATCACGGCTCTAAGTGCACCTTTTGTATATTTTTTACAATAAAAGAATAAATAAATATTAAACGAATAAACGAAGACTTAATTGATACAATTAAAAATTATGTTGAATAATAAATAAGGTAGGCATAATTCATTTCTTATACAAAACATGAGTATAACTTAATAGACGTTATACAAAAATAAATGAAAGCCTTTTTGTTTCAAACGTTGTTTATAGCTAAATATTTTAAGAATAAGGCCGTTATATCAAGTCACGACACACTATCGTGACCAGCATTCTACGTTTCTGAGGGACAATTCTCATTATTTTCACGCCACAGGACACATATCTTTAGACTCCACGTATTATTAAGTATAAAAAATAAATCTTAAGAAAAACATAGCACACTGCTATCAAAAATCTGATTTGCGAAAAAATCCATAATCTCGTCTTCGGGCTACTACGTAGCGTCTAGTGGTATATAGGATATGTTTTAAGCGCAAAAAATAACACACAGAGGAAATTTGTTACTGTTTTGTAATTTCATGTCACGTGTCATCATGTATCGCTACTTGGAAACAGTTTTTTGTTTTGTGGAATCAGCCACACTGTCTGCGATAATATTTCTATTGTTTCTTTTTCGTTACATATTTTCTTTTAAAAAGTTTTCCTAGAAGATTGTTTTACTGTTTAGACGCGATAGAACCGCATATATTTTTAGATGAGACTATTAAAATTGATATTTTAATAGTCATAATATAATAACAGTAGAAAACACGGTTGTTTCAGTAAATCAACCATTTGCTCTGTAAATTGTTTCAGACAGATTTACAAAGTTACATCATCAGAACCATAAAGAGAGACCCTGTGGGCCACCAATTTTAAAAAGTCATATAAAATAGGCGGTACGTACTAAAAAGTTGTATGAAATTACATGGTAAAATTTAAATAATATTGCTCTAAACTCTAAGAGATGGTGGGTCTCTGGGCTACTAACTTACAACCATTTGACGCGGAGCTACCAAGCTAATGTGACCGTTATCGTTGTGTGTATTTTAGCAGACTACTAACACAAATTCGATTTTTACATTTTTTAGAATCGACGCCCTGTTAAGGAGAGCCAAAGAAAACAAAAAGAAACTGTGAACGAGAAGATAGTTCAATCAAAAGAGAGCGCCGCTTTCCAGGATCCATACATTTAACTCTCTTGCTTCCTTTACAGCCATATCCAAAATTCCTCTTAAACACGTTTAAGGGCTATCTATGGGCGCTGCAGACTTTTACTTTCTTAGGAACGCCCCCGATTTGATCGAAGCAATCCACGGGGATAGGCAGAGACAATGGAGCGCCACTTGCCACGATCCTGACACAACTCCCTCGCTTCCTACACAGCCACAATTCTCCTCATACAAGCTCTACTACGGTTATGGGCACTATACAACCCAGCTTTCTTGAGGATGTCTTCGATTTGATCCTAGGCCTGCCTTGTTTAACGCATGTATCCACATCAGATTTATAAATTGCTTTCGTCAATCTACTTTCACTCATCCTTTCTATGTGCCCAAACCATCGCAGGATCCCTTGTCAATACTTGTCACTACATCTTCTTTCAAACCACATGTATCACGCACTGTGCTATTCCTTATTCTACCCGCTATCGTTACTCCACACACACTCCTTAATGTTTATTGTTATATTCTAATTATATGTAATTAGAAATACGGCGTGAAGGAAACATGAATAAGTTAATTAAATACCATTTAAATAAGACGTTTCTAATAGTAAATAAATACCTATTATTATCGTAAAACAATTTCAACAAATCTCGTCTAATTGGTCGTAATTTGAATGAAATGTCAGAGCAATTTAACTTAGTAGGTCTCAACTTTCATTGATCATTTATGTATTTCTGGTAGCATGAAAACCTTGACATTAATGGTGTTTAAACCTATATTATTCCTCGCACGTGCCGAATAAATTATTTCAAGTTATTCTTACTATTTGACTGTAAAGTAAAATTAAAGGCAATAAATTCCTAAAATTTTTCTGAGTAATTCTCAAAAATAATCTGTGGGCACATTTTGGACCTTAAGACCCAAACGTTTTTTTACATTTCTTACTTACTAAGCTACTAAAAGTGTTTGAATCATAGAAGCAAGACGATTACCACTTTTAAGTTTTCAGACCATAAAACGACACAGACGCCTTTCAGTACCAGCTTGGAAGCTGTGAATTCCGAATAGCCGGCATTGTTGGAACTGTAAACTTTCAATCTGATCTCGAAACGCATCTCTTTACGGTGAAAACTTTTCGTTTCAACGCTACGTTTCAAATCTATTTAAAAATACAAATGAAACAAGAATTTGTTATGAATGTAAAGCCCTGACCTGTCTGCAGTGACCACATGCCCTTAAAGTGAGCTATTTTCAAACACTGCTGACTTGAAAAGTCAACCTAAATATTGAATAAGCTGTAAAGTTCACCTACAACCTTTAAAAATACCAGTTTCATTCTTTTGATTTTGTTACTATAAAATGTGTTTTATATGGTGATAATGATTTATAAATATATAAATTTAATAATCGCGAAGGAAGGAATCGCGTTTGCAATTTATCTACAAACAATTAATGTTGTACATAATTTAATAATACAGGTGCTTTAAGGCGACCGTCGTATAATGGTAGAGCAATGGTCATGCAAATCAAGAGCGTAGGTTCGAAACTACTTGCCGGTATAGAACCTGGCAGATGAAAACTAGAATAAAACAACGATTCTAGTTTAAATTTAATTTATTTTTCTACATAGTCTTCTAACAAGTCGATACATTTAGTCCAACGTTTATCTAAACCTAAAATACCCTTTAAAAAATCTTTATCTTGGCTATCCCAAAATGCATCTACAGCAACCATCCTATCATTAGCCTCGCTATCATCCTCAAATATCTTGCCCCTGAGGTGTTCCTTGAGCCGAGGAAACAAATAAAAGTCGCTGGGGGCAAAATCTGGAGAATAGGGCGGGTATTCGACCAGTTCGGAGCCTGCTTTTCGAATGGCAGCCATCGCAACTTCGGCTTTGTGTGCAGGAGCGTTGTCCTGATGAAACAGGACTTTCGCTCGGAGTTTACCCGTCTTTTTTCCTTTATGGCTTCTCGCAGTCGCCTTATTTGATCAGCGTAGTAGGAGCCCGTTATAGTAGCTCCCTTTTCCAGCTTTTTTTTTGGATTTTTATTTTTATTAGAAGTACCCGTTTATCATTACTTTTTGATCACCCCTAGTAATAAGAACAAGAATAGTTTTTATTTTCTAGCACTGTTTAAAAGTATTTTCTTCTATAATATTATTATAATTTTTGTAAGTTAAATATCACCATTCAAAATTAATTAGATGACAGGAAATATAATTGACATTTGCCCTTAACAAATATTTGCTTGGTGCTTCCACTATTATTTTACTGAGCCGCCCAACTTTACTAAACGTGACAGACTTGTTTATTTTACGCCTTTATAGAGAAGCTAATATTGTATAGTTAACATTACTGAGGTGTTTTGCATCTATTAGGTATTTTTTTTATTTTTTTATTATACATTTCTATACTAAGCTAACTAAAGTGCTTGTATTACAGAAACAAGATAACCAAAGTACAAATATCAAAGATACATTGGTACCGGTGAGTGGTTTCGAACCCGTGCCACTTGGCTTACGTAGTTGCCATTGCACTGCCACTACACCACGGTCGCCTTACTTCGTGTTTTGATTTTTTTTTTGCTCTTTATTCATGTTACACAACTTATTTTTTTATTGTAGCTAGACTACAGCCCGCCTGATGTTAAGTTAGAGTGCGGTCCACGAATGGAGATGACTGCTACCACTTGCAGTTACATAACTGCAAGTGTCTAAGTGTGTGCAAGTGTCAAGACCAGCTTGACTGTGTACTGTGTCAAGCTGGTCTTGAAACGCGATTGGGTTACTTCACTGTATGTTAACTTGAAAGTGGCGGCAACCCCGGATTGACAGACTGGAAAAACAACATTGATTTTCAAAAATGGGTTTAAAAAATGAGAAATAATAATCTTTCAAAAATAATATTACCAATCTTCATTTATTCTGACGACAGGCGTGGCTTAATAATTAGCGTTACGCGGAAAGTCCCGAGTTCGATTCCTGGTCGGAGCAAATATTTATTTTATAACTTTTATGTGTAATATTTATTAATTTAATTTAATATTGGTAGGCAGTGATGCCCAGACTGCTGAACCGAAATAGTACCACTACTTATAAGTGTACTGTAAAGTGACTTATTCGCGTTTCGAAATCAACTAGAAGGCATAATGGATGTGACTGCTACATGCAACTATTTAAAAGTAGTAGCAGTCACCTCTATTCCGGATCCCTTTCCATTTCAACATCAGGTGTTGCCATATGTCGAGTCAAATAAATAAAAATACAGTATAAGGTAGAATTTTGAATTTATTTTTTAATCGAAGTTCTCGCGAAACCTATTAATTTATAGAAATAATTTCCTCGCTGGGGAAATTGTATATTTTCTCTTTGTACATATAATATTGAATATTCATATGAAAGCGGATGTTAGTTTTATTATAGACTGTGTGATTAAATACTATAATACTATAGATACGAGTATAAAATCGTCTAAAAAACACGTTAAAAATAGCTCCTGGATAAATTCTTATTTATATACATTTATATAGTATATTTTTTTTATTAACATTTCTATACTAAACTACTGAAATGCTTGTATCATAGAAACAGGTAAACCAAAGTACATATAGTTATCAAAGATACATTGGTACCGGCAAGTGGTTTTTGTGTAACAACTGCACTGCTACTACGCCACAGTCGCCCTGGATGTTTTAATTGTTAAACTCAACTGTGGAACTCTATAATTAAGTTTTCTATATTTCGAACTTACGTTTTTAACGTAAGCTCTGCCGTAGTGTGTGTAGTGTCCGCCGCAGGCAGCTTATAGAGCTCAATTTCCACAAATTGACGAAACTAACTCTTTATTTAATTAATTACCGTTTACAGATTCAAATTCAGATTTACTCTTTTGCAAAAATTCTTTCCCACGGCCACTGCAAAGCCACCCACACTCCGATTTGTACGAGTAACATTGTGGTCATCCCTATGTTAATATCCTTGCCTTTTCGCCTTTTATTTATAAATCTGTTTTGTCAATTTCCTTTGGTAAAAAGCCACATTAAAATATTTTAAGAACGTTTCGTGAATCGTCCAGGAGGGTGTTTGCCGACCAAACGGAGACATCCTTAAGAAAGCTAGATTGCCTAGTGCCTATAACCATAGAGCTTGTATGAAGAGAATTGTGAATGTGAAGAAAGCGAGGGTGTTGTGTCAGGATCGTGTCAAGTGGCGCTCCATTGTCTCTGCCTATCCCTGCGTGAAAAAGGCGTGACAATTTAATTGATTGATTCTCTGTAAATACAATTTTGGTTTTAACAAATCGTTTTCACTTACAATGAATAAATAGTAAAAATGAAACCGCAGCAATGGTAATTTATTTTTAGTGACATTCGCTTAAATAAAGCAGCTCGTATTTGTTATGTGATAGCGTGTCCAATTTTATTTTATTCACTACCACAATCGTACCACATTGTGACATGATCCGTTTGTTTTGTTTACCAAAAGCCGAGAACAATAGTTAGCGGTTTAAAAATATTTCAATTATTAAGCAATCAAATTATCACTTCTTAATTCCCACAATAGAATTAATTCCACGATTCTGACACAACTGACGCTTTTTTCATACCCAGGAAAAGGCGTGATAATTTGATTGATTGATTGAATTATACAACATTTTTTTATTTAATAATTTAAACAAAATTCAACTAAAAGACTTTTACACGAGTATCATGCTAATGTAATCTAAAACGTAACCTGTTTTAGGCATCAGTTCGTGAATAGCCAAGTGAAAATCCAGACGATCAGCCAAGTCGAGGTAAGATATCGAGCCACAATAACAAAAAATTGTACGATATTGTATTGTTATTTTAAAATATAAAAACAAGAATTTTTGGTTGTAAAATATATTGTAAAAGCCACAAACCTAAAAAATTTACGTACAAACTAGACAATTTATTTGTTATGAATAAATAACTTTATATGCGTTGAAAGAGACTTTTTGTGCTTTTTAACGCCGAAAAATAAATTTGCACTAAAAATTTTATTTGGAAAAAGTAAAATGAATTCTGCCAAGTGCGAATAAATATAAATAGCAATTTGTGAATAATTATTTGCAGATGACTTTGCATGTAATTAGACGTGATTAATTTATTAGCGTAAAGAGTTTCAAGGTTAGTGAAGTAGGGCGGCAGGAGGCACACCGTTACGCCCCACCGACTGTGAGACAGGGGCCATGGGCAAAGGTCGCTAATACCGAAAATAAATATTTAATGTGACACAATTTACTTCTATAGTGAATTTACGTAGAAAAAAATAGTCTTAAAATAAAAAAGAACAGAGGCGACAGGCGTAACGCATTAGTTAGCATACTAGTTCGTTACGCGCAAAGTTCCGGGTTTGATTTCCGGTCCGACCAATGATTTGTTTCATTGCATTTCAATGTTAATATTTGTAATATTAAGTATTACACATCAATCAATCAATCAAATTGCTACACCTTTTTCCCACAGGGATAGGCAGAGACAATGGAGCGCCACTTGCCACGATCCTGACATAACTCCCTTGCTTCCTTCACATTCACAATCATCTTCATACAAGCTCTATGGGCATTAGGCAACCCAGCTTTCTTCGAGATGTCTCCGATTTGGTCGGCCTCTTGGGCCAGCCTTGTTTAACGTATCCATTCACATGAGATTTATAATTTTTTTTCGTCAATCTTACTAAATATTACACATATTTAATCTAATTAATAAATATTATTTTTTAATAAAATAGATGCAAATATTTCTTGGACCTCCCCTTGCTTACCATCAGGCAAGTCGAGGTCAGATGTCAAGTCACAATAAAAAAGCACAGACCTTAAAGTGACTCAGTCGCGTAATGGGATCAACATAAAGTTGCCAGCCAATATCGACTATATATTTGATGATTATGATCGTGGAAAGTAGCGCTACGATGTCTCTACCCATCCCTATGGGAATTGAGGCGTAGCAATCGATTATAATGATATTTTAATGTCGTTTCACATCCATTAGTTACCAAATATTTAATCTAAATAAACAAACAAAAATATTCTTTCATAACAGCCATACACAAAATATATAAAGTGTATACATTTGTATAAAGTGTACATACCACCATAATGTGTGAATTGCATGCCTTAGTATGTTAGCAAAGGCAACCATGTGAATGGAACGAGGCATTTGTGAAAATAATTACCTTAATTGTGTATACGATACCACTATTTCGAAAGTGGTTATTTTTAAACTAATTAATCATTTAGCTTGTTAAATTTCTAGGTTTTACGCTAAAATAGTTTATAAAATACCTAATATATTTTGTGGCTTTTTATTATTTTTTTCTTTGAATTTAAAAATATATATATTGATAAAAAATTAACTAAAATACATTATTAAAAGGAGTCCCTTTAGGCAAGGTTCCGAAGATACTGGCAGCGTTCCCCCTTTGAATAGCTAGACTAATTCTTTGTCCGAGGTAGCTCCCAACTCTTCGGTCTCCTGTGATGTCGACTAACCTTTTTGATATTTCCTTAAAAAGCCTTAAAGCGCTAGGACCCCACGGACCAAGGGTCTCGACACCGAATGGGACAAAATCATACTCGGAGCCTAGACCCCTGTATTTTAATTAGACGTTTAGAAGCTATTTATGAATCGTAGAAAATTGCTCTCCCTGCCAATCTCTTTGAAGGTTTTAAAGTTTGATTAAATAAATTCAAGATAATTTAAACACCAGTCTCGGTGTGGAACACCGGTGGGTAATCTTGGACACCATGGGCTTTATTGTGCCAGAAATGCCGGCCGCATTCCCCGTCACGCGGCACTCAACGATATCATCCGAAGGGCTCTTGTCATTGTTGGAGTGCCCGTAATTTTAGAAACCCCTAGTATTGCGCGGAGCGTCGGCAAGAGACCCGACGGCATGACTGTTGGGCCGTGGAAACTTGGAAGGTCTCTGGTGTGGGATGCGACTTGTGTAGACACATTAGCCCCATCTCACATCCGAGCGACCTCGTTAAGCGCGGGAAGTGCGGCGATTTCTGCTGAGAACATCAAGCTGCGCAAATACGCGAACCTCGGTACTGGTTACGAATTGGGGTCGAGACGATTGGCCAAGGAGTTGTCCAAGCGGCTAATGGAGAAGTCTGGAGACTGGCAATTATTTCTACCAACGTATTAGCCTGCTATACAAAGGGGAAATGTTGCCAGTCTCCTTGGGACTATCTTTGATGCGACGTCATTAGATGATATTTTTTATTTATAGTTTAATTATAGTTAATATACTTTTAATTTTACCTGTTGTTCAATAAAAGATAATTTAAGTGTATATGACTTACTCCAGTAGATTTATAAATTGTCATTTAATTCCGAAAATTATCATTTTACCTGAAAAGATTTTACCGTCTATTTTCTTATGTAATTACCATAATTATATTCATATCATAAAATTCTGTAGGTAAGAAGAGAATTGTGGAGGTAAAGGAAGCGAAATAGTTATTCCAGGATCGTTGAAAGTGGCTCCTCGTTGTCTCTGCCTAGGTCACGTAAATAGTCATGTAAACAGAGAGCTTCCGGTTCATAACCGCTTGCCTATACCAATGTGTCTTTGATATACATACTTTGGTCGTCCAGTTTCTATGATACAAGCACGTTTAGTTGCTAAATATGTATATAAAAACATGGGTATACTACTAAATTGTAAGTATACAATAGCGAAAGAAAATATAGTAAATGTATTATATTATTATACATAATAAAGAAAATAACTCCTATTATGTTATAGCTAGATATATTTAAAGTGAGTATTATAGAATTATAGTTATTAGCATATTGCTTATATCTACACGACTACGATGACCCCGTAGTAGTGACGTCGACGGAGCGACCTTGATGCTACCAGTGTACGGTTGAAGCAATCTCACGAGAGGTTCAATATTCTACCAGTTTTTTTTAAATAATATTTTACCTAAAGAAATTAAATCAGTATTTTAATATTTATTTATATTTTATATTACAGTATAAATTGTATTCACTGACAAGTAGAATTGTACTGAAAAAGGATAAATAATTGTTGTTAAGTTTGTTGTACGAGTATTGACAGCTCAAGGACGGCAACTTGTTTACGCGGGAATTCAATTTAAATTAACAACTAAACTCCACATCAGTTTTAAATAATAAAATACCGATTTAAATATATGTTTTATATCTTACCGTTAATCCGATGCCAATAGTAAAAAAAGTTTGCAGCCACTATTAAATCACATGTCACATTGAGCTTTGTTTTTGTTCCTTCACGGATATATTTCTCAGTTTTATTTAATAATTAACACTAAATTAACTGTATTGTTATTCCAAAGTAGCTCAATAGTTGTCGTACAACATTGTTTTGGTATTTTGTGATCATGAATGAAACTGCAAAGGCGATCGGCGGCAGGTGGCAAGGGTGGACATCAACCAGCTACGGGTATTCCCCGTGGCGCGCGGAGGGTGACTGATCCATGGCGCACCCGGCGAGCAGGCGCCGGTCGATATACGCGGCAGAATAAACACAGCGTAGTCGGAGTAACACCCGCGATGTTGCCATCTCGGTTCCCTCTTTCAGTGTTCCCTTTCACACCCTCCAGGGTTGCCAACATGCCACTTCGGATGTTTGTAGCGGTTTGTATCTCAGATCTCAAGCGTCTCTCGCGGCTTTGGTCGGGAATTCTTATAAACGTGATCTCGTCGTTTCACACTCACAAATAGCACCCGCCGTCGTACATTTTTATGTTTCGCTTTTAGCTCAACCATTTTATTGCTATTTCAGTTGCGACGCGCATTCACTTGACGACTGGATAAGAAAGTGGCCTATATAAGTAAGGTGATAGTGAGTCATAATGCTCCTGGGAGATAAATTGTTATTTTCACTTGACAACTCAGGGATATGACGTAGAAAATGTTAGTAAAGCTTTTAACATAAAAATACATTAATAATTTATGTCTAACTTAAACAATGTATCAGTAAATCATATTATGCATACATGAACACACATAGGTAACTTAAACAGGAAACGATATTCGCGAATGTAGGGGTTAATTAAAGCGGTCTCCAGTTTACAGCACGAGAGAGTGTTGTTCTATTATCGCGCCTATACATCTACTACGGGCGTATAAATTACAAATAATATAACCTATGCTTATCTTATGGAGTTGGGAGGCAATTTACATAATAAAACGATATATAGTCAGAAAGGATCGCTTGCAATTTTGTCATCGAACTATCATGCAAGTTACTATACGTATCAATATCTATTCGTGTATCTTTTGCCGAAATAGAGGGTTTTGCTCAAAGTGAATATATTAGCGACAAACTATATACGGTATTATATTATGCTTATGTTTACTCTTATATATTATTTTTACGAGTGGTAGGCAGATATTCGCCAGGGTGACCGTAGTGTGGTAGTAGTACAATAGTCGATAGCAATGTAACTTTGATATATTAACTTTGGTTGTCCTGTTATACAAAAGTTTTCTGTTTCAACTAGGTATAATAATGCAACTGCCACTTGCAGATTAAACGTAGTAGCAGTTGCCTCCATTCATGGAACGCACTTCAGCCTAACATAAGCCAAATGACAGACATATGTCGACATATGATGATTGGGATTACTTCCATCATCATCCACATTAATTATCCCGCCTTAACTTCCACATTGATATTCTATCGCGACAAAACTCTCTCGCTTCTTCATACAGCCCCTATTATGGTCATTATGAACCCCTGCTTGATTGAACCTGTAGTACAATTTAATAATGGAACACTTTTATTTTAAAATAATTTTATTGTGTTGATAAATAAAAAAACTGTGAAAAAATATTACTTAATAAATAAATTAATTAATATTATTTATTGCTCTAAAACATAACTTCAATTAATCAATGAAATTGTCACGCTCACAGGGACAGGCAGAGAGCGCCGCTTGCCACGATCCTGACACAACTCACTCGCTTCCCTGACATTCACAATGCTCTTCATACAAGCTCTACGTTAAAAAAAATATAATTTTTGATAGAAAAATATACTATTATTATTGTGATAAAATATAACTTAAATGTACGAGTATAATCATCAAGTAACAGTCTTAGATCACTTTCATTGAAAAAGATGAAGTATTTCATGAAAAATCAAAGCAGTCATTCGGTAACATGAAAACCGCAACATTTTTCAACTTTGTTATGAATTTTAACTGAAATGTCCCCCGAGGCGCATTTTCTTATCTCGATTTTCAGCTTCAATGGCGGTACAATCTTCAACTAAGTTGAAACTGTAACCTTAAAAAATATACTTTACAAAGATAGGGAAGGTTCTAAAATCTCCCATCGTCAATTAAAATAAATATTTTCTTGTAAAAATAAATTACTGATACTTTATCTTCTGAGATTATTTTAACAAAGGGATGCTTTTACAAAGAAATGAAGCCCAGTAAATGACGACTAATATTATTTTCAATAAAAGTAATATAAGTATTTTTAAGGTATAGATTACACAATTTTTTTTTAATTGTGACTCAGTAACTGACTTGCCTGGTGGTAAACAAGAGGAGACCCAAGCCAAAATAGATTTAACGTGCAAACTAAAAATTCCAAAATAAAATTTCGAAATATTGTACAATATATATATTGTCTTTTTACAATAAATATATTGTAAAAATGTACATTTTTGATAATTAAAAAAGTAAATATTTATTTATAACAAAGGCCCCCCCCTCGGGGGGCGACGAAAAGAAGGCTAAAAACCCTGGTCTAAAGTCAACTTCGGACTAGAGACAACATTTTCAGACACGATTTCTGGCTACGGGCCTGCTACACAGAACCTAATTAATACCTGGATAGCATTGCATGACGCGGCGATGTACGTTTATTTTGCCTTATAATACTTCTTATTTTTAATTCGTACTACAATAGTTAGTTTAAATGGCTAATTTATTTATTATGAAATAATAAAGGCAGTATAATCTGCTTAGTCCATACTAAGTACATTAGGTAATTTTGTTAATGTACCCATGATTAATGGTTCCAAAGAGAATATTGGTAAAAGTAGTTAGTATAAAAGATGAATTCTAAAACTTACGATTTTTTGCGTCTTTTGCATATATTTGAAAGAATTATGGGTTTACATAGAAAATTTTGTAATTTTAGTAAAGTTACTAAATTACTCGTTTTAATTTAAATTATTACAATCTGTGCTGCACATATATACTGTTTCTGTGTATTTTGTTTTTATGTACTTGATTATATAATTAATATTACTGAAAAAAGAATGTGGATTATATGTATTACTATGCACGGACTAGAAATAATTACTATTCAATTGTTTTCAATTTATCACAGTTCCAAATACAATGAATTGTTTAATAAACTTTGTGGTTTATAGACTCAATGGTTAAATATTAACCAACGTGTTTATATAAAAACCTACTTTATTCCTACAATTGTTATATATTTTTTTATAATTGTTATAGATATAGGTGTAATGATAACGAGGTTTCATCAACGGTTATTTTGATTACACTTTATTTTTTAGTGCATTAATATATTTGTCGTCTAATTGGGCTTATTTGAAACATTTCTTTTAAATAATTGCATCTTCTTTAGTATACACATTGCTAACTGACATAATATGTGCTTACAACAATGAATTATCGAGTTTGTTTGAAAATATCAGAAAGAGCGATGGAAAAAGATCACACGATTGTAGAAATATGGATGAAATATAAAGAATTTTTTTCTTTGTTGTGAAAGAACTAATAATGTATTTGGAGCGCAGGTAAAGTTCTAATTTCAAGTAAGCATACAAACTACTATTTTACAACAACAATAAACCTAATGTTATGTTAGGGTGGTTTAAATGTTAAGCTAAAAATATTAACATAACATCGCAGTGCGGTGAGGTATAATTAATATAAACCAGAATACTAATATTATATGCGTAATATATTTTTTTTATAATACTTATTCAAAGTTATAATTAACTATTACAAATGCATTTTCAAATTTAATATTTAGATTCTATAGTCGTGAAATGCTTAGTGGTAAGTACTTATTTTTAAACTTAAATTATATACAAAACAATACAACTAAAATTAAACATAAACCTTTGTGCCTTTGTGGCCACTACACTTTTACGTATAATTTCACAATCGATATCACGTATAATATCACAAATCGGTAATGCGGATGTGATTGCTGCTTTTATTTATATCTACTAGCAGTCGTCTCTTCTTCTGGATCGCACTTCAGTCTAATATGAAAAGTTGATGGACGTGCTAAAATAAAAATATTTCCTTAGATTCTGTAAATACCAGTTAGATAATAATAATAAAGCCCATTTATTCCTTAATTCTTACATAAATATTTTACAGTATACTAATGTATAATAATGTAAAGTATACTACAGTATAATAATTCACAGTATACGGTATAATAATGTTTTTTTGTCAAAAAGTATTTACAACGAATGCCAAAATATTTTATTTTAATGCCAATGTTTTTAATTAAGGACCCCTCCTCGGGTAAAGGCCTCCTCCTTTTTGTTTCAGTTTCCTCTGTCCTGTGCTTCTTTAGTCCAATTGTATTAGTCCAAATACCAGTTAGATACAACATTAAATTAATTTTATAGAAAATTCTTCAGAAGAATTGAAATATATTTTACGGTTGGTAATGGCACACTCTCCGCGTTTCCATGCTTGTAGTTTATTAAACATTCAAATGTCATTACTGCCAGCTTTCTTAGCCTTTACAACTTTTAATATTATTGTGCTTCTGCAATTCCGAGAGAGATTATGATATGTGCATGTATATAAGTTTGGCTAGTAATAAAATCATATTATTCTGCCCGTGTTCGATCAATTAAAATCTAAACATATATTGTGAATTTGCATTTCTGGGCTTATTTACATTATTAAATGATTCTACATGGGTTCGGAAAGACTACCTACGTCAAGAAGAAAAACACGCCTTACATAAAAACATATAACTTTTATAATACAATCAATCAATCAATCAAATTGTCACGCCTTTTTCCCACAGGGATAGGCAGAGACAATGGAGCGCCACTTACCACGATCCTTACACAACTCCCTTGCTTCCTTCACATCCACAATTCTCCTCATACAGGCCCTGTGGTTATGGGCACTAGGCAATTTAGCTTTCTTAAGGATGTCTCCGATTTGGTCGGAAAACACTCTCCTGGGCCTGCCTTGTTTAACGCATCCATCCACATCCGATTTATAAATTCCTTTCGTCAATCTACTTTCACTCATCCTTTCCATGTGCCCAAACCATCGAAGCATTCCTTTGTCAATCCTTGTCACGACATCTTCTTTCAAACCACATCTATCACGCAGTGTGCTATTCCTTATTCTATCCGCTATCGTCACTCCACATATACTCCTTAACGACCGCATTTCTACAGCGTTAATTCTACTCTCATGCTTCTTCTGCCATACCCAACCTTCACTTCCATACATTAATGTAGGAACAAGCACCGCATTATAAACAGCCATCCGTGACTTTTGGGACATTACTTGGCTGTTCATTATACTATGGATGGCGCCGTTCACTACGTTACCCTTTTGCACTCTTCTCTCAATATCTTCATCACACTTTCCATCCCTAGTAAACATACTTCCCAAGTAAACAAATTGTTTGACTTGTTCCACTTTCTTTCCGTCTATCATTATCTCACATTCTGTCATTTCATCCTCTCTCTCCAAAACCATTACTTTAGTTTTACTTACATTCACTTTCATACCTTTCTTTTCTAATTCCGCATTCATTATAGTAACCATTTCCTGTAACTCATACGCCGAAGATGCAAGGATAACTTGATCGTCGGCGTACAAGAGACATTTGATCACCAAATCATTCATTCTTAAACCATACTTCCTTTCACGCAACTCTTTCAGACAACTGTCCATGAATAGATTGAAGAGCCATGGTGACGCTACACATCCCTGTCTGACACCTTTAGAGATGCCAAACCAGTCAGATAGCGCCCCATTAATTCGAACACATGCACTGGAATCCGTAATATTTAATAATATTAAATATTGCAAATATTTGTTAATAAAAAAAAAAGAGATGGATATTTGCTTCGGGTCTGGTTATCAAAGAGTGGTAGGCAGTGGTACCCAGTCTGCCGATCCGGGGTAGTACCACCACTTACAAGTATACAGACCGTGAAGTGATTTGGTCACGTTTCGGGATCAGCTTGTAAGTTGCCGGTTCCATCTAGGCCGGCATAGTGGATGTGATTGCTACTCACAGTTATTGAATTGTAGTAGCAGTGACATTCATTCATGGACCACACTTCGGCTTAACATCAAGCGGGGTGCTGACATATGTCGAATCACAATAAAAAAAAAAAAGACGACGAGTTGCTGCTCTCTTCAACATACTTTCCTACCATTACTCGCAATGCACGCGGTGTAAATATTTTCTTGTGCACGTGGAGAGCAATGGATATATAAAATATACTTTCACGGTATTACGCGAAAATACTAGGTACGAGTAACGAACGAGGTACGATTCCGTACGAATGTACGATGTGTTTATATCTCGTTCCATCATAGGAGTGGTGAGTGAGTGGATATGCGATGCATGACTCGGAACTAAAGGAACTAGAGACACGTTTGAATTTGCAGTGAACGAGTGAGTGGTGTAGTACCAGGATCGGAAGTATATCATTTTAGTGACTCGTTCCGGAACTACCCAAGTCTATTAACAAGTGTTTTATTGTACAATTTATTATTATAATTGGTACTTCAATTGTCAATAACTAGTGTAAACGTTAATTTAGTTATTTACAAAGTTCACAATCAATTTTGTTAATGTGCCCGTAATTAATTGGTCAGAATAGAATGTTGTTAAAACAAAGTCAGTATAAAAATGAATTCAAACATTTACAATGTTTTATGTCTTGTACATATATTAGAAGGAATTATGGGTGTACATAGAAAATATTGTAATTTCAGTAAAATTACAAAATTACTCGTTTTAATTCAAACTATAACAATAGCTTTTACACTGATATTCTGTTTTTATTTATTTTATCTTTATGTACTTCAGTTTATGATTGATATTACTGAAAAAATGATGTGGATTATATGTATTACTATGCAAGGACTAGAAATAATTACTATTCAATTGTTTTCAATTTATCACAGTTCCAAATACAATGAATTATTAAATAAACTTTGTGGTTTATGGTCTCAATGGTTAAATATTGACAAACGTGTTTATATAAAAACGTATTTTATTCTTACAATAGTTATATATTTCTTTATAATTGCAACAGTCATTGGACTAATGATAATCGATCAAATTTCAAATGATAGTTATTTTGATTTTTATACATTTGTTGGTATAATAATTTACATCGCATGGTATGGGGCTTATTTAACACATTTCTTTCAAATAGTTGCATCTTCCTTGGTGTACATATTTCTAACTGACATAACTTGTGCCTTTAACCATGAAGTATCCAGATTTTTGGAAAATAGTAATAAGAATAATGATAAAGATAAAGATCATCGGATTGTAAAAATGTGGATGAAATATAAAGAAATAATTTTATGTTGTGAAAAATCTAATGATGTATTTGGAGTGCAGGTAAAGTTAATTTTTAAATTTATATTTATTGGAAACTTTTGTCCTAGAGGGCATGTCAGCTCCAGCGTAAAACATAACCCAAAATTCATCTTAAATGTGAAGTTGTAGTACCTTATTTTTTTACTACTAAACTAAATAAACTCTTAATTTAAGTAAAATAATATATTAAGCTAAAAATATCAATCAATCAATCAAATTGTCACGCCTTTTTCCCACAGGGATAGGCAGAGACAATGGAGCGCCACTTGCCACGATTCTGACACAACTCCCTTGCTTCCTTCACATTCACAAATTATATATTTTTCATAAGCTAAAAATATGGTAATAAATAATAGTAAAGCTACATAATTTTTGATTAAATTATATTTTAGTTATTAATATCTATGTTGTCGGCGTTCATGCATAATCTCATCTGCGTGTGTGGTGCTATAGTATCCGGTGGGAATCATACTGTAAGTTATATAGAATATAAATTTATTATTTAGGGTGATAACGCCCAGCCTGTTGTTAAGCTAGAGCGCGGTTAATTACCGACTGCTAACACAGACAGAGGTTTGAGCTGGCAGCCGCTGAATCCACTAGAACAGTGTTCAGATAACTTCTTCATACTGCGCTTGAAGGATAAAATTGTTTATAGGACAGGGAAATTATGCGATTAGGAATGTTAATCCATTTTTAATAACACAACACAACAAGAAGGACTGCAAGAACCTTTTAATTCTGGTGATGATATAGGATGCATCTTGACCTCACCGGTGTACCTACTCCGGTGGAACGTAGGGCAGAAGGTATGAGGTCTTAATTCTAACTGTACAAAATGCTTCATGTTTGTGGAAACTTCATCGTAAGGACATCCCAGTTGATCGATAGGTAAGGTCTAACAACGTGGCTTCATAAATAAGTGTATTGTGAATTAAATTGTTTTTATTTTGTTGCAGCCAATTATTCAACAATTAATATACGTTGGTTTTTTATTATTCTTACTTGGAGCATTAGTTATATTACTAAAAAGCGCTGAAAATATGCAAAACGCAGCGAGAAAATTTCCATATTTATTAATTAGGTTCTATAGTCATGAAATGTTTATTGGTAAGCTATTTTTATTGAAATAATAAATTGTTTGGTTAACATATTGATAATTCTCTAAAAACATAAGGGTTCTATTGATCACTAACTCTCACATACAATTTCACAACATTATTAGATCAGTATTAGTATCGTGTCCAGTCTAAAGTCGGATGCCAATCCGAGGTACCGTTGCCGTTTCCAACTAATCTGGCATAGTAGATGTGACTTATACTCGTACTTACCTTTTTTTTTTATTGTGACATATCTGACCTCGTCCCGCCTGATGATAAGCAAGAGGAGGTCCAAGAGTGACGACGACTGAGAAAGCCGAGTTTGTTCTCGGCTGCCTCAGCCGCCAACACTATGCCGGCCAAAGGTGCTTCTTCACGCATCGCTTGAAGGATCCAAGGTCATAGGATGGAGAGAACACATGGGCAGGCAAAGCATTCCACTTGTCGATTGATCTGCTACTACAGTTAAAAAACACTTCCATTCAAGAGCTGTACTCCAGCTTAATATTAGGCTGAGTGTTGTCATATTGTACGTCGACGCACAATAAAACAAAATACCATGTTTCATCTATATTTTGTTTTTACAGGAAATTCTTCGAGAGAATTGAAATATCTTTTTCGATTGGTGAAGACACACACGCCGCGTCTTCATGCTTGTAGTTTATTAAATATTCAAATGTCATTACTACCAGCTTTCTTAGCATTTACAACATCTAATATTATTGTACTTCTGCAATTCCAAAAAAGATTATAATTTAATATGTGTCAAAAAAAGTGTCAGTTTATTACTAAGGACTACTCGGATGTGGTTGTTATAATGTCGGTGACAATAACAACTTATTAAATTTAAAATATAAACCCCACATATTATTTCTACCAAATTTACCAGGTATTGAAAAATATAATTATTATGATTTAGCTTTCATACTATTTTATAATATAAAGAAAGGCATCCATGGCCAACCTTCTTCAAAAGAATAACCTATTAAAAGAAACATATTTTTCCTCTTATCAATTATTCAGTAAATTGTCACGCTTTTTTCCCACAGGGATATGCAGAACAATGGAGTGCCACTTGCCACGATCCTGACACAATTTCCTCGCTTCCCTCACATCCATAATTCTCTTCGTATAAGCTTTTCAGTTAAGGGCACTAGGCAACCCAACTTTCTTGAGATGTCTCTGATTTGGTTGAAAACGCGTTTACAGTTTGCCTCGTTTAACGCATCTATCCACATTAAATTTATAAATTCCTTTCGTCAATCTACTTTCATGATATAAAGTAATTACTTTAATATTGTTTACGTTGACGTTAAATTGAATGGCGTGTTACAATAACAAATATCGTGAATGAAAATATATTTACAATTGTTTACTATAAAAAGGTAGAATTTTTCCTGTTCTATTAAAAAGAATATACAAATACTAGGTGAGGACGAAATATGAAAACACCAACAATTTTCAAAGGATTGTTATCTGAAAAAAATAAAGGTTACATATCAAATAACCTTGATATGTAAACTTTAATGGTGCTCCTAAATTTGACCTTGAACCGACTTTTAAGGTCATTTTAAGAGTAACTTTTATTAAACCCTATTTTCGAAGCAATAGAATGAACGAAAAATTTTACACTCAAATATTTACACTCAGTCGTCGTCACTCTTGGACCTCCTCTTGCTTATCATCAGGCGGGTCGAGGTCAGATGTTGTGTCACAATAAAAATAAAAATAGTGTCAAATAGGTCACTAATTTTCAAAATAGTATTAAGAGAATGCTAGTATGGAAATAATTGAGCCTTTTTGACATCGAAACGAATTTTAAAAACTTTTGGTTTACTGGTTTTGACGCTGCGCCAGTTAACGTGGACGACATATTATGTAGTCTTTAAGTCTGAGTTCTGGTGCCACCACGGAGTATAATGTTCGCGAATTTGCAACCTTGGGGACCCACCCGATAGAAGACAACAACCCCTTTGAGGGTTGAGGGTCCCACTGTCAGATCACAAGACGTGTGTATACAACCTACTATCACTCAGTCAAAAGTAAACAGAGCGTGAAGAAGCAGCTGCAACCGGCATAGTAGAGGCATCCATCTGCGCTCATTGGCCCCTACTGCTGTTTATCATCAGGCCAGTCAAGGTCACCTATAGCATAAAGAAATCTCCCTCAAACACTATTCCTGGCTACGGGCCTGCTACACAATACCTAATCAATAACTGAGTAGCATTACGAAATGGCTGTTCGTTCGTTTATAAGCGATTTATAACTTTGAATTTAAATCCTTTTCCTTACAATTAATGCGTAATTATAAACAAAATACTTATGAATTCATAATTTGTACTTTGCTAGGCATGAAAAGTCAATTCAATTATTGTTACGAAATAATAAAAACAGTGTTATTTATAAAGTCCAAAAGTAATTTTGTTAATGTACCCATACATAATAATTGCTCAGAAGAAAATGTATTTTCAGTATAAAAAATGAATTGTAACATTTACGGTGTTTTATGTCTTTTACATATATTTGAAAGAGTTATTGGTGTACATAGAACGTTTTCTAATTTTAATAAAATAACGAAATTACTCTTTTTAGTCCAAACCGTATCTATATGTACTACATTCATATACTGTTTTTGTTCATTATGTGTTTATGTATTTCAATTTATAACTGATATTAATGAAAAAAGACTGTGGTTCACATTTTTCACTATAGAAGGACTAGAAATAGTTATCATTCAATTGTTTTCAATTTATCACAGTTCTAAATACAATGAATTATTGAAGAAACTTCGTAGTTTATGGACTGTATGGTTAAATATTGATCAACGCATTTATATAAAAACATACTTTATTCTTGTAATAGTTATAAATGTATCTATTATTGCTATAGACATTGGTTTATTCATAATCGATCTTTCAAATAAAGGATATTTTGATTTCACAATAATTTTTGGTATATTAATTTACATCGCGTGGTGTGGAGCTTATTTGACACATTTCTTTCAAATAATTGCATCTTCTTTAGTGTACACATTTTTAACTGACATAATATGTGCTTTTAACTATGAAGTCTCAAGGTTTTTGGAAAATGTAAATAAGATTAAGGAAAAAGATCCTATAGTTGTAGACATGTGGATGAAATATAAAGAAATAACTTTTTGTTGTGATAAATCTAATGACGTATTTGGAGCACAGGTAAAGCATTAATTTTTTACTACACAAATATAAAATATTAAGTAAATATGTAGTAGAGAGGGGTTTTATCGGCCCATGTAAATAGTCGAAGCTAATTTTATTGTTGCTTGATATAAAAAAGCACCCTGACGTTAAGCTTGATTGCGGTACATAAATTGAGGTGACCGCTACTACGTTTAAATAATTGTAAGTAAGAGTCACATCCATTATAACGGCCCGGTTAGAACCGGTCATTACAAGCTGATCACGAAACTATACTTGTAAATGGTGGTACTATCCGGGATCGGCAGACTGGGGACCACTGCTTACCACTTTACCTGGATCAAATACCTGGATGTTGTAAGGCAAAGTGACCGAAAATATATATTCGTCGTCGTGGACACGAGTTAAACATTCGTCGCCTAACATTATACAAGACCTAGAGAGCATCTGCAGCGACATCTCTTTGCATATTGGATGCTAGAGCAACAGCAGTTAATGATGATTTAAAAAAATATTTTGTAAATAAACAACATTGCCGCATTGAGGGAGATAAAAATCCACATGAGATTGTTAAAAACTACTATAATCACAAAAAAGTTACAGCGGATTGTGGGCTGGCCGCTATCATCGGACCATACTTTTTAACAGCGCTGTTTGTTTATAAGCAAGTTATATCTTTGATTTTAAAACTTTTTATAAACAAATTAATTAAAAACGATATTTTATATTATTCCGACGTTTTGAGAAATTTGCAGTCATCGTGAATAGACTGGATGCTGTTAGCACGCCGTAACTTGCTGCATAGTATTTTGTTAGATTTTGCGCGAACAGTATTTTTATAGTATTTTGTAAATAATGAAGTAAACATTTTTTGTGCGGCTTACTAACGCGTTTATTTTGGTTATGATTTTACATTTTTTTTAATTCCGACGTTTCGAGATCTTTGCAGCCATCGTGATTACGAAGAAACGTCGGAATAATAAAAAAATGTAAAATCAAAATAAACGCGATAGTAAGCCTCATAAAATTTGTTTAATTCATTAATGAATGTTCGCGCAAATTCTAAGAAAATACTGTTAGAAACAATAGTTTACAAAACAATAATTATTGTATAAAGTCATTCTAATTACTATAAAACAATAAAAACGGTGTTATCTACAAATTCTACAAGCAATTTTGTTAATGTACCCGTAATTAATTGTTTAGAAGGTAATGTTGTTTAAATCGTCAGTATAAAAAATGAATTCTAACATTTACGATGTTTTGTCGCTTGTACATATATTAGAAGGAATTATGGGTGTACATAGAAAATTCTCTAATCTTAGTAAAATTAGAAAATTACTCGTATTAATACAAACTATAACAATTGGTTCTACACTTATGTATTGCTTTTATTTATTTTATCTTTATATTTTTCAATTCTTAACAGATATTAATGAAAAAAGAATGTGGTTGATATTTTTTACTATACAAGGAATAGAAATAATTATCATTCAATTGTTTTCGATTTATCACAGTTCTGAATACAATGAATTATTGAAGAAACTTTATAGTTTATGGACTCAATGGTTAGATATTAACCAACGTATTTATATAAAATCATACTTTATTCTTGCAATAGTTATATATTTTTCTATTATTGTTATGGATATATGTCTATTTGTAAACGATCAAATTTCAATGAAAGTCTATTTTGATTTTACAATTATTTTTGGTATAATAATTTACTTCGCGTGGTATGGGGCTTATTTAACACATTTCTTTCAAATAGTTGTCGCTTCCTTGGTGTACATATTTCTAACTGACATAACTTGTGCCTACAACAATGAAATATCGAGATTGTTTGAAGAAAAATATAAAAATAATAAGAAAGATTACAGAATTGCAGAAATGTGTATAAAATTCAAAGAAATAATTGTTTGCTGTGAAAAATCTAATGATGTACTTGGAGTGCAGGTAAATTGGTGGGTGATTTTGAGCCAAAACCTCCTATAGACGGGGAACAAGTTAAATAGATTCGGGGTCTGAGGTGCGGTGGGGCGTCAAAAAACCCCAACCTGTATCATAGTAGCCGCTATTAGTGACGCTCATAACTCGGCGATGTCATTTAATATCGATAAAAACGTGTCCATATTTTCTTTGTTTGATTATTGCAAAATTAGTCAGTTAATTGAATAAAAAAGAGTCGTCATCAGTAGTCAGGCTAGAATCATTATTAGAAACGTGATTAAAATGTGTGAAAAATAAAAAAAACATGCAGTCACTATTCTCATAATTAAATTAATACATAATTCAATGAAATTTTTTGCTGTCTAATGTTTATACTTCAATTTAATACACATTTATAATTTTTAATAACTAAATCTATTTGCTTTTTGAGGAAAGTATGTGTTTATCGATATCAACATTTTGCATGTTACTTCACTATTCATAATAGACAAGTGAACATGACGTCACAACTGCATTCCAACCGCGTTTATTTAGCTCATTCCCCGACAGTAGGTTGACTCGTAAATTCCTTTTGAAAATCTACTTTTACTGATCCTTCTCATGTGCCCAAACAAACCATCGAAGCATTCCCTTGTCAATCCTTGTCACAACATCTTCTTTTAAACCACATTTATCGCGCACTGCGTTATTTCTCATTCTATCTGCTATACATAAAATACATGGTCATAGTTAATTTTATTTCAGATATTAATTTGTATTGTGACTGCGTTCATGCATAATCTCATCTGCGTGTGTGGTGCTGTAGTAGATACTGATGGGACTCGTACTGTAAGTTACATTTTTTTGTAGCTCAACAGAACTGCCTGATGTGAAGCTGGAGAGCTGTCCGTGAATGGAGGTGACTGCTACTATAAATAAGTAACTATAAGTAGCAGTTATAAGTAATATAAGTATCCACTATATCGGCCTACTTGGAACCGACAACTTACATGCTGATCCCGGAATGCGACTATTCCCTTCACGGTCTGGTACTACCCCAAATCGGCAAACTGGGCATTACTGCCTACCACTCTTTGACAACCAGACCCGGAGCAAATATTTGACAGTTTTAATAACAAATATTAACTATTAAATATTAAATATTTATTAACAAATATTTTGTAATATAATTATTAAATATTACAAATAAAAGCTAGGATACAAATATTCGCTGGGAACGGGAATCAAACCGTGACTTCCAAATCGGCACGCCTGTCGCCAAGCTGATTTCAAGTCTTGATATGAAAACGCCACGCCTTTTGTTAAGCTAGAGCATGGTCTATTAGCGCAGATAGAGGTCTTAAGTGACAGCAGCCGTGCTCAGCAATTTATTTCTTTTTACAGTCTATAATCCAACAATTAGTATACGTTGGTTTTCTGTTCTTCTTACTTGGAGCATTCGTTATATTACTTAGGAGCGCTGAAAATATGAAAAAGGCAGCGAGTAAATTGCCGTACTTATTAATAAGGTTCTATAGCCATCAAATGCTTGTTGGTAAGCTATTTTAAAAGTATTCTTTGTTATTGCAATAAATATTAATATTTTCTTGGTTTTGTGAATTATATTATTATGAGTTAATAAAAATATATTCATAATTCTTTAAAAACATTACAGCCTTCCTGATCATTACTCTGTTTATTACCATTACTCTCATGTTCAATTAATCTTCGGGGTCCCAAGATGATAAATCAAATATGCCGGCATTGCGGAAACAACTGCTGCTTGCAACTTTAACAGCAGTTATGTCCAGTCATGGTTTACACTCTAGCTATTTTTCATTGTAACTCGGCTTTTGACCTCGTTTTGCCTGATTGTAAGCAAGGCCCCCCCTCCAAGAGTGTCGACGACTGAAAAACCGACTTAGTTTACGGCTGTGTTAGTGGCCATCACTATAACGGCTAGAGGTGCTATAATAAAAATATTTCGCTGGCATTCAGCTGCGCAGTAACTTGATTTGTTACCTATGTCTTTTTTCAATTTCGAATGTGTATGGTTTTTAAAATATTATTAATTATGTGCACTAATGTACAAAGTTCGTACACTGTACACGAATGTTATAACATTTGGATACTATTTATACGAGTATATATGTATAAAACCTTTTATTAACTTTTCAGGAAATTCTTCAAGAGAATTGAAATATCTTTTACGATTGGTGAAGACACACTCGCCGCGCCTTCATGCTTGTAGTTTATTAAATATTCAAATGTCATTACTACCAGCTTTCTTAGCTTTCACGGCTTCAAATATTATTGTAATTTTGCAATTTCAACATATATTATAATATGAACCCCGGATCGACAGACTGGGTACCACTGCCTACCACTCTTTGACAACCAGACCCGGAGCAAAATCCGACTCTTTTTTTGTTAACAAATATTTGTAATGTTAAAATTAGGTAATAAATACGAGTCATAAAAAAAGCTTTGAAACCAAATATATAAAAACTCAGCGTCTTCTCTTTCAGGTAATTAAATGTAATAAGATTATTTTAGTGTTATTAGTCCTTGTATATTGTAGTAATGAAAAAAATAGAATTAATTGTAGATAGATGTAATTACAAGAAGAGATTATAAATATAGATCGCAAGGATCATAGCATTTCCTGTTGTCTCTGTCTATCCCTAAGAGAAAGAAAATTATTGTAAATAAGGTAATTCATGAAAAATAAAATTTATTATTTAATAATTGATTCATTGATTCCAGATGTATTAAAATAGTAGTTATACCTAAACTAAAATTAAAAAAATATATATTCACAGACACATTTTGTACCTTCGGAACAAGCATCCCCATGCTGACGACCGAATCAGCAGTCGAACTAAAAGGTCTAGCGCGTCGTTTGTTTCTAAAACAATTAACAAGTAGGATGCTTTACCAGCTTATGTGTTCCCCATCCAATAACCTTGGACCCTTCAAGCGAAGCATGAAAAAAAAAAGCATGAAAAAAAAACATGTGGCCGGCATAGTGACGGTAGCTAAGGCAACTGCTAGTTCTTTCGTTTTTTTCCTAGTCCTAGCATTTTCGGACTTCCTCTTGCTTCCGGCAAGTCGAGGTCAAATGTCGAGTCATAAAAAAGGTTTTCTTTTATGTATAACGTAATTACTTTAATATTGTTTACGTTAGAAACGTTTATTATGAATAATTTGTTTTAGTAACAAATATTGTGAATGAACATTGTTTACAGTTGTTTACTATAAAAATGGTGTTTTTCCAATTCCATTTAATAGTTAGGTACATAACGCTACAATATATAATGAAGTAACACCAATATAATGTCAGCTACCTCGGACAAAGAATTAGTCTAGCTATTCAAAGGGGGAACGCTGCCAGTATCTTCGGAACCTTGCCTAAAGGGACTCCTTTTAATAATAAGTTTTTTTTTTATCAATATATATATTAGAGTTTAATGTAAAGGGATATTGAAGTCAAATATTACTATATAAGAAAGTTGTATTACACTTAAGGATTTTGTGAAATATAAAATAATATATAATGAAGTAATCATGATTATATCGGTATTTGTTAATATATATTATTATAACACCATTTATGAATGAAAATAAATCTTATATTTTTTGTGACTCGACATATGACAGCACCCCGCTTGATGTTAAGCCGAAGTGTTGTCCATTAATGAATGTCAATGTTACTACAATTCAATAACTGTGAGTAGCAATCACATCCACTTTGCCGGTTCCAAATTACAAGCTAATCCCGAAATGTAACCAAATCACTTTACGGTCTGCATACTTGTAAGTGGTGGTACTACCCCGGATCGGCAGACTGGGTACCACTGCCTACCACTCTTTAATAACCAGACCCGAAGCAAATATCCATCTCTTTTTTTTATTAAAAAATATTTGCTCCGACCGGGAATCGATCCCGGGACTTTACGCGCAACAAACAAATAGCTAAACCGTTCTTCCACGCCTGTCATCTAGTTCATTCTCAATTCGAAACTGATGTGTTTTTTTTTTATTGAGACTTTTAAATGTAGTAATAGTTGCCTCTATTTATGGACCGCACTTCACCTTAACATCAGGTGAATGTGAAGCTACTTTAAGAAAACATAAAATGTTAATTGGTAAAGTTTTAAATTTTCACCTGTCTTCATCAAATATTTATAAGGTACCCTATTCACTTATGCATTGATTCCCTTTGTGGTGGTTCAAGGAAATGTACGGGTATTCCCCTGTAAGGCTCAGTACACAACGGCGACAGAATTGTTTTATAACGAAGACTGCCTTGAGATCGTATTCGTGTACTCTCTTGTTTCAGTTAGCAAATATGCCTCTATAATTTTTTATAGTAACTCAACATATGACAGAACCCCGCCAGATGTTAAGCTGAAGTAGACGTGACTGCTACTACAGGTAACTTACAAACTGATCCCGAAACGCAACTAAGTTACTTACGATCTGTATACTTGTTAGTGGTGCCATTTAAAACAACCAGATGTCTTAAGGCCGATAAATATTGTTAACAGGCAGTGTTGGACGAATACAGAAGACGTCTTTCATTAGTTAGTATTGTTGTGCCTGCACCCTGCCTGGTGACTGCTATTAACAGGTATTGAAGTGTAGTAGCAGTCACCTTCATGCATGGAATGCGCTTTAGCTTAACATCAGGCGGGGTGCTGTCAGATGTCAAGTCAAAACAAAATAATTTGTCGCAAATGTATGCACTTACTTTATGTGGAATAGTCAGAACATGACCTTTGATTCTAAAGCAACGTTTATATTTCCATTCTCGACATTCAGATATACGATTTGATTTTTTAAAATTGTTTGCTTTGTACGATTTTGTATTTTTAAGAGCGGGAGGGAGAAATTTGGTATTTATGAGTTTCATGTATACAAAAAATAACATAGATTTTTTTACATTTTTATAATAAGCTATCAGTCTGGTGTCATGCCCCTGTATGCACAGATCCATGAGCGCTTATAAGAGTCAGAAATAAAAAAACTCAATTCATTTTAATTTATTAATATCCTAGAGATACGAGTATAACACACTTTAAATAGTCATACATAATAATTAAACAATTTTTATGCGGCTTACGATCGCGTTTATTTTGGTTGTGACCACGATGGCTGCAAAGCTTTCGGAACGTCGGAATAATAAAATAAAATAAAACTGTAAATTCTAAACCAAAATAAACTCGATAGTAAGCCGCATAAAATTTGTTCTATTAATCAATGTTCGCGCAAAATCTAAGAAAGTCATACACAAAATAAAATATCATATTCTACAATAATAAAATAAATGTAGATTATGATAATCTACAATTATTTAAAAAAATATGTACAACAGCCTAGTAAAATTGTTATTTACAACTTTGGTTTTCAATCCATTCGTACACAAAAATATTGGAGAAGAATAAGCTAATATTCAAAGATTGGGACATAAAAAAGGCCCTAAAAACTTCAGGAAGGCAATTTAATTTGGGATTCTGGGTTGCTTACATATTTAATTTTTAATCTCAATTACGTAAACAGTCACGCACGATCAGACCAGACATGGCGAGTGATTTTAAATGGTTTTAAAAACACACACACATTTGTGGTTGTTTTTAAATGATATTATTGTTTTTAAATTATTTATCATTACCATTTGGAATATGGAATATTAAAATATAGATTAAAAGACTCCATATTTTGCGACTGAGAAACCTGCTCCAGTGCACCTCAATATGCCAGTCAAAGGTACTTTGACTTTCGACCGGCATAGGATGACAAACGCATGGATTACTCACGCATCGTATAATGGGGAGAACACATTGGCTGGTAAAGTATTCCACTGGTCTATAGTTCTACATAGAAATGACACCGAACCTTTTAGAATGTAAATGCTTACCCCGACCTATGCCCCAGGTATGAAAAGTCCCCAGGTATTGATCAATCAAATTGACACGCCTTTTTCCCACAGGGATAGGCAGATACAATAGAGCGCCACTTGCCACGGGCCTGACACAACTCCCTCGCTTCCTTCACACCAGTCTAAGTAGGAACTACATATTCCGTTACATAATCAATTTTATTACTTTTAACTTGGTTAAGTTTTTACCCGAACTAAATGTCACGGAATTCCGCATCTCACACGACAAGGCTTTCTATGGATTACGACTCCTATTATATATCTTAAAATATCCGGTTTAATGACCTTGACATACGTTACATTACTGTCAGCTGTCACGTTAACTAATTTTCGTAGATATTTAGTAGCAAACAGGAACTTCATGGCCTAGAATTAGCAAGATGTCACGCAATCACGCACGTACTGTGTCCCACAAATTGACTACATAACCCTTTCGTTGTTAAACTGTTTTAGTCTCTATTTTGAATACATTAAAGATTGTATCTCTGTGATCAATATTTGTTTGTAGACTCACTAGTCAAATTCATTGTAAATTGCATATAAACTAGTTATTTTAGTTGAACATGCTTTAATATGCTTACTGTAGTTTCTTCAAGGTTTAGTTAATTATCGTTTGAACAAGTGGACCCAGAAGTTCACAAAAAATCTAGAAGCCGCTAAGTTATTATAATTTCATTATTACTATGCATTGTTTCTGTAATCTGCTAGCATACACGTCGCAATAATTATGGCACAGCGATGAAATCACTTCATCACTTCAAATCTTGGCCGTGTTCACTGTACATGTATTCATGCCTCCGTGTTTTCCAGATATAATTATATGACGTAATTATTAAAAATTAATGTGAAATATGTTAAGTTTAACAAATAAAAATATCATAAAAAATTATTGACCATGACAGTTCTCAATGACGCTACGACGCGAGTGGCTACTGACTACAAATATTTTTATTGGATAGCCGATTAGTGTAATAAATCAACCTGTTGTCGACACGCTATTTTAATTTTATTTTATTCGATAAAATGTACATTTAAATCTATAGGTTTTCATAGAAATAGAAAATATTATTTATGTATTCTTTTTAATTTATTATTATAATAATAAATTTCATTTATAATTATAATAGTAAATGAAGAAAATATATGTATAACTCAAATCATTTAACTTAAGGAACCAATAGAAAGAGATACAAAATAATAAAAACTTGAACTGATCTATTCAGATATTCCTGGTGTATCTACTATCTCCCTATCCTATTTGTGATAAAGGCTTTTATATTTTTAAGCAAAAAGTAAAATAAAATTATACTCATTGAAAAATATAACATAAAACGTAATATTATTTTCAGGAAAAATATTTAAGCTCTATTAATTTTCATTGACAAATACAGTTTTATATTCACATTCCTATTTGAATATTTAAAGATATTTTAGCAATTGTTTTTATTGTTAGCTATTTTTGCGATGTGCGGCCTCGCATTGTCGTCAATGCGAGCAGTCAGCAAAAATGGTCCTTTTTTATTGACTATGCTGGATGAAGTTGGCAAAGTTTTAGGTGCATTTTGCCCATTTGGTGACAGTATGTATACCTTTGCTGTAATCGTTTCGCCTAGATTTAAGGAGCTGTAATGAATGAGACCAGGCGCAGTCCACCAAACAATCAGAATCACCTTCTTTTGGTGTAATTTTGGTTGGTAATTTTGTATTTTTTTTATTGTGACACAACATTAAGCGCGACCCGCCTATTGATAAGCAAGAAGAGGTCCAAAAGTGACGACGACTGAAAAAAAGAGTCAGTTCACGGCTGCCTTAGTCGCCGTCACTATGCCGGCCAAAGGTGCTTTTTAACGCATCGCTTGAATTATCCAAGGTGGAGAAAACACATGGGTTGGCAAATCATTAAAAAACTTCGTTAGTAATCAACATTAATGTCAAAATTGTGTACCTATATTATTATTGACATTTACAAAGATTAAACTTCGGTTAATGTGCAAATTCGGCGTTGTAAGTGAGACGTTAATTGGATTATGTTCACAGTTTACGAGTATTATTTCAATTGCGACATTTCTGTCACAATACGTTATAGCGTTATAGTGGCCGTTAAATGTACTTTGCGCTTGTAATTTGTATTCTTATCATCAACGCTAACAATGCGGTTTTACGTTGAGAGTAATATCCCAACGGACAACATCGGTACACTCATAATGCTGCAATTTTATCGTGAATTTCAACTTATCATGTTCTAATTTACTAACTATACTCCTATTTTAAGAACATGAGTTTTCCTATAAAACAATAAATATATTAATTATTGGTAGTTTAGTTTTTTTTAAACATTTATTACAACAGTGATAAAGATAGGCGTAGTAGCATAAGTCAAGGGTTCGAATAAATCAGGCATCGATTCGATTCAAGCAAAGGTTTGTTTAATAGCAATTTATCCGATTGGATATCTTATATTTGTAACAATATTTGTTATAAATATTTACTAACAAAAAATTAAGGGTCTGAGAGTTGATGGTGATTTTCCCAGTCTGCTAATCCGAAGTAACACCATTACTTTTAGGTGTATAGACTGTAAAGTGTTTTAGTCACGTCTATACGACTACACGTCGTTTAGTCGTAGCTATAAGTGATATTGGTATGTGGAACTCCATAGATTCTGTATGGAGTTGTGAAAAATCAAATTAGAGATTTTTCTTTTAAGATTTAAATATGTGATTAAATGATATCAAATACTATCCTATTCACTATATATATATATATATATATATATATACCTTCAAATATCTGTATTTGACCTTGACATATTTGGTACTAAGCCTACGATGGCGCGCTATTTGACCAACATTAGAGCAAATGGGTCGAATGCTGTATTTTTATTATAATCTTTGGTAGTGAAAATTTTTTATAAACCAGTTTTAATGGTTTTAGTCTTATTTCTAAACATCTGTCCTTTCAATATGTTTTTGTTAGCCGTAAGTTGCTTATTATTATAAAATAATATTGATTAGGTATATAAATGAAAAAAAAAATAGAAACTTATAATAATTTATGTATCCATTTATTTAATTCGGTATATATGAAAGGTTGCAAACTAAACATACCAAATAAAAACACTCCAACACTAGGCTGGTTTGCAACCCAAGAATATATACACACAAAAAAGCACCATAAATTTAATAATAGAAATAACAATAATACACAAAAGAAATAATTACAAAACATATATTAAAAAACAAAAGTAACAAAGAAAGTATTCACAATTCAAAATAAACTACAAAATAATTAATTATTAAAAAATTCAAACTAAAACAATAATAATAAAATATATTATCAATATATATTTGTAAAATAAAGCAAAGGGGGACATTGTAAACATCCAAAAATACTTTGATGTTGTACACCGGGACACAACTGACAAGGATCACTTACGCACTGTTTATTTTGGAGAAAGCTACGACACACATATAACATCAAACCTTATCCGCAAAATCCCTTCAAAGGGCCCGAATTGCGCCAGAAGTCTTTTAACCGATCCCTTTTTGATTATATGCAAAAACATTAGTGTCATTGGTAATGTAAACTTACAAGTTTTATTTACACATAATATTTTTTATTATTACTTTAAAATTTGGCTGATTGTGTTGATTTTATACGTTTGTTTAAAGTAAGGTTGCCTAGTGCCCATAACCATAGAGGTTGTATAAAGAGAATTGTGAATGTGAAGAAAGCGAGGGAGTTGTGTCAGGATCGTTGCAAGTGGCGATCCATTGCCTCTGCCTATCCCTGTGGGAAGAAGGCATGACAATTTGATTGATTGATTGTTTAAAGATCGATATTTTTATCAATTACTTTTACTTTTTTCAATCATGTACTACTTAGTCGCGTTTCAGGATCAGCTTGTAAGTTGCCGGTTTCATCTAGGCCGGCATAGTGAATGTGGCTACTACTTACAGTTATTAAACTGTAGTAGCAGTCACCTCCATTTATGGACCGCACTTCAACTTAACATCAAGCGGGTGCTGTTATATGTCGAGTCACAATAAATAAAAAATTGAAACAAATTAAATAAATAAATATATTTTGAATTAATCAAATTTTATGCGGCTTACTATCGCGTTTATTTTGGTTTTGATTTGATTGATACAACTTTATTTTATTTTAATATTCCGACGTTTCGAGAGCTTTGCAGCCATCGTGGTCACGCGATAGTAAGCCGCATAAAATTTGTTTAATTCATTAATCAATATTCGCGCAAAATCTAAGTAAAATAAATATATTTTATTCACAATGTCAGCGCGTAACCTCAGAAAATACTAAAATTCTTTTTGGTTTATTCATTTATTTCTTTAAAAAAAATCTAAATACGGGATGGTGAAAACATGGAATTAATGTCATATTCTATTTAAAGCATCGGGTCGGAGTTTTATTTATTTATCCCCTACGTGAATGGAATATAACTTAATTAGTTTTAAATCCATGCAAATTTGATCGAAATAAGCCGTATCTTTTTCTGGTACCTAGCCATTTTTGTTCGGTCCCATATCAATCTATCCCCGGACATAGCTATGACGTGCTGTGAATTAATTTATATCTCTTTTTTCGACCATGCTCATTTTTACAGTCGTAAATTACATTTTACTTCCTTGTTGTTAATAAATCTTTATTTTTGTTGAACAGGGATGTTAAGTAGCGTAAAAAAAGAAAACCCATTTATCATGTAATTTATTTATGTTATATGAAAACTAGCAGAAATATGAGATCTATTATCATTATCAATTTGGAGTGCGATCCATGAATGGAGGCGGCTAAAACTACAAGTAGTAGTGGCATTTACTATGCCGACCTAGTTGGAATCGTCAACTTAGCAGCTGATCCCGTAACGCGACTAAGTCACTTTACGGTCTGCACAATACTAGAACATAAGTGGTGGTACTACCACGGGCCAGACAGGGCACCACATTCATTTCAAATATTTTGATTCTTGTGATTCTTTAATTTTTACAAGAATTAGCAAATAAAATAGACACAGAATATTCTTAGAATTTGCGCAATCATTGATTACTGAATTAAACAAATTTTAAGCCGCATAAAATTTGTTAAATTCTAAATAGACACATATTTTCTCAACAACACTATTTATACAGACTGTGTGGTTTTTGTGAATGTCCCTAATTGGACATATTATTTTTATTTGCACAAATATTTTGCCACACGTATTTGCGCAAATACGCTAACCTCGGTACTGTGTACGAATGTGCGCCGTTTGGGGTCGAGACGATGGGCTCTTGGGGACCTTAAGCTAAGCGCCTGGCCAAGGAGTTGTACAAGCGGCTGACGGAGAAGTCTGGAGAAAGGAAGGCTGGCAATTATTTCTGCCAACGTATTAGCCTTGCTATAGAAGGGGGAAATGTTGCCAATCTCTGATGCGACGTCATTAGATGATATTTTTTATTTGTAGTTTAATTATAGTTAAAATACTTGTCATTTTATCTGTTTCTTAATAAAGAATATTAAAGTATTGGGCAATATTATCAACAATAATCGCAAATAAAATTATAATCCTAAAGACTGTACTTAAAATTGTTAGTCGCTCAGTGAGAATGGTACCCGACCCTTAGTTTTTCTCTTACCCATTAACTGTTATTTCCGGAAAATCTGTTGTCTCTAAGCTCTAATCTACTATCATAATGTTACCCTCATAAAAGGATCTCCAGTATATTCTGAGAGGCAAGACGAGATAACATTTATAATGTTGTACCTATTAGTTTACGGTACACTGTGTGGCTCCAATTTATTAAAAGAAAACAATTACACTTTTTTTTTAATTGGTCCGTCATGTAACCGACCGTGGTGTAGTGGCAGTGCAATGGTTACGCAAACCGAAGAGCACGAGTTCGAGACCACCCACCGGTAACAATGTATCTTTGATACGAGTATATGTACTTTGGTTGTCCTGTTTCTATGATACAAGCACTTTAGTAGCTTAGCATAGAAAAGTAAATTTAAAAAAAAATAACCGCCTAATGTTAAGGTATTAGTTTTAACCTACGTGATATCGCACAGGTCGGGAGAATCAACCGCATTCTGTTGACTGAATCGACAGCCTAACTACCCATTTGTTTTTACCACAGACCTGGAATACGTAAACTATTGCGTAAACGAATACGTGCATTCCAAATCTATGGTCTTTACCGTCCTTTCAGTCCTTGGATCCCCCAAGCAAAGCGTGAAAAAGCACCTCAGTCCGGTATTGAGCCGGAAACTTAGCCAGTCTAAAACTGAGTCGGCTTTTTCAGTGGTCGGCGCTCTTAAACCTACCTCTTCTTGCTTAGGAAAAACACATCACAATAAATTCGTTTCAAAAGTGAATATAAAAATTTGGGCAAAGCATGCAATTGAAAAAACATTATTGTAATTATATTAATAATATTTATTATACCAAACATTCATTTGGTATAATAAATTATTCCAGCATAAAGCCACTAGAGTTTCAAAAAATTCAATATAGCATTTTCATAACAAAAATCAAATTACGAGCATAACGTCGAATTACAAACGTATCAAATAAATTGAGTTACCAAATTAATTCTTAATCCAGTTATAAATACCAAGCGACATTACTCAATATTACTACCACTATCAAAATTTCCTGCAGAGATAGGCGGAGACAAGAGAGCGCCACTTGCCACGATCCTAACACAACTCCCTCACTATTTGATACAATAATATTTATAGTTGAAAAATCACAATTTTTTACTCTATATTTAAATATAATGATATAATGTACGAGTATGTATATATTATTTTTATATTTTATTACTAAAATTCACGAAGTCCTTCTCATGACGGAACTCAGCCGGTTATACCAATGTTTCAATTTACGAATTTAGTTTTATTTTATACTTTTTCTATTACGTTTACTATTACAAAATCGTTAATTGGGTTGTTAATAATTTTATATCGAAACTACTATTTATATATGTTTTTATCATTAGAAATAAAAAAAAGTAGTACATAGAAACCCAAAATGAATGATGTCCTTTAGCTCTCTATAAAATATCAGTTAAACGTAAATGTAAATGTGAAGTTAAAGAATGGTGCAACCCATTTTTCTTTACTTATACGATACATTTTACGAATTCGTAAATTATAATTTTTGGTACAACCGGCTGTTAACATTTCTATGTATACAAGCTCTTTACAAGAGCATGAATAATTCATATCAGCGGGCCGCACTTAAAATACCAATCTGTCGTTCGATCTCTCATAAAATTTGATACCATTTTGTAGCAATCGAAACCGATAAACTGTGGCTCATTTCATTTGTATTGGTTCTCCTTCATTGAACTTAAACATTCGCTTTTATTTTAAGCATTCATTTTTATATATTTTGGCATTCAGCATTCAAGCATTCATTTTATACTTTTTGGAGTAGTAGGTAACAACAACTCGTAACTATTGGTATTAAATGCACGTAGGTATTGACTACTCGTAATAATTGTCAAAAGGACATCATTTATTTTGAGCTCTTATGTAAGTACTACTTTTGTAATGTCCAATGATGAAAAAAATATATAAATGATAGTTTCGATACTTTATTAATAAAACTAATAACAATTTAATTGCTATGCAATTGAGTTATTTGGAAAATAAGGTATGAAAATAAGGTCTGTCAATCACAAAGACACGCCATATTAACAATTCTGCTTTGAACTGTCATAATTATAGATTGATAATTTTGCACACCTAAACTATGCAAAATAAAGTATATATTCCAATTATAATGTAATAATCTTCGTACATTAAACTTACTATTTTAAAATGTATATGCAACTGTTAATACAATTAAGCCCAAATCCCCATGCAAAATGAATGATTTCATTTAAAAAGATAATGTTATCTATCTAAACTGTTGAGTGAGCGCGTCGTTTCTGTTTAATTATCGACAAGTGCAATACTTTTGCACTTTTTTTGTTTTTTCCATACGATAACATTAGATCCTTTAAGCGAAGCAAAAAACCTTTGGCTGGCATAGCGACAACTAAGGCAGCCGTAAAACGAGTCGAGTGCTTCACTTATTGCATAAATAATAAAGTTTGAATAAAAATAAATAAATAAAATTATGCGGCTTACTATCGCGTTTATTTTTGGTTAATGATTGTAAAAAAATATTCCCACGTTTCATGAGCTTTGCAGCCATCGTGATCACGGAGAGATAAACCCGATAGAAAGCCGCATAAAATTTGTTTGATTCATTAAACAATGTTCGCGTAAAACCTAAGAAAATACTATACGTATATACATTGTAGAAATTATTGTTATGCGGTAGAAATTACAGCATTTAACATATACATTCTGTTTTATCTGGCAAAAACGAGTGCTTGTGTAGACAACCCCGAGTTACCTACGAGCTTTGAAATTTATTACCCCAAACCAATCAACAAATCAAACTGTCACGCCTTTATCTCACTATACATAAAATAGTATTCATTGACACAACAAAAGCATATATGTTTTAATCCCATCATGACCAAATACATAAAAACATAAAAAATACATTTATATTATCTAATTTTCGAATATTACATAAAAATACTTTTTATGATCCATCTCTTAGCGCCTTTTTATATGAAATTATGAATGGTTCGTCAGCCTACGTACTCTTTTTATTAGAAGCGAAAATGGGAATTGCATTAACACGCGAACAAAAATTAAATTATTTTATGATGTTTTTGTTTCTCTATATTTTCCATAAAGAGTAATATGCTGTGGGCTGTAAGTTGTTTCTCGGGGAAAATATGCTAATGAATACACGAGTACATCGTATAACAAGTTTATACTAAAATATTTACTTAAAAAATAGCAACAATTTGAACACAATATTTTTCCTTTTAATATCGGTAATTGACAAAGCATTTCGTCGATCCTAGCGTCTTTTGTGAATATTTAAATTATAAATGAAATAAGTTATATGTTTTGCTTGTTTTTTGTACTAAATATAATAGAGTAGTCATACAATTCTTATTGCACTAAAATTTCCAGTAGATTTGCGAGCTTAATGCCTGTAGGCTCTTTACATTCATTAGATAATTTTATACCTTGAAGAGAATTGTGGATGTAAAGGAAGCGAGGGAGTTGTGTCAGGATCGTGGCAAGTGGCGCTTCATTGTCTCTGCCTATCCCTGTGTGATAAGGCGTGACAATTTGATTGATTAATTTAGATAAACGATTCATAATGAATCCAATAAACTAATGACATTCAAACACTAGAACTCAATGTACATTGAAGGTAAATAGAATCGCACTTGAGTTAGTGTGGCCGTATTGAATACTTGCTAGGTATGGTCGTCATCTCGAGTGGACTTCATAGTTGACCCGGATACTGACTGCATAACCTGAAAGGTGCATTCATTCAACTTTCATAGCTATCTTTTGATTTTCAAAAAGAAAATACTCTTTTAATTTTTTCACTAGCATAACTTTGGATTTTTAAGAAACTTAAAAATATCTAATATTTTTTTTTACTGGGGTTCGACATATGACAGCACTCCGCCTTAAGTTAAGCTGAAGTGAGGTGGAGGCGACTGCTACTTTAGTTGTAACCGGCAATTTACAAGCTGAATCCGAAACGCGACTAAGACTGACTGACCGTGAAGTGTCTCTTTGACAACCAGACCCAATGGAAATATCCGATCTTTTTTTCTAACAATTATTAATGACAACTCATAAATATTTATAATATTTAATCTAATTATTAAATAATACAAATATAGCTAAAACATATAGACAAAACCAATATTTGTTCCGACCGGTAATCGAACCCGGGACTTTACGCAACAGTCCGATGTACTATTCTAATAAAACTAATAATAATATTTAGATAACTTAAATTGTATAATTTAAAGTAATGGCAAATTTAAATAATGTAAAATTGCACAACATTCAATAAAAGAAATGAGTTGTACCCAAAACTGTATTATAACAAATTCGTGAGGGAGAAGGGACGGCGAAATTGCGACATCTCAGGTCGAGTCCATTTTATTCTGATGGTTTTATTATGAAAATCGCTTTCGATGTACCCTACTTCAAGTGTCGCGTTCCCCAAAGACCTTAGCGAAATGAAATAATTCAGAAGACACTTTTAACTAATTAGTGCTCGGCGCAAATTCAAACGGGGCAGCAATTTGTTTATTTATTTTATTATTTTGTTATAATTAATGCTTTTACATAATTATATTATTATTCTTAAGAGTCAAAAGGCACCTCTGGCCGGCATTTGACGACTGGCGTGGACGAACGGTTAGCGATTGGTTTGTTGCGCGTAAAGTCCCGGGTTCGATCCCGGTTGGAGCAAATATTTGTTTCATAGTTATTTGTAATATTTATTAATTATATTAAAAAATATTGCGAATATTTGTTAATAAAAAAAGAGTTGAATATTTGCTTCGGGTCTGGTTAACAATGAGTAGTAGGCAGTGATAGCCAGTCTGCTGATCGGGGGTAGTACCGCCACTTACAAGTATCCAGAAGTGATTTGGTCGCGTTTCAGGATCAGCTTGTAAGTTGTCAGTTTTAACTAGGCTGGCATAGTGTATGTAGATGCTACTTACAGTTTTTAAACTGCAGTAGCAGTCACCTCCATTGATGGACCACCTTACATCAGGCGTGGTAGCTTAACATCAAATGTCGAGTCACAGTATAAAAAAATACAATTAAGCTTAGTAAAAAAATGAACCTAAAAAAGAGAAATCAATCAAATTGTGACGCATACAAGGATAGGCAGAGACAAAGGGAAAAACAATCTATAAAATAATACTTTCTTAGATGTTGCGCTAACATTGATTAATGAATTTATGCGGTTTACTACGTTACCACGATTGCTGCAAAGCTCTCGAAACGTCGGAATAATAAAATAAAATTGTAAAATCAACACCATAATTAACTCGACAGTGAGCCGCATAAAATTTGTTCAATTCGTTAATCTTTAAAATGTTATTTGTATCATTACTTTTTTGTCAGAGACGTAAATCGTTTCTAAAAACCTGTTGTAGATTTCAGCCGACAACTTTGATTAACAGCCCTGTTAATGTCAGGTGCTAGTGTTATGTAAAAATACGTAGCTGCCAACTTGACGTAAATAAAACGGTATTTTGTTAAAATCATGCTTAGATGTATAAAAGTGAAAATAAGTCCAATATTTTATTTTACTGTTCTAGGTGAGATACAGATTGAATACAGATTATATTTTGCAAGGTTCTGCAGTGTCCTGTCCATAGCTACTTCTTTCGCCTCGCCTTATCCCGTTACGCGGGGCCGGCTTTCGCAATCATACGGCGCCACTTTATTATCTCCTGGAGCATCCTCGTCGTCAAGTTGGAGATCCGTCATATCTTTACAGATGACCGTCATCCAGTTGGTTTGAGGTCGTCCTCTTCCCCTTTTTTTGTGGCCAAAAAAGGCACTTCCTCACGACATGGTCATTTGGTCATCGCAATACATGACCGTACCATCTGAGCCTGGACTCTTTAATTTAATCGGTTATTTTTGCAACTCCAAAGCTCCCCCTAACGTGCTCGTTGCGAATTCTGTCCTTTAATGTGACACCACCGGCCCATCGTGGCAAACACATCTCTGATGTGTGTAACTTTTGCTCATGTTTCTTTTTAGTAGCCTAGGTTTCGCTACCATAAAGTATCGCAGATTCGACTGCCGCTTTATATACTTTGCCTTTGGTTTTTAAGGGCATTTTCCTGTCACACAAGATTCCGGTAAACGTACGTTCCACCGACCCATCTTCGGCCAGTACCCCAGACATTTAAAGATTTTAACTCTTGGGATGGCTGTTCTATCAAGTTTGATGTCTGTACACACCGGATCGCAATTAAAGCTGCAGAACATGTAGTTCTACTGATGCGTTAACCATTTAGCTCTAGTTGCTTTCTCCAATGTCCATAGCTATTGAACTTAAAAGTATAGAAATGTGAATGTAAAGGAAGCGGAATAACAATGTCAGGATCGTAGAAAATATCGCTCCATTGTCTCTGCCTATCTCAATTGGATTTGAGGCGTGACGATTGGATTGATTATTTTATAGTATGCCTTAGGGTAACAACTTAGATTAAACATTGCAATTATCATTGTTTATTTGTAATTAATTAAAAGGTACGCGGAAGACTCAGATTCGATTTTGGGTCGGAGCATATTGGACCATGTAACATTTATTTGCAATATTATTTGTTTTAATAAAAATCAGATATTAGCTCTGGGTCTAGGTGTTTAAGAGTGATAGGCAGACATACACAGATCGAAAACACAAATAGAGTCCATTATATTTTTTGTATTATTATATTTTTTGCCTTGAGGCGGCGGTCTAGTGTATAAAATGTTCTGATAAACGAAGAGCCCCGAAACCACTTAACCACTTGTGTTTCTATGACACACTTAGCACATTGTATTTACCTGTCTATGTCATTGTATTTATTTATATATATATTTATGTAAGAAATACGTTCCAAGAACAACGTTCACTAAGGTTATTAAATTACGACTCCGTTTCAAAGTTCCAATTGCAAAAAAGGATATTACATTTAATGTTCGTGAGTATTACGTTACAAAGATACGTGTTCGGTGCAAGCAGGTACGTATTAAGCATCGGTCGGAACCCGATCGGAGCAATTTCCCTCAAGCGGAAATTAAGTTTGGTCCCATTCCGTTCGTTTCAGTCCATGTTAGAGTCCAACTCTACCATCATAAAAATCACCTATCCAGTTTACATTTTCGAACTGGATCAATTCAGTTAGCTAAACTATTTTTGTTTAGGAAGTTTTCATAAGTTTACTTCTTCTGCACTATTTGTTTTGCTTTTATTCATTTGAAAATAGTAGAGTTTATATTGTAAAAACTTAACAATGCTCAATAAATTATTAAATAAAATTGGATTTTAAAATATGGATATTTGTCGCTTTTTGTCTACTGAGTGTCACATCGTCGAAATTCTTTTATCCTATCTTTTTCACGTGCAGTTCTTACTGTATTTGGTTTTAAGAATTCAATACGATATATCTGCCTATACTAATAATTACTTCTCACTCGCATATACTAATCCTTCTACAATAAATGATGGTTGGAGACCAGCTTTTGAAGCAACAGGCGTGAATACATTCGAATTCATAGGTCCCTACTTTTACGCCTTACCCCTTAGGTCACATGTAATCTTGTAAAGTAGATATTTTTCTTAGAAGTCATAAATTATAAAAATACTGAGTTAGACATTGTTGTAATAGGAGTTAAAGCATAAAATTGTCGTCAGGTACACTATATGATTTTTAACTTCAAGTGTAGAATAGAGAATTTAAAAAAAAAATCACGATTACAATAATACATACGTTCATTTTGAATTTGAAAAATATGATGATTGATTATGATTAACTTTTAATTGTTATTGTTTTAAATTACATAATATAAATATTTTTATATTTATATGATTGTATATAAGACATATTCTAGAAAAACAGAATCCTCTTTAACAGTCTACTGAAATTTAGAATAAATACGCCCGAGAAACTGTGGGCCCAAAGAGATATTTTAAAGAACTTTAAAGCTTGCTTTTGTTTGACCTGCATAAGCAGGTCAGAGCTTCGGAGCGACTTTTAAAAATTCCCAAAGTATAAGAGATCAGTAATAAGTATGACAACATTTCTCGGGAAATTTGTTTTGATACAATAGCGTATAAATGCATCACATATATTATAAATTACCATAAATATTCAAAATAAACTAAATATTGTATACGAATAAACTAAAAATAATAATGCCAATTAGGTTATTAATTACTTGTTTAGAAAATATTATCTTAATAAATAATACAAAAAATAATTATACATAGATACAAAAAATTAATATATTTTCTATAATTAAATTAAATTGTCACGCCTTTTTCCCAAAGGAATAGACATACAAAGGAATGCCACTTACCACAATCCTAATACAACTCCATCGCTTTTCTCACATCCATAATTCTATTCATACAAGCTCTGGTATTATGGTAGCTTTTTTTTTAAAGCTGTAATAATAGAACGATATACAGAACCTACTATTTATCGCTTATACAAGTACCTATATACTGTTTTATTTACAGAATACTTTTATTACCAACAAATAACTCAACTTCCCACGAAGCATAAATAATAAATTAATCATCCACTTTAGAATAACCGCTTTATGTGTTGTTAAATTTACGTTGGAAAAATACACATATTTATGTCTATGAAATAATTTTTCATTCGCGTCATTTATCATTGTTGAAATGACAAAATAAAGTTTTCTTTAATAAACGTTATTTTCACAGGCAGTTTTCAGTAACTAAACCCTACAACTGTATCTAATCACATAGAATTATTAATTTATCAATCAATCAAATTGTCACGCCTTTTTAACAGAGGGATAGGCAGAGACAATGGAGCGCCACTTGCCACGATACAGACACAACTCCCTTGTTTTTTTAAATTAATTTAGATTCTTATTTTTATTATTGTTATTACGTCATCCACTATGAAGACCTAGATATTGTTTTTACTTTATTTTAATTCTTTACTAAATATACTTTATTTATACACTATATTTACTTGCTTTATACAATTATAGTTTATTTCAAAATATTCAAATACCCGCACAGATCGGTGGAAGCATTCGCATTCTATCGACCGAACTAAAATGTTCGGTGTGTCGTTTCTTTGTAGAACCATTCTTTTGTAAAACAATCGACAAGTGGAATGCTTAACCAGCCCATGTGTTCTCTCCATGTTCTCTATGACCTTGGATCTTTCAAGTGATGCGTGAAAAAGCACCTTTGGCCGGCATTGTGACGGCGACTGGGGCAGCCGTAAAGTGAATCGGTTTTTTCATTCGTCGGCAATCTTCTCTTTTTTTTTTGTTATAAAAATATTCTTTGTTTTTTTTAAGTATTCGTTTAACAGACGTCTTTGCACAATAGTACCTCATTACATATCTTTCTTTATATTCCTATGTATTAGCATCGAATGTGTTAAAAAATAAATACATGATTACAAATTACCTATGAAAATTTTAATAACAAATTATGAACTAAAATCGTTATTAATATAACACTTTATAATCATAGATTTTTCTAGTAATATATTATATCAATATATTGGGATAACGAATAGTCTCTAAAAATTGTAAAGCTATAATAGTTCGCACTCGACCTTCTAAGCCATTGAACTTATCCCAAAAGTTGGCTTGGGATAAAATGAGATGAGTAGATAATAGTTTCTTTCAGAGGTTTCCGGTTACGAAAACCTTTTAGTGCCTATCTAAAGTATCGGCTACCCCCATAAAGAAGAATCTCATTGTATCGCTTCACTTGCATTCAAAGTTTCTATTTTATTATTTTTACTTAAATAAGCTACTGCATTCTTTTTTTTATTGTGGCTCGCCATATGACCGCATCCCGCCTAATGTTAAGTTGGATGCCGAAACATGAATGGAGACGACAGCTTCTACAGGAAAATAAAAAAGGATAATAAGCTAGTAGAAGTCGCTTCTACTTCTATGGAAACTATTAAGCTGATCTCGAAATGCGACTGAGTCATTTCAGTCATGGTCTGTAGTAACATTCGCCTCCATTCATGATCCGAACTTTAGCTTAACAATAGACAATGACATACGTCAAACCATAATAAAAAGATGCATTTATGCAAGATCGTATATTTTAATAATAATGAATATCAATTAATCAATCAAATTGTAACGCCTTTTTCCCATAGAGATAGGCAGAGACAATGGAGTGCCACTTACCACGATCCTTACACAATCCCTTGCTTCCTTCACATCCACAATTGTGGATAATGAATACATACTTATAATATAATAATGAAACCATTCCAAATCTCTGCAATATATATTTTTACTATAGAAAATAAAACGATCCAAGAAGCGAAGGTGAGGCGTAAAAGTTTTTGAATATATCAACATACTCGTATGCCAGGTATATTCAGGGAGATAAGTTTTGTAATAGAAAATGTAGGATTTCCTCAAGAGCAATCTAAGTTCAATCTTGAGCGTACTCGTGAGTTCACAATGTTCATAAAATATACAAGTGTGAATAATCTCAATGGAAATCATTTTGAAAGGATCAAGACTTTTCTAAGACAACAGCTTCTGACACAATTGTGCATTCTGTCTAGAATATTATTAGGTAAAAATTTTGCATGACTAAATTTAAATAATGACTCTATTTTATATATTTTTTATTATACATTTCTATACTAAGCTACTAAAGTGCTTGTATCATAGAAACAGGACAACGAAAGTACATATATCAAAGATACATTGGTATCGGTGAGTGGTTTCGAACCTGTGCCACTCGGCTCACCGCCTTGTTTTCTCTACTTATCAACCTAACATTTTATATGACATTAACTGGCATTCATATTTATTGTGGCTCCTCATATGACAGCACCCCGGCTGCAGCTTACTGTAGGCGGTCCATTTAAGGAGACAACTGATACTCCAGTTGTACACCTGCAAGCTGAGTCAATTTTAAAAATGGTACTACCTCAGATCGCTACTAGTGCACCACCCCCCAATTTTGGTATACGTATAATATAAGTGTAGCGACCGCTACATGCTACCACTAGATGGCGTTGCATGTGTCCAATATCTCGCAAACGATTTACCCACAAAGTAATCAATATATATGCGCTCCAACGAAGAGACGTCAACGGCTAAGTTGAGCCCAGTACGCAACACGAGATCTCCTTTCTTTTTCTAACATGCGGAATAATGCTCCGCTAAATAAGGTACTAAATATTTAAAAAAAAAACCTTTTTATAATAGTTAGAGCTTATATGAAGAGAATTGTGGATGTGAAGGAAGCGAGAAAGTTGTGTCAGGATTGTGGCATGTGGCGCTCCATCGTCTCTGCCTATCCCTAACGGGAAAAGGCCTGACAATTTGATTAATTGATTGATTATTTCTGGACATAGATATTGAAGATCAAATTCCCGCTATATCTATCGCCTTTCCGTAATTTAGATTATAATAATATTTTTATAATAAACATAATTACGGTAACTACAAATTAAATTAAAAATTAAACTTAGTTAATTTAATATTTAGTAATCAGTAAATATATTTTTGCATCTTTTATTATATTAGTAGTAATAATAAACATATTAGTAATATTTTCACGTCACTGTGACTGCTGTATATTAAAGTTTAAAATAGTAATGCTGCAGAGAATAAGTTTTGCCCGCATTATTGTCTCTGAGCAGGCAAAACAGTTCATTAATACCTACTTCATGGCACATACATTGTGTGCCAAAATATAAAGTTTGAGATGCTGTTAGTCAGTGCTTTTGTACAGGAATAAGTTTATTACAAATTTAATAACATAATTTATTGCACTTTGCGAAATAAACATAATTTAAAGGTTTATCTAGCTTTGACCTAAATATAGCAATATCAACTTTTTCCTCCTTCCTTGTTGTGGAAGGAAATAAAATTGCTACGCTATTTTCAAATCAAAATTTTTATTATTTGACACTACTTCCTTCTTTCTTATTTCTAATCTAAGAGTAGTAGGCAGTGGTGCCCAGTCTGCCGATCCGGGGCAGTACCACCACTTACAAGTGTATAAACCGTAAAGTGACTTATTCGCTTTTCGGGATCAGCTTGTAAGTTGCCGGTTTTAACTAGGCCGGCATAGTGGATGTGACTTACAGTTATTAAAATGTAGTAGCAGTTTGTTTATTTATAGCCCCTTTTGTTACATCAAAGCATGGACCTCTTTCCATGGACCGCACTCCAGCATAACATCAGAGTGGGTGTTTCAATATGTAGTCACAATTTAAAAAAACATTATTTGATCCGCAAAGTGTACAGACCGTAAAGTGACTTTTTCGTTTTTCGGGATCAACTTATAAGTTGCCGGTTTTAATTATGCCGGCTTACAGGATGTGACTGCTACTTGTAGTAGCATAATAGTAGTAGCAGCCGTGGAGTGCGGTCCATGAATGAAGGCGTCTGGCGGGGTGTTGTCATATTATGTCGAGCCACAATAAAAGAAATTATAATACTTTAAAAATATATTTTATCAGACATAGAATATAAGTAGATGGCATACTTAGATTTTGTTTTTATTTATTTTCTTTCTTTGTTTTTTCTCATTGGATGCCACAAAATACTTAATGATCACTATGATGTGCCCCAATGAAATCTATAATAAAAACTAAAGATAATACCAGGTAATAACACTGAACTGAAAGGAGCCCTAGCAACGCTGAATCCATACTACTTTTTTTAATAAACCGAGTGATTAACTCGTGAATCCAATTGCCGAAGGAACTTATTTATCCACCCATAGTAATACAGTTTACTATGTGTGCAATGATACTTGACAAATACCTAACAAGTGAAGATATAAATGCACCAGTAAGAACTATTATTCAATAATAAATAGACTAGTTATTAAAAAACATATTGATAAAAGTAGTGATGTATTATTTAAATTAATTAACAAAGAAAATTATAGGAATAATTATGTCTTTAAAGTTGAAAAGATTTATAGACGAAAGCTCTAGCTTAACGTTTAAAGTTTGTCGCAGCGAAATGGACGGTCTGGCAGAATCACTGACGATTGTGAACGACACCCGCGCGACTCGTTATCTGCGACGGTGTCTAGAGACCGATTTGATACGACCTACGCAGTTATACAGAGAAAATGTTGCGAATATTTAAACCCTCAATAATATTTGTCGACTGTGTCCGTATCAAATACTAGAAGCATTAATTTTTTCTTTGTTAAAAAACTATTTAATAATCGTGTTATAACAACTAATTCAAGGTAACTATTGAAATTTCTGGAGCCTAGGCAATTTCGCAGATATTTTCAGGCAGGAATTTTCAATGGTCGGCGCAAGGAGGTTAGATTTCCGACTATATAATTAAAAAAAATGAATGTATACCTATCCATGTGGGATTTATAGTCTTGACAATTTAATTAACTATTATATCTATCTACATGTAATTGATTACGTATTAAATGGAAAAACTTATATAGTTTTATCTTATGTGATTATATAAAGTTACACAAGACTTTCTTAAGGATAACTTTAAATGTACTGGCATTTGGGGATCTTACACGGCGTTCACACGAGGCGAATTTAGTTGTTCAATGTTGACTGATTGGACTGATTATTCAATGTGGGTTGAACGAACAAGTTCAGAAGATTCGCTTTCAACTATTAATTGAATCAATAAAAGTTGTAAGGTCTTCAATTTTTTTTTTTGAACCGATATTTATTGCATTAACTTGATTGAAAGTCTGTTCAGACGGTTCAAATCGCGAACGATCTCAGTTGATCAACTAAATTCGCGTCGTGTGAACGCCGTGTTAGCTACAAATTGCAGTGTGATAAAACGGACACAATAATGTTCGCATGTTATTATTATTCACAATATAAAGCGTGGTTGGACATTTGCATTTCAACCTGAAAGTTGCCGGTTCCAACTAGGCCGGCATAGTAGATGCAGTTGCTACTTATTATAGGTTTTTAATTGTAGTAGCAGTCGTATAACTTAAAAATACGTAGTAAATAAGTCAACTATTATAAAACTCATTTAACAAATTAACCATTAGGTAACCGTTCATAAATATGCTTTCTGTTCTTACTACGTTATCGGCGCTCTATTTATTTTTATTCTAACAATAAAACAAACTCTACCACGTGACATAGTAGATTTATTCATAGGATAATTCATGCGCAAAACAAAGAATATCCACCGGCAACGCTTTGTCTAGAATAAAGTGTACCATTTCTCTTTCATGAGCAAAGTTTGTGTCGCTTCTGTAATGTAAAATTTATTATCATTTATTAAATTTTCAACATATTAATTATGTTAACCTTTTATTTTATTGTGACACGACATCTGACTTCGTTCCGCCTGATGTTAAGCAAGAGGAGGTCCAAGAGTGACGACCACTGAGAAAACCGAGTTTGTTCACGGCTGCTTCAGTCACCGTCACTATGCCAGCCTAAGGTGCTTCTTCACGCATCGCTTGAAGGATCCAAGGTCATAGGATGGAAAGAACACATGGGCAGGCAAAGCATACCACTTGTCGATTGTTCTGCAAAGAAAAGACGCACGGAACTTTTTAGTTCGACTACCGATTCGGTCGATAGAATGCGGATGTGTGAAAGGACGAGGTAGGAACAAGGTTAAAGAGCTCCTCGGAACATTCCCCGTGGTATAGGCGATAGAGGACGCACAGAGCCGCCATGTCTCTGCGTAGTTGCAGGGACTCCAGAGACCACGCGAACTCTATGAAGGTCTATGAAGAGCGAACCACGCTTTCTTATAGTGTCATTCAGTGTTAAGGTTTAGTGTGTTTTCCTCATGATAAAACCTTGCATTCTTTAAGCATCTCTGGTCGGCATAGTTAAAATAAAATTATAAATAAATATATATCGATATAAGGCGATCGTGGTGTAGTGGCATTGCAATGGTTACACAAACCGAGAGCACGAGTTCGAAACCACCCACCGGTACCAATGTATCTTTGATATATGTACTTTGGTTGTCCTGTTACTATGATACAAGCACTTTAGTAGCTTAGTCTAGAAATGTAATAATAAAGAAATAAATAAAATAATGTATACCCCATCTGTGGTTTATGAATGGAGAAAACTGCAAGTAGCACTTGAACAACTGCAAGTAACAGTCGTATCCACTATGCTAGCCTAATTGAAACCTGCAACTTACCAGATTTTTCGAAACGTGACTAAGTCACCTCACGGTCTGTATACTTGTAAGTGGTGGTAACCCCGGATCGGCAGCCTACCACTCTTTAATTTTTTAATTAATGTTTTATTGTTAAGTCTTATATTCTGTTCTTTATTAAATAAAGGTCTTCAATATGGACCGGCATAAAGATGGCGATTAGGTTTACTATGAACTTAGTCGGTTTTTTCAGTCATCGGTGCTCTTGGACCTCCTCTTGCTTACTATCAGGCAAGTTAGGGTCATATGTCAATTTAAAAAAACACAACTATATAACCTAAAACAAGGTATTAATAAAAAACCTATAGTTAAAACCTATATTATGTACTTTTTTTGTGACTCGACATCTGCCTTGACCCGCCTGATGGTAAGCAAGAGGAGGTCCAAGAATGCCGACGACTGAAAAACTCAGTCAGTTCACAGTTGCCTCAGTCGACGTCAATGGTTTTTAATGTACAAATTTTCAAAGTATTTAGACCTTTATAAAAAACCAAGTCTTGCCCCAGTCTTGCCATTTTTCAAAACTATAGAAGTGTGTGAAAATTAATTTGAAAGATTCCGTTACATAGTTACATAAATACAAGTCAAAGTAATAAAAGCGTTATAAGGACTATTAGAATATTTTCTTCAGAATTAACCCTCTAATAATGTTTCATCCCACATAAAATTACTATAGCTACTAAGACAGGGTTGAACATCAGGGGTCTTCAAGGAGCGCTACGCACTGACCGCATTTGGCACTACCAATGATAAGTGAGTCCAATTTTAGACTTATTGCCAACATTTGCACGTAATCACCCGTATAACTCAATCCTATAAAGAAAATTCTTCTTTTTTGTAAAGTGCGCCATTTGCTTTAATAAAGTGATATGACTGTGTTTTAGAATGTTTCTATATTTGTACATAACAATATTTTTTATATTGTCTTAGAATTTGCGCGAACATTGATTAATGAATTAAACAAATTTTATGCGGTGTATACATACTCGTATTACTATCGCGTTTATTTTGGTTTTGATTTTACGTGGCCACGATGGCTGCAAAGCTCTCGAAACGTCGGAATAACAAAATAAAATTGTAAAATTAAAACCAAAATAAACGCGATAGTAAGCCGCATAATATGTGTTTAATATTTTTTAGTATTATTTAGTTCGAAGTTAGGCTGGAGTGCGGTCTATGAATGGGGCGACTGCTACTACAATTTATTAACTGTAAGTAGCAGTGACATCTACTATGCTGGCCTAGTTGGAACCGGCAACTGACAAGCTGATTCCAAAACGCGACTAAATCACTTCACGGTCTGTATACTTATAAGTGGTGGTACTTCGGATCGGAAGACTGGGCACCACTGCCTACCACTCTTTATTGCTCTCTTAAATTCATAATATTGTAAGCATGAGTACTATGTCATATCTCCATGTATGGAAAGTTGGTTGAGTTGGTTCGTCATGCACTATCAAATGCTGGAAGTTCATCTTGAATATCAACTAATAACTAAGCAACTTTCTCAACTCTATTAGCAGTTACTTTGATTTAAGATTATTATTATTATTAGTACCAACGTTACTTGAGATTTACTCCATTATTTTCTTGAGTAAGAAGAAAATTGGTTTTAACTTTTTATATTATTATAACTTGACATATTCTAAGACAGCAACCCGACTGATGTTAAGGTGGAGTGCGGGCCATGAATGCAGTTAACTGCTGCTCCAGTTTAATAATGGAAAGTAGCTGTCATATTCACTATGCCGGCCTAACTGCCACTAACTGGGCACCATTACCTATCACTCTTTATAACTACAATACATTTTTAAGGACGTAAAGTCGCAAAAAAGTGTTTATTTTATTTACCTTGTTTGTCCAAGCGATGCGTGAGGTAGCACCCTTAGCCGGCATAGTGACAGCGACTTTTTTTTTTGTTATCGCAGGAGAATCCCTTCGAATACCCCGCCACCAAAAGGGAAGTGACGGGGTTATGTGGTGCGCGCTAAACTCCTGCGGCGACCATCTCGGAGCGTATACGAAGGGGGCCCCGTAAGGCTTTCTACGGATCACCCCCTCCACGCCAGCTATTAAGCTCCGCCTACTTAAGAGAAGGAAATCCGCCTGTTTTCCTCCTCTTTTACGGCAACGCTATGATCGCACTGCACGGGGCCGTGTGTCCGGGTGTGCAGCGCCCCTACACGTACACACCCACGACCCCAAGGCACACTGGAGTAACACAGTGCCCTCTGCTCTCAGAGCAGCGCCACGACTTTTAGCCATCAGCCAACAAGAACCCCCTTTTAAGGGAAGTTATTGATTGATGCCCAGGATGCACCGGCCCATCTGCTTTCCGCATCACCGAAGCGATACGGCAAACAGACAGACACACGAGGAGGTAGTCTGACTTAGCACCCCATAGCGACGGCGACTGAAGCAACCGTGAATAAGACGTTTTTTCCAGTCGTCGGCACTCTTGGACCCCCTATTGCTTACTATAAGGCGAGTCGAGGTCAGATGTCAAATCACAATAAAAATATATTCATCTAAAGTTTTATTTATATTACTCTTACATTAAGATAACATAAAAACTCCGTAGAAATCACTAACAAGAATATCCCGAACCAAAAGCCGTATAATAAATAATTAATATCTATTTGGTATACCTTCCTGTTACCTTCTAACACTTAAATGTAGATTCGGATCACGTGCGTTTGCAGTTTGTAGTTAGTTATTTTGATACTTGCTGAAGTGGAAGCTAACCAAGCCAACCGACTTATTCTTATACTTACGCACTTATATTACGAGTTCGTATAGTAAACACCGTTTTACTCTTCTTCTGATTATTTATTAAGAAAAAATCATCCTAAAATTATCTTAATTTTGATTATTTTAAAATAATATTATTTACTAAGTTCTTAGATCTATATAAACAAACAAGAACTACATAGGTAGAGTCTATCCAAGCCGAAATGATGCGCCCCTCCACTGCATTAGAGCACACGTGCGACTATAAAATATGGATGCAACACACCGAAAATGCAATTGTAATTGGTCATTCAGTTGCTGACACAAAAGGAGGAGCACGATGATAAGGTATAAAAAAAATATAGTCAGTTATTTATGTATTCACACATTTAAATAAACTAATAAAGTGGAGGGGCGCGTCATTTATAGTTAGACAAGCTATACACATAGTAATGACATCAAAAAACATAATTTTGAAAAAGAAAATAATAAAATTCATTATTTTTGCATACAAATGATATTAAGTTTACAAATCAATTGTCTTTTATCCACACCTACGAGTAAAGCACACTAATCATTGCCTATCTCAATATTGCATCTTTAAAAAAGTCGATTAATCGGAGACATTCTTAAGAAAGCTAGGTTGCCTAGTGCCCATAACCATAGAGCTTGTATGAAGAGAATTGTGAATGTGAAGTAAGCGAGGGAGTTGTGTCAGGATCATGGCAAGTGGCGCATTATTGTCTCTACCTATTCCTGTGGAAAAAGGCGTGACAGTTTGATTTGATTTGAAAAAAAGTCAAGTTAAAGAAATTGGTCATTGTAAATGCTAAATATTCTTCTAATAGACACGGAAGCTGGCTATCAGGTGTAAGTATATACCATAAAGAAACTCGGCTGCGCTTCGGTATAAGTTTGAAAGGTAAGCCGGAGTAGTAAATGCGACTGCTACATGCAGTTATATAACTATAGTAACAGTTACCTCTATTCAGGCACTACACTCCAACTTGACATCAGGCGGGTTGCTGTCATAATATGTCGAGCCACAACAAAACAGTAGCTTCATGGTGGCTTTAATGATTTATCATTATTTCACGCACAGATGCATGATATGACCGATCTGATAATACATTTTTGACGCTAGGTAGTCTAAGACTAACTTTATTTTTTAACTTTATTTATTATAGACTAAAGGACATCATTCATTTTGTATGGGGACTTGGGCTTAATTGTATTAACAGTTTAATATGCATTTAAAAATATTTTGATGTACGAAGATTACAATGTAATTGGAATATATTATTTATTTTGCATAGTTTAGGTGTGCGAAATGATCAAACTATAATTTTGACAGTTCAAATCAGAACAAATATAGCGTTGATTGGCAGATGATACAAAATCCATATCTTATTTTCCAAATAACTCAATTGCACAGCAATTAAAAGCTAAATTGTTATTAGTTTTTTAAGTATCGAAACTACAATTTAAATATTTTTCCACCATTGGACATTACAAAAGTAGTATAAAGAAGCCCAAAATGAATGATGTCCTTTATTTGTGTTTACAAAATTTGCCTAAAAATAAAAGAAATGAATAACTGAGAGTTAAATTCGAAAATTGACAATTACTTTTTATAAAAACGATTTAAAGCAATATTTATTTATGCAAACTTAGAAAGGGCGCCACAAATATTTTTTATCTTAAAACATGCTTATAAATAATATAATTGTGTCACCCGTTCTTATATTAGACGCACGGTTCCCATAGTAGACGCGGGGTTTTCATAATAGACGTGGGGTTTCCATAGTAGACGTGGGGTTTCCATAATAGACACGAGGTTTTCATAGTAGACGTGAGGTTTTCATAGTAGACGCATGGTACTCATAGTAAACGAACAGGTTGTGAAAGTTTTGAAGAAGGATATATACATGAAGTTAGGTCTGTAGCTAGAATACTACTACTAGGAAAGATAGAAAATCGTTAGGTCTTCAAACTTTTCCACTAAATCAATAAATGAGTAGTATCTATGAAGAAAAAGTTTTATTACATCTGTATTCTCTGTGTAGCGAATTTATCGAACAATGCAAAAGCTTTCGTTCGATTTAATTCATTTAGAATAATATAACATTGCAATTTAATATTTGCTTGTGATTTTTGGAATGTCTTAAAAACTTTGTTGATTTTTCCCAATTTTCATTACTATTTGGATAATAGACGTGGCGCATTGGTTAACAAACTAGATTATTACGCGTAAAGTACCGGGTTTGATTCCCGGTCGAAGCAAATATTTGTATCATTTGCTTCGAGTCTTATCAAAGAGTGGGGATGCTATTCCTGATGTTAAGCAGGAGTGCGGTCTATTAGTGGAGGTGACTGCTGCTACAGTCAAATAACAGTATATAACTAGCAGTCACGTCCACTATGCTGGCCTAGAAAAAACCGGCAACTTACAAGCTGATCCCGAAATGAGGGCTTATATGCCGAGCCCCAATATATATATATAAACTCATTGGCAGAGTAATCCGGCCAGAGAGGTGATTTAGGGCCAGCTGAATACCGTGATATAGCCGTACATATCCTGCAAAAGTGCCCACAAAAAATATGGTTTTCATATTATTAACCGACTTCAAAAAAGGAGGGGGTTCTCAATTCGACCAGTATGTTTTTTTTTTATGTTTGTTACCTCAAAACTTTTGACTGGTTGAACCGATTTTAATGATTCTTTTTTCATTTGATAGCTGATGCTTCCCGTTTGGTCCCATTTTAATTTGGTCCAGTTCTGATAATGGCATCCATGAGAAAATCATATAAGTCTTAAATTTTCAACATTCTAATTTATGTTTGTTGGCGGATAACTTCGTTGTTTATGAACCGATTTTGATAATTATTTTTTTGTTAAAAAGAAGATATTTCAAAGGTGGTCCCATGATAAAGAAATCAGGGTTTTAACCGACTTCAAAAAAGGAGAAGGTTTCTAAAATGACTGTATATATCTTTTTTATGTTTGTTCGCGGATAACTTCGTTGTTTATGAACCGATTTTGATGATAAAAAAATCAAAGTTTAACCGACTTCAAAAAAAAGAGGAAGTTTCTCAATTCAGCCGTTTATATTCGTTGTTAATGAACCGATTATGATTATTCTTTTTTTATTGGTAAGAAGATATTTCAAAGGTGGACCCATGATAAGAAAATCAGGGTTTGATGATGGCAGACCAGAGAAATCGAGGGGATCTTCATCGTAGGGGCGACTAGTGCGTTTGTTAAGTTTTTTTTATTATGTGTAATCGTTTTCGTCTATCATTTTCCGTTTGAAGTAACCGTCTTCTCTTCATTCGAGAAGCATCTTTGTTCGGTCTAACCATCACTTAAAATCGTAAAATAAAATAATTTCTAACAAAAAAAAACCGACTTCAAATAGTAAACTAAAAAGCAAAAAATAAAATTTCTTCGCACAAAGTAATACGTATTTTCATTTAGTTAAATAGAAATGATTAAATAATTACTTTATAATTTTGGAGTCGGTGCCAAGTCAATGCTACAACAACCTTACTACTATATCAAATTACTAAGTACACACAATATTCTTATAAAAATATAAGAATCGGTACCTACTAACTATCAAAGTAACTTTTTTAATATTATGTACCTAAATACTGGCTTACAAACTACTAGTAAATGAAAACGAATTATGAAAAGACACTGAATACAACTTAGACATATAGTAGCTATTTACATAACAAATGTACTCAAGATATCAATGTTGAAATAAATCAAAAGAATTTACTAAAATGAAATACTCAAAATGGAATCCAATGGCATTTAATTTTAAAAAATCACAAAATCTGTTAGCAAAACCAAAACAAGGATAATAAGGAAGTACTGATAATTACCACAGAACAGATATTTCGTGATAATTACCTACTAATATTATCGTCAGTTGTTAGAAAGATTCATCTATACACAGTTATTGTTTTACTTGGCACCGACTTTAAAATTATAAAATAATTATTTAATCATTTCTATTTAACTAAATGAAAATACGTATTACTTTGTGTGAAGAAATTATATTTTTTGCTTCTTAGTTTACTATTTGAAGTCGGTTTTTTTTTGTTAGAAATTATTTTTTTTGTCTAACCCCTTGTATAAAAATACTAGTATACGTATTATATATATACGGATATTTGCTTCGGGTCTGGTTATAAAAAAGTGGTAGGCAGTGGTAGGTACCTAGTCTGCCGATCCGGGGTAGTACCACCACTTACAAGTATACAGACCGTGAAGTGATTTAATTGTGTTTTGGGATCAACTTGTAAGTTGCAGGTTTCAACCGGCATAGTGGTTGTGACTGCTACTTACAGTTATTAAATTGTAGCAGCAGTAACATCCATTCATGGATTACACTCCAGCTTAACATCAAGCGAAGTGCTGTCATATATGTCGAGTCACAATAAAAAAAAAATGAAAAAAATATTAAAAACTAACATTGTCTTAGCTATTTCCTTGTTACAGTAACCGTATTGGCATAACGGATCTCACTAATCCCATGCTCTACTTTACCGTGTAACCTGTAGGTGCATCTACTCTGAAAACTTAGTAACTAAGCTGATATTGTGAAAGAGAGCGCTCGACGGCTGCGGTCCACGGCTTTGTGCAACGAACAAAGGAGTATTTTTAAATATTTAATACTTTCGGTTTCTTGCGTAATTTTTAAAATTTATTTCTTCTTGCATTTTTGTAAAAGTGTTTACCTTACCCTAATATGATATATATTTATTTATTGGAAAGTCAGAGCTAAGCAAATACATACTTAAGAAAAACAGTAATGCTAAACAAAAAGCAAAACGACTTTCACATATCTATAAAGGATCAATGGCATCAAAAGTGAAATCTGAACAAATAAAAGGAAAATAAACCTAATAAACAAATATAAAATAATTCATACCACGTCACATCACATACAATTTATAATATTATAAATATTTTAATATAATAGTTTTGTATTACGAAAAATTGCATGTTTTTTTTATTGTGACTCGACATATGACAGCACCCCGCTTGATGTTAAGCTAAAGTGTGGTCCATGATTGAATGTCACTGCTAATACAATTCAATAACTGTAATGGCAATCACATCCACTATGCCGGCCTAGATGGAACCGGCAACTTACAAGCTGATCCCGAAACGTGACCAAATAACTTCACGGTCTGTATACTTGTAAGTGGTGGTACTACCCCGGATACCTACCACTCTTAGATAACCAGACCCGAAGCAAAAATCCATCTCTTTTTTTTTATGTGTTAATTTATTTAATTTAAAGAATTCATTTTGTTATTTATTGTAATTAAGTGGCTTTAGATTATATTCGTATTAATAGATATATATGATTTAATTGACTCAAGTACAATATGTATTGTGTAGGACAGTATTATAGGTATTACAACCAATATTAAGTAAGTACAATGATTATGATTCATTGTTTCAAAGGAAACAGGCACTTCGGGTTCATTATTCAGGGAAAATACTATTGAAACGAAACACTGTGTAAACGTTTGGAATTCGATAGCATGATTAGCTTTGGCTAAATTGTTTAATATCATTTTACTTTAGTTGGCTGGAAGAGATCGCCATATTGATGATAATGCATTTGTGTGTTTCACGAGTTTGTATAATTTTCAGCTAAAATTTGCACAATAAAGAGTAGATTATAGGTAAATTGATATCACAATCAATAAATCAAATTGTCTCGCCTTTTTCCCACAGGGATAGGCAGAGACAATATAGCACCACTTGCCACGATCCTGACACAACTTCCTCACTTTCATACTATTTTATCTGTCGCCAGAGTGAGCAACTACGATACGTCTGGAGGTCTTATTATCTGCAATAATATCTGCAAGTCGCTCGCGCCACTTTTTTATTATTTCTCTAATTAACTTCTTATCCCTGTGGTAACAGGGTTCAAAATACCTAATGGTTGTTACTAATTCAAGTGAGCATTCACCATCAAAACATTCCACTATTTCGATCATGTTCGTTCTAATTTGCATTCGTAGTAAAGGCATGATGCATTCGTTCGTAACTTGGTCACATGTGAATAGCCGTCGTAAATAGCAGAGGTGTCGCCAGCACGTTTTACCGCACACACGACTCTAATATTTAACAACCTGCAACGATACGTGAGTTAGCTTCCATATCGATGTTCTAGTTTTATTTGATTTGATATCTAATGTACCTCGTAAATTCAACTTTGAGACAATTACTGAGAAGAAATCAAGTCTAAGAGTGCCGACTAATATTTAAAGTTTACGGCTGCTATGCCGGCCAAAGGTGCTTTAAGACGCGTCCGGATTATTGTCGTGTATATTAGTAATGAAAAATGGATCGTGAACATCGAGCAACTGAAACTGGGGATCGAACCCAGTGTCTATCGCCTAACGTGTGTCCAAAATTTTCCACTCTATCTATCCAGCTGGGTCCATGTCGCATATTGACGAGTTAATACCAAATAGAATATAGATATAAGCAGTTGAGATCGTTGAACATTACTGTGTGTGCCCCTTTATTTGTGTTTTTTCGTAATGAATTAAACACTGGGTTCAATACCCGGTCGCAGTTGTCCGATTCAGTGTGTACTCGTAAAAATATAAATCTATTCAGTTTTCATTATTCATTTATACAGTAATAAAGTATTGGAATTTGGAATAGGCCAATCATTATAAGTAGTAATGTGAACTAAAAAGTGAATAAAAGAACTAAAAGAAGATTTTCTCTAGAAGTGGGTGAAAATTAATTTGAAAGATTCCGTTACATAGTTAGATACATACAAGTCAAGCTAATAAAAGCGTGTTAAAAAGTATATTATTAGCAGTTAACTTAATATCCCCATAAAATTATTAACTTACAAAAAAGTGTTCCTTATAAATAGCAAAATTAGACTCATATTTTATGGCGTCAAGAAGGGTGTTACTCCAAGTTGACAACCTCCTCTACGTGTAAAATTACAAGGATTTTTGTTACAAGCAACCCACGTAATGAGACCACGAAACGGGGTTTCTGAACCCGTGTTTCAACAAACTTTTTATTTTGTATCGTTATTTGAAGTTTTTCTTTATTGAGCATCCATAGTATAACTGTGCGTGTACCAGGCCGATCGCGTGGCTGTAAGGAAAATGAGCGTTCCGGATTTGCGACTAGAAAGTTTAAGACCTTTGCGACATGCCTACCTCTATCACTTTTTCTCTACCTAACCCAATATGTCTTACCATAAAAGATACTTACAGCTGACTCTGGAAGGCCAAGATCCTTTAAAAATGAAATCAGGATTTGAATTTACGTACTAATCTTGATTTCATCATTGTTATTTAGATAAAATTAATAATACATGGCAGATAACACACACATATACGCACAATAAGCCCACTACTAAAACAACATTTAAAAAAAAGGATCTGTAATGGTGGGATAATTATACAGTCATTTGTTGACTAGTGGAGTGCTCATAAATTCGCCAACTATGGAATGTACATTTTTCGACATAAACTTTGTTTTTAATTATTTTGTGTATAAAAAAATATATTATAAATAATAACTTTTTATTGCAATTCGACATGCCTGATTTCTAAATCTCGTTTTTTTATTTTTTATTTCCTTTTTTACCCGTTTTGAAATAAATCAATTGGGCGTGAGAAAGTAGACTGCTGTGTACTGCTGTTAAAACGCAGAGTAATTAAATTTACTCTAATGAAAATGCTCTTACTGCATAATATAAAGGGTGTTCTGTTCAGAGACAAAGGAATGTTTCGCAGGGTGTTTTGTTTACTTAGAATGCCCGAACTTAACTACCGCTTGATATAATGCGAACCTCGGTTTCTTCATTATAAGTTTTGCAGGTAAACTTTCAAAAACTCGTTACCTTCTCGAAATTTATAGAATGAAACAAGTAAATTGTGTATTTAACCGTTGTTTTCTTATTGCAAATTGCAATGCCAGTTTACATTATACTCAATTCATTTTATACTATAAAGTGGTATTATACTTTATAGTATGAAACAAATTGAGTATAAATTGTAGTACAATATAGAATTTATTTCCTCAATTTATTTCCAGTTATCAACCAATCAATTTTTCATGCCTCATTCTTATATCTCCTGTTATAGTCAATTAATTATCACCATCCTGACACAATTCTCTTACTTTTTTTACATTCATAATTTCATGCATACAAACTCTTTTTGATTATAACTCGGCATAATATATGACAGCACCGCGCCTGATTTTAGGCTAGAGGTCGGTTTATTAATGGAGATTACTGTTACTACAGTTAAATAACTATCCGTAGCAGTCACCTCTACTATGCCTGCCTAGTTAAAACCGACAACTTACAAGCTGATACCGAAACGCGACTAAGTCACACTATATTACATTTTATTTTTGATAAAGTTTGGACTAGGCCTACTAGTCGGCCACGATAATTCTAGCTTTTAGACATCGCATTCCATTCATATGTGTTCTCTCTGTCCTTTAACCTTGCGATGCGTATAAAACAAGCAGCCTTAGCTGACATAGTGACGGCGTCTGATGCAACCATAAACTGAAGCTGTTTCTTCGGTCATCGGCGCTCCTTCCTCTTACATACAATCAGACAAGAGGGGATCAGACGTAGTCTCAATAATTATATTCATAAGTCTAAGAATTAAAAATTAAGAGTGATATTCAGACAGTTGGGGGTCAAATGATCAGTCTGCCGATCCGGAGTAGTATTATTGGGACGTTTGAATCAAGATGGTGTAGGAATTTTAAACCTAATTAACCCATTTTTTTTGCCGTCCGAGTTTTTTGCGTCCCGACATTATGTATCTATGTAATCTATTTTATAATACAATAGGTATTCAAACTACATATAATCCATAATACAGTTATTCATATTAAAACCGCATAATAAGACTGTATGTAGATATATCGATGCTACAAATAGAATGATAAAAGAAAGATAAGAAAGGAAACTTGAAGAGTTATTTTTCAAAAGACAAACAATGTTTCCAAGAGCTCTTATTTGGATGAGGCACAAAAAGGTTAGTCCTTGTGTTGTCAATGGGACTTAAAAGAGGGTTCTGACAGGTTCTGAAGGTCAATTGACATTTTATGATTGTTTTACATTGTTTTTACTATACTGAATAATCATGGGAAGGCAGTAAGGCTAACGATTTTTTAAAGCTATTGTTTATATCACCACAAGTATACATACCGAAATATTGTAAAGTGACGTTTTCTTTGGCCGGCATAGTGACGGCGACTGAGGCAGCTGTGAACTAACTCGGTTTTTTCAGTCGTCGTAACTCTTGGACCGCCTCTTGCTTATTATCAGGCGGGTCGAGGTCAGATGTCGTGTCACAATAAAAAAAATGCTGTAAAGTGACGCGGTTCGGGATTAGCTTGTGAGTTGCCGGTTTGAACTAGGATGGATGTGACTGCTCGTAGCCACAGTAACAAAATAAAAAATACCGCTTAGGTGAACTTAATGCCCTTAGGTATGTTATATTGCGTAGTCATATTCTCACATGGACAATGGATAGCCACTTGCCACGATCCCGACACAACTCCCTCTTTTCTTTTAACTCCACAATTCTATTCAATTCTCTTTATATGATGTAAGAAAAGTAGCTCAAAAACTATTGTAAGATAGCTTTTATATTTACTTGTACCTAACCGATTGTGACTCTTATTATAATGCAGTATAAAGTACAAATTGTAATTTAAAAATAATAGTTTGGCCATGTAGGAAGTCAGGACGTTAGGAGTAACGGAAATGACGGTCGTTCGCTAAAGAATGGAAGATATTTTACGGGTTGTTGGCTTCTAGAAAGAAACGCTATATTATTACACATTTATTTTACTCATATGTATTTACCTAATATAATAAATACTATACTACGCAAGTATATATGCGAATTCGAACGCTCTACCGGTGCTCATTCGACGACAGGAGTGGACGAACGGTTTAGCGATTGGTTTGTTGCACGTAAAGTCTCGGTTTCGATTCCAGGTCGGAGCAAATATTTGTTTCATAGCTTTTATTTGTAATATTTAATAATTATATTAAAATATTGCTAATATTTGTTAATAAAAAAAAGAGGTGGATATTTGCTTCGGGTCTGGTTATCAAAGAGTGGTGGGCAGTGGTACCCAGTGTGTCGATCCGTACAAGTATAAAGACCGTAAAGGGATTTGGTCACGTTTCGGGATCAGCTTGTAAGTTGCCGGTTCCAAGTAGGTCGGCATAGTGGATGTGATTGCTACTCACAGTTATTGAATTGTAGTAGCAGTGACATTCATTCTTGGACCACTCTTCGGCTTAACATCAAGCGGGTTGCTGTCATACGTCGAGTCACAATAAAAAAAAAATCTTTTTAATTCTCACAAATTCTGATTCATTCTCGCACATTTCTTATATTTAACTTTTTTTTCCTAGGAGTTTAAGCTTTCGCTCTGGTTTGTAAAAAAAAAAGGTAAACCGGTTTTAACTATTTTTGGCTTTTTTGGCACCTTTACTGACAATATCTTGTAATCAATTCCTGAAATCACCGATTCGGGGTAGTGTACATCGTGAAGTGACTTAGTCGTGCTTTGGGATCAGCTTGTAAGTTTCTGCTTACAACTAGGCCAGCATAGTGAATGCTACTTCTACTTTCAGTTGTTTAAGTAGCAGTCGCGATATTGTTATATGTCAAGACACAAAAGTAAAAACAAAAAGTTACAGCATAAAAATATATAAAATGTTATAGATAAATGGAACATACGAGAAACTGCGGCTATGAAATCTCCCCAGACTGAGATTAGTGCTCGTAAAGATATAAACTTGAATACAGACACTAGAAAATGTCTCTGTTATTTTACCTAAATTAAAAAAGGTCATTAAACTCTTTAAAGCTTTGTTAAATATATTCTCTTCTTAAGGTCTTAAGTTCTTAAGTCTCCTCTTGGGTGGCTTCTAGATACCAGAGGGGCTTCGTGATTGGGACACGAGAGGAGATTCGACACCTGACTATGTTCCTACCTTGTCTTTTTACTCCTGAGATACCTGCAAGACAGGGAAAGCAGCCGCATTATGTCCATAGAATCGACTGGCAAAGGTTCGGCGCAGTGTTACATTTTTTTTAAGAATCTACCAATCAATCAAACTGTGTCGCCTTTTTCTCACAGGGATAGGCAAAGATAATAGAGTGTGACTTGCCACGGTCCTGACATAACTCCCTCGCTTCCCTCACATATACAATTCTCTTCATACAAACTCTGCGGTTATGGGCACTAGGCAACCCCGCTTTCTTGTGGCTGTCTCCGATTTATTTTTCAAATAATATATTTAAAAAAAAGTATTTTTAAGTGAAAAGATTGTGATTTTCGAAATCACCTCGAAAGTTTCCAGTTCAAACTAGGCCGGCATGGTGGATGCCGCAGTTTTTTTTTTTAAGTTTTTCTTTATTGTGACTACATTTGATCTCGACTTGCCAAGAGTATCTACCAACGACCGAAAAAAACCGACTCAGTTCATGGTCGCCTCAGTTGCCGTCACTATATATTTTTTACATTTCTATATTAAGCCACTAAAGTGATTGTATCATAGAAACAGGACGAACAAAGATACATGGGCACCGGTACGTGGTTTTAAACTGGTGCTTTCGGTTTGCGTGACCCTTGCACTGTCACTACACCACGATAACCTTAAATTCTTCCCTTCCCATAACCTTAGATCCTTGAGCTGGTAAAGTTTTCCACTAGTCGAATGTTCTATAAAGAAACTACTTTTAGTTCGACTGCCGATACGGTCGACAGAATGCGGATGCTTCCCCCAGTCTGTGGCCTCCATTATTCGACCGCGCCTTTCCATACTCCAGCTTGTCATATATCTAGCCATGGTACACTCAATCAGGGCCACTCAATCAGTAAAATCCTAGACTAACAAGTGTCCGGGTTATAGCAAAACATCCTCCCCTAACAATAACATTTAACAGTATCATTTAGCATAGAACATTTAGCATAGTGTATCAAGATAAGTGAAATAAACTATAAAACAATTATAGTAGTATTCCTACTCTCTCACCCAACCACCTGCCTACCTAGAACACTCCCAGCCCCAACATTTGGTCCTTCGAGCCGAATCACTGTGTAATGTACCAGAAATAATTAGTGAAAATAAGTTGGAACAAAAATAAATATTTGAATGAGTTAAAAACTAAAATAGGAAAAGACATTCTAAAAGATTGTGTAAATAACTTGCAGAGAACAGCCATTAGGAAGTGTCTGGAAATGTCCCAATGCCCAGAATGGAACATCTCAACATACGGAAAGTGGCCGTTTGTTTTCATTTTGCAATGCACTAAGTTGGCAGCAAGACAATCTAACAATATAAAAGTTTACAATGATTTATTACTTTTTTTATTATTGGGGCTTGACACATAACATCACCCCGCCTGATGTTAAGCTTTTACATATATTATATTTATATAGATATTTTTGTGACTCGACTTATGACAGTACTCCGCTTAATGTTAAGCTAGAGTGTGGTCCATGAATGGATGTGACTGCTACTACAATTCAATAACTGTATGTAGCAATCACATCCACTATGCCGGCCTAGTTGGAACCGGCAACTAACCGGTGCAATGATTTGGTCCCGAAACGTGACCAAATTACTTCACGGTCTGTATACTTGTAAGTGGTGTTACTTCCCCGGGTCGGCAGACTGGGTACCACTGCCTACCACACTTTGAAAAAGATGGACGGCAGTTCTTAATGGAGATGAATGTTACTACAGTAATTTAAGTACATCTACTTTGACTTTGACAGCCTAGTTTTAACTTGGATCCGACTTGACGTCGTCGAAACGCAACTAGGTCACTTCACGGTCTGTATCCTTGTAAAAGTTGGTAATACCCCAGATCGGCAGACTGGGCACCACTGCTTACCACTTAGGCCAAAATAGTAGATGCGACTATCCACAATTTGGACATGAGATGCTTCATCATGCTGCGTTCGAAGGATCCTGACTTTTTAATTGTGACTTGTCATATGACAGCACTCTGTCTGATGTTAAGCTGGAGTGCGGCACATGAATGGAGGTAAGTATTACTACAGTAATAGAACTTAAGTAGCAGTTTCATCCACTATGCCGGCCCAGTTGGAGCCCGCAACTTACAAGCTGATTACTAAGTCTTACTTATTCACTTCACGTTTTGTATGTACTTCACCGGATCGGCAGACTGCATTTTTCATTAAAATATATTTGTAATGTTTAATCTAATTATTAAATATAAATAAAATACAAATACTTGCTACGACTAGGAATCGAACCCGGTACTTTACGCGTAACGGAATGCACGGAGACATACATATACATGGTGCATTTTACATACCTACATGACAGTGAAAAAAATGTGTTTATAAAGGTCGTTTCATTAAAAAAAGGACCGCTAAAACCTCTTAATGCCGATGGTGTCTAGTCAGTCAGATGGTGGATGACGGTATAATATAAATAAAACAATTTGTTGATAATTCTAAAATAATTATATTTTACATTAATCAACATTACTCTACACTACATTTCTCACTATTATATTTATATATTACAAAAGTGTTACAGAATATAGCTGTAACATAGCCTACATAGCTTAATATAATATAACAAAAGATTAAATAAACCTTTAAGAAAAATAAAGAAACAACATTCTAAACAAACACTGGAAAACAACATGTTAAGACCTCGGATCAAATACAATAACCCCAGCGTGTAATCCTTGGAAGTGAGTTGAAAAATAGTACCTACCTAAAATAGCTGTCAAAGCTGCAATAATTCAGGCAATAATTGCTCGGCAACACAAATGGGTCAATCTGGAGTAACTAGTGGAGCAATAAATAGCAATTTCAATAAAATGCGGCAATTGTTTCGGCAATATTGCTTCTAATTGCTCCATATAGGTATTCCATATTGCTTAATGTCGCTGGTACGAAGTGCCGAATATCCAGTGGCCATTGATATTGCTCCTTGTTGCTCAATATTGTTGTTGCAATACATTTTACCAAATCCATGCTTGTTGCCGTTGCCGTAAATTGCTTGATATTTTGTCGCGTCGGGATGGACCATGTAATGGACCTTTAGAGCTCATAACTTATTTCAATAATTTAGAGATTATTTGTGTTGTTTTTGGTTACATTACTGTGGATGCGCACACTCAAACTGAAGCCAGATGACGATGCTCATAATGAACTTCAAATAGGTCGCAGTAAATGTGTGATCTTATAACACAATCAATCAATCAAATTGTCAAGCCTATTTCCCGTAGAAATAGGCAGTTACCATGAAGCACTACTTGCCACGATCCTGACATCACTCCCTCACTTCCCTTACATTCACAATTCTCTTCATACAAGCTTTACGGTTATGAGCCAGCTTTTTTGAGCTTTCTTATATCTTTGAATTGGTCGAAAAACACCTTTAATTTTAACGAGCGTAAAAAACTTGTTTAACGCATCCATCCACATCAGATTTATAAATTCTAATTCGCAGTAGAAAAATAAATTAACAAAGCTCTACTGAATAAACCTCATGAAAAATTAATTAAACAATTTTTATGCGGCTTACTATCGCGTTTATTTTGGTTTTGATTTTATATTTTTTTATTATTCTGACGTTTCGAGAGCTTTGCAGCCATGGACGAATAATCATAACATTGCAGCCATCGATATTCTCCTTTGACATAGTGCAATTAAGTTTTAAATAAATAAATAAATATTCTCACGTAACCACAGCGCTCGAGAGCATTCTCACATTGTGTTCATACCTAGTATTGGAGTTAGTAACAAGTAATTACTAAAAGTGACGGGCCATATTTTCTTAAATATTTCTAGTTACGAACATATAACAGAGTCAACGAGAAGCAGTACGCAAAAATAGATTTTGGGAGTTTATCTAAGTGTGATGCCAAGGGAAACAGTCTGTGAATTGGACTATTGGATGTCGTCGAAAAGTTGCTTCAGCAGGATTGTAAATTTTTAATTAGCTTTCACTCTTATCTGATGTGGCTTAGTACGAACATTTGGGTTCCAGTTAGGAATAACGACAGTATGGTGCGTTGGTTTTTTAAAACCCCCAAACTGAATGTCTCTTGCTATTCTCAACGGCCTTGATGGAAAATTGGGCCTTGGATTGAACGGACTTGGCCTTGGTCTCGATGGAACGAATGGTGTCCTAGGTATATTTCTTACGCTCCTTATGTGTGATTCGCTGTTATTATCAATATCATCCAATAAATCAGCACTTCTAGCGTAACGTCTATTAGGATCCATGCGGATATCGTCAATGTATATCGGCCTTGGCATGGGTTTTCGTCTTGGAACCGGACTTAGACTGGATTTCGATTGAACGGGTGGTATATTTCTTACGGCTCTAATGTGTGATTCACTGATATCATCAATATCATCCATTAAATCAGCGCCTCTAGCGTAACGTCTATTAGGATCCATGCGGATATCGTCAATGTATTTTGGTAAGCTTGGATGTTCACCTGTTGATGGCACCTTGATAGTTTCACCCTTGTAAAGCCCAGGTTCAGCTGAGACATCTCGAACAGTCCTTATTATTGGTCTCTGAGTCCGTGGAGGTGGCCGATAAGTTGGGTGTATAATGTGGAAACGCTGGCCTGCCGCCTCAGTAGCAAAAAAGGCTAAAGCAATAGACAATAAAATCAATAACTTGTACATCTTAGAACTGACTATAACTTTTTAATACACTGACTTTAAATTAAATATTTAAAACAATTAATAAATGACTATAACGATTGACTTTAAGAGCTTGATTGATACGAAAACTTCTGTACACAGTTTATTTATATGAAAAAGAATGGGACTTAACCATATCTGTTGAAAACAGGGCTTCCCCGTCTGAGTTAGCATTCAAAACGGACGATAACCTTTGGCCATAATAAATTTTATCTCTGTTTTTAATTGCTTGTATGTAAATATTATTTAAGTACATCCGATAGCAAGGGTATTCCCTCAGTCCTCCATAAAGGAAACTCCAGCAGGGTTAAGTTGGACAAATAAGAATGATATTATCTCGTTGGCGATTGTTAAAGTTTGGTGGTTTTAAACCAAACCGACACTATTGACGATAATGATAAATGTTGTAACGAATAAAACATAGTCTCGTTTTCTGCCCCCCTAGCACGGCAATCCAAGAAACAAGATAAAGAACTGCAAGGAATATTATTGTAATTCATTTTAAATAACGTATTAGGCCGGCACATCAAAATGTTTAAAAAAAAATTATTAAAGTATTCAACGTTGTATAGTGTACAAAACGTTTAACACTGTTTTAGTAAGTTATTTAAAATGAGTTGGTATGATATTCCTTGCAAGGATTTATCTTGCTTCTTGGATTGCCGTGCTAGGGGGGCTGGTATTACCCATCCAGGTATATATACGAGTTATATATAGTGTATAACATATATCTCTTTCTTAAGTCCAAATTCTTTGGTTTCATCTAACTTTATATTATTTTGACAATAGCCGACAAGAGATAGTGTTCTTGTTTCTCCAACCTAAAGCCTCTACCACACAGTTTATGCGTTAATGCATAACGTAATGCGTCCCGATTCCTTGCACACAACTGCGTCCTACTTCTATTGCGTCGTTATTATCGCAACAGTGTGTAACTTCGTAGCCGTTCTAATATCTACATATTGTACTAAAAACAGATATCGCAATAACGCATCCGGTAACACCGACCGATAATAACGCGGCTGACAATGAGTGGTAGAGGCTTTACTCTGCAGTAATGTGGTAACTAATTACCTAATTGGTGCTACCTCGTCTTTCACTTCCGTAATACCCGCACAGGTCGGGGAAAGCATCCGCATTTTATCGACCGAATCAGTAGTCGAACTAAAAAGTTTTTAGATCAATCGACAAGTGGAATGCTTTGCCTGCCCATGTATTCTCTTCATCCTATGACTTTAGATCCTTCAAGCGATGCGTAAAGAAGCACCTTTGGCCGCCATAGTGACGGCGACTGAGGCAGCCGTGAACAAACTCGGTTTTCTCGGTACTCTTGGACCTCCTCTTGCCTATAATCAGGCGGGACGAAGTCAATTATATTATAATATTGTGATTAGCACCAATCAATAGCCACTTGCCACGATCCTGACACAACTCCCTGGCTTCTCTCACATCCACAGTTCTTTTCATACAAGCTCTACGGTTATGGTCACCAATTATTGCCAATTTGTCGTCGCAGTGCAAAATTACATAAATCCTATTGTTATTCGAGAAATATATTTATCGTTATTACTTAGACAAAAAAAAACTATCCTTTTTAATTTGTAATACAATAATAATAAAAAATCAATACTTTCATTTCTATTACTTTTTTCCTGAGACAACACTGGTATATTCCAGTCAGAATTCAGAAAAGCTATTGATTTGTTGATCAGAAGCGGGCCTAATTATTTAATGTTATATGCTTTAAAATAAATAACACTGCTTCGCAATGTACAATTTAAGACACAGGATGTGCGAGGAGGAGGATTTTACGGGTACGTACTAATTAATATTTGTAAGAAAATTGCGTTTTCCATTAATGGGTGTGTAATGTTCTTACTATTGGTATTGCAGGGAACAATGAAATGCTGAAGGCTTTATATGACTTCGAGGCATCATTGGCTAAGACCTTGAGTTTTAAGGAAGGAGATTACTTCTATCTGCAGCAGACTAACCCCAGGCAGAGAAACTGGTGGCATGTCGTTAATAGAAAAGGCGTTGTCGGCTTCGTACCGTCTAATTATGTTCAAACTATTAAGGCAAGCACTGTATTTTTGATTGTATCGGGATATCTGACCTCGTGTTACCTAGTGAGAGAGCACCATCAACTGAAACTCATTAAGGGTTGCCTTATTTGCCATCACTATGCGAATCAGAGAATCATATTCATATAGAGTTTTTGAATATTTCTCTTCACATTCATATAAAGTTTTTGAGTTTTCACTTAAATGCTGATGATATGCAACTTTAGAGAGCCAATTGAATAAATTAGTCCCACTTCTAATTAGCTAAGTTCTAGCTGTAAGTTAATGTAGCTTAAGCTTGCGAATGTACTGAAAAAAAGTGGTAATGTAATTTTGAAACATTTTTTATTATTATAAAAACTGTAGAGCTTGCATGAGGAGAATTGTGGATGTGAGGGAAGCTAGGGAGTTGTGGCAAGTGCTGCTCCATTGTCTCTTCCTATCCCTGTGGGAAAAAGCTGTGACAATTTGGTTTTTTATTTGGTATTATTATTTACAATATTTGTATTAGATTTGTTGTCTACCTGATATGGTAGTCATTCACTATGCCTGCCTTGTTAATAAACTAGGCAGGCATAGTGGATGTGACTGCTACTTATAATGGTTATTTAACTGTGGCCTCCATTCATGGACTGCACTCCAGTTTAACATCAGGAGGAGTACTGTCATATGTTGAATCGCAATAAGGCGCACAACTTTTGTATTTTTGTATAGTCTCCCTTTTGTAATTAATTGTTGAAGGAAAGATATTTGGAAGCTTAAAGAAGCAAACTAAGTTTAACTATTTTTATTGTGGTAAAATAACTATTCCTAAGTAAATTGACTATTAAGTGACTTATCACTTCGCAGTCTGGAGAAATGTATTCTTAACCAATATTGTTAATCAATTTCAAAAAAGGAGGGGGTTCTCAATTCTACTGTATTTTTTTTATGTTTGTTACCTCAGAACTTTTGACTGGTTGAACCGATTTTAATGATTATTTTTTTATTTGAAAGCTGGTGTATCCCGTGTGGTCCTATTCTAACAATGGTCCAGTTCTGACAATGGCATCCATGAGAAAATCATATAAGTCTTAAGTTGCAACATGACGCAAGCATTCTAATTGCATTACTTAATTACTTATTATAATTGTTGAAAAAAATATATTTTAAAGGTGGTCCCATGATAAGGAAATTAGGCTTTAATATTAACAGACTTCAAAAAAGAAGAAGGTTTCTTAAATGGACTGTATATATCTTTTTTATGTTTGTTCACGGATAACTTTGATGTTTATGAACCAATATTGATGATAAGGGAATCATGGTTTAAAAAAAAGGAAGGAGGTTTCTCAATTCAACCGTATATATTCGTTGTTTATGAACTGATTATGATTATTCTTTTTTGTTGGAAAGAAGATATTTCAAAGGTCGTCCGATGATAAGTAGGGTTTGATGATGGCAGACCAGAGAAATCAAGGGGAACTTTCAAAAAAATCATAGGGGTGACTAGTGCATTTGTTATACTGGCGTTTGTTATAGTAAATGAACACGAATTATGAAAGAACACTTAATACAACTTAGACATATAGTAGCTATTACAAATGTACTCAAGATATCAATGTTGAAATAAAACAAAAGAACTTACTAAAATGAAATACTCAAAATGGAATCCAATGACATTTAAATATTAATAACTATCTAATACTTATAATAATAGCATGAACATATAAAATTAAAAGAAATCACAAAATTTGTTAGCAAAACAAGGATAATAAGGAAGTACTAATAATTATCATAGAACAGATATTTTGTGATATAGCTCATAGTGATACAGTTCATCATTGAACTTACTAATATTATCGTCAGTTGTTCGAAAGATCCATAATATCTATACACACTTATTGTTTTACTTGCCACTGCCTTCAAAATTATAAAATAATTATCTAATCATTTATATTTAACTAAATGAAAGTACATATAACTAACTTTGTGCGAAGTAAATTTTTTTTGCTTTATAGTTTACTGTTTTTTTTGTTAAAAATTATTACTTATGCCTTCAGGTTGAACCAGAATTCTTCGCAGCCTTTCTTACTGACTGCCTGAGATATTTACATGATGGATCTCCAATAACTGCTCAGAAAGAAGAGTTAATTGATAGCTTAACAGAAAAGAAAAATTCACTTACACCTTTGTTCAAGCCAAGGAATGAACCAACTCCGATACCACCACATTTGCTTGATGCTGCCGCAAATGGACTTTCGTCTTCATTTGATCTCCGACCACTGATGTCGCATCAAAATTTAAGTGAAGGTACTTTTTATACTTTCTATTACTACTAACATGGCGCAATGGTCATGCAAACCGAGAGCCCCACATTGAAAACCACTGCTGAAACCCCAATGTACTTTAGTCGTTCAGTTTCTGTGATACAAGCACATTTTGTATATGCTACTAAAAGTGTAGAGATGTAAAAAATTAATAATAAAACAATTAATCAAGTTGTGACGCCTTTTCCCAAAATACTATTATAAAACAAGTCTTGGCTATGACTGGGAATCAAAACCAACCCATCATACATAGGGATCAGCTTGAAAGTTGCCGGTTCTAACTAGACCAGCGTAGTGGATGTTACTGTATCTTGCAGTTATTTAACTGTGGTAACAGCCCCCTTTACTCATTGACCTCTCTCCAGATTAACTTGAAGTGGGGTATAGCTTGTCTAACTGTAAATGGTGCGGCCCTCCACTTTTTTAGTTTATTTAAATGTGTGAATGCAAATAACACTAACTATACTTCTATGATTCATCAGCATGCTCCTCCTTTTGTGTCTAACCAGCAACTGAATGACCAATTACAATTGCATTTTCGGTGTGTTTTATCCATATTTTATACTTGGCGCGTTATTTCGGCTTAGACAGACTACTGTGTCATACGTATCCAGCCAGACCATACCCTGCTACATCAGTCACTATCGACTTTTTACTTTGACCATTTTCAAACTTGATCACTGTTGTTATTTCTTGTGAGATTGGACTACTCTCCATTATTTATATTGGAGTTGTGTCAGGATCATGACAGGTGGCACTCTATTATTTCTGTATTCAACTATAGGGTTAGAATGAGGATCATCTGAGCAATAACTTAAGACAACCAACTAATTTCTGTCGGTACCAATGCATCTTTGATATATCTACTTTGGTTGTCCTGTTTCTATGATTCAAGCACTTTAGTGGCCTCTTATAGAAAAGTAAATGAAAAAACTAACATGCAATCTCATTGACATTAAACTTTTATCCAATCAGATGGTGATAATCAAGATGACAGTCAGGACAGCAGCGAAAGCATTAAGCCCAATGCTGTTTATGAAATTGTACAATCTGTCCGCAAAGAGACACAACTCAGCCATGAAATGTCCAAAGTTGCAGTTGAAACTGTTCTTAAATCTCTGCGAGTGAGTATTGTTAATTCAAGTATTTGTACATATTTGTGATGACTTTGTATATTTTTTAAGTATCTATATGATAATAAAAAACAAAAGTTTTATGACGACAGGCTTGGCCGACTAGTTAGCACATCATGTTTACGCGTAAAGTCCCGGGTTCGATTCCCGGTCGAAGAAAATATTTGTTTCCTTTTGTTATGGGTCGGTTGGGGTCAGATGTAGAGTCACAATAAAAACGGTTGCAAATATTTGTTCATAAAAAAAGAGGCGGATATTTACTTCGGGTCTGGTTATCAAAGAGTAGTGCTCAGTACCACTTTGCTTTTATTGTGAAATGACATTTTACCTCGACCCGCAAGTATACAGACCGTGAAGTGATTTAGTCGCGTTTCAGGTTCAGTTCCACTACCTTTTGCCTTTAGTTGACTTTTATATAAGATTCTGCAGTATCCTTGTATATTATTATTTTTTATTAAATTTGTAAACATGCAGTGAAATTACATATATTTCTCTTGTTAATCTTGCAATTAGTCTGGAAACATAAATCAGATTGATTAATTGGAGTTGTGACGTGTATTCCACTTTGGGAATATATTTCTCAGTACATTAAAGCTGAAACATGTGTTTCTAACATCTTTCCATTATTCGGGGATTGTTATGTCAATAGCTAGGTGGTTGAGGATGGTTAGATTGTAGCGCAGTGCAATGTTTTTTAATAACCTGGAATGTAAGCAACAAAATAAAATTTGATTTTGGACTCTTTGGATGACACAATACATAAGCACCTTAACAGTACTTATATATGTGTAATTAACTAACCCATTACTAACTGTGAAATAAAAGAACCTTCCTAAACACCTATCCTAGATTCTTCAAGCGTAGTGTAAAGAGGCATGCCAGCTTTTTAGATACTGCTGATGCCAGCTCTGACTTCTGTCTGTTGCAGCAGTCGTCTTCACTAATAGACCACGCAATATAAATAAAAAAAACTAATAACAAAACTGGTCTTTCAGAACTTTATGCCAGAGGGCGCTGCCCGTTCAATCATTGATGCTTTGCTTCGACAAGCCAAGAGCAATATAACTTGTCCCAGGAATGCAATTGACGCTGCTCCGGATGCTCTGCGCATGATGACAGCTCTTAATGCCCTTTCAAAGGCCGCCAACGATGCCCAACAGAGAGGCTGGGCTCTGCATGACGATGCGCATGATATTCAAACACAGCTATTGGAGCTGATTTCTGTTATGGTACGTATAGATAATATTGAATCTTTTAATAAATAGTTTGCACCCAGCCAATTCAACAAAGCTTAATAATGCCTAAGGCATTAAGCTCGCCTATGTACCATCCTTTGTGCAATAAAAAGTTTATAAATAAAATAAAAATTTAATTGTTTGTACAAGTTTAATGCTTATCAACCTTAGGGACTGTTTACACTTTTTACACTGTTTTTACACGAGCGTCTACGCTTTATTACTACTTGTGAATTGTCGTTTTTATTTTAATTTCATAACACGTATTTTTTCAGTCTAATGCGGATATAAAGATCTCTCAGCATGTATTGCGCTGCCATCGCTACTCTTACGTCACTACTCTGGTGCAGTACTATCAAATGGAAACAAGATGGCCGCTACGACAATTATTGCTGCAGGTTAGACTTCTGGGAATTGAATTACGATTTTTCTCTCCGATAGTCGGATCACCATTTGTTAATACACATCCGATCCGACTATCGAACGTCCAAGTCGGAAACAGCGCCAAGTAGTATACGATTTTATTGCCGGTTCAACTGTCCGGAGGCGCAGTCTGCATACTTCGGTACAGAGACAAAATAGATGTCCGATTCATTCTTTCGACTTGCCAGTTGACTCTCTACGCACTCACAGCTCACAGCTCTATTTTCTTTTATTATTCTGACGTTTTGAGAGCTTTGCAGCCATTGTGGTCACTAAATAAAATTGTTAAACCTAAACCAAGTAGTACTACCCCGGATCAGCAGACTGGGCACCTTGTAGAGACCGCTCTTTGTAAAAGATGTGCTAAATAACTTCTAATACGATTTTCATTTATAGGCTTTTGGAGTGATGTGCGGCTTGGAACGCACTGCACTTACGACTTTGGCAGTTTCACCTTTGCCTGCTGAGATCGCGCGAGACATGCGCGACAATTGTACCTCACTCACCCGCCTGTCGCATTCAGCTCTTCTGCTATCTATGGTGTTGTCTATGGGTGATCCACTTCCCGTTACTCATTTTGGTGAATATTACCTTTTATTATTATTATTTGTTTCCGCCGTTTATAGAGTGTATGAAGAGATTTGTGGATGTAAAGCGACCGTGGTGTAGTGGCAGTGCAATGGTTACGCAAGCCGAGAGCACGGTTCGAAACCACTCACCAGTACCAATGTATCTTTGATATAATGTACTTTGGTTGTGCTTTTTCTATGATTCAAGCACTTAGTAGCTTAGTATGGAAATTAAATATATTTTTTTTTCTGGAGATTTGTGGATGTAAAGCGACCGTGGTGTAGTGGCAGTGCAATGGTTACGCAAGCCGAGAGCACGAGTTCGAAACCACTCACCGGTACCAATTGATATATGTACTTTGGTCGCCTGTTTCTATGATACAAGCACTTTAGTGGCTAAGTATAGAAATAATAAAAAAAGTAAGCGAGAGATTTGTGTCACCACCGCCTACCATCCTTGGTAACCAGACTCGGAGCAAATAGCCGCCTCTTTTTATTTAACAAATATATGTAATAGTTAATGAAGTTATTAAATATTATAAATTAAAGCTATGAAACAAATATTTGCTCCGACCGGGAAACGAACCCGGGACTTTCCGCGTCTAGGACGCGACTTTTGCCGTCATTATATAATTTTGTTAAATATATAGATACGTAAACCAATTTATTAAAATCGAATAGCAACAGTAACAAAAAAAATTATAACGAATTTTGTTCTCTTCCTCCTGCACTCGGTCAAATAAACTAACCATAGGAGTAAAGTGCCATCGTGGTCGGAATAATAAAAAAATGTAAAATCTAAACCAAAATAAACGCGACGGTAAGCCACATAAAATTTGTTTAATTCAATAAATATTTGTTAATAAAAAAAAAGAGATAGATATTTGCTTTAGGTCTGGTTATCAAAGAGTGGTTGGCTTTGGTACCCAGTCTGCCGATCCGGTGTAGTTCCACATCTTGCAAGTATATAAACCGTGAAGTGATTTGGTCACGTTTCGGGATCAGCTTGTAAGTTGCCGGTTCCAACTAGGTCGGCATATTGGATGTGACAGCTACTCACAGTTATTGAATTGTAGTAGCAGTGGCATCCATACATGGACCAGCCTAACTCCAGCCTAACATCAAGCGGGGTGCTGTCATATGTCGAGTCACAATAAAAAAAAATAGTCGTCGACATAATCGTTTTTTTCTCAGTAGCCAGTCCTCTTAGACGTTCCCTTACTTACCATAGGCCAAGACGGCATCACATGTATTACATAAACCTTTTTTTGTTACAGAACAACTTGGTACTCAATTTACCGGGTTCCTAATCGATCTGATTGAAAGACCTCCAGATTCGGACATCGATGAACAAATACCAGATTTGTTTCTTACACTCATATTGGCTTATAACCTCCAGTTTGAGGATGGTGAAGAAAATGTGTTGCTTGACACTATGGACGAAAGGAAGAATGCCAAAATTTTCTGCGAAAAAGTTCTGCTGCTTCTGAATAGGGAGGGTACGAATATGTTGTTTTATTTTATTAATTAATAATTTAAAGGGTTTGTTTGTTATTAAACCGCGACATCTGACCTCGACTTGCCTTATGTTAAGCAAGAGGAGGTACAAGAGCGCTGACGACTATAAAAATAGAATCAGATAAAAGTGGGCAGGCGTGGACGAACGGTTTAGCGATTGATTTGTTGCGCGTAAAGTCCCGGGTTCGATCTGTAATATTTAATAACATTAAATATTGCAAATATTTGTTAATAAAAAAAAGAAATGGATATTTGCTTTGGGTCTGGTTATCAAAGAATGGTAGGCAGTGGTACCCAGTCTGCCAATCCGGGGTTGTACCACCACTTACAAGTATACAGACCGTGAAGTGATTTGGTCACGTTTCGGGATCAGCTTGTTAGTTGCCAGTTCCATCTAGGCCGGCATAGTGGATGTAATTGCTACTCACAGTTATTGAATTGTATTAGCAGTGACATTCATTCATGGACCACACTTCGGCTTAACATCAAGCGGGGTGCTGTCATATGTCGAGTCACAATAAAAAATAATAAAAGTTAATAATAAAAAATAAATAAAAAAACGCCGTATTTTCGTTTTTTCCAATCGTCTGCAATTTTGGACCTCGTCTTGCAATTAGACAGATTCTGAGTCACAATTTAATAAAATCAGTTAGTTGCCTTGGTCGTGTTGCAGAGAAGAACAGATTAGAGTGTTACCAACATATTTATACTTTGATTAGTATGGGTGTTATTTTTTTTTTAAGGAACCGTCTAGGTCTTTTTTTATTGTGTTTTATCTAATGATAGCACTCCGCCTGATATTAAGCTACAGTGCGATCCATGGATTAATACTACAGTTAAATAGTAGCTTTCACATCCATTATGCCAGTCTAGATGGTACTGGCAACTTACTCAAGTCACTTCACGGTCTGTAAGTGGTGGAACTTCATGGGATCGACAGACTAGGCTACCACTCTTAGACTACCAGACCTGGAGCAAATATCCACCTCTTTTTATTAAGAAACAGCTCGTGTAATGGTCCAAAAAAATTTGATATAAAAGAGAGTTGTGTAAGGATCGTAGAATGTGACACATCATTGTTGTTTCTATATGTCGCAGGTACTGTCATTGCTCGACATATGACAGCACCCCGTCTTATGTTAAGATCAAAGAACTCATAACGGTTTTAAAATAATTATAATTTCAGATGATCCTGTGCGTATATTCGACCACGAACCAGCGCCGGAAAACTCAGTGCTGAAACTTGTCAACGATCTGTTTTTCCGCCCAAAGTCGGCGCGACACTTTTACACCAATGATATAAAAGTCGCTATCGATATCATTGCTCGACAGCTTGCTGATCTGTCGCCTGGAGAACATGTAAGGAAAACAAAAAATATTAATATTCCAACGAACGAAATAAAAAAAATCTAAAATAAGTGGCAAAAAACTTATTGTAGTTGGACAAAAAAAAAACAACTCTGCCTGATGTTAAGCAGGAGTGCGGTCCACGAATGAATGCGACTGCTACTAAAGGTTAACAAGTATAATTCGCATCCACTATGCTGTCCTAGTTCCAACTGGCAACTTAATATTACCTATTACATCTTCACTGTCTCATTCGTTATGGTTCATTCGCACAGGACGAGGTAAGCATCAGCATTCTGTCGACCAAAACGGCAGTCAAACCAAAAGGTTCGATGCGATGTTTCTTTGTAGAACAATCGACAAGGGAAATGCTTTAACAGCCCATGTGTTCTCCTTATCCTATGACCTTAAGCTATGTGTGAAGAAGCCATTTTGACCGGCGGCCGTGACTCGGTATTTTCAGTCGTCGACACTCTGACCTTTATCGCGCTTACCATCAGGCAGGTCAGTCAGATGTCGACTCACTAAACGATAAAAACCCGCATTGGAGCAAACACAATTAAGGCCGTAATGTTTATTATAATTTTAAATACATTTTACAGCGCCGCAAAATGTATTTGAAGATTCTGCAAGGCATCATCCGCAACACTGACTACGGATCACATCAGCATCGGCGCGAGGACCTGCTTCGTTGCTTCTCGCGGATCTTCTGCGAGGAGGGTGAAATAAGCAAAGTTGACCAGGCTCTCGTTAGGGCAATTTCTAATGAGTTTCCACACTATTTTAAAGCTTAAGCGTTTTGTCGATGATAAAAATTAGGGTTGCCAATAAAACTATGGTGTATTTCAAAAATTATTATGGAAAGAGTAGAAAAGACAAAGGGCTCTCTTTTATACTCTTATAATATTTATGTCTACAATCCATCTGCCTATTTCTGTAGGACAGATCGTCATCACCAATAATAATAAATATGCAAAATAAGCCCCAAATAACTAATAAACTTAGTTGCAAAAGGCGAACTTATTGCCTAAGGCATTTTCTGCCACATAACCTTCAGGAAGTCGAGGACAGATGTCGAGCCACAACTAAAAATATATTTTTATAGTCAACTAAAATATAACATTTTACTGTATTTCAAGTAGAGAACTTAGATTGGTCACATAGACTACATTATGATTGACAACCCTAATGTCAATATCATTCAAGATCTCTCTAAATGTGCTGTCATTTATTCACAACTACTTTTTACTTTTGGATTGGATGACAAGTATTAATAGAACAGTATTGCTAGTCGTAAAAAATGACAGACCTAGGCTGGCATAAGAAATTCTTTATTAGACCGCACCCCAGCCTAACATCAGGCGGTGTGCTGTCATAGATTTATATGGTATCCAATATATATTTGACAGCACTTTTAGTATATTATGTGCTTTGCGGTCAATGTGTTGATGTTAGCTTTTGTGCTCTTCTTATTTGATGTTATTAGCTTTTAATAATCTTTCTGTCCACTATTATGGAGATATCTTGCAAAAATCAGATTTCTTATAATCAGATTAAAGAAAATGCTAATGACTATTTCGTGATTAGCATTTCAGAAGTTAATTAAACCAAGTTATTTCACATAAAATTTTAATATAAAACGAAGGCCTTTCTGCTACAACGAGTCAATTGTTGCATACAATTGTGTAAAAACGATATTTCTTAAGGTTCCTAATCTTAATAAGATATTAATATCAAAAGTCTATAACACAGACATCGCCGTATCATATAAGATATGGCGAATTTAGACATCTGAGTAAAACAGACGTCAAAAATGTCGCGAAGATATAAACGTCAAATGTTTATTTCTTTAGCGTCAAACTGACTGTTTCTAGTCAGTCTAATAAAGGCATATTCAAAACATTCAAATCGACTATGATCGCTGCCTTAAAATTATCAAGGCATCATAATCAATTCTAGTTAGATATAGCTACAATTAATAATGTATAACTCTTTCTTGGAGTCTATTCTATTTTCTAGTATTTATGTAAAAGTATACAAGGAGAAACTAAAGTTGAAGAAATATAGGTAGTACTTAGGCCTCTAGTACTAAGGAGTTTTACAAGTCCGCATGGAATCCGTAGGCGCAATTCCAGTATAACCAATGATTCTACACAAAAAGAAGCTTAGGTAGTATCGCTTACAACGTATTTTTTCGAACTTTGATAGTCAATAGCTTTCGAGCTACTTGACCACTTTACCTAGAATAACCCCCCCCCCCCCACCTTACCTAGAATAAACTGTCCATGGACGGACGGTCGGCAACGTTATATCCTAATACTTTTCAGTACAGGATCATAAAATCATTCGTGCTACTTCAATCTAACTTTTAACAATAACAAAGCAAGGGATTTTGTTATTTTTCGTAGCGAAAGTTATAAAAGTGTTATCCATAATTATAACTCGTCTATAATTATTTTGTTTTAGATTTAATTCATCTTGTTTACATTTACATAAATACCTACTTACATACCTATGTAGCGTAGTTTTTTTGTGAGAAATAATATTGTCATTGTGTCAAACTTTATGTGTATTTAGCTCAAACCAACATAAATAAGATAGATGGAACATTGAGTACAACTATAGTGCCATCATTATTTTATGACGTATGCACGTGCACGTGCCGCGTTGTGGATGCTTTACACAGTGCAATTCACTGCGTATGCAGTAGACAGCTGCTCGCATTATGTACTACTATGTCAGTAGCTCGACTTGCTTGTGCTGTCCGCATTATTCGAATAGCTGCCCAGTTTTCATTTCATGCACACAAAAAACAGGTTACGGCTCGCAACTGCCTGGCGACACTGCCAAACGCGTCCAACGATGCGAGTGATGTTTGAGCTGCTGTCAGGCGAGCAGGCGAGTGAAAAGCAAAAATTTTAAAATAACTAGCATGCGAGGCTACAGTACAACTCCCAAGTTGCGTCCACGTGGTGTGAGTTGCTGTAATAGGCCGACTCGTACGCTAGCTCGCACTGTATAAACCAGGCGTTATGTGTGCTTTCGCTACTTGTATCAAGCGTTCGCTTGTCCTTTGCAATTGCGGTCTTAATATGTTCGTCGTGCTCCATCTTTCTTTGTTGGTTTGAGGTCAGTAGGTAATTTTGTTGTTGTTGGAGTTTTGAGCCGCCATTAAACAGCAGCCCTGGCACGGAAAAGTCATTATTGCGTTTGAAGTAATAATAATAATGAACATTTATTGCACAAAACTAAAAATATATGAGTAACCTTTGATGTTGTGAACGATGATTGGCTTGGTGTAAATGATAATTTTATATAAAAAAATATTTGAAAATTACAAAAAAAAAATATATATTATATAATTAATAAGTAATTACATTTATAGGAGTTGTGTCAGGATCGTGGCAGGGGGCGCTCCATTGTCTCTGCCTATCCCTGTGGGAAAAAGGCGTGACAATTTGATTATTACACTTTCACAGATTATTACTACCCACAGTTCAAAGCACTTACAACCCTTAAACCGTTACTTCTTAAAACATGGGATGAAACTTGTCGATAATCAGCGACTGTACTTATTTGAGCATTACACCAATTTTATTTAAAACTGACTCTTATTTCAAACGCTCTAAATACTGCTTTTCAGTGTTAATAGTTAAATGGCGGCTTTAGTATGTAATTTATATATTTAAGTGTAATTAGGTTATTTGCGACTCATTCATCCAGAGTTATTTATTCCATTGGTTAAACAAATGCGGAACAAATCATGTACAACTGACAACATCAAGTCTAATTCGAGCGTGTATCAGCTTCGGGCATCCTCAAATAGCGCTGTCAGCGAGTTCTGCTTTTGATGCAGAAGTTAAACTCGTCGCGTCTACCCACCTGACGAAGCGCTTGACCTTACGTCATTATTCAGGTGACAGAGACGGAGCATTTCTCTGTATATCGCCTGAATACGTAGGGACAGTGATTGACTTTACATCATCATTCAGGTGACAGAGACGAAGCATTTCTCTGTATATCCCCTAAAGACGTGGAGCCAGTGGTTAACCTTACATCATCATTCAGATGACAGAGACGGAGCATTTCTCTCTATATCCACTGAAGACGTAGGGCCAGTGGTTAACCTTACATCATCATTCAGGTGACAGAGACGAAGCATTTTTCTGTATATCCACTGAAGACGTAGGGCCAGTGGTTAACCTTACATCATCATTCAGGTGACAGAGACGGAGCATTTCTCTGTATAACCCCTGAAGACGTAGGGCCAGTGATTGATTGACCTTACATCATCATTCAGGTGACAGAGACGAAGCATTTCTCTGTATATCCCCTGAATACGTAGGGACAGTGATTGACTTTACATCATCATTCAGGTGACAGAGACGAAGCATTTCTCTGTATATCCCCTAAAGACGTGGAGCCAGTGGTTAACCTTACATCATCATTCAGATGACAGAGACGGAGCATTTCTCTGTATATCCACTGAAGACGTAGGGCCAGTTGGTTGACCTTACATCATCATTCAGGTGACAGAGACGGAGCATTTCTCTGTATATCCCCTGAAGACGTAGGGCCAGTGATTGACCTTACATCCATCATTCAGGTGACAGAGACGGAGAATTTCTTTGTATATCCCCTAAAGACGTAGAGCCAGTGGTTGTACCTTCATATATTGCTTCAAATTAAAAGAAAAATTGCATTTATAAAGAATATCAATTATAGTCGCAAATAAACTAATTCAAAAGTATAATTTTAAGTAATTGTGTTTAAAAATACGTGTTTCTTGAAAATTAGCATGTTTTAAAATTTAATTCTTGATATTGTTCTTTATTGATTGTTGTTATGTGGTTACTAATTTATCTCTTATTGTGTACGCACTTAAGATATATTTTTCCATGACACTTTATGATAAATCCAGTCGTTAAAGTATAGAAATAGTCATATTGTGCCATTCAATGTAAAAAACCAAAGAAACCATTATGGTTACATTAAATACGATAACATGAAATTGAATGTGATAAAAAAGGAAATTGGCGCTCTATTGTCTCTGCTTATTCCAGTGGTAATTGAGGCGTAACATTTTGATTTAATAAGGAAATTAGTAACGCTACGATTTTACAGAATTTTTCATTGTTGCCTAGATATTTCAATACCTCGGCATTATCCACTTAGACATGCAAAACTCCAAATCTATAACAGAGACCCAATCTTAATTAGTTTAAAAAAAACTCCCATATAAATAAACCCATTATACCGCAATGCAGTGCCTCTGGATACAATTAAATGGATAATGATAATAATGTCACCAAATCTGATCCACATATTTATTTTTAATCTAACTGATCCTATCATTTAGTGCGTAACTTTTCATAACTTTGGTGTTTAATTTTTTATTATTATTTACATTTCTATACTAAGCTACTAAAGGGCTAGTATCATAGAAACCGTAAACCAAATTACATACATCAAATATACATTGGTACCGGCAAGTGGTTTTAAACCCGTGCACTTTTGCGTAACCATTGCACTACCTCTACACCACGGCCCCTTATTATTCGAACTCAACCGAACGTCATAATTGACGTCCTATCTAACCTTGAAGAGGAGGAATAAATTGTCCACGGACGGACCCCAGCAGCATATCATAATGTTTCTCAATACAAGAATCTGATTAAGGTTGGCCGTCGTTGTTGTGTACGGGCTTGTTTCCGCACTTGGGACTTTCGGTTCTTCAACAGTTTGCTCTTAGTGGAGCCACCCGATTTCTTCCAATATTCTCGTTCCTGCAGACCTCACGAAGGTTGGCCGTCCGTTTCGCATGAATCTCTATCGAGCGCGAGCCGCAAATTGCGTTAATTGTAACGCAAGTCCACTTGCAGATTTTCGTCTAAATTGCAGCCTAATTATTCAGTTGCCCCGAGGCATTATGGGACCGAAATCTCTATAGTCTAGTTTTACCCCACATTACACTTTATTAATGCTTTATGAGATTATATTTGAATTTGTTACTTTTATATATTATCAAAATTATTTTATTATTTTTAAGAGAAATGATAACGATTTTTTTTCCAAATTCTATTTTACCCTTATTTCACACTTTATTGCATTCCAAAATATAATTCACTATTTTATGTTAAGTAATATTGCGTTTTATTAAACGGAAAAGCATTGAAACTTAAATGGCCGGTTGCACCAATGTTTTTTATAATCAAAAATGAAATACACACAAAGTGACATCATCATCTGTCAAATAATACATAATTTATGACCCTATGGAGCACTTTTCCATTTACATTCATTTATTTGTACTGCATCATTATAACATACAACGTTTGATTTACAGACTATGTCTTGATTACACTTGTATAACGTAAAATTATGAATATATTTATGTTGGTGCAACTGGCTGTTTTTTTGTGTACAATGCTTATAATTTTGTCTTAGTAAAGGTTTTTCAGTTGAAGAACTGCTTTTTGAGTGCAAATGCTACTGGGATATGCATTTTTAAAATATAAACTTTCCTTCAAGTAAAAGGATTTTAAGTTATATCTCAAATTAACCAATGCCAAAAGCCTTCAACAAAAATTCAGCCTTTTTGCTAAAGGTCTAAATGTTAAAAATATATTTCTGTATAAATTGTATTGTTATGTTTAAATTCAAATATTGGATCTGTTAAAATTTTAATTTGTTAACGAAGTACTTAAAAATTATATTAAAATGTTTTCAATTTAATTGATTGTAACCTACGGAATTTAAATTAAAAAATGTGATCAATCGGAGATATCTGTGCAACTTTATATGTCATATGGTCAATAAAAATAAAGATATATTTATGAAGAAAGGAACGAAATTCTCCTTGCTTGTCGTAGGGAGTCGCCTGTTGACAAGCAAGTCCAAGAATGCCGACGATTAAAACACCGATGCAGTTATCGGTTGCCAAAGTCCGTGACACTATGCCGGCCAAAACATTAACAAAACATATATTATTATTGCTTTTTATCAACATATGCGACTGGCAATTCACAGATATATCCGACAGATTATACAATAAAATTGATTAAAATGGGCTTTTGTAATAGACTCGAAACGTTAAGTTAAATAAAATAGATTTAATACCTAGTTAGACATGTTTTTATCTATTCAATTTAACATTTCAGACATAGTCAATGAAATTTAACATATTGACCAAATTTACTATCAGGGTTCAAATACAAAAGTGTATTACTTAATGAGGCAATGGTTCAAAAACTTAAGCTGCGTTAAATTATTATTATTTTTGCTTTAAATGTATTAAATGACGTATTAATATCAATTGGACATAACGCCTAATGTTATTATACGATCAATTATATGATCAAATATTTTATATGTATTTGATCTGTCAGAGGTTTTATCAAATATCATTATTAGTGTGCACTTTAACATGAGCCTAATAATAAATTTAAAATAAACAAATTATTTAGTTTGACCCATCAAGTCCGTGAAGTCATAAGATGTTTTTCTGAGCAAAATAAAATATTTAAAGTTTTGTTTAAATGACTATTGCATTAATGCGCCAATATATAACTTTTTAAACTCAAAAGTCGATATCCCGCAATTGGAACTTTGCTTGCCTTTTCAAGGCGCCTTCAAACCTGATGTAAAAAAGTCAAAGTTGACTGTTCGGGTGCCTATCGGATGCCGAACTTCAGTCGAGTGTCGACTCAATTTCGAGTACACAGTGCAAGGCGGCAGGCTAAGTTCATCGCTAAAGGTGGCTGTTAACTTCGACCAAGCCAATAGACACGGTGGCGAATAAGTTATTTAGGCCGGCATAGTAGCAATAGTTTCGATTCATGAATCGCACTTAATATCAGGCGGGATACTTACTGTCATAATAAAAAATATGTTTTTCGAAGGCCAAAAACCTAACTATCCATTAAAATTGAACCCAATAAAATTATGAATTCCTTGGCTTAAATTATTAACTTAATTCAGAGTTAAATGGCAAAGTTTTAAATATTTTCTTATAATATTTTATTAAATATATTTTATTATTCTAATATTAATAGTTTGCACAAACGTTTTAGTATTATTACTGCAATTTAACTTTACATTAATTTTAAATATAAATTGCACATTATTTCTCTATGTAAGGTACAATGGGACGATTTGATTACGGGGGTGAAACGCATTCTTTAAAGATAGCTATTTGGCCATCTATATCTGATTATAGGTGGCCGACTGCGTTAGTCTGCCATAGATTTATGACTATTAATTATACAAAGGAAATGAAAATCACTTCAATATTATTACCGAAAACATATTTAATCCATGGGAATTCCCCCGCGGTGTTTCCCTTCACAATATGAGGAATTTATGTACTTTTCCTATAAGAAAAGTATATAAATTAGCCATTTTACCGACACTGGTACTGGGTTTTGTACGCGCAAACTTGGAAACATAATCCAATTTTGCGGTCCATGGTCGCCTTATGCAAAATTAGCGGGTACTTTTTAATTCTTTTGTGGCCCCGTTTACAGACCACCTCGGCCAACTGACACTTGTTTAAAAGCAATTGAATTTTTTAACCCCTAAGTAATGCCTTTGGCATTAAGTCCGCCTTTGTACTATTGTGCATTAAGTTTTTAAATAAACAAAATAAAATAAATAAATAAAAAATTACCCCTTAGTCGCATTCGCCCCACTGTATCTTATGCTCAAATAAAGCCAAATCTTTATATTTTATAAATTATCGCAAATATAGTTTGTGACAATAATGTTTTGAATTAACCTCTATATTCTTAAACTCTAATAAAAATAAGCATCAATTAAAATTTACTATACTGGCCCCTGATTCGATAATGACTTGTCTATTAGCCGATAGTTATTTTTTTAATAGCTTAAGAAACAGAGGTTAGCTCTATAGGACTCTACACACTAAATCCGCCAGGTTTATTTTAAAACAATCGACAGGTTTCTCTTGGCCTGCTCGGAACGGAGCGGCTGTTGCTCAACAGCTTTCGTCAGTGGTGATGTGTCGTTGGGTAGTTTCTGTTTGTTAACCAACTTTAAACAACATTGAGATAATAAAAAAAGCTAATAATGACGTTTAAAATAAAGAACCATTACTTTAATTGATAATGGCGCGGCTATCCTTATTCCAGCTTACAATGATCTCAAGCCGCACTAGAATAATCCGATAAGATTAATCCGCCGAGCTGGATTTAGTGTGTAGAGTCCTTAATGTTCTTTATACAGGGTATAAATAGACACGTAGCAATCCCTTTATTTTGAGGTTACACTAGACTAAACGTACCTACTACACTATACTATAATAATTAAACGTTATTACAATATCTTCGTGTATTTACATTGCTTGCTTTTAATATTCCAATGAATATTTGTGTTTTTTAACAAATAATAGTACCGTCATGTTATGTCGTCTGTAATAAAAGTCAAAAATTATGCAAAAAAAACTAGATTGTACCGCATTAGTAGAATGTACACAACCTCCGCGTCACGAAATTGCTATGTATCTGTTTACACACTGTATAAGTATCTACGAATTGTACTTATGTTTTGTAGATAGTACTTTGATGATAGCTTGAATAAATAGCTTCGTGTGCTAAAGCTCAATTGTTCTGTAAATTTTAACGGAACACTTCTAACCAGCACAAATTTAAATAGCGTCTGCTCTGTGCATACACTTCACGATGAAATCACGTGATAGCCAAGACAGCGGCATAGTGACGGCGACTGAGGCAATCGTGAACTGACTCGTTTTATCAGTCGTCGGCGCTCTTAAACGTCTTCTTGCTTACCTATCAGGCAGGTCGAGGTCAGATGTCGAGTCCCAATAAAAAAAGTAGACCCCACATTTAACATAGTGACGGCGACTAAGCCAGCCGTGAACTGACTCGGCTTTTTCAGTCGTCGTCACTCTTGGACCTCCTCTTGCTTATCATAATCAAAAAACTGTTTAATTGCTCATTTAAGCCTTAGGTTCATTGTCAAAGTATTAGCAGTTGCTAATGCGCTTAGATCGTGACGTCACACGGTGGGATGACGTCATAGTGACGTAGCACTTCACTGGCATTGGCCAATACCATCAGCAAAAAGTCCCAAATGACGTCCAATTTGTTTCTTTAACAGAGCAGTGCATTAGTGACTGCCAGGAATAATAAGGGCCTTTACAAACTAGACGTACTTTCGGCGCGTATAAGTTTGGTTTTATGCTGATGTAATTAAACCAGCGCGCGCGTATCAGATTTGACAGGTAGCAATATGGATCATGACAAAGAAACACTGCTTTTTGCGTTACTAATAAAATAACGTTGCCTACGACAAAGATACTGGGTTCATTCGTTTGTTTAGGGTGCAAACAGAGGAGTAAGCTATGTGAGTCGTACTATATGCGTATATGCGCACTTACAAGCCCCTCACTGCTCGTACGAAATGAAACTTATACGCGCTGAAAATAAGCCTAGTTTGAAATGGCACCAAGTGTCTCATTTATGATGAATACTGATTCATACTTTAATTGTCACAAACTATATCATAGTTTATTATTAAAAACATCTTCTAGGCTATATTGCATGTTTAATATTAATATTTGTCTTTGAAACTTAAATAAATGTTGTAAATCATTTGTGCTTTTATTTCCATAAGTGTTATTACCATCTTCTCTACTCAAAACAAATATTCAGTTCTGGGCAGTGGGTGAAGCACTAGCGGTGACAAGTCAGCGTTAAAACGACACATAGGATATGTGAGAATCGGCCACGATACTCTACAAGGCCGGAACTGTAGAGTATACTAAACTTTTTTTACGCCAGGAACTGTAAGAATATCCCTTTATTCATGTATAAAATAATGGATAAGTTTCTTATTTTATAATGACCAAAAATCACACCTTTTACACTTACATATGTTCATCGATGTATATGTTTTAAAATATATCCCAATCATGATTGCTCTGATCATGAACTCAATGCACGATGGTTCCAACGTCCTCTAAACCCGATTATTACCTAATAATCGATGGTTTCGTTGTTCATATTATTCTCGCTCTGTAGCTTTATACTTATACCTATAGTATTCTTGGACCAAAATAAAAGTTTTGCTCGCACCATAGATTGATGGTCTCTGGGTCGCACCTTGTGACGATGCGATGGTTTACTCGACTTAGACTATGGTTGTTTGTTCGTTCTGCTGTCCCACCATAATAAAAACTTTAATGATCAAATAAAAGAAATGTTTGAAAATCATTTAACAATTAATTATGCTGGAAAATTATGATAAAAAAGGTCTGCCCCATCCCAGGGTCACTAGACAGTGATTCTGGGATGTACCACTAATTTTCAATGTATAGGCCGTGAAGTTTCCAGTCACGTTGTGGGGCCAGTTAGAAAGTTGCTTCTAAAGTTTCAGCTAGGCCGGCATGACGGATGCGACAGCTACTTGCAGTTATTTGACTTTAATAGCAGTCGTCTATTGATCGCACCCCCAGCTTAACAATAAGCGGGTTGTATTCTTAATGTCATACCACATTTAGAAAAATCGGGAAATTAAAATAAAACCACAATATTGAATACAATAATTTAATGTATTTATCAATTATGCCGTATAAATATTTAAAATTGTAAAACAGTGATAAAATTCATATTAACTGCCAATAACATAAACAGCTTCGCTAAAATATCAAGAAATGTTAACATAATTTATACATAACTACCAATAAATACATAAAACTTTAATATTGCAAGCCAAATATCTGTATATTGTACCATATTTATAAAGTACTGCATTTAATCGTAGGTAATATTGAATAATTAAACACAATAAAACAATATTCATATCAAAATCCACTAAAATACAATATTAATCAAAATATAATTGATAGAAACAACGAGGAATGAACACCTAGAAAATTTGGCCCCGACATTACAGAGGGATCCACAAAAATTGGAACAGTATATTTGTAAATACTCTAAAGCAAAAAACTTCACAAATTATAAAATATTGTACAAAAAGACCTACTTATGAATGCAGTCTTCCGGTGTTGTATATTTCCAAAAATTATCATTAAAATTTTAATCTACTAAGAAGCGGGCACAGGGAAATGCTTTTGGAATGCAATTGTTAAATGGAATCTTGGTCGAAATCTAGAAGACAAATGAGTACATTGATGGGATAATTTTGAGCATTACCATTATTATAAGATAAACACTTTTAAGACTACATCTAATATATAATCTAACATTACGATTTAGCCACATAACCTACACGAAATTTGGCAACTCGAATGATTGAACACTTGAAGATATTCTGCTGCTGACATAGCCACCTCAAATTGACAAGGTGATCAGCTACTTATTAGCTCCTAACTATTGATGTAAATTCATCAACATTTTACCACATTCATGAATATAAGAATCGTTGCAAAAATTGCAGCTTACTTTGAATAATTTGTTCGGCATTAGAGTATAATAAACATATTGGTAAATCGTAATACTCACTACAATTTCTTCATATACCAACTACATCTATGAAACACTCTCACATAACATACTCGTACATTATAGATTAAAATTTATATACATAATATAACTAAAAACATATTAACTATTCGTTATCTTATTCAATAGAATAATGGGTTAATTGGATTCGTCGTGATGTTACATATTATGGCGTTACATGATTATGTCTTTTATATTTGACGATCTTCAACAACTCTTAATCTTAAATATTAATAAGTTAGAAATATGACACATCTACTTTTTGCATTAATTTGCATGCGCACTTGCAAGCCGAATCTTAACTAAAACAAAAACAGTAATTTTATTGCCAAATTAAAATAACTGTTTTTGTTATAGTTAAAAACTTACAATTATTATAATATGGACTAATTTAAACATTTAATAATAATGAATAATATAAATTGCTTTACAGCAATGAGTATGTAGAAGATTACAGTTGAAAGTGTATGGTGAACCTAATCATGAAAATTCGTTAATTTCGATACTTTCAACTGTCTCTTAACAACTATCATAATATAATGAATAAAATTGTTAATTACTTTTACACTAAGTATATTTGAATTGTTCGTTAGAATAGAATATTACAACTAAAAGAACGAAACAATGGCGACATGATTGACTTTCGGAAATCAGTCGAATAAATTTGGACAACAATAATTTAATAATTAAACTGAACAACCACAACCATCGGGACAACGTCCACAAAATTAAGATAAAAATTTTTACGACAACAAATTGAGCTCAATAATTAATAAATAAACGTTTAATTTCTTTAGCGATAATTGAAATAATTTTGATTATAATTCGCTATGCCAGAAGAATAGTGACTGGGATTTTCTTAAAACTTATCACCATTCAACATGCCAACTACTAACCCCGTATTGCTAATGCGTTCGGAACGTGACGTCACACGACGGGACGACGGCGAGATCAAAGTGACGTAGAAATGTACTTGCATTGGCCAATACCACGAGCAAAACAATTAATTAGCTCCGTCGAAATATTGCAGTTATTTTGTTAACATTATTAAATCGCCCATCATCAACATACAATACGGTGAAGTATTCTGTGGACTTGAACCTCGCTTGAAGGAATATGTTGACGTCCCGTTTTGTTACTATGACAAGGGTCCAGCGCGTTAGCAACTGCCAAGGATAATAGTAAATTTTATCAAAACTCCGATTCTCTTAATACCCAGCAACGAAATTGTCCACGAACTGCCACTGCTTTATCAACGTGACTTTGACACATATCTCAATAATAATATTCATAGCGACGCAAAATTAGGATGATATTGCGATGATATTTGGCATTCTCGTAGGTAACCACTAACCAATCAATGAGTAACTACATTAAAGTTCGTGGACAAGTCATTTCGCTGTTGAGTATTACGAAAGTTGGGATCCAGGTCGTTATTTTTACACAACTCAAAAAACTGAAGGGTACAATATAATATTTCGTATAATGAATAAATCAACATTGTGTAAATAGACATTTAAATTGGCCATTGATTTTTATAATTACTTAATAATAAGTCTTATGGAAGACTAGATTTTACTGATTAAAATCACTCATTCTTAAAAAGTAACCATGTGTCTAAAAATCAATGGCTATTCTGTTACAAACTTATTATTGCTTAATAATAAACAAATAGCTGCGAAGTACCGTCATTTTATAGAACTATTTCAATTTAAAAGAAAAGATTTGAAATGAACTTGAAAAATACCAAAAACAATGCTTAAAGATTTTTCTTGAGACGCGACAACACCTTACCTTATCCGGTTCAAGAGCTCTGACGACTAAAACCCCGTTTTATTTTACGGTCTTAGTCGTCTTCACTGTGAATAAAGTCACATGAATTTATTAAATTGAACATTAAATAAAAATATAGATAACTGAAACCACAAATTAAAATAGGCAAATAAAAATGACGATAGAAGGCAGGAAGTCAATTTAACTTGGGTTCTGAGCTGATGAGACTTTGCGGATGCGATAACCTCCTGTGCCGCGCACGGTGTAGATGACCACGACTGCTACTGCAATGATGGCTATTCCAATGGCATTGATGACGATTCCTTCCTCAGGTAGTGTCGCGTACACAGCATTCCTGTACACCGCATGCACCCAAGTATTAGTATAGGCAGAAATAATAATCGTTAGTATTTTTAGTTTGTCATAAATATTAAAGTGGGTACCTACTTAGTTTTTATTAATATTCTATATTTAGATGTTAAAAATCTTAAATGTAAAGCATAAATAAACTTACTGAAATATGAAATATAAATATTAGTTACTAAAAAGATAAGCATAAACCATTAAAGCTTACGTCAAGAGATTGGAAAGAATTAGGCGTGAGTTTGGGATGCAAATATTATTAAATATATAATTCTAAAATTACTTTGACGCTGTAAAAGCTGCGAAATATATTTCTTTATTAGGAGTGCTGTAATACTATTCGACTAAAAAGAATCGGTAATTTATTCATTACCTTTTCAGCGTCAATATAATTCAAATGTTAGAATTGAAAAGTTAATTGTGTTACCTTAATTAAGTAATTTCTAATTTAGAAACCAACCCAAGTCACCAATAGAAATGATAATTAACAATGAAAAATGTAATTTATATATAGCACAAGGATAATAACATGCACATAAAATTAAAAGCCATACGTACAAAGTTCATTTTTAAATACATTCTCATACCTACCCAATTTTATTTTTCTATAGAATGATGCACTATTCAAAGTAAATAATAATGAGGATACTAATCAATAAATAAAACAAATATTTTTCATGTATTTTCCTTATATAAATTTAATGTTAAAAAATACTTCGTATCTGTTTCAATCTATAATATTTATAGAAATTATTTCCATGCTTTTATAGATTAAACCAATCTAACCTCGACTTTCCTGATGGTAATCAACAATACGTACAAGAGCGCCGACTATTGAAAAACGTTTCTATGCCGGCCAAAGGTTAAAATCATGGCAAACTTGATCGAACTTTATTCATTACCTAAGAGTTAAAATGCATAGAAAAAAAAAACATAAGCCAAGGCCAATTTATTGAAAATAATCAATCATTTTATCTAATTTTTGATACGGACTAAATTTACTTAAATATCTACATGAGATAAAGCCTCTATTCTTCTCTACAATTGTTTTAAATTATCTAATTTGTACGAAATGCTCAATTTGTACATATTTTAAATGATTTTATAAATAACATTCTAATTTTTATTTTATATAAAAACATAATTAATTATATCAGTCAAATAGACGATTAAGTATTACAAAATGAAACTTAAAAAATACTGTACAATATAATATTTAAAAAATCCCTTTAAATACTTTTATCGTTTTAACAAACCGGTTATATTGTTTTACTTCATATAAGTTCGTATGATAATTAATATTAAAAACTTTAGCTAAAAAGGCTTAATACTTAAACCTTAGAGATTTTTATAAATGCGGGGATACAATCCCAATATGTAATCTAATACCCAAGTTAATACTTTTACAAATCGTTTATAAGTTTAAATTCTTAGTCACCGGATGTATTCATTCCTATCATTAACAAAATACCAATGTCATCATCATCATTTAAAATGTAATTTGCATCATGGCCGCAATGTTTAAAAAGTTGCATCTTGCGCAATAAACCTATTATAATGTCTACAAGTCTACAGAAGCCCTTATGTGGCTTTCGCGTGACTCGGGCGAACGAAATTTGCCACGAGACAAGATATACATCACGACGGCCATAATGGCGATGAGAGCCACTCCCACGGCGTTGATGATCACCCCTTCATCTGGCATCGCGCTGTACCTCTCGGCGCTGTGGAGACGGACAATCGAGCACACTTAGACATCACAAAAGCACAAGACAGCCACAAACATAATGTAAAGTTGTGGATGGTTATCGTTATATGAATGAAATAAAACATAAATTTAACCTAGTGCAACACATGCATAAATGGTGGAAATAGTAAAAAGATTGCACATTAAATAAATAAAAATCTAATATTGCATTCTAATATCCCAAAATAATGTTTAAATACATACGTGAGAGTGAAGATAGCCTTTTCAGTGAGTCCGGCGACGCAAGCGCAGACTCCGAGTACGAAAGTGAGGATGCCGAATGCAGAATGAACAGGCACCAATGAAGCACGGAATGAAGCGGTTCCCTTGTTGCAGATCAGAAGAAGGAGGAAGCTGAAGAAGCCAACTGCGTACTGGAATATAAATTGCAAATTAATTAACACAAAAAGTCAATTTTATTGCTTAATGTAAGGCTTGCCTAATGGTAAGCAGAATGAAATTCAAGAGCACCGATGGCTTTTTATTATTAACAATTAATGTATATAATCATACCTGAATGCCAAACAGTCCCATAGCAACCAAACCAATCCAGCTGTGAAGAGAGTAGAAGTTCTTGATCTCCTTCTTATTATGGTAATCGAAAACAGCCAAGAATCCAATAACGATGCAAGGAAACGCCAAGGCATGGAAGATAGCGTGGAGCAGCTTGACGTAGATACGACGGAAGCATCGGCAGATGCGGTACAGCAGTACAGCTGTAATATGATACAATAAAATTACAAGATATGATATGATACAATAAAAAGAACTCGATTTAAAATGACTAAAGTATAATAATACTTACAGAAACCACTGAAGGTGACGAAGCCAGCAACCATGAGGGTTGGGTGAAGGTTGAACTGCTTCTCAGGAACATCACCATCCCATGCATATCCGTCGCGGTAGTAGAAGGTCCAGAAAATGGTCAATGCGGTCACCCCGATCAAGAGTACGGTGGCCAATGTAATGACAAGCGAATATTCGCACCATTCGCACGCACCCCTTTCATTTTCATCCGAATCGTATGATCGGCTGCGTTGGCTGTAACAAAAGATAAACACGTTATTATAAAATTACTAGCCTAACCTGTTTTGAGGATGGTAGGTATATATTGTAGAGAGTTGTTTTAGCAATCATCATCATCATCAAGTCATCATAGATCGCCCCCAGCGATATCTACAGTGGAAGGAACCTGTATTCCAGCGTGGACAACTTACGCTCCGTTTTCTTGTACATGATCTACATACGAGAACTATTCGGCCCTAACGGCTACTCCTCCCGCATTGGCAGTGGAGCAGTGCGGAAGGAGTGAAACAGGAACCACTAGTACAGGACAATGAACAGGAAGCAACATCACAGTACTGACCAAGCAGTCGTTGACCAAAGGGGCAAGAAAAAAGAGATTATCACCATTAAAATACGTTTAGTAACTTAACAGTTATGACTTTACCCGTGGAAGTATAAATAATAATAATAAAGTAAAACAAATATTTGAGAAATTTTCACCGACTTTCAAGACTCAATCGAAGAAGATAAATGTTGTATGTTTGTATTGTATTATAACAACGAAAGGTACGATTATTTACGTATCTTGGGAGAATTTATGCTTGAACAACGCTAGATGATCCATCATTCATAGTTTATGTGCTTACACAATGTTTATCGTTTTTCCCTATTTTGGTAGACCTTACGAGTATAATGTACAATACATCAATACATATAGCCGTTTACTTTTATATAGAAAAAAATCATTTATTTAATGAAATAAAATATTGTTTTGTGGTTTTGTGACTATAAAACATTGTTCACGACAATGATGGATGCAAAACCATTGTAATGATGTCCTCATCTAATTATAATAACTTAAAATTGGACACGATCTTTTTATTGAGGCGACTGCTACTACAGTTAAATAAGTAGCACTCGCATCCTCTTTGCCAGTTTTTAAGGCGACCGTGGTGTAGTGGCAGGTGCTATGGTTACACAAACCGAGTGCACGAGTTCGAAACCACCCATCGGTACCAATGTATCTTTGATATATGTACTTTGGTTGTCCTGTTTTTATGATACAAGCACTTTAGTAGCTTAGTATAGAAATGTATAAAAACAGGAGAGAACATTCCTAGTGTTTTTTTTTTTAACTTGTAACCGGTAACTTTAAAGGTGATCCTGACCCGACTGAGTCACTTTACTGAATACTTGAAAGTGGTAGTATTACTCCGGATTGGCAGACCCGGCCACGTATATTACATCTAGGTACGAATATATTTGCCTTTGTACTGTATTGCAAATAATAAATAATAGTGTCAGGTTTTAATGTGAATAGTTTCACAACTACATTTTTTGTTGTTGCATCAATTCTATTATTCGTATTGGACGATGGTCAGTTTATTTAAAAGGCCAACACAAGCGTACTTAATTACTTAATGACTGTGAAGTCGAGATCGCTATTATTAAACAACCTATGAAGGGTATTAAAAATACATCGTACACACATTTATAACCCTATTTTAATAGACTTAATAGATAAACAGCGCAATAAAAATAATCCTTTTAAAAGTTAGTATTTTTCATCAAGTTTTATGCTTCAAATATGAATTCAAACAAGTTCATTCAAACCTATAATTTACCCTCCTTCATTGACTGCCGCCCGAACAAGGAAATAAACAATGATTGATGTGATTTAATGACATAGATATGTTGATTACACTCGTGTAAAACAATAGCGAGTATGTTCGACTTCGACAGGTCGCAGGTAAAAGTATGTGCCGAAGACGTGGTTTGATGAGACGCTAAACTCTTTACGTGCACGACTGATCAATTGTGACATTAATAACAACAATATATTCTAAAATCGGTCAAAATTGTATCATGTATGTGTTTTTCGTGATAGGTCGGAGTCAGTGAAAGTGTTTTCTTAAACTTGAGTAAGAATGCACGACGCCCTGTGGCATTGGAACGCGGTAGTTTGGCACGGACTCCCGTTAAGCCTTCCCGCCCTTTAAAGTTTGTACTTGCATTTTGTGGCATCCAATATAAAAATATTCCATAGGTATCTGATATTTAACTACACGTGAAGTTTCGATTTACCTTATTATCTACATAAACATTTTAATCTGTTTATGAAACCAAAGGCACAGACACCTTGATGTAGGAATATGATAGTATGTGTAATAATAAATATATTTTTACTCATATTACAAAGATCTCCATTTAGAATAACATTTCAAAACTTTGAATTTATTTATTATCAAAAGGAAACCTTAAATACAAATTTTAGTATAGTTTGCTATATTTATTAATTTTCCAAAACATAAACTACTTGTAAGTTAAAAAGAAACTTGCCTGACACTTTTTGATTGCATTTTGATGAAAGAATAAAACCAGTTTATTTTCTTAAATTTTGAACCACTAAACTTTCTACATAAATATTACAATGTCTGTCGAAACAATTGCAGTTAATAAAAAAACTGACGTTCCCATGGGCTGTTCACTAAAACTGTGACAAACTAATGATTAAAATTAACTAATCAGGGTGACGCAAAAGTGATATTCGAAAGTAGAGGAAAGAATGTTTAATGCAACTAACAATAACAACTAGTTTGTACAAATATATTTAAAATACCTATCTAACTTAATTGGAACTGGAACGGATTCAAGTTGTTAGGTCTATGCAATTTAAAATAGTTAAAAACTAGATTGATAAAACTTGTAGGACTGCTTCAGCGGAAAGCTTGTGTTCTGCGGCGGTAAGAAATGTGAAGGTGCGAGTGGCAAGTATCTACTCATAGTATGCCCGTTCGTTGACCCCAAGCGACCATGGTACTCCTGGCCTACATGGAAGAGTCATGGTAATTTTATCAATTTTGATAGACAGTTATGTCTTGAATTTGGTACTTTTTTATTTATGATGAAGTGTGGCAATAAAACATTTATTTTTAGAATAGTCAGCCATTATCGACTATGAGATGGGTCACAGCTATTGGAATATTTTGTTTTGGAATTTTAACACATTAAGTTTTGATTAATGTTTATTATATTATCTATTAATTTTAAAATATGAATGACCATTTATAAATTATATTTTTATAAGAACTTTTCATTATTATTTATTGTCTACACATGATACGGCTTGGTGTTAAGCTGGAGTGCGGTCCATGATTGGAGGCGACTAACATAGTTAAATAACTGCAAGTAACCGTCGCAGTCGCATCCACCACGCCTTTGAAGCTAATCCCGAAATACGACTTAGTAACTCGATTTTTTAGTCCCGTGATACGCACAGGTCGAAGGAAGTATCAGCTATGTTTCTTTTTAGCACAATCGACATGTAAAATTTCTTTACCAGCCCATGTTTTTTCTTACTCTTGAATCTTTTAAACGGAGCTTAAAGCAGCACCTTTGGTCAGCCCTCAGCATGACTAAGGCAAACGTAAGGGAAGTCGTTTTTTTTAATATTTGAATTTCCCTTTCTAACCTATCAGGCAAATCAGTCATAATGTCGCGCGTCATTTAAAAAAAGCTATAATCATACGAGTTGAATAATAGAAAACATATCGATAGGTAATTTAATTTATTGTTTAGACAAGGTCCATCTTAAAGAATAAATTGTAGTAACAAATTGCAACCGCAAAATAATAACGGTTATTGATAATATTCTTACAATTTGAAAGTAACATTTTAGCATGAAGAAAACCATGAGTTTCTATGGTGTATAGTTACTCAGTTATGTTTATGTTTTAGTAACTTTGTTCTTCCACTGGTCAGCGTCCTACTTTCAGAGATCCGAGCGTTTCTATTGACAATGCTTATTCATCTACATCGTTGGAGCTTTTAAAACAGCTTTTGTAGGTTACAGCAGACCTCATTCAAGTTATAAATGCATGCATATTTCGTTTCGTAAAACCACATTTCGTTACTTCATAATATTGTAACATCTATATAATATCGTAAGAGCAGTAGTTACGACTGACACATTTGGCCAGCCTGCCAATTAAAGTAAGTAGGGGTAATGTTTTTTTTTTTAATGTGACTCGACATATGACAGATCTCCGTCTGATATTAAGCTATGTGCGGTCTATGGATGGAGGTAACTGCTACTACAGTTAAATAACTGGAAGGTTAGAAGCAGTCACATCCACTATGCCGGCTTAAAATGTAAGTTTTCTTTTTAAAAATAACATAAAATTAATGTCAATATGTCTCCGTTAATAGCACGCATATTGGTCGCACATGAAAGCTGTATGCAACATGATAGAAAATAAAATTGCCACAGCTGTTTGGAAAGTATAACTAAACATTTGCTTTGACACATACATGTAAACCTTTGCAAGTGTTGTCATTTTTAAATTGAACTAAGACAATATTTATATGACATATGGTAAGACGTCAGTAGTTTAATGAAATGGTCTTTAAGACTCATTTGCCCAGCCTGCCAATCCGAGGTAGTACCTCCATTCTCAAGTGTACAGTGAAGTGACAGTTACGTTTAGGGATCAGTTCGAAAGTGGCCGGTTCCAATTAGGCCGATTCAATAGAATGCGACTGCTATTTGCAGTTATTTAATTGCAGTAGCTGTTTTCTCTACATCATAACATCAGGCGGTCATATGTCAAGCAACAATATGAAATTAAAAAAGAACATGATCTTAATTATGATAAGAAATGCCTATAATATAAGTATCTATAATTTTGTTCATGTTTTCTTCTGAACTAATAATATTAATATATGTTTATTTATTATATTACTAGACAATTATGCTTTATTCTCAAAGCTAGTCCTCAAGGAAGACAGTGGTTCCTTATATTAGGTTAACAATTAAGATGAACAGTAGACGAAACAGAAAGGGGACTGTCCCCATTTTATATTAAATAATAAAGCGAATACTTGTACCCTATTAACCATTTGTTTTGTTATTAAAATAACCGTGTCGGATTCTTTTTAATGAGGAAGTGCTCTAGAATTACTACTCCAATTATGGTTACGAAACTTTGCGGTCTCTCTGTGCTCGCTGCAAATTAAATGAGTTGTGCTATTCACAATTCTAGGCCTCTATTAGGAGATAATAATACTACGCTACTATTAATAATCAAATGAACTTTACTTTCCTAGATCAAAAAAAAATTGTCTATCAGTGATAAGTGGCCCAAGGAATGACCAACTTCATTTCATTCTATGGAATTTTTAAATTTAAAAGTATTATATTGGCCATGAAAAATAATATATCGATTAAAAGAGTCAAATTTTTAGAGGTCTCCAGCCCTTTGAGTATTAGCCTTTGATTATACATCCCTAATGTATACTCAAAGCTCTTGCCTCATTGTCAGTTTATTTCTGTACCAATGTTTTTTAATAATTTTGGATCCTATTTTAAATTCTGTGTGAATATTTTGTTTGACATGTTTGAGATTTTTTACCACGATACTTAAAGTACTTTTCGATATTAACACAAAGGAGGTTATTGTTTTGAGTTGGCAATTCTTTTGTTGACATTTCTGATCTCGAATTCCAATTCGGAGTTTACTAATTGACACGTGACAACTCACGTATCAAACTTTTTCCATGATGTTGTTATTCGCCATACGAGAGTCCATGTTTTTTATTTATTTAATTCTACAAGCTACTCATGTATCATAAACACTGGGTGCCTTAGCTGTCTGGTTACTTGTGGCTTCTTTTCGACGAAGTATTTCAAAAGCTAAACGTACTAATTATAAAATAGTATGACTATTTAAAAAAAAGTCCTAGTAGCTATTTTTACTATGTTATCATTTTGATTGGCTAAGACCAGCCAAGCCAAGGTAGATCTAAATTTTTTTATAAAAAATGCGGATTTATAATACTAATAAACCTTAGCGATTTTGACCCTCGCTTACTAAACTTAAAAAATAATCGTTTTAGATTCTTCGATAAAGATACCTGATAGAAGCACTCGTGACAATACTGAATCAACTTTGTCTGTTGGAGATTAAATAGGTCAAAGTGCGGGCCTAAGAGAATATTAAAAAATGTAGCTGTGAAAGAGAATAATATTTTTTATGATTCAGTGATTTTATATATTAGCTGGTTTTTGTTCATTTTACTATTCAATTATCTTGAATGGCACACAAACTATACTTAATACTATATTTTTAACAGAATCTGTTCGTTCTATTTTATGAGTTTTAAAACAATTAGCAACAGTTATTATCTTTTCTTCTAAGCATAACTAGAAGGCGCTATGTTGGAGGCTGTGGAATTAAATATTTCTAAAAAATATTCGTAATTTTTATTATAGAAATCGGGCAAGTTATATGTAAGTAATTTACGTCCTAAATGACTCTTATTATTTTTTTTATAATAAAATACAATCATTTGTATTTTATTATAAAAAAATGAATTATAAATCTCTTATATGCAATAACACAAGTAGATATCTAAAACATAGTCATCTCTTCGGTCGTTCTCTTTTCTCAATGTTAAGGATTTTTTATTGTGACTGGACATCTGACTTGCCTAGTGGTAAACAAGAGGATGTCGATGAATGAAAAATCAACTGCCTCAGTCGCCCTATGCAGGTAAAAACTCAGTTCACGTGACTCTTGTTGATATTCACCACTCTTTTCCATGTAGGGCTTTCTTCCACTGTCTTTCCGCATACAAGTAGTCATCTTACACAATAGATATATCCTAACAATAAATATAGTACGTTCATAAATTTACGCAAGTAATCTATACATAAATGTCTACAGTTCAGTGTGTGCACAGTTCAAGTTCTCAACATGTGGTATGCGTAAATATGAGTACTGTGTATAATTGTATATGAGTGCATCGTGTCTTGCATGTCTATAGTAATTTGAGAACACTCGCATCTTCAAATGGCCTACATTTCAACCCATAATATAATGAACCGCTTCAGATTATCCACACTAACTTGCACTCCCATAATTGGATGGATAATTTAAGAAATTGGTTCATGAAAATTGGATCTTGCTCTTATTAGTATTATGTTTATAGAGATTTAAATTTACAAAGAAAATCTACAGTTTGTGTTTTTATTTTTAGAAATTTGATAATTTCAACTGGCTATTAAAATTAGTCAGTGTAGTAAAGTCAGTAAAATACATCTTCTGTAATAAGACATAATAGATACTGTAATGAACAAAATCTCAAATATGACAGGACCCCGCCTGATGTTAAGCTACAATGCGTTCCAAGAATGTAAGCGACTGCTACTACAGTTAAGTATGTATTTTCTTAGATTTTGCGCGAACTTTCATTATTGAATAAAACAATTTTTTTGCGGCTTACTATCGCGTTTATTTTGGTTTGGATTTTTATTTTTTTAATATTCTGACGTTTCGAGAGCTTTGCAGCAATCGTGGTCACGGAGATAAAATTAAAACCAAAATAAACGCGATAGTAAGCCACATAAAATTTGTTTAATTCAATAAATATGTATAGACATAAAATACAAGTAAAATGAATGTCTTATTTAATAACAAAATCTATTTAACATATAAATGTACAATAAAAGCGTGTATTTAAAGAAATACTCCATTAAGTACAAATAGTGACTGATATCCCACGCCTAGTTAAGTATTCTAACAGCCGTGAGAATTTTACTTTGAATTCGAATTTTAAAGGGCGGATATGAGTTATTTAATGTTTTTACATCATAGCTTGAATTTCTTTAAATTATGAAAGAAATGCGTAAAAAATAAAAGCCAAAGCAAGTATTACTTACTATTTTTTCGTTTAAAATGTTTTTTAATTATTATATTAATAAATTGATAAATCCAAAGAGAAAACGTTTTCTAGTAATATCAATAAAAACGTTCAATCAGATAATATTTTAGAGTGGTAGGCAGACGGTGATTTTACAACTCTGCTGATCCGGGGTAGTACCACCGTCCACCGCTTTCAAGTGGGTATACACCGTAAAGTACATAGTTTAGTAACTCTTCGGGATCAGCTTGTGCCGGTGGATGCAACTGTGGTAGTCGCTTATTTCATGTATCGCAATGAATGGAACAAACTATGCTGGGTTATTCTGTTATTATAATAATAATATAAGTATAGGTCCCGGCAGATAAAAAAGAGCGTTGGCATCAAAGCAGCGCAGTAACTTGTTTTGTTACCTAATTACTTTTCGTTTTACGCATGCGTACAAAATTTCAATCTGCCGGGATCTATAACTGAGGTGTTAAGTAAACTTAATACAAATGTTACATGTCCAATAAGATGTCCAACTGACCGCCTCACATAACAATATTGACAGCTATATTGATGCTTGAGACTGCTTGTTGGACTGGAGGGCTATTCCAGCGCTAATAGGTTTTCATCTCGATTATCTATCGATAGATCGTATCTGTATAGAGTTTTTGTGTGACCTACATCGTGTTTTATTGTTTTAAACTGCAATTATTAAGTTCTAAATAGGAATTTTTCTGATATTTTTTTATATACTAATAGTATAGAAAATCAAGTACAAAGGCAAACTTAAAGCCATTTAGGAATTCTCTTTCAGAAGACCTTTGAGAGATAGAGGTGCCATTTTTATTTTAATTTTATTACTTAAGCATTTATTATTTACAATTATTTTCATGAGCCAATTTCCTAATATTTAATAGAATAGTATTGCCAGCTCCTTGATAGCCATTTTGAATGTGTGTGTGTGTGGTGTATATTATGTATACAATATGACAAATCTACTACATACGAGTACTGTGTTTGTATAATACGAATACGCACTACGAAAATAATTCTTATTGAGAGTTGCGTTAAAGTTTATTTTTCTTCGGACATTTTGAATCTTAATGCATCTTAAATTTCTGAGAATTAACCCCCTGATCCGACTTTCAATTTATAACATATGGTTACACTTGATGAATAATAACGAGATTACAATAGCTTAGTTAAAATATAATTCTCGGTCCTTGAGCGCATTTTTTTATATTTGTTCTTCATAGCTTTAAATAAATAATTGTATAATAAAGATAATTATACAAATGTACTTTTTTTTTAAATCCATTGATATATTTGATAAAATGTAATTTATTTATTTATTTTTAATCTGTGATTCCGCTAAAGTTGACCATCAACTGTAGTCGCTAATGATCTCCGATGTTGGAGCGACTTAAAATAATTGAATTAAATATATATATTAAATGTATATATATATATATTTAACATTGTACCGACTAAAGAAAAATATGTATCAAATACGTATGCATTGGTTAATATCACTATAACGAATAACATGTAAAAACTTTTTTTTTGTAAAACTGAGATTTGTGGCTTTCACATATAGCAATAACACGTATGTTTGCTTACTGTGCGAAAATATCATTTGAATTTCTAACGCCATGAATTGTCAAAAAGCGACACAGAAAAAAACCAAGGACATCATTCATTTTGGGCTTTTATGTACTACTTTTGTAATGTCCAATGATGAAAAAATATATAAATGGTTGTTTCAATTCTTGTATTGATAAAAATAACAACAATTTTGCTTTTAATTGCTGTGCAATCGAGTTATATAAAAATTAAGATATGGATTTTGTATCGCCTGTCAATCACAAAGACGCCATATTAACAGTTCTGCTTTGAAGAGTCATATACAACTGTTAATACAATTAAGCCCAAGTCCCCATACAAAATGAATGTTGTCCTTTAATAAACTGTTAAATACATCCGGGCGAGCTAAGTTGGTTGCATCTTCGCTCATTCAGTATTCAAAATCATGACAAATTCTGAAATTACTTGTTTCATTATTATAATTGTCACAATTTTATCTGCAATCATTTAAATTTTACTAAAATCATACACAAATGTTTTGTTGTTCCATTGACCATTTGAAAACCGTCTTTCAACACTCGCAAACTAGTCTAATTTAGTGGTAAAGCAATTTAAAACACGCTAAATTCCAGTTATTTATTACACAAACGTTTTTACTTTGCCATTTGTTGAAATGATCAACGTATTCTTTGACGTTCATCAGACAGTTGTTAACCTTTCATAGCAGACTTGACTAAAGGACCTAGATCAATATTTTATCTAAATAGAAGAGAGATAAAAAAACACAACATTGCATTTAGTAAAACACTAATGAAAAGCATGTGTCAAACTTGTAAAAGTAAATCAAAGACACGATTCAAAAGAGAAACTCTAAATTGAAAGACTAATCAATGATGCAGAGGCACGTATCACAGCTCCTAACATGAATAAGTTAGTTGCCTGCATGTAGGGTTACCAAATGTTATAAAACAGTGATTTCCGCCATACTTGAAACTTGAAAAATAAACTAATATGGAAGCAATAAAGATGTTTTTTAAATTTATTTGTCTAATTACTGTGATTCGACATGCCTGGTGATAAGCCGGAGTGTGGTCTATGGATGGCGGCGATTGCTATTAAAATTATGTAACTGCAAGGAGCAGTCGCATCCACTATCCCGGCCAATATTTATCAGCTTTTGGTATCTGTTCCCGGAATTACCTAAATTAGGTTCTGCTTTCGTAATTTATATTAATGTCGAGCATACATTTATGTATTCGTAATAATAAATAGCTTAACGAAACCGTCGTCTAACCGTCGGCATCCGAATTATCAATCAATCAAATCGTCACGCTTTTTTTTTGACAGGGATAGGCAGGATCGTGGCTCGCTTCCCTCACATCCACAATTCTTTTTATACAAGCTCTACGGTTATAGGCACTAGGCAACCTAGCTTTCTTGAGGATGTCTCCGAATAACATCGTATTTATTACAATTTATTTAATTTAAATTGTATGCACTATGTACAAAGGCGAACTTAATGCCGCTAGAGATTATCTGCCAGTTAGGGATCAACAAAAAGAGGTAAGTTGTATCAAAGTATACGGTGCAAAAGTATACAGTGCACGACTCGCGCTTCGGGATCGTTTAAAAATTACCAGTTCCAACTATGCCGGCATGGTTTAAGCAACTACTACTTGTGTTTGTTAAACAATACTAGCAGCAGCAATATATAGCAGACTATATATTGCTGTGATAATATGCCGAGCCACAACAAAAAAACAATATTGTTTCTAAATTATGTATAAACCTAGTATTTTCTTAGATTTTACGGGAACATTGAATATTGAATTAAACACATTTTATGCGGCTTACTATCGCATTTAGTTGGGTTTTGATTTCTCCGTGACCACAATGGCTGCAAAGCTCTCGAAACGTTGGAATAATAAAAAATTGTAAAATCAAAACCAAAATAAGCGCGATATTAGGCCGCATAAAATTTGTTTAATTCAATAGGTATAAACCTGTTTGTTATTCAGTGCTTAAACAAACACTGAAATGTATATTTAGATGTAAATATAGGTAGATAATCGAATGAGTATATTCGAATGAGAAACCGACTGAGTATCTATGTATGGCAATTTCCCTTCAATTGAGTCAATAAATTGTGGTATGAGAGAGTGATCGTTATGATCTTTATTGCCCGCATGTTCACAATCTCGGTAATGGAGGACAAATATGTTTATATTGAGGTTGGCGTGGTTGCAGATTATAAACGGTGCTTTCGGATATTGTTTGTTTGTCCAGAGACGACTGTTACTTATATTATTATCAAATTAATTTATTCTCTTTTTTTGTTCAATAAGTTAAATTTAATCATCAATTTTTTCAATTAAATTGTCACACCTTAATTCACACATGGATAGGCAGAGACAATGGAATGCCACTTTCCACGATCCTGATACAACTCTCTAACTTTTTTTAACATCCGAAATTATCTTCATACAAGCTTTGTTATATTGTGGAAATTTGCTCAGTCTGCCGATTCGGGTTCCACCACTTTCAAGCTTTTGTAAACCATAAAGTGTCTTAGTTGCGTTTCGGTATCAGCTTGTAAGTTACCGGTTCCAAAATGTATGCAGTTTTTTAACTATTGAAGCAGTCACTTCTATTTATTAACCACACTCCAGCTTAACATCAGGCGGGGTTCTGTAATATGCATTAACCCACATAACGTAAAACATAAAAACTGACACATAAACTTACTACTAAACGCATACAATGGGTATGCGTTTAGTATTGAATTGTTACGAAGAACGCCAATTAAAAATTAAATTATTATTAAAAATAATGGCAGATTTTATATTGTCTCTGCCTATCCCTGTGGGAAAAAGGCGTGACAATTTGATTGATTGATTGATTTTATTAAGTGTAATGAAAAACTCTGTGATTGAAAAAATATTACGTTTACTGTACTTTTATTCTTACTTACCTACAGACGCGTGGAGGAATTCGGGAATCAAAAGTGGAATATTTACTATTTGTTAGGAAATTGTGAATTGTTCTATTGGAATTCAAGGTTTCAAATACCTATGATTGAGGATGTCTCCGATTTGGTCGGAAAACACTCTCCTGGGCCTGCCTTGTTTAACGCATCCACCCACCTCAGATTTATAAATTCCTTTCGTTAATCTACTTTCACTCATCGTTTCCATGTGCCCAAACCATCGATGCATTCCTTTGTCAATCCTCGTCACTACATCTTCTTTCAAACCACATCTATCACGCAGAACATCTATCTATCAGACATCCTCAAGAAAGCTAGGGTGCCTAGTGCCTATAACCACAGAGCCTGTATGAAGAGAATTATTGATGTGAAGGTAGCAAGTGAGTTGTGTAAGGATCGTGGTAAGTGGCGCTGCATTGTCTCTGCCTATCCCTGTGGGAAAAAGGCGTGACAATTTGATTGATTGATTGAAATACCTATGAAGGGAATTGAAGGTATTTTGGAGGAAATAGGAATAAATAACCTAACAAAACATGGTCATAGTGAAGATCATATTCGCTTCAGCATACGCTTAATTAGCACAAAAATATCTTATTTGTCATATTTAGCTATATGCGTAACGGTTGAAATTAGCATACTTAAAATATACTAACTACAAAGGCATATAATGAACGGTAATTTCACGAATATTACAAGTCAATAAACGGCATTGCTTAAAAATTCCTAGTTGTACCTTGTTAAGCAAATTTAGTATTTATTTTAAAATGCAAAAGATTCAATATTATATATCTATGCATGTTGTAATGTATACTTATTGGTATTCTGTTAGTAGAGTGTCACACATACTTCGTTTTTAAAAGTTATACATCGAAGCGGACACTATAGAAAAGGGAATATCGATGTCACCCTACATACTAAGTAACAATTGTTAGGATGTGTCGAGAATACAATAACATTGTATCCGAAAATAGGGACAAAGTAGATATTTTAAATCCCTTTTTAGGATCTGACACACTGACATAAGTGACATCTTTAAGCGTACTAAAAATGATTAATAGGTAACGAATATAATCAGGATAATAATTAAGTAGTTCACGATGAACTATCATAACTAATATATCAACTTACCTGTAATTAAAGTCAACATAGCTGTTGATACTAATTTTAAACTATACTTTGTAAAATGTAGCTTAGGTCCTGTGACACATGAGAAATTTTCGGACGACTTAACATTGTAGTAGCGTCTCTATTCGATCGTTCATTTCAAGTTATTTATTTTCGTAGTTACAACCATAGCTTACGAATATTATTTATCATACAATAATATAATACAATGATAACACAATAATTTTTAAAACAAACAACAATAAATCAAATAAATCATGTAACAAAAAGAAATCTTGCCGCTCCGTCAAGGTTACATCTGTTAACAAAAATACGAGTACTATAATAGTGATGGGACTAGTAAAGTCATTTTGGCATCTGTCATAGGACCCAAGCTAAATTTTACAAACCTTAGATTTTATCGAATTTGCAAAACGACATCATATGACATCTGAAAATTACACTAGTTTTATAACGATTGAAATCTTTGGTTTTATACAGCTAATAAATATCACAAGTTTTTTTATTTGTCTATCAATTATAGCGTATCTATTTTTATTTCGTCACGACATACGAGTGGGAAGTCAAAACAATTCACATGTTTGTTTGACTATAAATTATATTCTCATGGCATTTTCCCATTGGGATAGATAGACAATAGATTGGAATTTGTCATGATCTTTATGCATTATTTAATTTCCTTTAAGATCCATCTACTTTTTACTATCTATTAGCATCGCTATCTATAAAGATTGACTGGGAAATGTCACGTTTTCCAACAGCTTAAAAACTACCTGAAATCAGATGGGCCGGTATAGTGGATGGGACTGCGACTTGCAGACAATAAAGCGCCGACTGAAAAAACAAATTAGTTTACGGCTTTTCCAGTCATCGACACTATGCCGGCCAGGGGTGATTATCCAGTTTTCGCTTTGCTTTAATACCACTTTGGTACAGGCGGATGGTCTTTCAGTATTCGGTTTGCGTAACCATTGCAGTTACACTACACCACGATCGCCTTATTTCAATCAGGAGTAAGGATCAGTTATGTAAGTTAAGAAAAAAATGAGTAATGACTGATAAAATAATTTCAATATTGTTTTTAATACATACATTCAATACAATACAATAATCTCGTATTAACCACATTAGTCATTTATTTTAATAGTCCTCATTGTTGAAATATACAATCGTGCATGCCATAACACTAATGAAAGTTCCGACATTGCATTCTATGTATGATTTTTATGTTGATTTAACACGTGCGTAAATTAAAAAGCAATAAAATACATGCATCAGTTACGGAGGTATTTATTCATTTTGATAATTCACGTATTAATAAGATAACCGCGATGTAGTATTTTTTTGTTTTTTTATTTTTATTTATTGAGACTCGACATATGACAGCACCCCGCTTGATGTTAAGCCGAAGTGTGGTCCATGAATGAAAGTCACTGCTACTACAATTCAATAACTGTGAGTAGCAATCACAACCACTATGCCGTGTAGGGCAATGATCACGCAAACGGAGAGTGCCCGGTTGTAAACCACTTGCCGGTACCAATATATCTATGATATACATACGTACTTTAATACTATTTAAGAGGCTAATTTGTAGAGGCTGCCTGAATAAGGAGGAAAGCCGCGCATGTGCTACGGCAGCGTGAGGTTGCTTCTGGTGGTCTGCAGCATCGTGAAGGGTCAAACTGTTGAAGAACGCACAAAGAAGTCGCAAAATACGCGCGGAAACGAGCCCGTACATAGCAACAAATACTTACTTTGGTCGTGACTCGTGCTGTTACTATTTATTTATTAATTTATAGAAACATAAAAAGTAACAAACAATAAAGCCTAGATTTTGACCCAAAATTCAAGCTGATATACACTTAAAAGTGGTGGTATTATCCCAGTTCAGCAACTGAATGTCTGTCTGCCTACCACTCTTGTAACGCCATCACTTGGTTTGCAAGTCCATCATTCTTACTAAAGTACGTTTTAGTTAAATCAAAGTAAATATTGGATATACTGACTGACATTAAAACCAGCTTCATCATACCATAGATCTATCAAATAATATTATCGGAATTCCATACGAGAGGAAAGATAAGGCAAGGTCGATATTATCACGAGAACAAATCAGGTGCACATTTTTCTCAACATTATAATTGAAATATAAACTTTAGGGCAATGACATAAGGTTCTATTTCGAATTTGTACCTTTTAAAATATTTTTTTAGTAGCCGAAATACAGGTAATGTATTGTGATAAAGATTTTATTGCTGATAAAATAATAACCTTGCGCATTATTTTGATGACAATGATTTTGTTGTTATTTGTTATATAAATAAACTTCTTTCATTTTACATATTATTAATTAGTATACTATATGCTAATCTGGATCAGTATCACTTTCAAGAGTAAAGACCATAAAGTTACTTATCATCTTGCGGGGCAGAGTCAGATGTCATGTCACAATAAAAAAATAAAAAATAGAAAGTGACGTCACGTTTTGGATATCGAGGTCAGATGTTAAGTCACAATAAAACAAATCGTTTGACTTACAGCATATTCTTATCTTATATTACTACCTTATTGATGTTATAGTTTTATACCTTATTGATGTTAAGTTCATCTCTCATTAAACAAAATAATTATAGTAATTGTATCAAAAGAATTGTGGATGTAAGGGAAGCGAGGGAGTTGTATCAGGATCGTGGCAAGTGGCGCTCCATCCTACCCACTGTCTCTGCCTACCCTTGTGGAAAAGGCAAACCAAGAGCTTCTAGTTCAGAAAACACTTGCAGGTATCAATGTATCTTTGATATACGAAAGTACATTGGTCGTTCTGTTATACAAGCACGTTTAGTACTTTGTATTAAAAAAAAGTATTTAGTAAAATTTCATGAATGAAAATATTATCCTTACGTATGAACTAATTGTAGCGTGACTAATGCGCGTATAAATGTGACATGTTTAATTAACTTTAAGCAATGATAATTGTGTTTAAATATTTAGTTAATTTTAATGTTAACACGAATATAAATATGACGAGTTATCAAACATAAATTTTAATTATGTTTTTACATAGACTTGATTAAGAAACTCGATTTACCTGATGATAAACAAGCCGTGAACTAACTCGGTCGTTTCAGTCGTCGTCACTCTTGTATCTCCTTTTGCTTATCATTAGGCGGGTCGAGGTCAAATGTCGTGTTACAATAAAAAAAAGGGAAAATCCAAGAGCGCCGACGACAAAAAAAAAACAGTTCAGTGTTCTTTTTACAATCAATCAAATTGTCAAGCCTCTAATCCTACAAGTGCATATTATATTATACAAGTACAGAAACAATGGAACGTCACGATTCTGACACAACTCTCTCGCTTTTCTCACTCCACATATCTCCTCATACAAGCTCTGTGGTTATGGGCACTGCAGATTTTACGGTCGTCCAGTCTGATTTATAAATCTCTATTGTCAATGTTTTTTCATCCATCCTTTTATTGTATCCAAACCTTTATTTAAAGAACAATTACATTTTAATTTTTATTTTTACTTAATTTGGATGATTTATCTTTAGGATCATATAAAGGTTTATATTTAGTTACTAAGGATACTAAATATTAAGCTACTACTAGGCATCTTGTTTATTTTGAACATTTTATTCGTACGTTTCTCCCCTTTTCTTTCACGATAAAAATATTACAAGTATACGCCGAAAAGTATTTATTTATCGTCACTTTTTTAAATCATCATTTGACGAGTTTCTTGTGGTCATCTTCGCATCATACGCCTTTTCGATGCCATGGTGGAATCAGATGAAGAGTGCTATGTTCCCATGCTAATAAATTATTTTCATTATCATAAATGTTTGGGAAAAACCTTGGTAAATGCAATAGGCTGAAAGGATATCATTCATTTTGTATGGCGACTTGGGCTTAATTCTATAAGCAGTTGCATATACATTTTAAAATAGTTTGATGTACGAATATTACAATGTAATTGGAATATATTGTTAGTTTGTATAGTTAGATGTGCAAAATAAACAAACTAGAATTATGACAGTTCAAAGCAGAATATGGCGTTAACTTGGCGTGTCTTTGTGATTGACAGACGATACAAAATTCGTATCTTATTTTCCAAATACCTATTCCAAAAATTGCACAGCTATTAAAAGCAAAATTGTTATTACTTTGTTCAACACAAGTATCGAAACTACCATTTATTTATATTTTTTATCATTGGAACATACAAAAGTAGTGCATAAAAATCCAAAATCATTTATGTCCTTTACTTTTGACTTAAATAAGTCATCTACATCTTATTAATTTTATGTATTATAGAGCTTGTATGAAGAGAATTGTGAATGTGAAGGAAGCGAGGGAGTTGTGTCAGGATCGTGGTAAGTGGCGCTACATTGTCTCTGCCTATCCCTGTGGAAAAAAGGCGTGACAATTTGATTGATTGATAGATAATTTGTTGTGCCTTCTTATATTGTACGAATATTTCAAATGACATAGTATGTTTCTTTGTAAAGTACATATAAAAGTATTATTATTTATGAATGCGCATAATTCAACCGTTCTCAACAGATGTCAGTATTACAACATAACTGTGGGAGGAATAATTTCGTATGCGTAGATGTTCAGACATATTGTTTAATAACATACATTACCATACTTTTCTATGATTTTAATCGTGATAACCTATCTTGGACAATTGTTAGAAGTGAAAGTTACTTTTGAGAATTTGGATATTTTTATGAAGGATGTAGTAGTAATGACACGTGGAGGGTGTTTTCCGACCAAATCGGAGACATCTTCAAGAAAGCCAGATTGCCTAGTGCCCATAACCTTAGAGCTTGTATGAAGAGAATTGTGGATGTGAAGGAAGCGAGGGAGATGTGTCAGGATCGTGGCAGGTGGCGCTCCGTTGTCTCTGCCTATCCCCGTGGGAAAAAGGCGTGACAATTTGATTTATTATCTAGAATTCCCGAACTTTACACGAACCTGATCTCCCTTGCTAACCATCAGGAAAGTCGCATCACAGGAAAAAATAAGATAGGACAGAGATGGCACTCCATTGTCTCTGCCTATCTCTGTAGGAATTGCATTGACTAACAATTATTTACACTAATAAGTCTGAGAGTTTTGGTTATGTTACCAAACACACCTGTGTTAACATAGCTGCAATGTAAATGGAAAATAACAAGACCTATGGTTCTCTATCATTAGGTAATTCATGTTGAATTATTACTTTTAATTTCTAAATTTTAATAATAAACATTGGATTGGCACGATATTTTTTCAAGTTTTTTTTATTGTGACTCGTCATATAACAGCACCCCGCTTGATGTTAAGGTTGAGTGTGGTCCATGAATGGATGTCACTGCTATAACAATTCAATAACTGTTAGTAGCAATCACATTCACTATGTCGGTCTAGTTGGAATCGGCAAATTACAAGCTGATTCTGAAACGCGACTAAATCACTTCATGGTCTGTATACTTGTAAGTAGTGGTACTACCCCGGATCGGCAGACTGGGTACCACTGCCTACCACTCTTTCATAACCAGACCCGAAACAAATATCCACATCTTATTTTTAAATTAACAAATATTTAATATAATTTATTATTATTACAGATAAAAGCTATGAAACAAATATTTGCTTTTCTATACTAAGCTACTAAATGTGCTTCTATCATAGAAATAGGACCGTATCGACCGGTTTTGAACCCGTGATCTCAGTAGCCTTATTATGTCCGCATACCGCCTGATTTTAGGCCTAAGTGCGATCCGTGAGCAGAGAAGATCTGCAAGCAGTAGCATCCTCCATCCTGACTCCGTTAAACAATTAAGATATAAAGTATCAATGATTTTGGCACTCAAATATCTGTTCTTTTTTTATTGAGAGTTAACATCTTACTTTGACTTATCTGATGGCGAGCTAGGGGATGTCGAAAAGTGCTAACGACTAAAAACTCCGATACAGTTTACGGTTGTCTCTGTCACTGTCACTATGATAGTCAAAGAAAAAATGACTGCTCTAGTCGTATTATCTGTCCTTATTGAAACCTAAAAAGCAGTTTTTTATACGTCAATACATATTTATACATACTATTTGTCTACATATTATACAAACTAATTTAAATTTCTATACTAAGCCACTAAATGTGCTAGTATCATAGAAACAAGACAACCTAGTTTACCTAGTCGGTCAGAGCGGTCGCGACAGACACCGACTTTGATCCCCAGTACTAAATGGCTTTATAAAAAAAAACAAATAAAAATACACTTATGATATAATTTTTATTTTTAATATGACTCTATATTTGTCTCGTTGACGAGTCTCACCCAACGCACTTGTCTGATTCATTAACTATCTACTTCCTTTCAATAAACGCTGCTAACGTTTTACATACATACATATATATTATACATACGTACACGTACATATATTTACAATGAGTTATGTACCTACAATGTACTAGCAAGCACAAATGTCACACAAATAGCACCGATAGAAACTTTACTAAACTTTTTATTTGGTTTTGGATCCGATATATTAGTATACGATATATTAGATATATACTTTTTACATTACTATACTAAGCCACTAAATGTGCTAGTTTCATAGAAATAAGACAACCAAAGTACAATATTAAAGATAGGTTTGCCACTAGGCTACGGTCTGCGAAGATAGTTTTAAAGTGAATTCCAACTAAATTATAATAATATATCGCTAAGGTTGTATTCTAAATAGGATAAAAATTATATGAGGAGGTAATTGTCAAATTAGTCCTTATCGTTTTTATGTTATACGCAGGATCATTTACACCTTAGGATGTCAAACTAGATTTGTTGGCCAATGTACTTGTCTAAATCAAGGTCAATGCGTTATTTAAATTTTGACAATGAAGCATCAATACACCTGATGTAGAAGTGACATTGAAAGTGAATTTTAAATATTACTTTTTGCATTACAATAACTATAGTATTGACTACATATTCAATAAGGAATTCATTCTGTTGTTTTTTGTTATTGTTACTAAATATTAGATATATAATTTATTTATTTTATTTATTTATTTATTTATTTTAGGGAAACTTACAGCTATTTTATAAATCTAGATACAAACAATAATAAAACTAAGCCTAATTAGTTCCCACCTATATATATAATAACAAAGGAAAAATCAACCTAAAACACTACAAAACAATTAACTACTACAATAAAAATATCTTAGCATTAACAAAAATATAATTTAAGGCATATATTCATTGAGTAATACAACGGACAAGTGTTTTCTTATCTTATCAATATTGCTACAGTACAGATCCATGGTTGGACAGTATGTATTAAAAGTTTTTGCCGATCGAATAAAGAATGAGAACTTTCTATAATTAGTGGTAGCGAATGGTATATGGAGGATATCATGATTTCGATAATTTCTTTTGGGTACTCGCAAAGACACACGGCTTAGGAGTTGAAAGCTGTCTACATTTCCTCTAGCTATCATCAACAAGTAAGCTACATCACCTATGTCTCTCCTGACAGATAGAGGAAGTAAATGGTGTCTAGTACAGTGTTCCTTATATGTACTTTTGGGTTGAATTTCTCTTTTACTTAAGAAAGAAAGGAATCTTTTTTGAATTCGTTCAATTCGGGAAATATATATGTCGTATGTAGGGCTCCATACCTGCGAGCAGTATTCGAGATGACTTCGAACCATGCTACAATATAATATTTTTATAGTTTTAATTTTTTTGAAGTGTATAATATAATATAATATAATAATAAAATAGTACTTAATGAAAAACTTGTACAAAAGTGCGCGTTGAGAATTTTTCCTAAAATGTTATTAAAAAAAACAGCTAATTTATTTATTTAAAACATATGAAATTATATTTAAAAATATGCGGACTTAATAGGCATCACCTATCAGACAAACCTTTAGTATTATTATAAACGTGGAGTTATCTAATACTTGATTATTCCTGGATGAGATGGTAGAGCTAAAGATGTCTTTATACACATTTATCACATGTAGAAGACAGAAGAGTGTCTCTCAATCAATTCAGGGACATTCTAAAAAAGTATTCATAATCCTATGATTAATCCTGGATTATGAAAAAGTACTCATGGATACCAGCTTGGATAAAGTAAATTATGGATGTGAAGGAAGCGAGAGAATGATGGACGCAAACCTAAAGACCTCAATTCAAAATCACTTGTCGGTACAAATGTATCTTTAATACACTAAATGTACATTGTTTATCCTGTTTCTATAATACAAACAAGCATTCTTAATAGCTTGGTATAGAAATGTAAAGAAAATAAGTTTGAAAAAGCGTAACAATTTGATTATGTATGAAAGAATATAAATATATGTGCTACAACACTTAGCAAACTTCCTTGGCAACGCGAGGACGCTTCCGGAGGTCTGCAGGAACGAGAAGGGTGTCCTGGCCTTCCTGGAGGAGATCGGGTGGCTCCACTGAAGGAGAACCGTTGAAGAACGCACAAAGAAACCAAAAAGGACTTTAAGTGCGGAAACGAGCCCGCAAATAACTGTAACTGTATCATCGATGTTTACTGTATGTGCTACAACAAACATTATGGATTTCTACACTGTACTCTACACTGTCACCTGACTTAATTGGTAGAATTGCAAAGTGAAAATACAAAATCTGAATGGAAAACGTGGTGTTTACGTAATTATAGAGTGCAGCAGCCGTAGCTGAGACGCCATGGAAACGCTCTGATGGCTCAAGAAAGTGAAACTCTACGGACGACGACCCGCAGTCACCATAACTATAAATTAATTCCAAATTTGACACTGTGTAATTATGTCCCCTTGTAGTTAAAATATCAAAGATAAAAGCCGATTGTCTAGAGCAAGCGTGTGGTCAATTGCAGTTTGTAACGCGTAAAGGCCCGGGTTCAATTTCCGTCCGGAGCAAATATTTGTCACTTCAAGGTCTATAAGAAAAAGTAGTGGTACCACACCAGAAGTTTTTATTTTTTTATTGTGAGTGATATCTGATGGTAAGTATCTTACTTACCATCAGATATCACGAGGTGCAAGAGTGCCAACGACTGAAAAAAAACGTCTAATCCGTAAATGTAACTAAAGCCATTCATAAAAATAAACGCAATTTACTGAAGGCTATGCCGTGAGTGTACGAACAAATTTAATTTGTACTCCCAAGTTACAACTTTACTTATTTATGAAAAAATAGGGCTTTAAATGGATGGACGCGTTTTAATATTACGTTTTGGGAAACGAGAAGATTCTGAGGAATCTGACAGAATCAATTCCCAAGGTAAAGAGTCCTGATGGTGCAAGATAATGTATCAGTGAAACGTGTTCACCGTTAATATTGGTACAGATACTTTCGAGTGTACAGAAGTTAAAGACGCATTTCGGGATAAACTTCAAATTTACCACTATGTCAGTGCTGCTTGCTGTCATTTATGTACGCCTCCATTCATGTACCGTATTCTAGCTTTTGGGCAGGTTGCCTTCGTATATTATTATGTCCAGCCACAATAAAAACGCATCTGCTCCCAGGTGCCAGATGCAACGCATTAGGTATTAAGAAAAGTATAATCAAAATTATCTTTGACGAAGTATTTACTAGTCCATTAAACGCAAACAATTCAAAATATGCATTCAAATATGCAATTTGAAATAACTTCTTTTACAACAAATTAACATAGCTTTTGTTCTTGGTACTCAACAATGAATAGTTTACTCAACTAGAAAACAAACGATATTCGATATACCTATTATACATAGCAACGTAATTATGTATGAGTCTATGCCTAAAGGAAGCCTGTTTAAAAATCAATAGATAAATTAGAGGTGATAGAAAATCAGTAGAAAATAAATCATTTTGTAATTATGTACCTTTTTTGTATTATTATACCACAGTAGTTATTTTGTTTATGTATTTATTTATGATTATAATATAATAATATTATGATAATTATAATTATCATATATAAGACCTAAGTAAATAGATAAAGAAATTAAATATTTGTATATAAATAATAATACATAAATGTATACCTAGTTTGTACGTAATAAAATGAAGATGAAGATGGATAGTTATAAAATAATACATATAATACGAGTCGGCGAACTCTAGACTATGTCATATCTATTACTCTCAAATAGCCCAATTTTGCTATTAAGAACAGTTTGGGACTGCACGATCTTAAATATTTAAAAATGTGATGTTTAAATATTCTAGGCAAAATTTTAACCTTTGCAAGCCGTTAATTGTTTATATAAAAAAACTTAATAAACTCTAGCGTAATCGTTGCGTTCTTATTGCTTCATTTATTTGCTTCAAAATAAATCTAAGTTAACATTTAAGTTCGTAAGTTAAGTAACGTTTAAATTCTGCATCAATATCAAATATCTAATTAATAGTCAGTATAAATCCCACCTAAGAGATGGGAACATGAGCGTAGGAATACCTCATACAAATAAATGAGCGAATTAATTAACAAATTCACGTGAAACTTGTAGTCGTAAATATGCATCAGAACTGTGCAGAGACTCGAATTCGAATTGCAAATCATTTCTCTTTGTAATAGTCTCGGTCAGCGACTTTTGAACTTTAATTTTCCCACAGAAGTTGGTTAATCTGACCAACCTCTTGCCTGAGGAGGTCCGCTCCTTAGGAATGTGAAATCGTGAAATATAGACAATTTAAAAGGTTATTTATACAATATATCATAAGAACAATGTTAATAATATTTTATTACTATAAAATAACACTTTATCTTTTAATCAATCAATCTAATTGTCGCGCCTTTTTCCCACGAGGATAGGCCGAGACAATGGAGCGCCACTTGCCACGATCCTTACACAACTCCCTCGCTTCTTTCACATCCACAATTCTCCTTATACAAGCTCTAAGGTTATGGGCACTAGGCAATATTTTATCTTTCAAAATATAATAAAACTTTATACGAAGTTATATTAAACAGATAAATTTATTTGCATGTCACAAAGAAAATAAAAGTTTAGACAAGTTTTAAAACATTCAAGTTACATTAGAAGATAAGTAATTAATTTATTCTGTTCCCTTGCCTTTGAGGTAAAAAGGTTCTGTGCTAAGCGTATAGATTTAATAGAGCGCGCATGTTTCTCTACTCTTGTTCCGCTGTAGAAACTGTAAACTTACTAGTATTTATTTGTAAATGATATAGCGCTAATGGGTGTGGGTTCTTTTTATTAATATTGATGATGTATACTCGTAATATTAATGTTAGGCAAAATATCTAATTACTTATACCAGGCTTAGATATCATTGATATATTTAACATTAGGATAATCAGGATTAATTAAAGGAGATTAACGAAAAAGGAAGATCGTTATTAGATCAAATCGGGGAAATTTTTAATAAACGGGAAATCGCTACGTCAATTACTGTTATGACAATTTGATTTAATTTAAAAATGTCAGTTAACCATTCAATAAACAATTCTCACTAAAGCCACTGTTCATACTTGTACTTAAAGTTTATACTTCAAACAAGCACTCTACATATTTCTAATCTTCTACATCTACATTATGCACAAGGGTGAACCTTTAATAATTTTAAAGGATACGGGATAATGTTTACACAGTGCTAGAGCTATTTATTTCAGATACGCTTAGTTTAATAGTGTAGACCGAAACGCAGAGTAAATACAAGTAGGATACATTTTTGACACTATTTAAATAGAAAATTGTGAATGTGAAGGAAGCGAGGGAGTTGTGTCAGGATCGTGACAAGTGGCGCTCCATTATCTCTGCCTATCCCTATGGGGAAAAGGCGTGACAATTTGATTGATTGATTAAATACAAAAATATAAATTTTCAAGGTTAATTTACATTCAAAGTGTCTCAATTGTTTTAGTAACAAAAATCTCGCGGGCGTCTTTAAAAACTATTATACTAGATGGAGATACATCTAGTAATACACGTAGTAATTTAAAGTAATAAGTATTTAAAAAAACGTATTTAGTGGTTCTAATTTTAAGTTCGATAATATTAGGATACATATTTGGTAGGCAGACAGTTGGTGGTCATTTGCCTAGTCTGCTAATCCGGGGTAGTACCACTACTTCTTCGAGATCAGTTTAAACTAGACCGACATACTGGATGCGAATCCTACTTGCAGTAATAAAAGTCCCCTTCATTCATGGTAGGAACTAATATGTTTGGCGCGTCATTTCTATACTGATCAATCGACAAGTGGAATGTTTTATCGGAATGTTCTATTCATAATAAAGATCCTTGGATCCATCAAGCGTAGCGTGAAAAAGTGCTTCCTGTATTTAAGGTAGGTTACATTATAGAATATTTAAAGTATGTTACTTTTTGAAAATTGGTAAGTTACATTTTAGAATATTTAAGATAGGTTACATTATAAAATATTTAAGGTAGGTTACATTTTAGAATATTTAAGGTAAGTTACATTTTTGAATATTTAAGTAAGTTACATTTCCGAATATTTAAGGTAGGTTACATTTTAGAATATTTAAGGTAAGTTACATTTTTGAATATTTAAGGTAAGTTACATTTCCGAATATTTAAGGTAAGTTACATTTTAGAATATTTAAGGTAAGTTACATTTTAGAATATTTAAGGTAAGTTACATTTTAGAATATTTAAAGTAAGTTACATTTTTGAATATTTAAGGTAAGTTACATTTCCGAATATTTAAGGTAGGTTACATTTTAGAATATTTAAGGTAAGTTACATTTCCGAATATTTAAGGTAAGTTACATTTTAGAATATTTAAGGTAAGTTACATTTTTGAATATTTAAGGTAAGTTACATTTCAGAATATTTAAGGTAAGTTACATTTTAGAATATTTAAGGTAAGTTACATTTTAGAATATTTAAGGTAAGTTACATTTTAGAATATTTAAGGTAGGTTACATTTCAGAATATTTAAGGTAAGTTACATTTTAGAATATTTAAGGTAGGTTACATTTCAGAATATTTAAGGTAAGTTACATTTTTGAATATTTAAGGTAAGTTACATTTTAGAATATTTAAGGTAAGTTACATTTTAGAATATTTAAGGTAAGTTACATTTTACAATATTTAAGGTAGGTTGCATTTTAGAAAATTTAAGGTAAGTTACATTTTAGAATATTTAAGGTAAGTTACATTTTAGAATATTTAAGGTAAGTTACATTTTACAATAATTAAGGTAAGTTACATTTTAGAATATTTAAGGTGAGTTACATTTTAGAATATTTAAGGTAAGTTACATTTTAGAATATTTAAGGTAAGTTACATTTTAGAATATTTAAGGTAAGTTGCATTTTAGAATATTTAAGGTAAGTTACATTTTACAATATTTAAGGTAGGTTGCATTTTAGAAAATTTAGGGTATACATTTTAGAATATTTAAGGTGAGTTACATTTTAGAATATTTAAGGTAAGTTACATTTCAGAATATTTTAGAATGTTATCTTAATACAAAATAACAAATTACTGAAATGTAACAAGTGGGTCAGTGACCACCAATTATTATGTCTACATCATACGTAGTATTTAGAGCCTTGGGTGCCGAAATATTGCAATTGCCCTGCCTTTCACGGCTCATTTCACACGCTAAATTGTTTTACAATATATACTTGACCCAAAGTCTTTATTTTTATTGTGACTTGACGTCATAGTCAGCACTTTGGACTTCTTGAGGTGGTAAAATTAATTGGTTAAAAATAAATTGGTTAGGTAAAATTAACTAGTCTGTTACGCGGAAAGTTCCGAGTTCGATTCTCGGTTAAAGCAAATATTTGTTTTATAGCTTTTATTTGTAATATTTAATAATTTGTTTAAATATTACAAATATTTGTTTAAAAAAAACTGCGGATATTTGCACCAAGTCTGTCGATCCTGCCGTTTGTAAGTTGCCGGTTTTAACTAGGCCGGCATAGTGGATGTAACTGCAACTTACAGTACAGACAGTGAATCTAACGCTGGTAATAATTGTTGGAGAAATCGTAGTAATTACGCGACGCTCTGTGTCCTCAGGTTTTGGGTATCTACAATATTATTTTTTTCTCCAGCCGCACAATGATTGAATATAAAGTAATAGCGAACCCGCATTGATAATTACAGTTATGTTTTAGGAAAGTAACAAATTAGTTTTTATGTACTTAGTAATAGTTCGTGTCAATAACCGGCACATTTCAAAATGATATCACTACCCAAATTATATGATTCATGTACTATGTACTAAGTCTACTATATCTAGGACTAAAGCATTTTAAGTGCCTAACAAGTAGTATATTATAAATATTTATAGGAATGCAGGAGTTTCACGATTACTATTCCAGTCGTCGTCACTCTTGGACCTCCTCTTGCTTATCATCAGGCGAGTCAAGGTAAGATGTCGTGTCACAATAAAATAAAACTAACATAAAAGAAATGCAAAAAATATTTAGTGCATTTTAATACAAACAACTATAACATATTATGTTTAATTGAATTAATATTATTACTAGTGACAATAATATTAATTCATCCCCCATCATAACTCGGGGCTTAATTAACTTAATTTTTCATTATATTCAAAGTAAATTATATTTAGAGTATTTTTTATTATATTAATGATTTATTCAATTCAACTGATCATTCGCAGCGTCTCTGCAAGTTGTTTAAACTCATACCACAGCAAATCTACCTAGGCAATCAATAAAACATATTAGCTATGGTTGTCCACTGCTGTAACTTTCCTGACAACCCTGAAAGTGCCCTGTATCTAGCGGTTGATAATAAGGACTCGTTTTTTTAGCACCCCGCTTAATTTTAAGCCGAAGTGTGGTCCTTGAATGAATGTCACTGCTACTACAATTCAATAACTGTGAGTAGCAATCACAGTGATAGTGATGCCGGCCTAGTTGGAACCGGCAACTTACAAGCTGATTCCGAAATGTGACCAAATCACTTCACGGTCTGTATACTTGTAAGTGGTATACAGACCGCCTACCACTCTTAAATGTGATACATAGTGAAAATCCTTTACACTGAGTCTAGTTAAAATAAATACTAATGTGTAATGTGTAATCATAACAATAAATAATGCTAAAATAATAATCCGTAAACAAGCAACCTGCATTATGAAGAGACAATATAAATAAGATAATTTTAAACCGCAAGTATGAGATTGCAAGGCCATCGGAGCGATTGGAGCTGGTGTAACGACGTCGATGCCTTTTACTACTTCATCGACTACTAAATAAATTATACTGATTTGCATCATTCCACATTCTCCGGGTTTTGTATTAAATGCATAAAGAGCTTCAGAGGTATTGGTTGGTCGTTATAGAAAATTAATTATCCATTAAATTATATCGTTACACGGGTAAAAACATCAATCTATCAAATTGTCACGGCTTCTTTCCACAGGGATAGGCAGCGACAATGGAGCGCAACTTGCCACGATCCTGACATAAAAACAGTTTTTCTTTTTATTGTGACACGACATTTGACCACGATCCGCCTGATGATAAGCAAGAGGAGGTCCACGATTGACGACGACTGAAAAAACTTAGTTAGTTCACGGCTGCCCCAGTCGCCGTCACTATGCCGGCCAAAGATGCTTCTTTACGCATCGCATCTTCAACATAAATCGTTTCCATCATTAATTGCTTTTGTTTATAGTTAAAATATAGACAGTAAAATAAACGTAAATTATTGGTTTTCTTTAACAGAGAACAAAGTGAAAGTAAAGGTAACTACTTGTTTTACAGCAACCTATTATGCTGGACTGATATAATAAATTGCAGAGTACAATTGCAAAAGATAAATCTTACTCCGACACTTAGATAACATTTAACAATTCATAATTTAGCAGTTTGTTGTAGATTTTATAAAGTTACGAGTTCAACACAGGCAAAGGATGATTGCGCAAAATGGCTTTCGTATCAAGAAGTTATTTTTCTTGAAATAAAACAATAATTAATTTTATATATAGATTACATATGCAATTAATTATTAAATCTTCGTCGTCGTATTATGGAGAAAGAAATATTTTGGTATTTTTCGTATTTTGGTTTTTAAATAATAAATGTAAATATATAATTTATGTATGGCAAAAAAATATTTAAACAGTTTTTTTTTATTTACATTTCTATTCTAAGCTACTTAACTAATATTCCAAGAGCTAGCGACGAAAATCGACAAGAGTTTAGTAATGGCTCATAATTCAATATGATTTAGTATTGAGGGTGTACATGAGTCAGCACCCACTCGCAAGGTCAGATAGTGGAACAGCTGGCGGCAGCACGCTTTGATGTATGTAAAATTTCAACATGCTCTACAAGTGTTTAGTAATGATTGAAAATTGGCAAACAACTAGTTTATAGTATAAAAAAAGGGAAGAAAGTGGTCAGACCGCATTATTGTGGAACGCTGCGAGTCAGCACTCCACATAAGTTGTCGCCAAAATGATATCGGTGCAAGAGTTTAGTAATGGCTGGAAATTGCCATACTGCTTTATTATTATATATAATTTAATAGAAAAATAGTCAGATCTCAAATTAATGGAACAGGGGTAGTCAGCAGCCGCTTAAAGTGCGGATATCGAATACGCGCGGATGTTCGGAGCGCGTACGGATATATGCCTATATTTCAATATATAAAGGTGATATAGTTAATCATTAAATTTAAATAAAAAAAAATAAAAAAAAAATAAAAAAAACAAGAAACTTTTATTTCAGACAAAAAATCCATATCTGTTAGTAAACAATTTTCTTAGACTATGTAAGCCCCAGCGCATACATGCGGAATTCCGGATCTGAATTCAGTTCAGGAGTCTAGCCCACACTACCGGTTTTTTTTGATTAGGAATTTTTAAGACTGGTAGAATTATAGAGACGCTATTGTGTTAAAATATTGTGTTACACTTAAAACAACTTTAGTCATTGTATCATAGTTATATCTGAATTAAACAAATTGTATGCGGCTTACTATCGCGTTTATTTTGGTTTTGATTTTACAATTTTATTTTATTATTCCGACGTTTCGAGAACGCTATGCAGCCAAAATAAAATAAACCCGATAGCAAGCGGCATAAAGGACATCATTCATTTTGGGCTTTTATGTACTACTTTTGTAATGTCCAATGATGAAGAAATATATAAATAGTAGTTTCGATACTTCTATTGATAAAACTAATAACAATTTTGTTTTTAATAGCTGTGCAATTAAGTTATTTGGAAAATAAGATAGAAATTTCTATGAATTTTGTATCAGCTGTCAATCAACGCCATATTTGTTCTGCTTTGAAGTGTCATAATTATAGTTTGGTCATTTTGCACACATAAACTATGCAAAATAAAGGATATATTCTAATTACATTGTAATCTTCGTACATCAAACTATTTTAAGATGCATATTAAACTGTTAATACAATTAAGCCTAAGTCCCCATACAAAATAAATGATGTCCTTTGTTTATTTCATTAATCAATGTTCGCGCATAATCTAAGAAAATATAGTTACATTTCCTAAATATCCCTTGCATCATCATGGTCCATCATCAGGTATTCAAGTCTTCGATTTCATAACAGCCCAAAAGAGATAGAACTTTAGTGCTTAAACTAAAATTATTCCATTTTACTAGCCATTGGCTGGGCTGTCATGAAATTGAAGATCTGAATTTGTTTAATTCACATATAACTATGATACAATGACTAAAGTTGTTTTAAGTATTATCGGGGGTTGATAATTTTTTAAATTTTAACACAATAGCGTCTCAACAATTACCAGTCTTAAAAATTCCTAATAAAAAAAAACCGGTAGTGTGCACTAGACTCACGAATTCCTGATCTGAATTCAGATCCGGAATTCCGCATGTATGCGCCAGCACTTAGTGACCTATATACTAAGATGCATCTCGGTCCAGTGCTTGACAAAGCGACTGTCCCATCTGCCAGCAACCATGGCCAAGATGCTGTTGGTGCTGCCCCGCACTCTGAACAGCGCGGCCGCACATCGTTTACGGAGTATGGCATTGAACCCATCAACATGCGCATCCGCAAACATGCCTGACGCACTGCAGAAGCGTGGCAACCCCAATAGCACCCTGTATGCGTTGTTATACTGAACGCGCAGAGCGCTCAATGATTTGTACCAATATGAAGTCCACAGGCTAGATGTATATGGTGTATTATATTTATTGTTAAAAAATTGGTTATATGTAAAGTCGGTTTACGGACGATAGTTTTACGTAATAATGTCATAAGAAAACATTGATGAAACTTAAATTATACAGATTAATTACAAGTATCAATGTGCTATTAACAATTTATTTACAACTTAACATAAAACACATTTTTGAAATATATTGAACTCATAATGATAATAGTTACAATTAATATTATTTATTCATCAATCAATCAAATTGTCACGCCTTTTTTCTACAGGGATAGGCAGAGATAATGGAGCGCCACTTACCACGATCCTTACACAACTCCCTTGCTTCCTTCTCATCCACACTTCTCTTCATACAGGCTCTGTGGTTATGGGCACTAACTAGACAACCTAGCTTTCTTGAGGAAGGAACACACTCACACACGCACACACGCACACACACACACACACACACACACACACACACAAACACACACACACACACGCGCGCGCGCACCCACACACGCAGCCACACACACATAACATAACATAACGTAACATTTTTCCGGCGTGCAGCCGGTGTTCATCGATTTATAATACGTTATCACGTCAAAATGTTTTCTATTGCAGTTTTATAATTTTATAAAACAGGAAAGTGCTCCCCAACAAACCAATTTTATAAAATAGGTCAGTTCCCCGAAAAAACGCGCGTATTCGATATCCGCACTTTAAGCGGCTGCTGACTACCCCTGTTCCATTAATTTGAGATCTGACTATTTTTCTATTAAATTATATATAATAATAAAGCAGTATGGCAATTTCCAGCCATTACTAAACTCTTGCACCGATATCATTCTGGCGACAACTTATGTGGAGTGCTGACTCGCAGCGTTCCACAATAATGCGGTCTGACCACTTTCTTCCCTTTTTTTATACTATAAACTAGTTGTTTGCCAATTTTCAATCATTACTAAACACTTGTAGAGCATGTTGAAATTTTACATACATCAAATCGTGCTGCCGCCAGCTGTTCCACTATCTGACCTTGCGAGTGGGTGCTGACTCATGTACACCCTCAATACTAAATCATATTGAATTATGAGCCATTACTAAACTCTTGTCGATTTTCGTCGCTAGCTCTTGGAATATAAGTAGTAAGCTTAGTTAGTAATACTTAGTTAATAGTATAGTAAGCTTGTATCGACATAATAAAGTCCTTTATCGCCTATACCACGAGAATGTCTTGACTAGCTGAGTGTATCACACCCGTGATACACTTACAGGTCTGGGGAAGCATCCACATTCCACATTTTATGGACCGAATGGGCTGTCGAACTAAAAGCGTCGTTTCTTTGTAGAACAATCGACAAGAGGATCGCTTTACCAGCGCATGTGTTCTTCCCATCCTATACCTTGAATCATTGAAGCGATGCGCGATGCCTTTGGCCGGCATAGTGACGGCGGTTGAGGCAACCGTGCAATGAGTCGGCTTTTCAGTCGCTGGCACTCTTGGATGTCCCTTTGCTTACCACTAGGCAAGTCGAAGTCAGATGTCGGTCGAGTCATAATAAAAAACCAATTTAAAAATTAATTGATATAACATTTCAGACAATAAAAACTTACAAATCTACATGAATTATAGAAACATTGATGATTTCCTTTAGCTTGCCAGTTGCCACACATCCTGTGAACACATGCCAGACTACGACATACGAGTAGCTTCAGGATATTTAATTAATTACAATTTGTAATGTAGGAAGATATTTTAGCTAATTTATAAAGTGTTTATTTTAGCTAGTTCATAAAGACTTCACTTCAGCTAATATTAGGCAGGGTACTGTCATATGTTGAACCACAATAAAAAAATGTAATTTAATCTAATTATAAACTAAGATGATTTTTAAAAGGTCTGCTGTATTATATTTATATCGTGATAAATAGGGCTATAACTTTTAATTTTATATTGAGATAGATGACGTTGTAAAGGTTATGAAGGTTACTCATAAATATAATTTAAAAGTGAAGAACATTTTATGAATTAGGTAAAATAAATTCCTGTTTTATTATTCAGAATTTTCCATAACTATCGAGACGCTAATTTAGCGATTAATCATTTATGTCCCTTCTGTTTGATTTTGATGACGTCCTAGTAATTAAAGTTACTCACGGTTTAGGTAAACAAGATTAGAGATAAGCTATGTAGAAAAAATTAACATTTGAGAAGTTAATGCACTCATATTTAACAGAAGAGCTGAGCTGAATTCATCCTGTTACTTCGCCTGCGTGGATGTTGCGAACGAGTGAGATATTGATTTTCCTATCCTGGATACTTCAACGGACTTTTCTTCACATTTTCCTCTATTATTTAGGTTTGCGATTCTTTTAGAAACGATGTTTTGCGTGAATTTTACTGTTCTCATTCTAAGAAATATTGTTATCCCGAGAATAATAAAGTAAATATGTTTTTATTTTTTTTTCGGAGGAGGGTTAAAGGGAAGAATTTGTGTCCATATATTTGCAAACAATTCTCTATTTTTAAAGTGAAGAGACAACTAAAGATGTGAATAACAAAAAAAATGAGTTTTTTTTTGACTTGACATCCGATCTCGACTTGCCGACTTGCGATATACACTGCCTTTTCCCAAAAGCCATCTGTTCTTCTAACTACCACTCTTTATTATACATATTTAAAGTTGGGCTTATACTTGGATTCATCGAGCTATTACCCTAAGGAACTAAGTGTTTGCAGATACGGTATGCACTATTCGGTATTTTTGCTGATAAAAATTTTACGTAATTTTCAATAAAGTCCGACATTTTTTGTTCAAATCGTGACTTGCTGACTTAATTGCAAGTAACGCAATGCATTAACCTGCAAGGTCGACAAAGAAAAGAATTACACAATACCAATGTGTTCTTTGACAAGCTTTTGCTTTCTAAATCATTTATTAAATACATAATATTCTATCTGATGTAAAGATGTTCCGCTAAACACTTTCACCATCTTTTAATTCACATTTACATACGAGACTTAATTGACATTTTTATTATTATTGTGACTCGTCATATGACTGCACCCCGCCTGGTGTTAGGCTGAAACGAGGTCCATGAATGGAGATGACTGCTACTACAGAACATATATCCGCCTCTTTTTTATTACCAAATATTTGTAATAAAATGTTTAGATGTGGTTTGAAAGAAGATGTAGTGACAAGGATTGACAAAGGGATGTTTCGATGGTTTGGGCACATGGAAAAGATGAGTGAAAGTAGATTGACGAAAGCCATTTATAAATCTGATGTGGATGAATGTGTTAAACAAGGCAGGCCAAGGAGGGTGTTTTTCGATCAAATCGGAGACATCCTCAAGAAAGCTTGTATGAAGAGAATTGTGGATGTGAAGGAAGCGAGGGAGCTGTGTCAGGATCGTGGCAAGTGGCGCTCCATTGTCTTTGCCTATCCCGATGGGTTTTTTTGTAATATTCAATTTAATAATTTATTATTACAAATAATACTCGTAGACTTACCTCGAAGATGATTTAATAGTTAACAAATTAAAAAAAATGCACCGATTGACACTTACCTGTAACAATAAAACAATTATTTATTAAAAACAAATTAATCACTCAATGTGTCACGCCTTATTCCTAGTCTACGCAGAGACAAGAAAGACCTACTTAAAACAAATCTTTCAAATAAAATTATTATTTAGTTTTGAGAAAATAAGTTTTTCTAGAAATAGCTTTTAGAAGAAAATAAAAATGGAAAGATACCTAGTTCCTTTTACTTTATACTTTACTAAGTTCACGGTACTAACTTAATTTAAGGTACTCGTACATACTTGCATTTTTTTTGTTATGACTAGACATATGACAGCACCCCTTTTGAAGTTAAGCTGGAGTACGGTCCATAAATGGAGGTGACTGCTACTACAATTTAATAACTGTAAGTAGTTGTCACATCCACTATGCTGACCTAGTTAAAACCGAAAACTTACAAGCTGATCCCGAAACGCGACTAAAGCACTTTACGGTCTGTATACTTGTAACTGGTGGTCCGTCTCGAATTGGCGGACTGGATACCACTGCCTACCACTCTTTGATAACCAGACCGGAAGCAAATATCTGCCTCTTTTTTGTTACATATAATTTGTTTTATTTTATTTTATTTTATTTTGTTTTATTTTATTTTATTTTATTTTATTTTATTTTATTTTATTTTATTTTATTTTATTTTATTTTATTTTATTTTATTTTATTTTATTTTATTTTATTTTATTTTATTTTATTTCATTTTATTTGATTTGGAAAATAATTTTACTCTATTTTACAATAAAAATGTAACAGCAGTAATACTAGGCCTTTACAAGTTTTCGCACATAATAATAAAAGCTATAAAACAAATATTTGTTCCGGCCGGGAATCGACCCCGGGACTGAACGCGTAACAAACTCGTGAGCATTTGGCCACGCATGTCATCAAACCTACCAAAAAGTGTTTAATTAAACAGAATTAATAGACATAACCTTGAAAGTAATTTCAGTAATTAGTTTTAGAAAATAAGAGGAACTAAATAAAACTAGAATTAGTTCTATTTATTTGTCGATATTTGACTGCTTATAGATTAAAGAAACTGATAATACAGTTAAAAAACTATAGTAGCAGACGCATCCGAAATCCGGTCTAAATGGAACGGGCAAGTTCAAAGTTGATCCCTAAACGTGACTGAGTCCCTATACGATCTATGCCTAAAATGTAAGACGACGCGCCGGCCGCCTCTAGAGGCGTTAGGTACTACACCGGATCGGAAGACTAGGCAAATGGCCACCCACTAGGAAGTGGTACCCTTAAACAACTTTATAAGTTAAAGCAATTGTATGTTTTTTTTATTTTGACTCAATCTTTACCCTTTACTCGCCTGGTGGTAAGCAAGGGAAGGTCCAAAAGTGCTACGACTGAAAAAACCGAGTCAGTTCACGGTTGCCGCTGTTACTAAATAGGCAAAAAATAGCTATTTATTTAAACATGAGTGGATAAAGGCGACATGTACCTTTTTTTAAAATTTGGTTTCGATGAAGCTAATAAAAAATAAATATAAATGTTACATGTCACCTTCATCCTTAGTTTTTATTATTCACAGATTTATTTTTTTAAATCGAATAGCAATTAATTGTGGTTATTTAAATCCGACCTCACAGACAAAATAGTATTGTTAAACCCCTCAGCTGCAAATGACGCTAATCAGCGTCATGAGAAAAATCACTCATACGAAGATGACATAGATCAGCTCCTCTTTTGTTCGTATTTTTAGATTTTTGTAAATATATACAGTTGAAATAAGTCTAAATTTGCTTATTTTATAATATAATAAATAATAGTAAATAAATAGTGATTAGTGAATAGGATTAGGATTCTCATGACGCTCATCAGCGTCATTCGCAACCGAGGGATGTTCAAACAAAAGAGAGTAACATATCTGACCACAGAATGACAAAGTGAAGAAATTGATATCAGAAAACAAAAGCAAGGAAGTGGTAAACCAACGTTGGAACTTCATAATACAAAACATTACATACAAAGAGACTTTATTTAGAATCTACAAGTTAACGAGAAAATCACCTTCATTGTCAGTATAGTACAATTAGCTATTACAAAATAAATGTCATCTATGGACTCCATCTATGCCTAAGATGTAGGCAGTGTTTCCTAGTCAGCTGTCGCGTTTCGTGATCAGCTTGCGAGTTGCCGGTTCCAACTAGGCTGGCATAGAGACGCATGTGCAATAATGTGTATTTATTTAACCGTAATAGCCGTTGCTTAAAGATACCAATGCATCTTTAATATATATGCTTTGGTTGTCCTGTTTCTATGATACAAGCACTCTAGTAGCTTAGTACAGAAATGTAAAAAAAAGGAATATTGATATATGACAACACTCCGCTTGATGTTTAGCTACAGTAAACGGAGGCTTTTATTAATACCAATGCTAGTTCGAAAACTAATTTAAACCTTATAAAATGAAAAAAGGAAAAATCCCAATCCGGTTTCGTCTCTCTGCTCTAATGAACAGAACCTAATGAATGATCGTGTGTATTTGTTTTAACATTTGTAATGCTTTTAATACAGGCGACAAATGCTAAAAGTTCCTTCAAAACATTTGGAGTATGTAGTTTATACTTATGCAGCGTGTCAACATTATTGTCAGCAATCCAATATCAACATATTTATTGCCTTTCTATACTAAGCTACTAAAATTGATTGTTTCATAGAAACAGGACAACGAAAGTATAAATATCCAATTCGCAATATCAAGTTCTCAAATTGCATGACCACGACACCACGTCACCTTAAACCCGATGACTTCCTTATGTTGAGTGAGACTCGCATATCAGATTCCACGTTAATTGACCAGGAACCTCAAAACTGCAATAAAAGTGTTCAATACTGGGTGCATGATGAAAATTATGCACGTGAGTTCATTATCACAATGCACACACATTAGACGGGCAAATAATTCCATTGTCTAATTAATAATGCAGCTGGGTGTTTTACCAAGACAAACTTCACTTAAGTCTCGAACAAAAATATATAACAATGTTATTTTGAACATGGAATTTTCTTTAATGGTTCTTTATTGTGAGTAGTATATAAAATACGTACAGTTTTTGCTTTATTTGATATGTCTGACGCATGTCGCTGAACGTGAAATGTCCTTCAGTAACACAACAAACCCAAATACTATTGGCGAATCACTAATAACAGATTATTTACTTAATAACCACATCAGACGCCAGTAACCAGTGCGAAAATAGAGTTCTGTCAGTAAAAATAACATCAGTATTACTATATGAGTGTATTAACCAACCGCGTGACCGTTTAAAATGAAACTGACGCTATTTTTTTCAGTCTATTTGAAATAGTTAATTCACCCGTAAAAGTGTTAAATTACGCGCCAATTACGACATGCGAGGATGTAATTGAACCTTACGGCACAACGTGTCAGTTTGGCGCCTGGGCGCTCGACTGCAGGCATACGCGGCGAGGCCAATCGCTTCACTAAGTACGCATCATTTATGTACAACGAGTACATCGCAGTACACACCCAACAAACACCTCCACTATGATCAATTTATGCAAATTGGTGACTGCCAACCAACTCCTATTGCAATCAATTGGCTACAAATTAACAGAGCACACACGCCAATGTCACTTTTGTAACATGAAATGTATCTTAATATCTAATTGCTAGTGTTAACCTACAACAATTTGCAACGTTATTGATCTCATATGAATACATTTTTGAATTAAATGTTACGCAATTACTTCAAAGGTTTTGTCAAGTTAGATACTCGTATATATTTTGTATATGAAATATTTGTGACATTTTTGTATGAGATAAATCTTATGGTACAAAGTTATCTGTGGCAGCAAACATTGCGACAGTTTGCGTTTATGGTAGCACAGCACATCATGAGAAATTAAGTAAACAATATTACTATTTTAGCTACCTATTATGCCTCCACGGTAACTATGTCATGGACGTCTCCTAACCACTCTTAGCTAAACTAAAAAATCTCAAATTATTCAATTAAACCGCATATTACATAATTAGGTAATTAAACAAAGAAGTTCTCTACTTTGTTATAACGAAAATATTGTACAGTCAGCAGCAGATATATCTGAGCACGCAATCTGATCAAAAGTATCTATACATTCAGAGTGGTCATAAATATCTACACACCATTAGTTGTCATATTAATGTGAGCATTCAATGCGTCAAAAACATCTATACAGTCAAATAGTCAAAAATATCTATACACTCACTTGTCAAAAATATGTCAACAGACAATTCAGTAAATTTGTTTTAAAATATTACATATTATATGAGTGTGTAGATATTTTTGACTATTTGACTGTATAGATATTTTTGACGCACTGAATGCTCACATTAATATGACAACTCATTGTGTGTAGATATTTATGACCACTCTGAATGTATAGATACTTTTGATCAGATTGCGTGCTCAGATATATCTGATGCTGACTGTATTAAGTAAAAGAAAAACATAAAAAGATCAATTACGATACAGATAATCACAAAAATTACTTTAAGTTTATATAACTGTAAGAGATAAATCTCGTTATATTTGTAATGAAAGGAAAGAAAAAGTAAACAAAAAGTTATCTTATAAAATAGTTAAGGAATTTTAACCACAGTAACCGCATATGCCAGGTCAAATAGCAGGCAAAATGAGAAAGTATAATAATGTGTTAACAATGAAAGTGTTTACAAATAACATATTTTTACGGGTGTCAAGATTCTTTGTTTCTATTTGAAATAAGAAAACGTAACCACCCATCAATTGAACATACTTATCATTAAAATTGGCACCTCAATTACAATGAACTCAAATCAATCAATCAAATTGTCACGCCTTCCTCCCACGCTTCACATTCACAATTTTCTTCATACAAGCTCTATGGTTATGGGCACTAGGCAACCTAGCTTTCTTGAGGATGTCTCCAATTTGGTCGGCGAACACCCTTCTACCTTGTTTAACGTATCCATTCACATGTGATTTATAAATTCCTTTCGTCAATCCACTTTCAATTCAAAGAAAGAAATGCACAATAATGATGACCACAATACACAACTTAATGTTTGGTTCTGTATTCTGATGATTCTAATGCTCGTGTATGCCAGACCAATGTTTTCGAGAGTGTAGGTATAACTAGGTATGTTTTAAGTCAACTACTCGAACTAACTATTCTAACTCGAACTAGCCATTGATAAGCTATTTTCTTTGTTTTTTTATTTTTATTTTATTGTGACACGACATCTGACCTCGACCCGCCTGATGATAAGCAAGAGAAGGTCCAAAAGTGACGAGAACTGAAAAAACCGAGTTTATTCACGGCTTCTTCAGTCACCGTCACTATGCCGGCCAAAGGTGCTTCTTCACGCATCGCTTGAAGGATCCAAGGTCATAGGATGGAGAGAACACATGGGCTGGCAAAGCATTCCACTTGTCGATTGTTCTACAAAGAAAAGACGCACCGAACTTTTTAGTTAGTTGGTACCTACTTTTAAATTTATTTCATAGCAGGTTAGTAAACGCTAACTGCGTTTACTAACCTGCTTTTTTGCTGCGTTTACTAAAAGCAGTAAAATAAATGCTGATTATAAAAAAGTAAAACAAAAATCTAGTAACCAAATTTCAATTAACTTTACTTGTTCAAATAAAAAATCACTTGTTTCGCGCTATATCTCTCTATTCATTTTTAGTTTCTCTCTAAATATTATTTTTGGCGTATTCTATGCTAATAAAATAATTACTAATAAAATCCCCGAAAGCAGTTGACGCGTAAGAAAATTATTCTATCTAATGTTAATTATCATTTTTTTTTTTTCAAATTGTCACGCCTTCCTCCCACAGTGATAGGCAAAGACAATGGAGCGCCACTTACCACGATCCTTTCACAACTCACTTGCTTCCTTCACATCCATAATTCTCTTCATACAGGCTCTGTGGTTATGGGCACTAGGCAACCTAGCTTTCTTGAGGATGTCTCCGATTTTGTCGGAAAACACCCTCCTGGGCCTGCCTTGTTAAACGCATCCAACCACATCAGATTTATAAATTCCTTTCGTCAATCTACTTTCACTCATTCTTTCCATGTGCCCAAACCATCAAATGTTAATTACTAACAAGCATAAAAAGCATACAAAGAATAGAACGATAACCTAAAGCAAAATTGACATTCCAAAATGGATCAAAGCAATAGCCAATATTTTTTCCCCCAAAATTTTAATAAGTTGAAATATACCGTATTGACAATGAGCTGCAAATGCTAATGACAAGCTTTTTTAACAAGGATCCGTTTTTTGATGGGCTATTTTTGAACGTTACGCCGAAATTAGGTAAATCATTTTTTAGATGATTTACCTTAATTTTTTATTAAAATGTTTTTATTGCATTGCTAGGCAACCAAAGCGTGATGCAACTATAGAGAATATTATAAAACATAGACTTATGTTCAGTTAATGTAAAATGCATGAATAATAGTATACAATCGTCCATTATACGAAACCAAGTGCCATATAAAACTATAAGATATGTATTTAGGTACCTATTTTCTAACACAATTGAAATTACAATAAAAGAAGGATAAAATTACTTCTGTACGTTTCGTAAAGTAACATAGTCGCGTTTCCAAGTAGGCCAGCGGCGTAGTTGATGCGACTGCTCTTGCAGTTATATAAGTGCGATCGACAAGTGGAATGCTTTACCAGACTATGTGTACATCCTATAACCTTGGATCCTTTTAGCGATGCGTGAAGATGTACCTTTGGCTGGCATAGTGACGGCAACTGAGTCGATTTTTTCGGTCGTTGGCGCTTTCGGACCTCCTCTTGCTTAGCATCAGGCAAGTCGAGGTCCGCTGTATTAAACAATTGTAGCAGTACCCTCCATTCATGGACAGCACTCCACAATCTGCTATTAATAAGGCAGTATTCAATTATTATCTTATTATAATTTTAAGGCAACCGTAATGTTGCAAGGGTGAAGTGGTAGTGCAATGGTCACGCAAACCGAGAAACCCGGGTTCAAAACTACTTGCCGGTACCAATTTGCAATGTACCTTTGATATATTCTGTATCTTTGTTGTTTACTTGTACTTGTATTATACAAGAACATTTAGTAGTTTAGTATAAAAATGTAACAAAAGAAAAATAAATTTAAAAATAGTAAAATATTTGAAAGGATTTCCACAACTATTGTAAGGAAAAGAAAGACATTTGATTATGGAAATAAAGAATGGAAAACTCGCGAACGTTAGAGGACGCTTGAGACGCCTCCCTTCAGTCGACCGTCTCTCGCAGTCTCCAAGTAATTGCATGTCTATAACTAGAACAAAATGTACTACGGGAATTTTATTTCCTTCATGAAAAAATTTTAATTACTTTACTTTAGAAGATATCCCAACAATAATGAAATACCTAAGTAAAGAAGGTCGGTTATATGTAACGTAATTTGGTGTATTATGCAACTAAAAAAATTATAATAATCGCGAAACATTATTAATTATCGTAAAAATGTTTTTATAATTTATTTATTTATAACATTTAATAATACTTATTTAAGTACCATATAATAACAATACTCTTAATGAACATCATTTATTTAGGGCTTTTATGTACTAGTGTCGTATTGTCCTGTCCAATGATGAAAAAATATATAAATAGTAGTTTCGATACTTGTGTTGATAAAACTAATAACAATTTGCATTTAATTGCTGTTCAATTGAGTTATTTGGAAAATAATATAATGGACTTTGTACCGTCTGTCAATCACAAAGACACGTCATATTAACAGTTCTGCTTTGAACTGTCATAATTATAGTTTGATCATTTTGCATATGCAAAATAAAAGATTCCAATTACATTGTAATCTTTGTACATTAAACTATATTAAAATGTATATGCAACTGTTAATACAATTGAGCCCAAGTCCCCATACAAAATGAATGACGTCCTTTTAAAAATGGCAGTACCACTATTTGCAAGTGTACAGACTACGAAGTGAATCAGTATAATTCCAAAGCTGCTACTACAGCAGTCGCATCCACTATGCTTGCCTAGTTGGAACCTACAAAATGATATCTCATAAAATACGTAGGTATAACTAAATCAGTCTCCTATGGACTCCTACAATAGCTCATGGCGAAAGATCGCTAAATGTCGTCAGTCATGGAAAAAAGAGAATAAGGCCTTTGCCCAGCAGTAGGAAAAATAAATAGACTAATGATTATTTTTTATATTTATTATATAAAAAATACGAATTACAAAAAATATATGGAATAATAATAATAATAATAAACCACTAAATCATCGTATTAAACACTATTTACTATTACTATTTGTATACAAGATACCAAATACCCTCTGGCCGGCATAGTGACGTCGGCTGAGACAGCCGTGTACTAACTCGGTTGTTTCAGTCGTCGGCACTTTTGGATCTCCTTTTGCTTATCATCAGGCAGGTCGTAGTCAAATGTCGTGTCTCAATAAAAATAAAAAAAATTCACCATGAACTTCTGACCATTGTTAAAAGTGCTAATGTACCTATTTATTCGTTAAGCGTCGGAGGGTCATAAGTGGGTGATGAGGATGCGTGAACCGACATCAAGGTCTACCCTGATACCGTACAGCAATCATCGTTATATTGCAGTTAGATTTAATGTATATTTATCGTGGGTTAGACTGGTGTATAAACTTGTATGACGGCGGTATTTTATAGAAGCTTAAGCAGCTTGTAGTTGATTTATTTATTAGGGTTTTTTTATTGAGTCGCGATATCTGCGAGCAAATCGCGTAACTTAATAACAGTTGAACTTCATTAATGAGCTTCTAATCACCACTAACTTTTTTTTATTGTGACTCGACATATGACAGCACTTCGCTTGATGTTAAGCTGGAGTGTGGCCCATGAATGAATGCCACTGCTACTACAATTCAATAACTGTGAGTAGCAATCACATCCACTATGCCGGCCTAGATGGAACCGGCAATTTACAAGCTGATCCCGAAACGTGACCAAATCACTTCACGGTCTGTATACTTGTAAGTGGTGGTACTACCCCGGATCGGCAGACTGGGTACCACTGCCTACCACTCTTTGATAACCAGACCCGAAGCAAATATCCATCTCTTTTTTTTATTAACAAGTATTTGCAATATTTAATACTATTAAATATTACAAATAAAAGCTATGAAACAAATATTTGCTCCGACCGGGGATCGAACCCGGGACATTACGCGCAACAAACCAGTCGCTAAACCGTTCGTCCACGCCTGTCGTCAAACTGTAATCAGTGGTACCCAGTCTGCCTATCCGGAGTAGTACCTCCACTTACAAGTATACAGACCGTGAAATGATTTAGTCACGTTTCGGGATCAGCTTGTATGTTGCCTGTTTTAACTAGGTCGGAATAGTGGAAGTGACTGCTACTTACAATTATTAATTTGCAGTAGCAGTGACCTACCTTAATTCATGGATCGCACTCCAGCTTACCATCAGGGGGGTTCTGTCATATGTCGTGTCACAATAAAAAAATAGTACAAAACTGTCTGCCTACCACTCTAAACTACTAAAACTTTAATAATGATCAAACATAAAAACTAGAAATATAACAACGACAGAAAAGGTGGTTCGTTCTTTGTTTACAAAATGCACCTGCCTTCCATTTTAATGTTTTATGGTGCTATAAAATATTCGATGTTCAGTATTATCTGATGCCGAAACGTGACAATTTGACGTAGATAGTGGATTGGAGTTAGGGGACTTAATGGATTCATATAGTCCCCTATTTTTAATGTAGAAGAGTGCGTTGGACATCATTTATTACAATCTCTTTTACTTATTAAAATTTAATGACTTGTAGTCGTTACAGACACACTAACCGTGTTGTTTTAACTACAGGAAATGTTTTTTAAAGTTTAGCACGAACTATTTGTTTTATTACATACATATTTGCTTTTATTAATAATTTTTTGATAAAGATATAGAATTATTTGCTAGCCTTTGTGTTCTCTCTATTCTATTTCCTTGGATTTACAAACAAACGCCTCTGATCTCTTTTATTTTCAATCATAATCGGCAATTCAGCACTTCCCCTTGCTTACAAACGAGGTCAGATGTCAAATTACAATTTAAAAAAATGATATGGTTCAAATCGAAAAATCGAAAGTAACTTAAAAATAGGTACACAGGCGAGTTAAATGCCTATTAGGCATTCTCTAACAACTAACCTTTGGGATGATCAGAAATTATCATAAATTAAATTAAAGTATGAGTAGATACAAGGAAATAAGTAAGAATTTTAAGAGCTGTGTTATTTAATTGTACTTCTATAGATTTACGATCCTAATATCGATAGAAAAAAGCCTAGAATTTAAAGATACGAATATTTTCACTCTTAAGTTTTTTAAATAATAAAACTGTTTTAAACTACATTTAATGTTACCTATTAGGTCTTATTAACAGCAACCATGCGTTGTCGCCAACACTTCGAGAAGTAGGCGTTCATTATTGAAGACTCCTGTCTAACCATTTTGAACATGCCTATCAAGTTCCGCTATAAAAAAGATGAAGTGTGTCAGTTAGCCGTCGCGGATGTGCACTCGAACCATGGCACCTGCACTAGCCGACCGCAGCATGTTCCTCGAACCACAACTTCTTATTCATTGCGGATGGACGCAGCAAAAACATGGACCAGTCCTGCATCCGCCATCAGTTTATTGATCTATTATTTTGTCTTTGAGTTTGCTGAATGCAGTTAACGATTATTCAGGATATTTTAAATAGTATAATAATACGAAATCTACTCATGCCTATTGATAGGAAATTCCTATCAATTAGGAAAGGCAGAGTTCTATTAGGTAAAGTGGAAGTAGGACGAAATTGAGAGCGAAAAAGAAACAAATATATGTTGCTCTGCATCGCGACACTGAGTTCAGGTTTGCTTATTAGCATAGTTTTAACGTGCCCCTATTGGATCGCGTATAACATATCTACGTCTTTTTTATTTAAATATCAGTGATGGCTCCAGTAGAGAAAATAAGCTCCCGGCTTTATTGCCCGCACGGAGCAAAGATTTAGTTTATAGAATTTATTTGTTAGTTCATAGAATTTAACTATAATTAATTAGATTGAATATTACAAATAATTGTGATTAAAAAACAAACAGATATTTGCTCCGGGTGAGTGGTTGGTCATTTTGGGATAAGACGCTACTATCACCTTACTGTCGAAAATGGTGGTACTACCCCGAATTGGTAACTACTGTCTGCCTATCTTAAATACAGTAAACAATATAAAATATTAAGGTTGACTGTTAGGATTGAGGCACATTAAAAAATAAAGTTTTTAATTAATAGAGAATAACACCGGACGTGTGCAATTGCAGAGAGAGTCCGATGATAGGCTGAACAAGCATCACAAATTATCCAATTAGATCTGTAAGAATGATCCTTCAAATGATTTATGCCCACGCGCTCAATGAGACTGGGAGCTATGATAAATAAGGTCAATTTTACTTATTTCCTGGAAGCAACTCCCCGGCTATGTCGACGCTAAGAGGAACGAACACATTCGCTAATACATTTCCTATATTTGTCTTCATATAAGACCAGAGAACATTCGTTGGCCAAAACGGAAAAAAAATGTAAAATAGTAAATATATTATTTCGTAAATATACAATTCTATCTACAAAACCTTTAAGTTTAGTAATATAAGCCTAAATGTTGTTTTTTATATATTTTAATTGCCTTTATTTATCTGTTTGTTTTGTTGCCCGATTTTATTTTATTGCTGTTGGTAAGACACTGTAATGTGTTTATGAGCGCCGACGAATAAGGGAACGCAGCTGGTATACAACTGATCCAACTACCCGGTCAGTTTTCGAATCAAAATAATAATTATATAATATTTTTAAATTATCCACTATGCGGGCCTAGTTGAAACCAACATCTTTTAAAGCCCATCCCGAAACGCAACAGAGTCACTTCGCAATTTTTACACTTATACCTAGGTAGACTAGGCAAATGATCACCAACTGTCTACACTCCTAAATTTAAGGCGACCGTTGTGTAGTGACAGGGCAATGGTTACGCAAACTGATAGCACGGGTTGAAAACCACTTGCGGGTACCAATGTATCTTAGATATATGTACTTTGGTTGTCCTGTTTCTATGATACAAGCACTTTAGTAGCTTACTATAGTAATGTAAAATTAAAAAAATACAACCTACCCGGAAAGATATTATTAACAACCTATTATAATCTTAAATTATGATTTTCTTTATTACTCATTTTACTTTCTGAGTAATAATTTTACGAGAAAAGTTAGAACGCAATAAAGTCATAAAAATAGAAAATCGATTATATAGCTAGGTACGTACATAAAGTACATGAGTGTAAAAGTTATAATCAAACAATTTGCATAGGCGCTTTCACCACTTTGACTTTGGACCAAAGTTCCCAAACTCTCGCTTCATAAAAGTAATTTAAATAGGTAATTAGTTAAACGACTTTGGCATTTTAATGGCTATAGTTTTATGTGCAAATTTTCGATACAATGAAATAGAGATGTTGCTTCTGTTTTCTAATTACACTCCTAAAATAATCGTAATTCTCTCTTACAATTGCAAATCGAAAAGTATTTTACCTAAATTATATAAAATAAAAATATCTACTTTTTTGTTAGTAATGTGAATCTAATTAGCAATTTAATTTTAACATCTAAATATTTATTAATTTATATTTTTAAAAAGTCTAAAATATAATAAAACAGTTTTCTTTGTAAGCAAAAAATATTATGAGATAATTCAATATTAACTTTATATTTATATAGAAAATTATATTTAATAAAAGTAGTAAATAAAATAAAAACATACGTTTTTGCGCGCGTCATTTTCTTTTAATTTTCCTCGCTTCTACACTTTTAGGAACACAAAGTAGAAAATACTATTCACTACACTAAAAATCACAAGCACAATAATTTCGTAAATATATAAAAATTGGCGGCAAAGTTCGTTCGTCACATGAGCACCGCGATCACACCCGCAACAGTAAGACCGCTTCTCATGTAATAATTATTCCTCTCGCATGGACCGAGCGACAATCATACCGCCCTACTTCTACCAACCAGTCATACAGGTTAGAAAGAGACAAAACACATTTCAATAAACAAATTAAAGAATATTAATAATCAACTTTAATTAATGTTTAAATATTGAGTTTAACTTGAATATTAACTTTTAATTTAGTTAATAATAATATTATATTTCGTAAAAAGAATTTATTTTCAACGCCATCTAGCGTTGTAGATCCGTACTACGACGTGCTCGTGATTCCAACAGCCGCGTACGTGAATGTATTTCAAAAGTATTTTGGCCATATAAAAAGTTTTGTTCTGTACCGATAGATGACTCTAGTGACCTACATTCAGTTAGGAAATTTTCATTACGTACATGGAATAAAGAACATTTCAATTTAACTTTTAAAACAAACATAACTGTTTATTTTAAAATTAAAGTCCTAATAGAATTATTTAATTGTTTATTAAAATTTGCTCAACATTTATTTAAAATTAGATAATGTAATTCTTTAGTAATTCTGATATTAAAATTACTTTCCCATATTAAAATTAATTTCTATATTCTAAAAATGTATGAGAGGGGTAGGCAGACTCAGCGGCGTTTCGGAACAAGCTTCAAAGGCTTTGGTGAGGCCGACATATTAGATGCGACTTCCAGCTGTCATTGGCGTGATTTCTATACCCCCGAATGTGTTATTGTAACCAAAAGGGTATGGGACTCTCGGTCAATGGCTTTTTTAAAGACAAAAAAACATGAATAGTATTCCAGACATCATGTGTTAGCAATCAGGAATTAAGTATTAATCTGACAGTACCTATTAAATCACACACATATAATTATAGTGTGCAAATTTTAAATCTTTATATTATTGTTTTAAGCAGATACAGACCGTGAAGTGACCTCGTCTTTTGGGATTAGCTTGATAGCTGCCGGTCTTAACTAGGCGGCATATTGGATTCGATTACTAATAACAGAAGTTTAATTGTAGTAGCAGTCGCCTCCATTTATAGACCGCACTCCAGCTTAACATCAGATGAGATGCTGTAATACGGCGATCCCTAATAAGAATATTAGGGTTCATTCACGTCTTTTTTAACGTAAAGGAATCACGCACATAAGAAAGATTAGGTACTTACACTTTTTTCTTTCCCTCCGGCTGGCAAACAGTGGCTGGTGGCGGAGGCAGGTCGTCCATAGGGACCTCTTCATTAGGAGGCGATGGAGGAGACTTGTCGAACTCCGCAATCGGCGCTAACTCCGGCATCGGTGACACCGAGTTGCTATCCATAGCAGACAACTTTATCGGAGACACTTTGGCGATTTTATAACAACACTACTCGCAAAATTAAGCCGGCTTCCACCGGATAAACGAACTACGGTCAAATCTAATGTCAGATATAAAACGCGAAAAGTTATACACACGGATAAGTCACTTAATACGAAACAAGTTGTACACGGTAAGAAAATCTTATACGATCAAGATAGAAGAACTTTTCCAATAAGATGTCAACAAGTTCGGCGGCGAGAGCGCAACTTCGAGACCTGAGATTAAATTGTTATTTATTGTAGTTGTTAGACGTAAAGTGCTCGTCCTGTCAGACCCTAGTTCCCTGCTCGTTGTGTGTGCATTAGACCGATGTGACGACGGATATTCACGCGGTGATTTTAGAGGGAGCTCGCGGCAGACTACCGCGTAAAAATTAATGATACAATTAAGTGTAGGTACACGAAAACAGGAATTAATAACGAGTAAACCCTCACGAGGAATATTTTGAACCCAAACCCAAATGTTTACTTTAAAAACATCGTCGTCGAAGTCCTGCATTGCATACGTATAAAGTGGTTTTCTAATAGACCCGATCGTTTTAAAAGCTTTACAGTTCCAAGTTATTGATTTTATTGCGAATGCTGAAAACATTTCTCGGAAAGAAGTTTAAAATTTAATAACTGACTTCATCAAAGCTCTTTCACTTTGAGATGAAATGTAGCCTGTATTGCGAACTTTTTTTCTGTTATGTTAGCTGTGTTGTGTTTTGGTTAAGTCGTAAGTATGATTTATTATAGATAAATGTCGTGGCTTCATAATGAATGCATCCGATCGTGAACATTGAAGTGTGTGCATATGTTAGTAATGCAACATTGGTGTAACCAATATTTATTTTGTTTGACACGGAAGGACAATGTCCTACGCCCTATGTGTTATATTTTACCATAAAATTGACGTGACTCGAAGTGGTAATTTGGGACATAAAATATGGAGTTTTAATGAGCATCAACATGTTTTAACATTTTGATAAATTACTTTTTTTTAAATTTTGTTGTGAAATAACTTGTTCAAAATGTAACTAATTACTCATTGACATGCCATGAATTAATGATTAACATTGTCAAGGGAATCTCCTAAATTTTGAAAGTCAATGACATTTATTGAAACATACAAAATAATAACACTATATTAATAGTTAAATAAAAACATGTAAGTACACTTTAAAAAAAACTTTTTCACCACTTAGGCGCAATACCCTAAACAATGTCATTATGTGAACATTAATTCTCACAAACTATCAAATTATAAAATCTATTCATATATTAATTACACAAAACTCATCGTAAAAGTAAAATCTTATAGAAAACAATAGGTGAACATATCAAGATAAATACGTCTTGCCGTAGCACGGTAACAGCTTGATTAGCTAACCTGACTTATAAACCGTGCCGCATTATTTATTTATGCTTAGGGCAATTGATTTAAGCCACGCTAAACAATACATTATTTCACCTAAATTCTGAAGCTTTACTTTTCAATTAAAACATGTTTTTGACTCTCCTATTGTAAAGCTCCATTGTAAAGCTCGTGGAGAGGGGAAGTATTTTGTGACGAGGAAAGGACAGTCTTTGTTCGTTATCACGTCGGGGTTACCATTTTTAAGCTACATATTTATCAAGTATCGCCTGCAAGATTTTGATTGGCAGCATTGTATAAAAATTTCTTGGCAACGCCATCTGTTAAATTCATCCTCTATTCAATCAATCAATCGCTTTCATTCATGGACCGCACTCTAGCTTTAAATTTGGCGAGGTCTGTAATATGTCGAACCACAATAAAAAAATTAGTTGCAGTATACGCCATACTGGCGTTAATTCTTGATCGACTTGTGTAAATTAAATCCGCTGATCGGACCGTAAGTAACAATTGTTTAACTAGCCCTTAGAACTCTATACCTAAGCCTAGAAATCTAGATCGATTTCGTTAGCTTTCCCTTTCAACGTGAGAACTATCGGACGTTCAATTGACTTCCCGTGCACGAGTTTAATTTTAGTCAAGTGTTTAGCAGATGTGTACGGAGCTGTTTCCGTTACTTAGAAATTGATATAATTCATAGAATCACTCACTTTAACTCACTTACTAGGAATACAGTATGCAACAATAAATATATCTTTGATTAAAATATAGGTTAATTAGGTATAATTCTATTATAAAAATTGAACTGTCAAAACCTTTCCCATTCTTACAAGAATACACAGATAAAATGGTCAAGTAAGAAAGTAAAAACTTCTTCATATTAATAATTGTAAAGTATTATTAATTTATTACTTTTTGAATAAATTGAAATGGATGAACCAGTTAAATGTGGATAAAGACTTGCTTTTATAGATCATATAACCGAATAATACACTGGAGCAGTGTCTGTGCTCAATCATCCACAGTCCAAATTTTCTGGGCACATTCGTTGAGTCCTATCTTTTTTATTTTTTTCATTGACACGGTATCTGTCCTCGACTTGCCCAATGACAAGCAAAGGGAGCTCCAATATCGCCGACAAAAGGAATCGATTCAGTTTACGGCTATTACCACAATCTTCAATTGCAATGGTGCCCAAGAAGGAATTGTGGCATGGCCTCAGATTGCCATCACAGTTAAATAACTGCAAATAGCATTCATATCCACTATGCCGGCAACTTACAAGTCTCGAAACGCGACTAAGTCACATCACGGTCCGTAAACTTCTAAGCCTGGACACCTCTGTCTACCACTGTGAGACCTTGCCTATTTTACGTATGCGTATGTGACCATAGATAACTCACTGACATGAATTCTAAATATAAATAAAGATAAAAAGTGAGTTCATTACTTATGTAATAAATGTGATTATTTGGGAGTCAATGAAAAATCTTAACTGACAATGTCGAGATAAAATCATATTATAAATCACCTGTCATTTTTATAATACATAGAGATAAATCAGTTATTTGTATCAATTGTAGAGGATAAGATAATGCAACTGTGCATTCCTAGGGCGGGCGCTTAATACACCAATTACATTCTATTTGAGTAAAGAGTATTGTGTATTTAGACTTTTCTTAATCAAAGAATACGAGAATACCTCGTATACTTAGTTTGATTTTTTATATGATAATCACATTAACGAATCCATTCACATCAGATTATAAATTCCTTTAGTTAATCTGCTCTCACTCATCCTCAAGACATCGTCATCATTCAAGCAAGCCCAGGAGGGGTTTTCCGATGCTTGGGTTGCTGCTGCAGAGCTTGTATGAAGAAAATTGTGGATGTGAGGGAAGCGAAAGAGTTGTGTTAAGATCCACGATAAGTGACGCTCCTTTGTCTCTGCCTATCCCTGTGGGAAAAGGCGTGACAATTTGATTAATTAATTGAATCATTATAAATTAGTCAAAAAATGGTTGGCTGCGTCTGAGAATCTAAACCGACCCTGGTGTAGTGGTGGTAGATACATAGTCTCGCAAATTAAGTGCTAGTTCAAAACCACTTGCCGGTACCAATATATTTTCTTTTATAATAAACATTGGTCATCTTGTTTCTATGATACAAGCACGTTTAGTAGCTTAAATATATATATATTATGCGTATATTGTTCAACGAAATAAATTATTTGTTAGCGAAACTTTAAAATAATCAAAAATGTAAGCAATAATAAGGGAAAACTTACTCCTATTAAAAAGAGAAGAAGAAAATAGCACTCTTTAATTGCAATTGCATATTTAATTGCAAAATTTTAGAAAAATAAATAACAATGATTAAAAGACAAAGAAAAACAAATGATAGCATTCGTAAAATAAAAAATAGCAAGAGATAAGGCTAAGATAAAAAGTATATCAAGCTGCTAGTGTCAGCAAGTCTTAGGTGCAACTCGTAGATAATTATGAAGAGGAGTGAAGGAGTGTAGTTTAAAGTGGAAGGTGAAACATTTGAGAGGATGTTCTGAAAAGAGGACACGACTTAAGCACGTGTCGATGTGACTACGAGACATTTTATATTCCGTTTTCTACTACTGAGTTTGTTGAAAATAAACCGAATGGTTGTTGTTTTTTGCATGGTTTAATGCGTTTTTACACATTAGGCAATAATAGAAACGTTTAATGACTCATAATCAGCATTCACAATCGCCATATTAACTTTACAATGCACTCTGCCTAATTAAGATAATTTAAATTATTATAATACGAGTAATTATAAAGGTATTATGTTTTGTTTTATTGTACATTTTATTTTTAAATTATTTATTATTCTTATTGTAATGAATAAAATTTGGTTGACTATTTTTGGGTTGCAAACCAGCCGGAATATTATAATGACGTACAGACCGTGAAGTGATTTAGTCGCGTTTTGGGGACAATTTGAAATTTGCCGGTTTTAAGTTTAAGGAAAATACGAAAAATAGTGTCATTGAAAATGTAAATATTATAAAATAAATAAAACAAATTTAAATTTTATTATAAAATAAATTTAAATATAAAATATTTAAATTTAAATTTAAATATAAAATATTTCATAAAAATGGTCTAATTTCGTTACAATAACTATCGTGCAATACAATTTAATAACTAATCAACTTTTCTTTCACGCGCAGGTGGACGAATAAGAAATTCAGGTTATCAGTCCAAGGTTTTTGAAGGAAATATGAATTTGATCTTAAATGTTACTAGAGCAAGTGCGATAACCTTCTGAAGGACACAACTTATATATAATTCCTTTGATTTTACAGATTACACACAGCTAGATCTCCGCCTTATTATTAAATCGTATGAAAATTAAATAATGTTAGTTCATAAAGCCTACAAAGGAGAACAAAGCGTGTGTAGTATGTTTTTCCGCTACGCATGCGACGTCTTGTGGGTTTGTTGTTTATGGTGTGAAACGTCATTCGTCGTACAATTAACAGCATTTCACCAACCCCAGTTACTTATTGCTGTATCGATTTATTGGATGAATAACCTACGAAAGTTTATTAGTCAGCAGAAAATATTGTTCAAATTTCTTCATAGAAACCACTCACAGTTGAAAGAAACGATATCGAAGTACGTGTATATATGATTTATTTTAAATATTAACGCTAATATTCTTCTATGAATTTATTTTTTTTGGATTATCCATGTGATTAATTAAATCGGCTTGCGTTTATTTCCACAGGGATAGGACATGACAATAGGGCCCCGATTCTCTTAATTCTCGCCATATCTTAATAATTATGAGAATCAGCGAATAACAAATCAAAAGGTAAACTACGTTATTACTGTATTAATAACGTAGTTTACCTATCGCCATAGAGTATTAAGAGAATCGGGGCCGAGAGCGCTACTTGCTACGATCCTGACACTTTCGCTTCCTTCACATCCACTTTTCTCTTTATTACGACTTACGACTTGTCTCTGGAATTTAAACATTTGTATCTATACTCAGTCGTATGTACAGTCAGCAGCAGATATATCTGAGCACGCAATGTGATCAAAGGTATCTATACATTCAAGGTGATCATAAGTATCTACACACAATTAGTTGTCATATTAATGTGAGCATTCAATGCGTCAAAAATATCTACACACGCAAATAGTCAAAAATTATGTGATATTATTTATTATGTGATAACCCTGAATGTATATATACTTTTGATCACATTGCGTGCTCAGATATATCTGCTACTGACTGTACCTACACTTCTCACTATGTTCATTTATTTAGGTTGGTATGGCTAAAACGCAATTCCTCTAAAACGCACATAGAAACATTACGTCATATTGACATCCAATTTCTCATCGCGTATATTCCATCTGCCGTAACAATTGCCATGGTGTTATGCAACGTATTACATTGGGATAAGAGCAATTATTATATAGCAAAGGTGGCGAGGATGTGAGCGATTTGATGGCCTCAAATCATGCCACTGGGGAGAGCTCCTACGCTAGGCGACCCACCGGGCAGCCATTTCGCGGATTACTCCGCAATTTATGAATGTAATGTTTTACAATTTACTAAGTAGGATACTTCCTTTTTACGAAAATACATATATGAAAAGATGGGAACTAGATCATTGTTAATAATAAATTATTTAACAACTTTGTTATCAAAACAAGCCTGTAATTAACGGCCACGTCAAAAGGTCATCAAGCTTTTAAGGCACATTTCCTTCTTCCCAAATTTCCTTAAAAATTACTTAAGCAAAGCAATGTGATAGTGATACTAAATTGATAGGAAGGAAGTGAACGTCATGTTCTCATTATGGAGATAATAATATGACAAAGACACTCCTATGAGTTTTATTATAACGTGTCACTTTGTAAGGGGTCGCCAGGGGAGTGCTGACAAGTGAAACGTGTAGATCCATTTACCTAATTAATTGTTACCTAAATTAATTTCATTGTGCATGCTATTCTTCAGGGATTGATATTAATACTTTGTTTAACCCATTATTAAGTCTAGGCATATTTTAATTAATGATATTATGGCATCTATATTTATATCTATGAGTATATATTTCAAAATATCTAGTACAAATACACTTAAAATAACCTAACCTATAAAAAACCTTGGAATTAATAGAAAGAAATTACACTTACAATAAATAATAACTATAAAAAACCATGAAGTCCTGATTAACCGAAATTATAATCAAAGGAATTTATAAATTTGATGTGTTTTTCGACCAAATCGCAGATATCCTCAAGAAGGGTTGCTGGGAAGGCGAGGGAGTTGTATCAGGATCGTGACAAGTGGCGCTCCATTGTTTAGGCAATCCCTGTGAAGAAAAGGCATGACAATTCAAATGATTGATTGATTAAAAGAAAACATTTTATAGAATTTGATGCATTTTTTATAAGAACTATCTTACGCACACGCTTGCTTATTGTGTGTAATATAATTAAATCCATACTGACTACGTTTATTAAAAGTCTTGCCCTCAGTTCAATTGGCAGAAAATATTTAACGGCTTGAGTTCTGGTTTAAAAATAAAAATATAGGATGAGGACTAGTTTATAGTATAGAGCATAATTATATTCAGGGTCAATTGAATAAATTAAGATTACATTTTAAGATTGATTTATAGCCTGTAGATGAGCGTACTATAAAATATAGAGCGAGTGTTTGTCTATTACACTGGTTTTATCAATATAATGTTTCCGGATTATTCAAATGTTCGATTAATCGAATGACCCGCGTTGCCATCATAATGGATAATTCACTGTGTTCTATATTGAATAATATGATTCTCGAATTTATGTAGTTTGTCTTTGTTTTAGCTAAACCATATTTTAACTTTATTTTGTACCAATTTAGGAACCATTGTTATGTTTCTTATAGCTTTCCTGATTTGAGGGGATACATCATCAGGTTCTCCAGAACCAGATTTTTCAAATAGCCTAAGTCTTTCTCGATCATGCAAATTATTTTCTTAGAAATTTTCATCAGGATCCATTTAGCGGTTTAGGCGAAATAAGGTTAGATCAGGTTAGACAGACATAGTTACTATCGAATTTATAATATTAGTATAGATGTTAGAGGATGTATTAGTAGACAAACATAATTCTTTATTGTACAAAACTTAAATACATAGAAACTTGATGTCGATTGACGGCTAAAAAGGCGATTATTACTAAAAAGCTATCTTTTCCAGGCAACCAACCAAAGGTAGTAAACAGGCAGAAAAAGGATACCATTGATAAATTAAACAAATTTTATGCGGCTTACTATCGCGTTTATTTTATTTTGATTTCACAATTTTATTTTATTATTCCGACGTTTCGAGAGCTTTGCAACCTCGGTCACGGAGAGACTAGAAGCCGATAGTAAGCCGCATAAAATTAGTTTAATTCATTAATCAATGTTCGCGCAAAATCTAAGAAAATATTAGGATACCATTGATTTAGTATTGTAAATGAATAATAGCTAATACGTACACGTATATCAGTACAGGTAAAGTGACTGAAATGATAAGGGTCGTGGTGTTTACGTTGCCCTTTTAACAAATGACTGAAAACCAAATGGCTGACAAAGATTCAGGATCTTTGAAAAGATCCCTGACAGTTGTAGGGCGACGGTGTAAAAAGGGCTGACAAAAGCCGTTAAGTTCCCACTTGATTACATCTCAGTATAACCACTTCACATCACAACAAGCTATTTTAAGACCTACCTATTACATTGCGAAAGTAAACTCTAAGACCATAGCTTTTAGTATCAAAATTAAGTTACATTACCTTAATGGGTCGTAATAATCATCTCGAAATTTGACTTTCAGCGCTTGACTTAATGTTTAGAAGATGTTTCGCATAATGTAAAATTTATTTCGTTTATTTTAGATTTTTGTAATTTTTCTTTCTTGAAATTATTTCTTTTTTTCTGTTATGACTCGACATATGCTTAGCTGGAGTACGGTCCATAAATGGAGGACCTGCTAGTATATTTAAATAACTACAAGTAGCATTTGCCTCCACTATACCGGCCTAGTAAATTTCTAATTATTTCCTCAATTTCGGATAATTTAAATCTTAAATGAAGATTGAAGATTTATCATTTTAATTGAATATTTAGCGCACATTTTCGCAAGACTACAATTCAAAGAAAACTGGACATTTCTCACGAATAAATGGTTTCTAAGATCTATTTTGTACGTCCGGGTGTTCTGACTAGGTTAACGAAGACAAATAAACAAAACACACCGCTAGTAGTCTGTTGGCCATCCTGCGCCGGCGCAAGGATCAAATGCAACTAGAATAAATATTTATAAACTAAGAATTGTCTGTGTGGTCTTCAGAAAATAATGTTCATTCTTAAAATGGATTAATAAATGTTTAGAGAAAATATTATCGATAGCTAGAAATAATATATTCGGAAATCTTTATACAGTAGGTTCTTTGAATTTATTATTATATAATTTATTTTATATGATTTATTTATAAAGTAGATGCCTATTTATGTTTTCGGTAAAATTAAACTTTATGAGTTATAAGATATACTTTTAAAGTAGCTACTTTATTATTTTATTAAGACCTTTGAAATAAAAAATTAATCAAATTATCACGCTTCAATTCCGACAGGCATAGGCTGAGGTAACAGAGCGCCACTTTCCACGTCAATATCCCCTAAACAATACTTTATACAAAAAAACTCTAATGAGATATAATATACGTAGAAATGTATAAGTTAATAACTCATGAGTAGGCAGCATTCATTTGGCACGTTCTACATTCTGCACAAAGCTCACAAAGCCTAACAAAAGCTTCTGCTAATAAAAACCAACTGAAATTACTTTCGGTGTGTGCGGGGCGATCGTTTGAACGCAAATATATTCCACCCTTGGGATGGGGTTTTATTTTAAATGGTATAATTGGGAATGGTATAATTTTAGATAGAATTATTTAACTATATAATTTGTAGTCTTATATGTCTTTTATTTTCCAGGTATATGTATGATTCTTTCGAAATTTAGATACATATATAATTTGCTGCCTATTTTAACATGTAACTTAAAATACTATATTGCTCTATTTTCTTTATTATTGTCACTTATGCTATTAATGATTTTCATTTTTGACTGGGTAATTAAAAAAATAATAATTAGTTAACGCGTTCCTAAAGATCCTTTTGTTTTTTGATTGAGATTCAACATCTCTGTTTGTAAAGCAAGGCAAGATGCCAAGAGTGCCGATGACCGAAAAAAACGACTGAGCCAGCTTCACAGCTTCACAGCTGGCTGAGTCGCTGTCACTATGCCGACGACATATTGATCTTTTTGAAATATCGTACACATACTTCATTGATTTTGTTGAATTTGGAAACAAATTATTATTCAAAGCAAAAGTAAGTTTTATTGTTGTATGCAGCAAAAGCCTCTTGAACATTTGCCAATAGTCCTTTTAACGATAGTAATACAAATATATTCGAGTCTTGTACTCCATTTACTTTCTTCATCCAACTGTTGCGTCTTCTTCGTCAACGTTTGTGACAAGAATTAAATAGGAAAAAACAGCCAATAAATTAACTATCCTAAATACAACTGTTATACAAGGTACTTTAAGGCGACCGTGCTGTAGTAGTAGTGCAATGGTCACGCAAACCAAGACCACAGGTTCAAAACCTCTTGCCGGTAGCAATGTATCTTGATTCTATTATACAAGCATATAGAAATGTTATTAAATAAAAAAAGTAAGACTAATAACATTGTTTAAATTTATATTTTTTTAATGAGCATCTGACCTTGACTTGGCTTTTAAGCTGGAGTGCGGTCCGTGAATAGAGGCGATTGCTACTACTTTATTAACTGCAAGTAGCAGTCACACAGCAGTAGTCAGCAACATAAAAGCTGATCCTGAAACGCGTCTAAGCCAGTTCTCAGTCTGTACACTTGTAAGTGGTGGTCAGCGGGGTCTCATTAGTCTCATAGTCTCATTTTGGTGGATTTAGCCTAACTTTTATTATTTTTCCAATCGCCGAAGAGAGACGATAATCGTTTTAACTTGCCCAACCTAACCCCGCAGACTGGGCACCACGGCCTAAAAATTAAAATGGCACCAAATGATTACATTATTAGCTTATTTCCAATCATTATGAAATGAATGATGTATAAATTAGATCATTTATGCTGATTATCATTTCACGGATGGCCAACTATTACGTTAATTGATTGTTAACTAATTTGATAATATCAATTTGTAATACAAAATAAGCTAATCTATAGAGACCATCCATCCTATTTTTTATTATATCTAACTAAATTACTAAAAGTGTTTGTATCATAAAAACTGGACGACCAAAGTACATGTACATGGTAGGCCAATAACATCAGCAAAATAATTATTTAATACGTGACGTTTTGTTTCTTTGACGGTATATAGTTTAACAACATATATAGTTATAAAGTTTTGTATATAGTTTTAAGTTCCAGCGCGTAAACTATATAATTGTGGTACTACCCAGATCGTCAGACTAGACACCACTGCCTACCACTATTTAATAACCAGAACCAGAGCAAATATTCACCTTTCTTTTTATTAACAATTATACGTAATACTTAATCTAATAATTAAATATTACAAATAAAAGGCGACCGTGGTGTGTGGCAGTGCAATGCTTTCAAACCGAGAATACGAGTTCGAAACCACCCACCGGCACCAATGTATCTTTGATATATGTACTTTGGTTGTCCTGTTTCTATAATACAAGCACTTTAGTAGCTAGAAATGTAAAAAAAGCTATGAAAGAAATATTTGCTCCGACCGGGAAACGAACCTGGTATTTTACGCTACCGCCTGCTGCCATGTATATAAAAATCAAGATTGTGCATGAAGACAAAGAAAGTGTGTACCTATATTCCACTCAATATGTAGCAGACTGTAAAATTGTCCGTAACTGTTTGCTATCTATAGTTTACGAGTGAAAGTGATGCATTGAGTGCAAGTCTTACTGCGCTTCAACGTTTGATATGCATCAGGGCTTCCTCGCACTCGCATAATCATTATACAATATGTAATACATTAAGACTGTTTATAATTTATTTAAGAATGTTTGGAAAAAGCATTCATTGTCTCTCTTATATCGTGGGAATTATTTTTGGATAATCTTTTAATTGTTTCCGTATGGAGTGAGATTATAATAATATTTGTTATTACTCGTATTAATTTATTCAAAATGGTAGTCATTTTTTAACTGATCCAGGAAAACAAAAGTCTAACTTTTTAAAATATATTTCGCATAGGCCCTTCCGGCACTTGCGCATTGTCCGACTCTACCATGATTTTGGAACGGAATATGATTAAAAAAAACGATGAAACTCGTAAAGTTTGTAAGACTATAGCAGTATACTGTACTATATACTGTACAGTAAACTATACTGAACCTGCGTAAAGTTGCGCTTTGGAATCTTCATAAAGTTCGAAACCAGCTATATCTTTTTTTGTCTCGACATATGACAGCACTTGCCTGTATTAATCTGGAGTGTGGTCCATAAATGTAAGAGACTGCTACTACAGTTAAATAACTCCAAATAGTTGCCGCACTCTCTATTCCGGCTTAGTTGGAACCGGCAACTTACAAGCTGATCCCAAAACGCTGCCTATCTCTCTTAGAGAAATAATAGATAGCAGATGTTAGTATATATTTAATATTTAGGAGTTACTATATAACCCGGATCTCTTTTTCCGTTGTATGGTCGGATGTCGTTTGTCTCTATCATTGAATGTGATTCGCGTAACTGACATCGGCGTCAGTAAATTGCAATAAATTGCCCCGCGAATTAAACCTAGGTCATTTTTTACATTTCTATACTAGGCTTCTAAAAGCGCTTGTATTATAGAAACCAGACAACCAAAGTACATATATAATAAAGATAAATATAAAGTAACGCTGGCAAGAGGTTTTGAACCGGGGACTTTCAGTTTGCGTAACTACACTACACCATAGTCGCCTTTCTCACCAGGTGGGTGAAATCCTAGTAAAAATTAACAATTTCTCTCAAACTATATTTGATTATAAAGCCTTTATTGATAGACATTTATTTGGATCAAAATATGAAGTCAAATCAAATTTCTATTTCAAATGCCAATTTGCTCCAATTCGCGTCAATATTGTTTCTAGTTTCAGATAAATCTACGTTCTATAAATACCACGGTACTAATTTCATTATATAAAGTAATTTTTATTTATCAATCAATCAATTAAATTGTCGCACCTTTTTCCCACATTGGAGCGCCACTTGCCACGATCCTGACACAACTCTCTTGCTTCCTTCACATTCACAATTCTCTTCATTGTGATTTAAATCTATGGTTATGGCAACCTAGCTTTCTTGAGGATGTCTCCAATTTTGTCGGAACACACCCTCCTGGGCTTGCCATATTTAACGTATCCATTCACATGAGATTTATAAATCCTTTTCGTCAATCTACTTTCACTGATTTTTATTTATGTAGAAGTAATATTATTTATGTATTTGCTTTATTTATTGTGACTGGACATATGACTGCACCCCGCCTGATTTAGGCTGAAGTGCAATCCATTAATGGAGTCGACTTTAATGGAGTTAAATAACTGCAAGTAGCAGTCGCATCAACTATGACACTTTTAAGCCGATCCCGAAACGATCACTTTACGATGTGTGAAATAAATTAAACAAATTTTATGCGGCTTACTATCGCGTTTATTTTGGTTTTGATTTTAATATTTTTTTATTATTCCGACGTTTCAAAAATCAAAACCAAAATAAACGCGAAAGTAAACCGCATAAAATGTGTGTAATTCATTAATCAATGCGCAAAATCTAAGATGTGTAAAACATTATATGATGGCAGTAATTTTGATTATTGTAAATTAGTTTGTATTTATTAAGAGCAATATTTGTTATTAATAATTTTATTACGACTGTGAAAATTGGCGCCCGATTGCCTCAGCCTATCCTTACAGAAATTGAGATTTGGTTTATACTTGTAATATAAATATTTCAGTTCATTTTTTACTAATTTAAATTGTAAAATCAATACAAACTAATATAGAAGCAAGTAAAAGTATTCAATTGTAATCAGGGACGCAAGACGTTGAGACGAGATGTCAGAAAATCCCACATTTCCTCCCTCTCCCGCGCATTTCTTCTGTAATCAATGTCCACTGCAAATAACATCGTTACACGCAGTTGTGGAGTTCAACATCCTATTGAACAACATGAGTACAAAATGTAGAACGCAGGCTATCCCACAATACTTGTATAGAGAAAGGTAGGTTGGATGCTGCGCGCGGGACACAGCCTCCGAGCCACCAGCGACGACGCGTCACGGGCGTAGTACGGGACAAAGCACCGCCCTTCCTGCCCTTATATCTACTACACTTAAATAAACCATTTATTCCAAAAACCAACAAAACGAGCACTTTAATTAATGTAGTAACAAATAAAAATTATTTACTAAAGATATAGTCACAGAGAGATCAATGAAACGATCTTAGAATGAACGGCGATCGCGAGCAGTGGTATACAGAGCGCGGTTCGCGGGATACTGGCAGCAGCCTCCGATCCGCCGGGGGGCGTGGGCCTGCGCGGTCTACGCTTTTCATTAAAGGAGTTGCAGAGCGCTACGCAAGTCCCGGCCGCTTCAGCGTTTACCTCTGGTCCTTTGATTTGTTCCCACGACGTAGCCTACGGTGCTACGACCGACGGCGTTAGTACCTCACAATAATTATTGTTATCAGCGTTATATTTATAGAATACATCTACAGCATTTTATTAATAGCTATTAATTAATTGAAGAGTAGTAGACAGGCTGCCGATCCAGGGTAGTACCACTACTTACAAGTATAAAGACCGTGAAGTATACAGACTTAGTTATATTTAACTATAGTAGCTTTTGCCTCCATTTATGGACCGCACTCCAGCTTACATCAGGCGGGTGGCTGTCATATGTCGAGCCATAATACAACTAATTTAAGACTGCAGAATGGGAGGATAAAATAGGCACGACTTATCTGAATTGTTTTTTAAACATGTGCCCTTAAAAGGCAGAGGTCCGCTATGCCCTTAACCATGTAGTTATTTGTATGAAGTGAATGAGGAATGTTATTAGGTGTGAAAAACCACTTCAAAGTTTGTTACAGTAATGCCTTTATATATACAAATGCACTAGTTTTTGTTCCATTCAAAAATACTAAGTAGTTATGATTTTACAGGCATTCAAAGTTCGCATAAATATCGAGTCTTGCTAACAGTCACGTGACCGCGTGTGACGTCATTTTATTTTTGTTTTGCTTATTTATTAGGCATATTTTAGTTATTTATTAGGTTTCATCGCTCTAATATTTTACTTCTTTATCTAGTTCTTTAAATTAAATTAATAATAGATGCGAACGATCGGATAATCTACTTAGAATAGAATGGTCTTTTTTATTTGTTTTATTTATTGTGATTCGACATCTGACCTCGACCTGACTGATGGTAAATACTCAAGTCGACGTGAGTGAGGGAAGCAAGAGAGTTGTGTCTGATCGTGGAAAGCAACACATCGATGTTTCTACTTATCCCTGTGGAAATTGAGGCGTATTAATTTGGTTGATTGATCAAAACCTTTACAACAATAGAACGCATGTACATATATAAGAATTTAAATCATTTATACATTTCGTAACAATATGCTGTAAAGGGTACAAAACCTCTGAAGCTATTTATATTTTAGACAGCTATAAATCCATAACTTTCTACGAGTACATATACACTGTTGTACTACTTAGTAACACTTTGGGGAAGACATAACTACAAACATTAACTGAACTCAACTACTTAAACGTCTCTTGGGATTATAGATTTATAAATACGATTTTTATAAATAAAATGTCCCCTCTTGCACTCTTCTTTCAATATCTTCATCACACTTTCCATCCTTTATAAATCTGATGTGAATGGATGCGTTAAATAAGGCAGCCCCAGGAGGGTGTTTTCCGATCAAATTGAAGAAATCCTCAAGAAAATTGGGTTGCCGTAGAGCTTGTATGAGAATTGTGGATATGAAGGAAGCGAGGGAGTTGTGTCAGGATCGTAACAAGTGGCGCTCCATTGTCTCTGCCAATCCCCGTGGGAAAGAGGCACGTGACAATTTGATTGATTGATTTTTATAAATGTACTAGCGGAACCGGCAGACGTCGTCCTGTTCGGAAAAACAGCGCTACATTGAATATATTTTTAATTTTGCAATTCCATAAACGAATTCTAACGGTTAAGTTGTTCTTTTTGGATATCTCACTATGTCTAAATTATTATATATTTATATAAATATTAGGACTAGCGGCAGACGTCGAACTGTTTCCAGACAGAAAAAGCAGCGCCACATTAATAAAGATATTCTAAAGGAGAGTGGTCTATGGACCGGCCGCGGCGGTGTGACGGCGACTGAGGCAGCTGTGAACAAACTCAGCTTTCTCAGTCGTCGTCACTCTTGGACCTCCTCTTGCTTATCATCAGGGGGGTCGAGGTCAGATGTGTCACAATAAAAAATACTTCTGAGGAGCCTTCGTTTCAGTTAAAATTTTAGAACTTTTATTAACTAAAGGCAAATGTAAAAAAAAAACAAAGCAATCATAATAAAAGTCCATTTATTAAAAATAACAAAATATAGTAATTAACTATTAAAATTATTACAAGATACCGACGGTTAAATAAGAAGAGGGGTTAAGAGATCAATTATTTAAAACCTGTATAAACGATTGATTTTTATGTGTTGAAAAGTGGCTCTGCCGAAAACATCACTGTCTTTCAAAAGTACGTCGATTAATACCTGGTTAAAATCAATTGTAATTTTACATTTTAAGCCTTATATTCATAACGATAAGATTGATATCTGCTTATTCAAATACCTCAATAGCAACCTTAACAATAAGCCTTCACAACTTTTCAGAGCACAAGTACACGCTAAGGTTTTTTTATTGAAGCTCGACATAAGACAACACCCCACCAGATGTCAAGCTGGAGTGCGGTCCATAAATGGAGGCGACTGCTACTACAGTTAAATAACTGTAACTAGCAGTCGCATCCACTATGCCGGCATAGGTTTTAATGCAGGTGTTATTTGGTATTTATACTTATCCGAATAACACGGTATTTATACCTATTTACGGATGCTTTTAGGTCCGTAAATTAGTATTGTAAAATTAACAGAATATTATTTTATACTAAATACCTACCCACTATTCCTTTTTTGCCTACCCTGTATCAAATACCACTGTAGGTTTCTGGGTACCAATGCTAACCACTGACAACCAGACCCGGAGCAAATATCCACCCACCTCTTTTTTTAATAACAAAAATTTGTAATATTCAAACTAATTAATAAATATTACTAATAAAAGCTATGAAATAAGTATTAGTTTCAACCGGGAATCGAGTCAGTGACTTACGCTAACCAAAGCGCCACGCCTGTCGTCAGAAGGTGCAACAGTTTCTACTCAAAATTTGTTTAACCATGTGTTTGCATAGTACCCCATGCAGTAGTAACACTGATACTGTAATCAGAGACTCGTATCATGCCACGCGTTTGCCTACGCTGACGGCTGTCATGTACTGCCTGATACGCTCGAGACTGTGCAACTAATAATTGCACATGTGTACTCTCATACAGATAACAGATTATAGAACGATAAATCGAGTCACGATCGAGATACATAAATTACAAGTCGCGGTTTAATTCTTCGTCTATTATTCCCGGCAGTAACCAAATCGCTGGTGGAGCCTTGCAGTACTTGTATAGAAGTAACAATACTTGGCGTATTGAAGGAATTGTTTTGCTGTGGTATTGGCCAATACCAGTACAGTGCTACGCCACCATGATGTTATTCCTTTGTGTGACGTCGCGATCCAAGCGCATTAGCAACTGCCGGGAATATTACTTAAGCACGTATGCTTACTTATTATTTGTAAAGGACCTATGAATGAAGACCCCTCAACTGGCTTATCTATCTAATATATTTTACACCTATTTACTTACTTCTAACTTGTTATTTTATATTATTTTAAAATATTTAGTATATTTTAGTACAAGTCGCGCCGTGAAGAGTCAACGCGAACACACACTCACACTAGTAACCAAAATTAATGTTGATTTGTTTTGTGTTTTTACAAAACAAATCAACATTAATTTTGGTTCACTATAAAGATCCCGAGCTGAATGATAAAAAGCCTTTTTTTAAATATTATGAGACTTACTTGGCTGACTTTATTTATAAAGATTTCGGTTCACTATTAAGATCCCGAACTGAATGTTAATAAAAAGACTTTTTTAATATTATGAGACGAACTTGGCTGACTGATGAAAACAATGAAAATAAAATAAAAATCCTACGTCACAGCGAAGTAGCTACTAACGAAAATCTAAACAGCGCTCTGTAGAAATTCCAAGTATAGTAACTCTTGCTATTTTGCTTTTAGTAAATATAACTCACGTGCGAGAAAGAAAGCGCTTTAAAACTAAAGTGCAAGCACATAAACCTTTGCGCTTACTGTATAAATTAGTAAAGATTAAAAAACGTATTAACCGTGCTTTTATCTATCTGCATCCGTTTTGGCCCGCGACATCTGCGATTGTCGTAGCCGCGGCAACCTTCTAGTTAGTAGAATCGAGCAGATCGCAACTATAGCAAGTTATGCGATTGTAGATCAACCAACAATATAGATATAAATCGATCGCAAAAGCTGCGATAATCAATCGCAGCCATCCAGTCGCAAAAACTTGCGAGTTCGTGAGGTTTGAAATACTATCGTACACCCGCAGTCGCGCCGGACCCGATTAAATGTTTCTCCCGTGAGCTCCTAGCCTAATAGTACAAGTATTAGAATATGCCAAAAGTAAATAATAAAATACTTAAATGAAAGTAAAATAATAAATGATTCCATGTTCTGATCAATAGATTATTAATTATGTACATTCTTAACAAGATTAAATTTTGTTTACAATACATACTATATTGTATTTATCTAAGTCATAGTGGTATATTATGATGCATATTATGGTAATCCAAAAGAATATTTGGTATTTTAAGTACCAGCTTTTATTATAATCCATATCTGATTAACACCTCTTCTCGAATTTATTTCTGCTAAATTTTAATAGCAAATAATGGGAATGGATAGTGGTCATTATGTTTATAATTGAATACTTATTTTTGTTCTGCTGTTTGTGTTTTCTTCTTCTTAATAAACCCAGATTGTTTATCTGCATTTTTCAAATTACGTTTATTATTTTTAATTAATGCATCTGATTTCTTTTCAATTAATTTCTCCTTGTTTTCTGCGCCTTTAATTGCTGATTCCTGATTTTTATTTCCTTTCTTTTTATCTACAACTTTTTGATTAGCAGATTGTTTATTTTTCTTAAATATCTTATTATTTTGATTTTTAAGATAAGATTCTATAGATGAGTTTGTAGCCAAATGTTAAACTTCCTGATCTTCTGTAGTCTGACTACCATCTTCTTCTTCTTTATCATCCTCATCTTGTACTGCTTCCGGCTAAAAAATAACAGAAACAAAATTATAGCAGCAACAATGGTGCCGGCAGACAATTTCAAGTAGCATCCAATCCAGCATCCACATATTCGAATGACAAAAACATAATATAAAATACTCACAATAACATTAGAAAACTTCTTGAATTTAGCAACAAAGAAACCATCCATATTATGTGTATGAGGATAAAATCGTCTCGTCAATTTCAATGATGGATGGAATCTATGATGTCTGTATTTTGCGAAACCTTCTGTACCAAAATCGAGGCCAGTTGGTACTAATTTGACATTCCGTCTTTTTAGAGCATAATTAACTACCCATTCATTCTCCTCAGGCAATATGGAACAAGTTGAATACACAACATAACCTCCTGAGCTTGATTTAGCGTTACAACAATCAATAGCAGCTAATAATAGTTGTCTTTGTAAATTGAAACATCTCTGAATATCTTTCTGATCTTTAGTTGTCTTCACACTTGGATCTTTAGCTATCACGCCAGTACCAGTACATGGAGCATCTAATAGAACTCTGTCAAACCCTTTAATAACATCTGGAAATTGTCTACCATCGTAATTGCAAATAACAGCATTAACCACACCAAGCCTATGGAAATTGCCAACAATAGCTTTAGTTCTCTCTTTATTAGCATCATTTGCAAAAAGAGATCCTGTATTCTTCATTATAGCAGCAATATGTGATGCTTTCCCACCAGGGGCTGCACACATATCTAGGATTCTCTCATTCTCTTGTGGAGCTAGAGCCATTACTGGTAAGAAACTGGAAGCCCCTTGTAGAATATAATGACCAGCTAAATATTCAGGTGTAGCTCCAATAGGTACTGTTGAACTATATACAACAAGACCCACTTTACTCCATTTACCAACTGGATCAAGATTAACACCTCTATTAATTAATGCTTGAGCCAAATCACGTCTTCTTGTTTTAAGACTGTTTGTTCTAATTGTAATAGGTCTCTGTATCTCACTGGCTTCCAAGAATTCAACAAGTTCTTGTACTGGGAATATCTGCATTAGTACTTCCATGAGAAATTCATTATAACTGTAATATGTACAGAGATCTTTCTGAAGCAATTCTGTGTATTCACATCTGGATCTTCCCTTTTCCTTGAGGCTATTAAAGTCAGTTAAAACAGAAACAATATCCTTTATTCTCTGGTTAACATCTTGCAGGCTGGTAGGATTTTCTAATTCTTCCTCTGTTGGAAAAGCAAACACATCTTGTTTAGCAATGTTTAGTTTCATTTCATCATCTGCTAGTTTCTTGTCTGCCTTTTGTTTTTTCTTCAACTTGATGTTAGCTTTTTCAATGGGTAACATGTCATCATCTTCATCATCTCCATTTTCTTGCTCTGAGGAATCAGAATCATATTGCATTTTGTTTTGTTGTGTATCCTCTTCATCAGAATCTTCATTCTCATTACCAGAATCGGCAAATAAGTCATCCAGTTTACCAATCTACAAAAAATTCAATAACTTATATCAACCAATCAATCAAATTGTGACGCCTTTTTCCCACAGGGATAGGCATAGACAAAGGAGCGCCACTTGCCACAATTCTGACACCACTCTCTTGTTTCCCTCATATCCACAATTCTCTTCATACAAATTGTATAGTCATTGACACTAGGCAACCCAGCTTTTTTAGGATGTCTCTGATTTGGCCGGAAAACACCCTTTTGGGCCTTATATTTTAATATTTTTAAAACTTTATTAATTAATTTTGTTTTCACATTCTATACTAAGCTACTAAATTATATACCAAAGTACATATATTAAAGGTAGGTTTGACAGTTTCATTTTTAATTATTATTATTTCATATTTATATTGAAAAATGACACTCAATTATATATGAAGATCCTTGTGGTAATTAAGGTTTGACTAAAAGATAGATTATCTCAGTACTATATCAACAGACTAAATGTTTCAAAATTTATTCTATGAATTACCTTATATTTCTCATTATTTGAACTAGCTTCTTCGCCATCTTCATCAGAGTCATTAGCTTCTTCATTTGAGTTATTAGCTGCTTCATCTGAATCATCAGCTACATCATCTGAATCATCTGCTGCATCATCTGAATCACCAGCTTCGTCTACAGAGTCTTCATCTATACTTTTAACTTTCTGCTCTTTTTGTTTTTGTTTCTTTCCCTTTTTAGGCTTAAGCCATTCTTTATTATCATCTGTAAATTCTGAAATAAATTAATGTATTTAATTTTGTATACAATAGACATAAATAACTCAAACTTGTAACTGAAAAGTCAGTTTAGAGGAGTGTTTCCCAATGTGGGGCCCATGCCTCACAGAGGGGCAATTTAAAAATGGACTTGACACAACTTTAACTCTTTCGCTTTGGATTATTTAAATGCAATGCTAGATATCGGTGACAAATTTAACAAAAATAACAAATTCTCAAAAGAATGCTGTAATCATTTATATTTCTTAAGGAAACAAAACATTTTTGAAGGTTAAAAGTTATGTATGGGGGCTTAAAAATGTGGGGCATGGCCTAAAAAAGGTTGGAAAACACTGGTTCAGAGCCTTCACAACATGTCAACATTCACCTTCACTGCTTTTACTATCTTTACCAAACCAGTACCAAGCTAGACAAAAGCAACAAAAATAACAGCACACTAGTTTGACATCAGGTGAGTCATGGTCTTGAGTCATGAAACGTGACTTGTGTCTAACTTGATATAAAACATCTACCTTGTACGTTAGTATCACTATCAGCATCTTCCATCTCATTATGTTGTGTCGGTTTGTTATTTACATTTTTCTTATTAAGTTTTGCAGCTTTCCGCCTTGCAACTAATTCTTGTTTCTTTTTTAATCTTTTTGCAGCTCTCTGCTTCTGGCGGTGAGTCAATTTCTTACTTACGTCCTCATCCTCTACTGCAATTTATAAAAGATACAACAATAGCATTACTCTTAATTAATATTCAGACACAATTTTTAATATATAAAATAATGATTTTCTTTAAATATCCATATTATACCATATAACAATTGAAATATCAGATATCAATTAAGATATATGAACCTATGAATTTAACAGCACAATAAAATTATCGTGACATGTGGAGCATCCCATATCTCTGCCTATTCCTGTGGGAAGAAATCGTGTCAATTTGATTAATTTGTTAATAGAGTTTTGGCGGGCAACTGAAAGTGATAGGATGCGCAATTTTGAATTTGCTTGTGTTTTTCAGAAATGTTAATGTATAATGTAGAATTGTTATCCAGTAATCATTTTTAAATTAATAGTATAAACAAGTAATTTAAAGCTGTGAAAAGTGTTTCTTCGTGTTCCCTTCAAGACTCTTATCGAAGTTTTAATAAAGGCTTTCCGCCGCTTTACTAAAACGATGATCATCAACCTCACTATCAACGTCATCTTGTGATGAATTACTCGCGTGGTTAATCTTCATCTTTACCTGACAATGTTTTAACATTGAACCATATATTTTTACTTTGACATTGGCAAGTTAAATACTAAAGCCATAAACAAGAAGAAAGAAAAAGAAAAGAAATTTGGTAATAAAAACATTCTACTTACAAAGTTCTTTACGAAAAACCGGGTCTGGTTGCTTACGAGCTTTTCTACCAGGCCCCTTTTTAACCTTCGTTCCATCAGTAAACTTAGCTTTCCTCCCCATTATTGGTTATATATAAAATACTAATTTACTTTTATTTATAATAGACAAACTATGAGATAAAATTTAGCACGTTTCTTTAAAACTCAACACGTGCTTGCAGATTTTCTTCTCGCTACTCCAATGTGTTAAAATAAAAATGCGAACACATGTCAAACTGTCAAATAGCTTGTGTTCGTTATATTGGTCTCGTTAATAATTTGCTGCGTTATTGTTTTCTTTTATGCCGTAAATTTCAAAAAGTGGTGGTGCCATTATTTAAAAAAAATAAGTGAAGATATTAAATAATAACACTAATTATAAGCTAATGAGAAAGTTACCTATTTCGATGACAATCATCGATAACTATTATACTAGTAATGACAATAAATGCTACTGAAAACGTCTTTGAACGTTAGGATTTTAAACGACTGAATGTCATAATGACATATTTTTAGTTTGGTTCAAAGAATTTGGACCGTTGTCTCTGATTTGGACTTAGGAAACTTAACTATACAGTTGTTGGTTAAATACCCCAAAGACAATTAAATAGTTAATATAAAGTATTAGATACTTCAAAATTGAGACTGACGAGGATTTATAATTATAAAATACTTTAGGTTTAGTTTTTATCTATCGATTGGTTATTAATTTTTATTGACAATCTAACATTTCACCGGCTGTGGTGGCGTTGGTGTGTCGACGACTCGTGTTTGTATGGAGGACATTTCCGTCTGTACTCTGTAACTAGTCTGTGGCTTCGTTATACTCGCATTTGTATATTGGACCGTATTTTGTGATTGTCATTGAACTGTCATTCGCATTGGAGGGTTTATTTCTTGTAGGGAGGGATTTCATAATAATGCTTCAATAAATTCAAAAAATGTCGTGCCCTTCGCTATCAGGAAAATATGTGACTTCACTTACGAATTTTCTAACAGATTTTTAGACTCTAATATGACTATAAAAAGTTATTGGTTCGTAATACCACGTACGTTTATCAAACGTAATAATTTAAGGTAAATAATATTTTATTTCTAAATTATCTTTTATTATTATAAATAATTTTTTTTGTTACATTAATATTTGGTATATCGTTTGGTTGTAATAATAACAATATAGCTTTCAGGGTCAATACAAAAATAGAAACAATGTCTGTCCAATTTCTTCTGGATCTTCACAATATGGGAATATAAATCAAGCGCGTAACTTCTTTAACTTTTCAAACAATAGAAGGAGGGAATATTGTGGAAGACAATTAGTTGGGTAAATGAAAAGTATTTATTTATATTACTTTATATACTGTATTATTCTTCATGACTATTTGCAGTCTCTCACCGTGTACTATTGCAGGAGTCTTTTTGCGTTCTTTGACTATTTGCATACTTTTTTATTTATTGTGACTTGACATCTGCCTGATAGTAAGCGTGTGAGAGTGCCGACGGCTGAAAGAACAGAGTTAGTTACAGCTGCCACAGTCACTTTGCCGGCTAATTAAATCAACATCTAATCTAAAAACAAATCTCATTTTGCCAACTCCGTTTGGGCCTACCATAATGTCTTTTGCAATCTGGAGTCTGCTGAGTAGTGTCAAAATCAAATATGGACTTTGCCCATATTACATCAGACTATAATGTCATAACTAAGCTACATAATGATATATCATAGACACAGAGCAATCAAAGTGCTTATATCAAAAATACTTTAGTACAATAGCATTGAGGTTCCTACCGCTCCCTCTTGGAATAATTAGTTTCTACATATTATATTACTTCAAGTACTATTAAAATATAAGGCTACTGTAGTCTTGTGTTATCTAACTAGTACACAAGACTACAGTACTTTACAGTACTTTGATATATGAACTTTAGTCATCTCGTTTTAGCCAGTAGCAAAAATATATGATTGATTTTGTAAATCTCTAAGAATGTCTGATAATGGCCTTCAGTGATAAGCAAATTTTCTGTATAATGTTATCAGTTATAATATTATATTTCGAATTTAATGATATTTAGGTATTCTTACACATAGCTGTGTTTATTTAAATCAGATTTGTATGAAGAGTGAATGTGAAGGAAAGTGGTGTTCATTGTCTCTGCCTATCAATGTGGAAATAAAGTGTGACAATTTGATTGATTGATTTGTAATTATATTTTACACCTCAATTAACAATATTTAAATTATACATTAACTTTCAGTTCAATGATTACATTAATATTCCATCATGTGACATATTTCATCCATATAAGTTAAAATTGGGCGGAGTGCTCTCATATGTTGAGTCACAAAGGACATCATTCATTTTGGGCTTTTATGTACTACTTTTGTAATGTCAAATGATGAAAAAATATATAAATGGTAGTTTCGATACTTGTATTAATAAAACTTATAACAATTTTGCTTCTAATTGCTGTGCAATTTAGTTATTTGGAAAATAAGATGTGAATTTTGTATCATCTGTCAATCACCGCCATATTTGTTCCGCTTTTAATAGTCATAATTATAATTTGATAATTACATTGTTATCTTTGTACATCAAACTATTTTAAAATGCATATTAAACTGTTAATACAATTAAGTCCCTATACAAAATTAATTTAGGCAAAAATATCAAAATGTATGGTAAAGATTAATTAAAGAAATAATACACAACCAATGTTTAATAAGACTAGTAATTGTTTATTAGAGCAGAACATTGAATACTGCATCATGTTGTGTAACGTTGTTCACCATTTCAAGGTGTTTTAAAGAGTTCATTAAGAAATTAATTTGCTAGTTGTTTTTATTACACCCACATAAATTTTGGTTTATATTCAATCAATTCATAACTGAACTGCATGGGAATTTGAATATGCCAACAGTGAGGGTAGAGATACAAAATTACGCCACCCAATACAAAGTTCACTGGATCACCATCCAAATGAGCTGGCCAGGCAGCACAGAGAAATAGAATCTAGTGGGAGACTGAAGCTCTGGAACTCACACGAATTAAACAGCAGATAATAAAACTGCACTACTGTAGAGCGTGGGTCTCAATGGATGCAACGCTCAACACGCCTGTGATCACACATCATATCTGATCATAATCTGGATGACTGATATCAGATAGTGAAAAAAGAAAAAAATATTCAATCAATCAAATTGTCACGCCTCTTTCCCACAGGGATAGGCAGAGACAACGGAGCGCCACTTGCCACGATCGTGACACAACTCCCTTGCTTCCTTCACATCCACAATTCTCCTCATACAAGCTTTACTGTTATAGTTAGTTTTCAAATCCATTCAATTTCCTTTCTTATTCCAGATATACCATGCACCAAATGTATGAAGTGGTATCAGACGTTGAGAACTATCACAAGTTTGTACCATGGTGTAATCAATCAGTTGTTATACAGAAGTCACATCATCACCTTAAGGCTGATCTTAAAGTAGGTTTCCCACCTATAAATGAACAATACACTTCCAGCGTAACCCTACAAAAACCTCATCTAGTAAAAGCTGAATGCACAGATGGAAAAATCTTCAATCACTTATTAACCCTTTGGAGATTTAGTCCAGGTTTAAAGAAAGACCCACAATCATGTGTCGTAGATTTCCAAATAAGTTTCGAGTTCCGATCGGCTTTCCACTCAAACCTGTCTAACTTATTCTTTGATCAAGTTGCTAGACAAATGGAAGGTGCATTCATTAAGGAAGTCGGCAGGCGGTATGGCCCTGCAAAATTAGAACCAAGAAACTTATTAACCAGTTGACAATAAAAAATATTATTTATTTAGTTACCAATTTGCTGTAAAAATGTTAATATTTTTAGATATGTTTTTAATGTGGTGTAGATCTGTATTGTTACTATGAATTTTCTATTATTATTGTTACTCAACATGTAACAACACCCTGCCTGATGTTAAGCTAGAGTGCTGTCCATTAATAGTGGCCACTGCTTCTTAAATAACTATAAGTAGCAGTCACCTTCACTATGCTAGCCTAACTAGAATTAGCAGCTTTCGAGCTGTTCCTAAAACATAACTAACTCATAGTTTGTATATAATTAAAAAGGTTGCCAATGTACTTGAAATTATTGATATGATGTATATAGGTTAAAGTCCTTCATATTGGTTTAATACCAACTATGTAACATAATATTGTTAATAAAAATGCAAGTGATATTTTAAAATTGGTTTTATTTACATTTGTCCACATTGTGATATTGTTACTGGTATTTTTGGCTTATTGTTAGGTCCAGTTGGTACATTTTCTATCTTTCTCATTACCAATAATCCATCGATTACTCTTCCGAAAACAACATGCTTATTATCTAAAAAATTACACTTAGCACAAGTAATAAAGAACTGACATCCATTTGTGTCTTTTCCACTGTTTGCCATTGACAGTAAACCAGGTGAGTCATGTTTTATACTAAAGTTTTCATCTGCAAATGTACTGCCTCCATATATGCTCATTACACCTGTCCCGTCGCCCTGAAATTACCAGTACAATACATTGCCTGTCAAAGCCCAGTCAATGGTGGTGAGAGAAATAATGTTTACAAAAGCCAAGTAAAAAAGGAGAACAATGATACTTAATTGCACATATACATTAGGGCATAAGAAATATATATATACCTATGATCATATGCCTTTTGATTGCATTATAGCAATGCAGGGAGAAACAATCAAATGTTGATTAATGAATTTTTAAAAATTCTATGAGGCTTACTATTGTTTTATTTATTAATGAATTAAATTCATTTAAAAATTGGTTTTATAATTATTTGAAGATAAGTTACTGTTTTCAATATTTAAAGCTCTATCCTTTTAGGTGACATTTGATTAATGAATTAAATGATAATTCATTTGGTTAAAGATAGAGCTTTAAATATTGAAAACAGTAACTTCAAATAATTATAAAACCAATTTTTTTAAGTGTTTTTTTTGTAGCTCAACATAATATGACAGTACTCACTTGGTGTTAAGCTGAAGTACAGTGTATAAATTAAGGTGACTGCGGGCACAGTTAAATAACTGCAAGTAGTAGGTATGTCTATGTCTGCCTGGGTAGAATTGGCAACTTTCAAGCTGGTACCAAAACATAAGTCACCTCACAGTCTGTACACTTGAAATTAATACATTCATAAAAGAATCTATAGCTTGCCTCAGTCATAAACTAATATAAATAATAACTAATATAACACAAATATTAAAACAATAAGTCACCTTTTTTTATTGTGACTTGACATCTGACCTTGACCAGGTAAGCAAGAGGAGGTCCGAGAGGTAAAAAAACTGTCACCTAAGCGATTGGTGAAGCCAAGAGTTAATACTAATAGTCATAATAGTGGATGATTTTCTTGTATGGAAAATTTAAATCTTATAGGCTGTATTCTAAATGATTAAAATTGTGAAATTTACTTACATTAACAAAGTCTCCACCTTGTATCATAAAGTCTTTAATGACTCTGTGAAATGTAGCTCCTTTGTAACCTAGAGGAACACCATCTCTTCTGTACTCGCCAGTACAAAACTCTCTAAAGTTTTCACTCGTCTTAGGTACTACATCAGCGAATAATTCAAATATCATACGTCCAATTTCCTGGAATTATAAATATTGGTAATATACTAGCCTGACACGACTCCCTCGCTCCTGGATCGTGGCAAGTGGCGCAATATTGTCTCTGCCTACCCCTGTGGGAAAGTCGTGAAAATTTGATTGTTTAATACTAGCCTTAATTTACACATAGTCATACAAGACCATAAAAACTGAATGCCTCTTCACACTTTTCTGTACCCCCAGTATAATTGTATAAGCATAAAATGGTTTGTTTACTAACCGTGGTTCCTACTGTGACATCGAAAAACACAACAGGGTTATTAGGATTTCTCAATTGTGATTGTATTTGATTCCACGTAGGCATTTTAATATAAGAGAGTTAATCTATGTTAGAATAAAACAAATTATCTCTCAAACTTTGGCTAAGCTAAAAACTAAAAAACAACGCAACCGGGCGGGCAACCGAGACATTCGTTGTTGTAAAGTTGAAGGCACAGGAATTGAAACAGCCTAGTATTCGTTTAAATATATTTTATCAGTCGATGAATTATGCCAAAGAAATACCCCGGGCCCGGGGTATAAGAATTATAATGGATTTAGAAGAGCGGTGAAAATAGTATACTTGAACTTCCAACGCAGTCTTGGAAAATCACAAAATAACACGATAGTTGTCTGCTAAAATTGCTGCTCACAAATATTATGTGAGCTCAATTGAATCTGTCAAAAAAGGGGGCACTAGCGGGAGTGGTGTGGTGTGCTGGTGTGGTGCACTGCTATTTTAAAATGGAAACCAGTTTTGTGAATTTATATGATGTTTTGCATTCTGAGAGGACTGCTACAGTTGAAGATTTGAAGAGGAGCTATCAAAACCTGGCTCGTTGTTATCATCCAGACAAAATTGATTGCCAGAGAGAATCTGATGAGGATTTCTTATTAATTCAAAAGGCATGGACTGTTTTAAGGGACCCTGTGAAAAGGAAACAATACGATTCAGAATTGGCTTGTCGCGAAAACTCTGAGGCATTAGTATTTGAAATTTTAAATTTAAATGATTTAGATTATAATAGTGATGAAAATTGCTTTCAATATCCTTGTAGATGTGGTGGGACCTATGTAGTATATAGTAGTGACCTTGTAGCATGTAAAATTGTGGTAGATTGTGATGAATGTTCATTTTCTATTCAAATTACTGTGCCTGAATCCTCTTTGTATGTTAATTGTGATAAAAGTAGTTAACAACAAAAAACATGAATTTTTTTGTATTACTATGTATTATTCAACAACCATCCATTGTTGATATCAACTTAAGCAAACATTTTTTACTTATATGTAGATTGTGATTCACAATCTATCTTCTAATACTCAATATAATAGAAAATATTACAGAATATTCTAGTCTGGAGTTAGGTACTGCATGTATAAATATTTCCATTAACCTATTTATAATGAAATTATTTATACTTTGTAGTTGCAGTTTTGGATTGTTTAGTTAGTATATTATATGTTGAAGAATAATATAATCTACGAGGAACTTCAGAAAATTTAATAGTATTTTAAGTTTGTTTGCTTTAGGTCTGGATTTGTGATAGTTATACTACATGGTATTCTACATTTTTGTCATTTAGATGCAGCAATTAACATTGAGTTTCTGACACTTTGCAGGTCAGACTACTTTAGACATCTGTGCTAGATTGGAAGTGGTTCAGATGATTAATGATAATGAATTAAACAAAATTTATGCAGCTTACTATACTATTATTACTAATAAACGCAATAGTAAGCTGCATACAATTCACAAAGTTAACATTTTATATCTATGTACATAATTTTATTCAGTAATAAAATATACAATTTTTACATAAACTGTTTTTACATAGTTTAATTTAGTTATGATTATATATATATTTTATTATTATACATTTCTATACTAAGCTACTAAAGTGCTTGTATTATAGAATCAGGACAACCAAACTACATATATCAAAGATACATTGGACTGCCGCTACACCACAGTCGCATTAAATTTAGGCTACGATAAAATATAATTAATTCAATTCAGTTCTGTCAAACAAAAAAATCTCAGCACTATTTGAATTAAGTAGAAACTATCAATCAAATGTTTGAACTGGGTAAGGAGTTAAATACTCCTAAGCAATGTAAGTGGTAGGCTGACAGTGGTCATTTGCCCAGTGTGCCAATCCTGAGTAGCACTACCACTTTCATGTGTACATACAGTGAAGTGAAAGTCACATTTTAGTTTCAAAGTTGCCAGTTTTAACTAGGCCGGCATGGTGGATGCGACTGCTACTTGCAGTTATTTAGCAGTAGCAGCTGCCTCTGTTCATAGACTACACTCCAGCTTAACATTAGGCAAGATGCTGTCATATGTCGAGCCACAGTAAAATAATTAATATGAGTTAATAGAGATGCAAGAGTTATGTTGGGGTCATAGAAGGTGCACCACTTGTTATTCATACTAATGGTACATTTTGAGTTTTCTCTGATAGGCGTGGACTAACGGTTAGCGATTGGTTTGTTGCGCGTAAAGTCTCTAGTTCGATTCCGGGTCCGAGCAAAATATTTGTTTCATAGCTTTTATTTGTAATATTTAAGTAATTATTAAATTAAATATTACAAATATTTGTTAATAAAAAAAATAGGTGTGTATTTGCTTCGCGTCTAATTATCAAAGAGTGGTGAGCAGTGGTACGCAGTCTGCCGATCCGGGGTAGTACCACCACTTACAAGTTCACAGACCGTGAAGTGATTTAGTCACGATTCGGGATCAACTTGTAAGTTGCTGGTTCCAACTAGGCCGGCATCGTGTATGTGATTGCTACTCGCAGTTATTGAATTGTAGTAGCAGTGACATCCATTCATGGACTACACTCCGGCTTAAAATCAAGCGGGGTGCTGTCATATAAAATAAAATGAGTGTTCCTGGATTATTGTATATTTTAAATCTAAATAACTTAGGCTTCATTATAATCCTTATTATCAAATAAGCTAGGTTGCCTAATGCCCATAACTGTAGAGCTTGTAAGAAGATGAATATGGATGTGAGGGAAGCAAGGGCGGTTGTGTCAGGTTCATGTGTGGAGTAGCTACAGTGCCTTAGGGCTGTGGTTGTGTACGTGTAGGGGCGCTGCACACCCGGACACATGGCCGGCAGCGCAGTGCGATCATAGAGAAGGAAAACCGCCTGTTTTTCTTCTCTTAAGTAGGCGGAGCTTAATAGCTGGCGTGGAGGGGGTGATCCGTTGAAAGCCTTACAGGTACTCCCGGGCCCCATTCGTATAAGCGCCGAGATGGTCGCCGCAGGAGTTTAGTGAGCACCACATAACCCCGTCACTCCACTTTTGGTGGCGGGGTATCTGAAGGGATTCTCCGGCGATAACAAAAAAAAAGGTTCATGGCAAGTGGCTGAAAGATGTGATAATCTGATTGGATTAATTATAATCACAGAGCATATAATAAAACATATGTTACATTTTAGTGTTCTGTGTTTATAATGGTGAAAAAAGGGTTCGATTTGATAAAATAAATACACGAGTTTATTTTAGTAATTATATAATTTTATTGTAAAACATAAATATTTAAGAGTAAAAATATTCTTATATCTCTATGGTTAACTCATAAATTTTATGATGACTACACATATTTTTAAAACTAAACTAAATAATTTTTGTACAATATTAAAGTTTCATAATTAATGTGCAGAAAGGAAATAAATTATGCAATATAAATAGATACATTGTAAGCAAGCTCTTTCTTTATAATGGATTTTTATAGAGAACATTATTCAATAATTTATTTTCTAAACAAGATCTAAGCTATCACATGGCAATATATTAATACGACAACATTAATTTTGCAACTATACAAATACTTCATTGGCAAGACAAATAAACAATATTATAATTACGTCAATAAATTCTTTTATAAATAATAATTCATATTATAAATTTTAGAGAGAAGAAAACAATATAATAGATAAATTCACATTTTTTGGAAATAAGCATACTGCCATACAATGAATAACAATCGTTAATATGGCCATGACATCAGACTATGTTCTAGAAACACATCAGTGTACTACTACTATAGCTTGTCGAACTATAAATGATGCGCCCCTCCACTTTATTAGTTTATTTAAATGTGTGAATTTAAATATTACTAACAATACTACTATACTTTATCAGCGTGTGCTCCTGCTTTTGTGTCTAACCAGGAACTGCATGACCAATTACAATTGCATTTTCGTTGTGTTACATTCATATTTTATATTTGCTCGTGTGCTTAAATGCAGTGGAGGGGCGCATCATTTCGGCTTAGACATACTACCCGGTTACATTTTCTGTAGACCTGCCTGGCGTTGATGACGTCACGTCGGAGCTCTGGTACGGCGTGGAAAACCAAAAATACGTAATTATTAGATAACCACAGAAACTTTAACCAAATATGTTTTATAATCGTTATTTATCATTGCTAATGTTGGACTACACAAAAAGTGAATATTAACAAAAAAAATCATCGCTAGCATAAATAATTTGCTCTATGTCTGTCAATAAATCTTTGTTGTTCCTAACTGTACTAACAAAGCACCGAATGCGGGATGGAAAAAGGGGAATGGTGAGTGGCTTCACATTCCAGCAAGGTCTACAGATAATGTGACCGGGTACCTAACATAATGCCATGGCGTAATTTATATGCTCATTGAGATTACATCAAGTTAATTCAAAACATTTATTATAATGCGATTAAAATAAGAATAGGACGGAATCGGCGCCATTTTGTGATGTCTAATTCTCCAACCAACTTCACTTTAGTATGAATCAGTCAAGTGAAGTTAGTCAACAGCCCGTCCTATTCTTATTCTAATAGCATAGTACATTATTACACAACATTGTGCAATTCACATTTACAGTTCTCACAATTCTGTGTCTCAATTTGTACATTTAATATTAATTATAAAGAAGTCCAATTGGTTAGGTCCAATAATCACACACACTGCTGTTTAACACTGATTTAATCACATTCTCACTTTGTTCACACATCTATCCATGAAGTTTTTCTTCCTCTTGATTTGTGTGGCTGCATCCAATGGCAGGGAGAGATGCGCGTGAATATTTTCTTCACCTTCGAGTATTCCCTCACAGCTGCGGCATTTCCTATGTAGTCTATCGAATCCGTCATTATGACTGCATTCATCACCTTCTGATAAACGTTCTGGTAGGCTGTGCAAGGATTTTTCTGGGGAAAGTGTCAGGGTTGTGCTTGATAGCGCGTCGTTACTACGTGCCGATCGTGATTGCTTCTCTAATGAAGATTCTCGGCGACGACGCGGTCTGTAAACACGATATACTTTATTATAACTGATATATAAATACAGTGTAAACTCTATATAAAGACACTAAAGGGACTGTACATTTTATGGCGTTATAGAGAGTTGTCGTTAAATGGAAAGAAGAAATCATCGTATGGAGAACAAGCTAAACCAACCAAAGACGAGTGATTTCGACGCTTAGGGAGTTTGTCGTTAAATCAAGTGACGTTACATGGAGTTTACACTGTAGTTATACACATTTTTTTTATTATACAGCTAGTTCCAAATATTATGGCGTTACAGTCACATTATTGAGCTTTTTTAAGCCTTGCTAAATCGTATATTCTTTAAATACGATTTAGCAAAGTAACAGAAATGCTATAAGTTCCACCTTGAATAATACATTTTTTTTATTGTGGCTCTACATATGACATCGCCTGATATTAAATAACTTTAAGTAAAAGTCGCATTCACCATGCCAACCCAGTTGAAAGCGGCAACTAATAAGCTGCTCCCGAAACGCGACTAAGTCACTTCACGCCTACCACTTTTTAAAACTGAACTAGAATGTCAGTTTAAGGCGACCATGCAATAGTCATGCAAACCGAGATTTGTATAACAGATTTCCACTTGCCAGTACCAATGTATCTATGATCTATTTAGGTACTTTGGTCATCCTGTTTCTGTTTCGATAATACAAGCACTTTAGTAGCTTAATATAGGAATGTAAATAAAAAAATTAATGGTGACAGGTGGACATATGGATTATATTTAAAGGCGACCGTGGTGTAGTGGCAGTGCAATGGCTACGTAAGCCGAGTGGCACGGATTCGAAACCACTCGCCGGTACCAATGTATCTTTGAGTTATGTACTTTGGTTGTCCTGTTTCTAATGATAATAAATAATATTTTTTCATATAAAACTGAATGTACCTAACAGGCGGCAGAGTGTGTGATGCTTCTAGTCAATCTGTCTTGTCACTGCCTCTACTTTCACACGAAGCCATACGTTGGTAGTTTGGTGGTCCTCTGCCTATAGTGGCGGTGCTGGGCGTTTGAACATCGCCTCGTGATCTTAAAGCCCCGTCCAGTCTTGTTGCCAAGTTCGATTTGCCGCGTAGAAAACTGAAACATAAGTTAATTAAAGTTGTATATATATGTACAGAGAAGCCGCGAAGGTTGCGAAGCAATCAAATTGTCACTTTTACCCACAGAGACTCCCACTTTTACCCCAATGTTCGCGCGAAAATCTAAGAAAATACTATAAAGCTTTGTCATTTTACGGCCTGCTTGTAAGTTTAGTAGCTTCATACAGAAATGTAAAAGCAATAATAAGAATGATCATTTCACATACCTTTCTAACTTCTCAACACAGGCATCTTGGTAGTCGTGTATCCATCTTACACCGTTGAAGTGGCACACGGATCTCATGTCTTCTGGCAACTCCTCTGGTTCAGGCCACATGAAGTTATCGGTAATTGGCACAATATTACACTGGGATTGTAATGCCGCCACAATTTCCTGAAAATATTTTGACAATATTAGGTATACTGTTTTTTTTAAATTGTGAATCGACATCTGATCTGGAATTGTCCAAGACTAGAAAAAAACAACACTAAAGCATTCTGGTAAAGCATTTCACTTGTCTATTGTTCTACAAAGAAACGACGCACCGAACCTTTTAGTTCGACTAGCGATTCGGTCGACAAAATGCGGAAGCTTCCCCCGATCTGTGCTGGTATTACGGGTGAGAAAAGACAAAGTAGGAACTAGGTTAAACAGCGCTTCGGAACATTTTTTATGATATAGGCGATATAAAGAGCCACCATGTCTGTAGGAGTTGCAGGAGTTCTAGAGTTCGCGTGACCTAGACGCGTGGTTATCAAAGAGTGGTAGGCAGTGGTACCCAGTCTGCCGATCCGGGGTAGTACCACCACTTACAAGTATACAGACCGTGAAGTGATTTGGTCACGTTTCGGGATCAGCTTGTAAGTTGCCGGTTCCATCTAGGCCGGCATAGTGGATGTGATTACTACTCACAGTTATTGAATTGTAGTAGCAGTGACATTCATTCATGGACCACACTTTGGCTTAACATCAAGCGGGGTGCTGTCATATGTCGAGTCACAATAAAAAAAAAATAATTAAAAAAAAACCTCTGCATCTCCTATAACTCGAGCGGCGCTAAAGTTGTTTATTTATATCGGGCGCACAATAAATGTTAAAATAATCCACTTAACTGTATAATCAGTGATTTATGGATATGAATGCTAATTATCCTCATGCTGATTACGATTAATGGAAATTTACATAAAATGGGGGCTATTCTTAAAAAGTCTGGAGGCCACAGTGCCTATAATAAAATTGTAAAAGGAGTTGTGTCTTGACGGCGACTGAGGCAGCCGTAAACTGCTTATCATCAGGTAGGTTGAGGTCAGATGACACGATAAAATCCGTGGAAAGAGACGCTCCGTTGTCTCTGTTTATCTTTGAGGAATTGAGGCGTGGCGTTATAATAATATAATAATAATAAAATAACTTACCCGATGAACCCAGTCTTTTTGTTCATTGTCATGTTTACACCGATCTAAAGCAGACGGCGTTAGGACCAGCAAAAAGTGTTTCGCTTGTCTTATACTTTGTAACAAATTATTATCAAACTTTCCAGCTTCTAATCTTTCCACATCAATAAATACGGTGAATCCTCGAAGTTGGAGATGGACTTTAAGTAGACTAGCTAATTGGGAACCATTTGATCTTCTATAACTCACAAACACATCTAAATTCTTTTCCATTATCTCATCCCCTTTGTTTGGCAAAGAACTTTCGTACGCTGCAAAATATTTAATCCATTTTAACGAAGACGAATAATGAAAACGAGGTTGTATATTTTAGTCATTGTATTAAAGCGATAACAGTATCATAAATTTAGATAAAAGTGACGTGCGTGCGTTTACATAATAAAATAGATTTATAACGCATCTTGCTAGTGAAACATATAGTTGCGTAATAGTAAAAATAGATGAAATAAAAAATATATTCAAGATTAAACATGGTTCTCCTCACCTCTGATAGCATTTAATATCCGTAGCCGATGTATTCCATTGATTATACCACATTCATTTTCCAATTGTTCATCACTTAGCCCTCGGATAGATTCTTTATCTACACCAGCGTTAAGCATTGCGTATGTGTAAATAGTGTATTCGGGACCAATTGATTGCAAGAAATCATTTAAACTGCCTGTGTCTCTAGAACTATAGTCAGCCATCTTCTTTAACTGTTGCAATTCGCGTGTAAACCTGAAGTTTAAAAACATTAATATACTGAATAATGCCACTAATCGTTACCCTATTAACCTCTAAAATATTAACACATACCTCTTTCGTTTAATTCCATTTTGAAGACCTATGTCTTCCTTTAGATTATCTTCAGTTAATTGCAATAATAAATCTCCATCAACTCTACTTTCCACGAAATTAGTTGCATATTCTGTAAATCCTATTTGTTTAACCCATTCCCGGACATCTTCGATCGACCAAAGTGGCACCTGCTGTGACAGTTTGTGAGGCACTTCCTCGTCAATTAGTCTCAAAGCCTGAGCAGCGTATTTAGATGCAACTGCGTTTGGACAACTTGCTACTTTCTTTAACGATTCAATAGCTCCAATTTCCTTAAATATTTCAGTATTTCCTTGTTGCTTCTTGATACCAGCCTCCATACAAAAGTGGAATGCTGCTAAATTTCTTGCCTCCTCCCTCTTTGAACTTAATACGGGTACCAGTCTTTGCAACCAATTTTTACTTTGCCCATGTGCATGTGCAAGATTCGATCGGGCGAATTCGGACGGATTATGTGAAGTAACAAACGGTTCTACTAAATCTAATGTGCCTGATTTAAGGACAGCTGCTTCAATTTCTTTATTAGCAACTAACACTGCAATAGCAAGACAAGCGTAGTATTTTATATTATCGTCGTTGTGAAAAGCTAATGGGAACAGCCACATGGGAACTTTTCGTTTTATCATTGCTTCTTGGTTTTCGGCTCCCCCATACAATGAGAGATTTGCCAATGCTGTCGCACAATGTCTTAAAGTTTCTACGTCATTTTTCCTACATTCAAATAAAACTGCATCTAATCCTCCAAGTTTAATTACATCACTGCAAGTTCCTTCACTATGTTTAAATAAATGCTCAAGAATTCCAGTCCCTGTTCTAGAATGGTCCACAGAATTATGTTTTGTGCAGACACAAGCCACATTAACAACTTTTTCTAATCCATGGTTAACAACATGTGCTCTGTTTTCTGTAGTAAGACACTGTTCCAACAGTTTTGCGGAAGAAAATTGTAACGCTAGATTATTGCCGTCCAAACAATTTTCCATTAAGATATCAAGGCCTCCAGCTGTTCGAAGGGTATTACATAATGAATATCCAAGTTCATGACCAAATGTTGGGACTGCCCAAGCTCGTCTCAAAACTTCATTTAATTTATTAAAATGTGCTGATGCATTATTCATATCCATTTGTTTATTTTGGATCGATTTAATAAATGCTCCCATTCGGCAAGAATATTTTTGTATGGCCATCTCAACATCTTTGGGATTTGAATGAGAATTTAATTTTTCTAAGTCGTCCAAAGTTAAATTAGTAAGGTCTTCATCGCCTGGTTTAATAGTTCCATTTAAAAGTTGACTCATCTGAAATACAGTACAAGTATTGATAACAAAAACTGCGTTTGTTTATATGTTAAACAAGCAAATACTTAATGCGTAAAATTTTAAATAAATAAATAAATTTAAACTCACCTGTGTGACAGTTGATTTGGTGCATAAATTTTTGTTCGAGATAGTCATGTTAGAGTGCGCAACGCTAGAGTGCTCCTTATGACTGAACATTCCGGAGGATGTGACAGTTTGACGTGACTGTGTTGACGTCATAGCTTTCTTCTCCGCGCTAAATGCATCAGTTTGCAAACGAGAACTAGACGCTGACATATTGTTTGCTTCCTGAGCGGTTAGTTCTCCAGCCTTTAATGATCGCTGCTCCTGAAATTCACACAACCGCTACGTTAACTACACTGAAGGTGAACTATATTAGCGCTTCATTTAATGCGTAAGAATACATTAAACGTTTCCACCATTATTTGTATGAATATATTTAATGTACACATGTATTAAAAAAACAAATTCGCAATTTAATATTATTTACCGCTATCACTACACGCAATTTTGGCTTTGACCGACGTTTAGAAGACATCGCGGCGGACTAAAAGAAATCCACATACTTGTCCCCAAAACAGAAACAGTTTAATATTAAAAAAAACATTAAGTACGTCATGTATTTGATAGCACAGTTCATGTTCTCATTGGATTTGGGCCAAAAGCGTGAAAACCGCGTTTCTTCAGTGATTATTTTAGCAAAATAGTCGTCACTTACGTCACAAATGAAGGTCGGGCCTCTGTTTATTACAAAAGAAAAAATACGAATCTCACCAGAGGGATTTGTGATTGGGGAGGATATCGCGACAGGACGCCTCGCCGGACCGGCCACGGGGCCGACCCCCCGCCTGCTGACATTCCGATTCTAAATTTAAATCGGACTATTCGTGTACTAGCACGCGCGCAGGCGCAATTGAAACTTCCGCATGTGCTCACGCGCACGACGGACTGACAACGACTGAGACGAGAGCAGAGTTCGCGCTACCAATGCGATAAGCGCAAGGAGATAATGAACTCACCGCTCCCGGTGACCCACCGCGACGTAGAATCCTGCTGGTCCACGCCAATATACGCCCCGTCATGATGAAACCATTCCAATACAAATAGTATACAAAACTACTAGTGAGCGTAAGAAGGTTGATCACGTAACAAGAACCCTTGTGGACTGAACGTTTTGATAGCGTAGCTGAGGCGACGGCGGGACTATTGATCGGTCTCAGTCAGGCGAGGTCGTCGCGTCCTTCGGCGCGCCTTAACGACCGCGCTGGCTGCGATGGGGTAGCATGCACGAGACATGTCTAGTAGTTTTAATTTTTAATGACTTTAGTATTTGTATACTCAGTTAGTATTAATTTCATCAAATGAAAAATACATTGCTTATTAGGGGAAATATTAATTTTGCACATTTATTTAAAAAAAAAAAACTTTTTTTATATCTTGGTTACTAACCTGGAGGTAAGCAGCATTTTGTTCTGCGGTTAGACCTTCCGCCTGCAGAAGACGATGGGAGGCTCCAGCTGCGCTGCGCTCCGCGTATTGTACGTCTCCATGTTGTAAACGGCGCAAATGAGCGCTGTTGGCTGCAGACCTAGATGCACTATAACCGTCACTCACTACGCGGGTCGAGCTTGCGGAAGTAACCCTTGCGGCACTATACTTGAGTTCATTTGCAGTACTAGATGATCCAACTGAGGCAGAACTAGCTGACAAAAGTGGCTTATCGCTGATAGGGGGAGGTGTATCTGATTCAGGGAACGTCACAAGGGGTCCCTCTCCCGTAAGCTCACTCATGTCGCTAATGTCACCCATGTCACTTATTTCACTTAGATCTCTGATATCTGGAAGATGTGATTCATTCAAATCATCCTGGTCCACTATGTTCTCCATTGAGCTTCTCAATCTGTAATAAAATTGACAAAATAATATTAAAAACGCTATTCTATAGAGCGGAATAATACACCAGTCGTAGTTCAACGGTATCTGAGGAGTTGATATTGTTTTTCTGTGTAAACTGCACGCACTACACGAGGGAATGACGGGTGGTTTTGGCCATCGGCCAAGGTCACTCAGGTGAGCAGACCGATGTGTTGGCTAATGACTTCTGTATTGTAGAAGAAAGAACTGCCCGAGGTAAAATAATAAGTACCTTTTTTGAAATTCTAAGGCTCTAAGATTTTTCATTTCCGATATAGAACTCTGGAACTCCTTGAGGTCGGACTTCACTGAGCTGGCCTTCATTTCAGAAGTAGACATATGTTGTAACCTTTGTGAGGACGATTGCATTCGTTGACTCGATGCTGAACTGGTAATCTAAACAAATACAGTTTTAATTAGTTTAGGTGTTACATTCGAAATAAATTTAGTTTTTAAATGAAACATTTGTCTCTAACTATGGTGCTTGTAACTTTACACTATCATGCACCTTATGAAGATGACATGAACACACAATACTGATAATATTATGTTATCGACTATAGTACTGTGTAATTTTCAGTGCCAATGTTAGTGATATTTTGACAGAGCGGGCGTCACGCGGCTTGGCGTACCTACAACCGTAGAAAATAAAAGCCAGGGCTGGTACAAAATAGAAATCCTAAAATAACTGAGCCATTTTAAACTTGCATGTCTCATCAGTGTTCATGAAATATTGGCAGGTATTATGTAAGTCGTCTTATACGTTCTCGTCTAGGAAACAAACATGAACTAAATAAAACAAGCAAGCGAAATATTTTCAATTTAGATAATTGCACTTATTGTGCTCTGTGAAGAAGATTAATTAAACAATAATATTGTTTTGCAATTGATCTAGCCCAGAGTAAATATTAATCAAAATAAGATTATAATCTTGGACAAGTATATTGGTCGCTCGCATGTCAAAGCTCACGAATTAATTAATACGAATACCTCAATTATTGGTTGTAATCGTGAAGTTTAATATTTTAATGACTCAGTCGATGTGGGCGGTGTTCGATGCAACAAATGGCGGTAAAACGCCGAATTTTATCTCTACATAGAGACCTTGAACCTCGCAGTCGAATCATAGAAACCTTGAATTACGCCGGCCGGCTTCACCTTCGACAAATCTGTAGGTATTCAACATACTTAAGTCTACGAATTTCTGCGTGGGTGATCATTCATTCTGGCACAATTATATTTATTTACTTTAACTGTTGCTTAATAACTTTAAATGTTATTACTTTATTCTGCATTCTTTGATTTTCACGGTTTGATTGAACAATCAATGAGCTCCTACCTCGTTTATGTTAGATTAGAAGGTTTAAAATGATCGACTTGTGTTTCGAAGCCAGCTTCCAAATAAAAGCAATAAATAAAGGAGCTATAATTAAACGTTCTGACTCGTTCTTTTCCGGTAATTAAAAACAAAGTTTTAGCCTCATTGTAATAATTACGAAATGTTTTGATAATTTCGGTTGTTATGCCAGCACATGTGCTTCTTTAGCGGCATTTAATTTTCCTAGCAATGACAACGTTATCCTCCTTTTGGCACTGGGCCAGTGCTAATGTGTACTGGTTTTTAAATTATTGTTTGTGTAAGTTTATTATTACATTATTTTTATATTTCCAGCGTTTAATATTTATTGTCCTCAAATGGAAAATAATTATGTCACATGGAGTAATTTATTTCAAGTGTAATTTCAATGTAGAGCTTCAATTTAGCATCTATTTCTTCCGACAATTGGGACGTTTTATAGTTTATGATGCTTTTAATTTATTTATTTTCCTGCAACTCAAGTTGCTAAATTCAAATAAACTGGCCATTTTATAGACAAGCTCGAGGTCGAATCCGAAATACCCACAGTTTGCAATTAAAACACAAATATTTGTTATAAGGATCTGTATTTGTGTGTTATCTGTAATATAAGTTATTTCTTGACTGACCTGTTGAGATGAGGAATTTGTGGCTTGCGTATTAAGAGATTGATTTTGACGAGATGCAAGACTGTTCTTCTTGAAATTTTCCATGACGGTGTTTATGTCTGTAACGCTGCCTGTTTGTTGTTTCATTCCCGATTTCCCATCCAATTGAAAATCCGTTATCTGCAACAAAGACATTGTAAGTAGATATATACGAGTATTTAAACATAGCATTTAATGTGTCTGACTGTATATAGAGACATTAATGATATGGGATCAAAAGAGCTATTGACTTTGTAATAAGGTGCCGATGTATGACTCAGAGGGGAGTCCAACATCACAATCTATTCGAGATTCACATCACGTGTATTGAAGCGTTTAGCGGGAGGCGCGCATGTAAATGTTGACAGAACCGCAAACATCGGCATCCGCACTGTGTTTAGACAAGCCGGCTCTGATTTCTAAAATGCATACAATAGCCCTGTACTTAGGCAACAGGTCTTTCTTGTTATTATTATTAACTTCAACTAAAAACTTTATATTAGTCAGTGATATAATAATATAGTTTTTATTTTTTAAATTAATTCCTTCTAGTATTTTCTTAGATTTTGCACGAACATTGATTATTTATTGAATTAAACAATTTTTATGCAGCTTACTATCGCGTTTATTTGGTTTTAGAACTCCATAACTTAAAATTAAGTACATAAAAGCCAAAGTTACTACTTGTATTGACAATATTAAAGTTTGAATTTAAAGACGTCATAAAATAATACCAGAGTGACATTATTTGCATAAGGAAACCTGATTTAGGAGCCAGTCATAGACTGAATCTCAGGAGTGCCCTCCATTGGTCGATGCCTTTGTGACTTAACATTGAATTTGAGAAATACCATCGTAATATCTAAGTTATTCGTGGACGAAATAAAAATCATTTCAAATGCGGTTCGTTGTTACGCTTGACCTAAATAAGGTGTTCAGATAACTGCATCTGATGTTTACAACCGTGAGTCTGATCGTAAAACGCCATCTTAAAACAGCTCATAAGCGTGGCTCTTAAATTAAGCATTACAGGGAATACTCATTTGAGTTGTGTTCAGTTCGTTATGTGTAAATTCAATGTTTTCATCATCAGTGACATAATATAATCATATGAATGAATTGTGATGAGTAACTCTAGTTTAGCGAGATCAGTTTGAGTTGCGTCGGATGACGTGTGCTGACGCGGATGATGCTGATGTCATGGTCGCGAGCCAACACCTCGCGTGCGGTCCACCCCAGCGTCACCTACAACGTTGAACGACTCGCAATTATCTTTATTTATATTATAGTAACAATGGTACACATTCTTGCGTAACAACTGTATAATTAATTTCTACGATGACTAAGCCCTTCGAAGTTAAATACTTCGACTATTTACTGTATCATTAAGTAAGGAAGTGTATGAATACCATATTTTTAAATGAATTTCTATTGAAAATGTATTTATTTGGTAATAATAAGGGTGATTGCTGCTTTTGTAATATAACTCCCTGGACTTCAGCATTAATGGAACATGCCCAGGCTTCTTACGATCACATCAGTAGAGTTTTTTTTTTCAATAATTAATCATAAAAAAACAGAACGGAATTACCAGCCAATGTGTGAACCAAATACCGATTTATGTGTTTGCACAGTTTTGTGGTTGAGTGTACATACCGGAACTCAAATAAAGGCAAAGAATCACAAAGAACTGCTTCCAAACGATAACACTGTGTCTTGTATAAGATCAACATGTAACTTTTATCAACCGGTTAATCGTGATCTTCCATGGTAGCTTTCTAAACATTAGTTGTACTTTCAAAATATCAGATATTTGCAATTTTTATGCACCAAAAACAGTAAACAACTTCTTAGAAATATACATCTAGTGTAATTTTAATTTAGATGTAGCATCGTTAAAGATGTTTAAAAAAACATTGATTTTTAAATTCTATTGTAGGCGTTAAAGATAAATATAAAATATAATAATACAAGTTCATTAAGATTTCATTGCAATAACAGTAGGTGATTACTTTAAAAAATATAATAATAAAGTACTTTGCCTTATGTATTAACGTAAAATTCTTTGTTATGATATTTATATCCCAAGATTTTTATACTGGATATCGTAAGACTGGATCAAAATAAACTGTAATTTTATTTTAACGTAGAATTTTTATATAACGGTTCATTGTAAAGAAAATATTTCGTTTTGAGACAAATTCAGATGTTTTAAAACTTCAAAATAAAATTAAATTGCAAATAATATAAAATATTTTATTGGGACCTCTCTTTTTGTCTATCGTGTTAATCGCCACTGCTTATAAACACACCCCACAAAAACGTCCAAAATAAGAGCATCGTACGTTTTCAAAATTATACTGCATACGTTCGGTGTCAACGCTGGAATCAATGGACAAACCGGGGGAAGGAATCGGACTTATATTTTGTCTCCGATGCATGTTGCCATATTTAGACAATCGGACCAACAATAAAATCGTAAACGCCTTGACGCTGTTTCTAAGTTGTACTTATAGGTCGGGAAATCGGCTTTCGATAGCCGGATGAAAAAATGTCGTGTATTCCCAGTCTTACGGCAATTTTTGCTGGATTAGTCTAATAAGAATAATAGGATAAATGTAGAATTATAGGAACCCTGCAAAGTTAAGATTCGCGACCCAGCATCGTCTTACAAAATCTTGGCTGCAAGGGGTTGTTGGATAGATGAAAGAGCAAACCTTGTAGTTTTAAAAAGGATGATGAAAATTAAACGCTTTGACCAAACGTTTACGAACTTTTATGTAATTTACTATCGACCAGCATGGGATTATCAGTTCTATTGTACTTATAGTATTTATATTTAATTTCCTTGGTTAATGATTCCCAACTATATAAAATAGGTGAATGTTGTAAACATAGAAATTCGTATTTTATGTGGTGGCAGGCATGTTTTATCATCTGTGCGTCATATTAGTTTTGTTGCGCATACGCAACGCATACGTTTGATAAGTAGGGTATTTCATGTGCCCTTTGTATATTTGTATACCACATTCCATACATGTAATTATATTATCATTTAATTTATTACTACTGTTAACAATGTTGTTATTTTTGTTATATATTTGTTGCACGTAGATATTAGCAAAATAATTAAATAATCACTTTATAGCATCATTGTTTAACGTCAGACAAGTTGAGGACAGATGTCGCGACTCAATGAAAAAAATGCGTTTTTAACAAACTTATTACTTTATATTTACATTTTGTTTCAGCTACCTCTCTAAAGTGTACACAAATAATTAGTGTATTTCTATGGGACAAACGTCATCAAATATAAAAGCATATTAGGATGCAGCGCCGCATTTAGGCATAGGCTATACAGATATCCTAGGGGTAAATGGGCCACAAATGGGCAGAATTGTTAAAAAAATCCTGACACAACTCGCTCCCATCGCTCCTATCCACAATTCTCTTGTTACAAGCTCTACGGTTATTCAGGTAGGATGTCCCCGATTTGGTGGGTGGGAATCGCGTTGAACGCATCCCTTCACATAAAAATATATTATTATAATCCATTTTACACGTAAAATGGGTCACCCACCTAGGGGGCCCCCCGAATGCGACGCTGTATAAGATGGACATTACCCATGATCTCCATTTGCTTTGTGACTGCTATAAGTCAGCTTTATTTACCTTTTGTCATTTACACAACATAGTGCAATAAAACGTGGGTGTCGAATCGCGTTCCGATACCCACCCGTTTATAATTTCATTAGAGCGATTGCACACCAAACGGCAGAATATAAACGATTTAGACTTAGACAATATAACCGATTTACTATTTTACCGATTTTGTAAACGGATTAATACGGATAAGTACAATCAAGCTCTAAGGTACAAAAAAGACTTTGGAGAATGCCACCAATTTTTAAGGAACAATCTTCTCATTTATAAATTTTATCAATCTTTCGCCATTTTTCGTTTATTCACCCTTTTCAAGCGAGAGAATTGTGTCTGAAAGTTGTAGTTTGTATTGTCTCTACCTATTCCTGTGGGAATTGAGGCGTGAAAATTTAATTGATAGGTAAGACACTTATCAAGTATCAACAAAGTTGTTTAATGAAAGTCTTGTCATAACATCTATTATGCTAATAATAATAATTATAGCGATGGGTATATCGATAGTAGCGTCGGTATTTTATGTTGGCAAACCAACTAATAAATGTTTATTAGTTTAGAAAATAAAATTATTATTGAATAAAAATAGTATTATAGGTAAATATGTTATACTACACTACATTATTATCTATAAATATAACATTTCGTAAAATTATATAAGGAAAAATGTTATTTACAGTGATAAGTAAACCAACTAAAAGTTACATCAAATCCTTTTACATACAAAATTGTGTCTATTTTTTTTTTGTTGCTCGACATATGCCAGCACCCCGCAAGATGTTAAACTGGGATGCGGTCCATAAATTAAGGTGACTGTTAGTTCTGTTGAATAATTGCAAGTAACACTCCCATCCACTATGCCGGTCTAATTGGAATCGGAAATATTCAAGCTGTTCCCACAACGCGACCAAGTTACTTTACGGTAAGTGCGCTTGAAAGTGGTGGTACTATCCCGGCAGACTGGGCAACAGATCACTAACTGTTAAACTTAGCACTTTTAAACAAAATTGAGAAGGGAGGCGATCTGCAAGTTGGGTCATAAAATGCATACAAAAATCGAAATTCTCAAGAATTATCTTCTCAAATTCCATATCAATATTATTTACAATGAAGAAATAAACAACTTTATCATAGACAGGTAGTTATCAATCATATTCAGTCGTCATCCTAATAATCTACAAAGTTTATTTTGTTTGAATTATTTATTTAATAATGTTTCTATACTAAGCTACTAAAGTGCTTGTATCATAGAAACAGGACAACCAAAGTACATATACCAAAGATTTCTCGTATAAGTTGCAATTATCAATATGAAATACATATCTGTTAGTCTACAATTTGCTCGATTGGCTCTCCCAATATTGGGTTTTCCCACTTGATAAACATAACAGTAAAACTGTTGCATATAATTATTATCAACGTGCTAGCCTGTGCCAGCTGCATTCGTTACATTCGCCATCATGAGGCATTGTAACTGAGAAGGTCACTGCATACACTAACGCGTCTTCACTATATTATACTGAAACTTATCAGTCAACATCATTAGAAATATTTAGACTTTTTATATTTGTCATGCATACGAGTATGTTACCGTGATAATTTTATCCATAAGTTAAAAGTAACTACGATCCCTAAATCAATTTTTGCGCAAAATCTAAGAAAATATTATATGGTAGCACTTTGGAAGAGCACTGACACCTAGTACGGGTGTCAGGAATTCAACACTTGTTTTAAGTTTACTTTTTGGTTTCAAATAAATGTTATTTTATTTATTTATTTTAATTTTTCACTAATCTAGTGTCATTAATAGGTACACTGTAATAAATTATAATACATGACAAATGAATTGCGGTTTAACAATATCCACTAAGGCTCGTACAATGGTGCCGGTTTCGCAGTTGACGAGTAAAACATAATAGTATTACCTTGTGTTGATAGAACTATTAAAACTATGCTATGCAGGATGTAGCTTATCAGAGACTATAGGCATCTTGTAAATGTTCGAGTGTATATGTTATATTTATCGTTTGAAAAGACACAATCTATCACTTATCGATATAACAGTCGCGTGACAGTCGTCGGTCGCGTGGATTGTGGATGCTGTGTGCATCTGGCACGTACCGAATGTGCCGACGGCTACGGCGTGACTGCCGGCGATCTCAAACCGCCACCACCACAATGGGCTAATTAGAATGGCGAGTTGAACGCGGCGCGGGACGCGGGGATCCGCCCACGGACCCAAGTCGGTCGGACCTTCATGTTTAACTCACGGAAACTAAACTACTATTTGCGATCTTATCATCGAGTCTCTCTAATCTGTCAATAGATAGGGCACTGCTTAATGACAAGGCATGTATTGTTTTGCACTTACTTTGATAGCTAATCAAATAAGGTGATAGGTGGACTAGAGAGTTATAATAAATATAAAATATATACAGTCAACAATGCATCAATCGAATAATGGTTTTAAAACTTCCAGTGGATTGGAATTGTAAAACAGGCGCGACACGTTTATGTCATTGACCGAACAACGTCCTTAAATAACCAGAGATTATTTTATGTCTGACGAAAATCCTTACTGCGTTAAAATTTAAAACAAGTCTATTGCCTTTACATATAATGATTTGTTTTGATGTTCTGATTAATATAATGATTTAGGTTTATGCTACATTCATGTTTATTAATAAATCTAATTGTGACGTAATCTAAATGTTTCCTGCAGGGTTAGGTTATGTTAGATAAGCTCAGACAGAGACCTACACAATTTCTTCGCTTCCCTCACATCCACAATTCTTTCATACAAACTTTACGGTCATGGGCACTAAAAATCCAGCTTTCTTGAAGATGTCTCCGATTTGGTCGGAAAACACTCTACTGGGTCTGCTTCATTTAACGCATCTATCCACATTACATTTATAAGATTCCTATCGTCAATCTACTCTCACTCATCCTTTCCATTTGCCCAAACCATCAAAGCAATTCTTTGTCAATCTTTGTCCCACATCTATAGCGCACTGTGCTATTTCGCTATCGTCACTCTACATACACCCCTTTCTACCGCATTTTTACAGAATTTTCTTGTTTATTGCACTTTATATGTATACATATTTCTTCCAAGTCGACAGTCATCTTTTCACCAATAACAATGGTTCCGTGAATCAGCACACCCACTAATCAACCCGTAACTAATTTATAATTGTTTTGCCTCAAACCAATAACTGAGTAATGAACCAGACGGTCACCAAGTGCTGGCAATTTGCAACGTTCATTTGACAAAGAAAACCCCTTAAGGCTATTCGAGTAAATTGAAATTTACTTTAAAAGGAATTCCAAGATAGGATAATATATTTTCTAAAATAATAATAATATGGTTGGAAAATATCTAAATACTAAACGTACCTACAAAGTAAATAACTTAAGAATGATAAGTGTTCATAATGTATATTTGCACAAGTGGAAATGATTTTTCGAGAACGACAGATAATTTACATAGTCTTTTAATATATATTATTTTGTTTAGCATAAGCTATTGTATAGAAAACAGTTTGTAATATATATAATAACATAACATCTAGAATGTGACTAAATCCCTATGAATGAGCGTTGTCGAGTTCCCCAGTTCTTGGTACTCCGTAGCGAGTTCTAAGAGCTATGACTAAGTACTTACTACTACAGCGCACACTCATTCATTAAAATCTGTTTATTAATTAAGTGTTGTATCAAACACACGTTACACTAATAAATGTGTAATGGATACGATAACAAATTAGATTAGGTTGACATATTGAAAAAAGAAAATTATATATAGCTAATCATGTGTTTTTACTGTAATTACGATTGGGAACATTTCAAATTGGTCGCTAGTCTATTTTTATGTTTGTATTAATAAATACATTAGAGTTACCTAATTACTTATTATAAACAATTACACCCGCTTCATTTAAAGGACATCATTTATTTTGGGCTTTTATGTACTACTTTTGTAATGTCCAATAATGAAAAATATATAAATGGTATTTTCAATACTTGTATTAATAAAACTAATAACAAATTTGCTTTTAAATGATGGGCAACTGAGTTATTTGGAAAATAAGATAATATGGATTTTGTGTCGTCTGTCAATCACAAAAAACACGCTTAAAAGTTCTGCTTTGAACTGTCATATAATCATAGTTTGATCACTTATGCAAAATAAAGAATATATTCCAATTACATTGTAATCTTCGTACATTAAACTATTTTCTAATGTATATGCAACTGTTAATACAATTAAGTTAAAGTCCCCATTCAAAATGAATGATGTCCTTTGCTATATTTTACGAAGTTATTCTCTATTTCCCGGCAATAATCACAAGTGATATAATAAAGTAAGTAGGGAACGGAAGTGTGTATCTAGATATGATTCGTAACGTAACATATTCATATTCACTTGTATTATGTTACGCAAATATTACTTCATATGAATCATCAGAAGAAAACGAGTCCTCGCTTAAGTTAGTCATGGCTATTTTATTTAGAATTCATAAAAAAGTGCGTAAAAAATTATCAGAATCTTTATTCAACTGTAGATTTTTCTCGATATTTAAATTCACTTCGGACTTCTCTCGCATAATAATCGCTTTAAGAACACCAGTAACAGAGAATTACTTATTAACTATAGCTATTAGCTCTGGTCCTACTTTCACTTATTTGACGGTATCTATTGCTATTATATTTAGATTTTAAGGTAACTAGAAAACTTGGGAAATATGGTATCTTATTTTTCTAATACTTTTTTTTTACTATTGTGATACGACATCTGACCTCGACCCGCCTTATGATAAGCAAGAGGAGGTCCAAGAGTGACGACGACTGAAAAAACCGAGTCAGTTCACGGCTGCATCAGTCGCCGTCACTATGCCGGCCAAATGTGCTTCTTCACGCATCGCTTGAAGGATTCAAGGTTATAGGATAGAGAGAACACATGGGCTGGCAAAGCATTCCATTCGTCGATTGTTGTACAAAGAAAAGACGCACCGAACTTTTTAGTTAGACTGCCGATTCGGTCGACAAATTGGGGATGCTTTTCGCGACCTGTGCGGGTATTACTGGTGTGAAAAGACGAGGTAGGAAAAAGTTTAGAGACCTCCTCAGAACATTCTCCGTGGTAGTTATTTACTATTCAAAGATTCTATTCACACATTTAATTATGCATATATTCCAACATTTGTTGTAGTCCTTAACAATTTGTGACTCATCGTTCATTCATGTGCGCTCATCTAACATTACTATAATAACATTTATTATATATATATTTACTACCTGTAGCCTGTCTGTAGGGATCTTATGACTAAGCGTTTACTTTGCCTTAAATGTTTTATTTGTAACCAAAAAGTTTGAAAGTTGATTCAAACTCTTTCGCTACTAAACTTATATTCTATTGTTTTTAAGATATTTATTTTGTGAAAACTTTAAATGTATTACAAATTATGATAATTTGATTGTTATTTAACATCAAAATTTGAATTGAACTATACAATACTAGCGAGTGTGTTTTTGTCCGTCACCAATTTAATCCTTTGATGTGGCCGTCGAGATAAGCGTTGTCATATGACAGACATCTTTTGTTAGTATTGAGATATGAAGGCTCCATATCTTATTACTTGAGCAAAACAGGTATTAAGTAATGCTATTTGAATATATAGACGCTACATTGATATGAGATATCGTTGAAGGCAAATGTAAAGTTGTTTAACGAGTCCAAAAACCAGCTGCCAACCACGTTGTAGTATAACAATAATTATGTATTCAAAATAAGCATGCTCCTCGGTTGGTACTTCCGAGAACTTTAATCCAAAAACGTGAAGCAATTACAATAACAATCGTCTTAAAATTACTTTTTGTCTTGAATTTACTTGAAGATTGGGTACAAAGGAAACTACCAGCCGGTTGTACCAAAAAAGTTTCAATTTACTAAATTAGTTTTACTTTATACTTATTCTATTACGTTTACTACTACAAAATCGTAAATTGGGTTGGTAATAATGTAATATCGAAACTACCATTTATATATGTTTTTATAACAAACAGTACATACAAATCCAAAATGAATGATGTCCCTTGGCTCTGTATAAAATATCCGTTAATGTAAAATGTGAAGTGAAAGAGTGGTGCAACTCTTTTTTCTTTAACTTATACGATACTTTTTACAAATTCGTAAATTATAATATTTGGTACAACCCGCTGTACGAGTATATGTAATTATTGGCAATTTATACGTTACTAATTTGTTAAGGATCTTTTGTTTGTTAATCTGTTTAAAGAGGGTCATCAAATCATGTTTATAAGTTCACAAATGTATGAAGTTAATTGGTTTAAGGGTTTAATTCACGAAATTCAGTTTTCTAAATATCACCCGAATTCTACTCCACATGCGTATGTAAAAGATGTTGTGCATATAAGTAATTCATGCAAACTACTAAATTACTATTCTAATCCCACCACCCAATATTATTTCATGCAAACATACCAAACGTGCAATTTTTGATGTTTTTTCCGTTCCAGCATCGAGTAACGATTCCTCGGAACGTACCTGAAACCAAAACAAGTTCTATTAAAACTAATTACATTATATATTAAATAATTATATTGCCTAGTGCCTATACCTTAAAGCTTGTATGAGAAGAATTGTGGATGTGAAGGAAGCGAGGGAGTTTTGTCAGGATCATGGCAAGTGGCGCTCCATTGTCTCTCCCCGTGGAAAAAAGGCGTGACAGTTTGATTTTTGATTTGAATTATATGCTTTATAATTATATAAGATTGTCGGTAACCGCTAGTTCCTGACAGACAAAATGAATAGAGTTTATATACTGTATCATTAATTCTATCAAATTGTCATTACTAATTTATATAGTAATAATACCAGCACTGAAATAAGCCAAAAATCAATAAAAAATACAAAATGAATAGTTGTTTATTTATTTAAAAACTTAGACATTCTCTACAAGTCAACTTTTATCCTTGACATTTTTAAGTACAGTACTACTGAGTTTTGAATGAATTTTCTCACTCATTCATAAATAACCGTCTATAGTTTTAAAGTTCGTCAGTAATAAAGTAAACAATAAATTACGTATGCGTTGATAAATTTGTCATTTCAGTCATCAAATGACTCAATATTAATTAGATCATCACATGTGTTAATTGAAAACCCATTTCATATTAATTACTTAACATGTTATCTTGAAGTTTACTTTTAGAACTTTACTATCTGTTTCCTTTTTTATATAGGAATTTATAACGATCAAAGATCAACTTTATATCCGTTCAAAACATCGTCATTATGCGTTCCGGACGTTTATAATATTCTTAATAGCTTTCACGTAAATGGAACAATTTAACCATTCAAAGAAGGCAATAGAGTTTTATTAAAAACATTAAAAAAACAACCAGTGACTAAGTGACGTTCTTGAGCCAATGAGCGCTGACGATTGTTCAAAGCTCATTATTAAAAACGTCCCATAGAAATCAATAAAGTCCTATCGCATTTACATCGACTGGTACATACATTATTATCAATCAATCAAATTGACACGCATTTCCCACAGGAGACAATCCCTCGCTTCCTACATATTCACAAATTTTTCATACAAGCTTAACTACAGTTATACATTACTAAGGTCTGCGAATTTTCTTTTTTAACATTCGTTGAGTCATGAAGAGATTTAAACAGCTAATGACAGGTAAATTAACCTAAACTACTAAATAAACTTCAATTTCTCTTCACAACTTGTTATGATATCGATAACGCTATGTTATGACTTGGGAATCGATAAATCTAAGAAATTGATTGAGTCATGAGCCATTTTTTGATCATTGACTCATACATAACTATGAGCTAAATATTTGTATATTTATGTGTGTTATCTATTATCATTATCACACCACCTTAACGAATGTTTTGTGTTCATATTTATATCAATTTGATTAAATATTTTAGTCTTGTGAAACCTTTAAAATTATTACTTAATATTTAATGAAGTAACAGTAAAGCTGTTTGAGAAATTGTGAAAGCAAACACTTATCACCTAATCATTCCTTAATGTACAAACCATTTTTTTTTTTATTGTGACACGACATCTGACCTCGTCCCGCCTGATGATAAGCAAGAGGAGGTCCAAAAGTGACAACGACTGAGAAAACCGGGTTTGTTCACGGCTGCCTTAGTCGCCATTACTATGCCGGCCAAAATCACCGACCGGTGCTTCTTCACGCATCGCTTGAAGGATCCAAGGCACACTTTGAATTATCTTTGAATCTCGAATCTTAAAGGACAAAAGTTCTCAATAAAAAAATATCCACACACTGCTTGATGATAAGTTAAAATTAATACACGAGTGAAGGCGACTGCTGCCACAAGACAAAAGTCCTCTAGTTGCCGCGTACTTCTTGGGTACCAGAATTATTCACCACTATTGGCGGATATTACTCGGAAATCCGACAACGGATGGGGTAGAAAGGTACTTGAGTGGGGACAACGAACTGGAAGACGTAGCGTAGGTAGGCCTTCCATCAGATGGACTGACGACATAATAAAAGTCACGAATAAACGGTGGATGCATCTGGCATCTTGTCGTTCGGAATGGCGTTCTAAGGGGGAGGCCTATGTTCAGCAGACTGGACATCTTCTGACTGATAATAATAGGCGGGTATAAGAATCATGATCGCACCAATGGTTGTCAAACATCAAGCCGTGTCGTACAAAGAAGTATTATAAGTAGGTTTATAATAATAGGCTAGTCAATGTTTATAAATTGTTTACAGTTCGTAGAAATAAAGAATTTTTCTTTATTCAATTGGCTACAATGTCATTGACATCGAAAAACTAACTAATAGGAAAAATTATCGTGCTTTTATCGCTTTTTAAATACGAGGAAAAATCAACGAATAAACAAATTTCCAGGAAGAAATAGTGTTGATTTAATTTTTTTAATCAAACAGGTTTATTTCTTACGGACCAACTACGGAAATCTATATTTCCAGTATGGTAGCGACACAATTAAACTGTCAATGTAAAGTGTAATATAGTTCTTTAAGATGTTGTCTCAGAATATCTCATATCACATTTATGATCTCGTATCTCGAATAGGTACTACAATGAGATGAAAGTGAGAGTACACAAGTATGTAAATTAATGTAAGTAATTATTGTAATATGAAGTCTCGACGCGAGGGCGGGAGGAAGCACTTCAGTTTGAGAGTTGTGGACTTCCTACTTAGTGTTCATGTCAACGGAAGCGCTATTTTTGGCGAGCCCGACGGCTACTTCCGCTGGGGAAAGTATAATATCAAATCCTTTATTGTAGAATATATTTTGTAATTTACGAACTTATTGAATATTTCGTAACAATCATGCAAATTACGTAGTCAAGATTATCGCTTAGTCTCGTAAATATTGTCATTTACTCGTAGATAAATTCTTAAATCCCACCTGAGGCTAGATTTGAATTTAAACCTTAAATGTATGCACAGGATTAACCAAAATTCAAAGAATATAAGAACAATGTGAGCATCAACATTCCACACCCAAAGTATTCATTGTGCCCCGCACACCTGAGATCGGTAGAGTATTTTGGAATGCAGGTCCTGTGAAGGACCACTCATTTGTCGAACATTAACGGACAATTTTCTTGAATTTGATGGGTTTAAATTCTTACGGCATGAGTCACATTTTTGGAGCACCTTTAAGAATGTGTATTTATAAAACACTGAAGCGTTATCATAGAGCATCGTCGAGGTATTTCATATCAAAATAAATGTGGAATTCAGTTGGGTCATTTTTTGACAGAGCTCATTAACAACTATATCTTCATCAGGCTTAGTTATCTTTTATGTTATTAATACAAAACTATATAAATTCCGAACTTATAATATTTTATATTAAAGTTGAAAGCTGTTGAATTTTTACAGCTGTTGGGTCCTGCTTTATCTTGCATGGGCAAGCTTAATATAGGATATTTGTGATTTTCTACTAGCTTTGGTTTTGTCACAGAGGATTGTCAGGAAGCAGAAACAAAAAGAGTTTTACCCCAAAATATATTTTGTGGTAAAACTACTAAAATTGGTAGTACTTATTTATATAAATTATCTACAATGTACGAGTACTATCATGTTATGAAGATTTTAGATTCTGATTTGTTTGCAACTTTTATACTAACCATGACCCATATTAACAAACGAGGCAATTAATTGTAATGACCATCAAGTTTGCACTAATGTGCAGATATATCATAAACCATTTGCAGTCATCACGACATCGTTTGCTTATCAGCAAGAGCGGCGATATCAAATGCGCCGCCAACTACTTGAAGATCATTACTTACTTTTGCAACACGCAAATTTACATAATATTTTTTTTAACTATATAGTATGTGCGAGTAAAAAATAGCAAATATGATAACTGTAAATAAGATAACTATGTATTTAAAAATGAAAATTTAAAATAATATAGAAAGGAAACAAAGCCACGTAAACAGTTAATTATCGGTCCCTAGAAAACCAAGTTGTATTTTTACTTCAAAACTTGTGGACCAATTGAACTTTACCCTAACTATTAAAAAGAAAATGATCCTAAATGACAGAACATTAAAGTTGAAAGATCTGGCGACATATTATCATTTAGGTCAGAGAGGCAACCTTGCTTTTTATGTTGCTTGGCTGGCGATGAATGCGAATAAGTTTTTCCTGCTTTAGAAAACAGTAATGGAGATATATGCGTATTTAAAATTAACCGAGTATAAGATAAATATGAGTCCGTAATTTATAGTATTGTATTAAAATGTATTGAACATAAAGCAACAACTGTTTTTTACGCGTAAAAGACAATTCATATAAGATATGATGGAAATTTCTAGAGAAAGATAAACGACTAACAAATGTAGAAATAAATTTGTTCATGTTTATGAAATAATCTAAAACAATAAATTATAACATTTTGCACGTGTTGAAATTTAATATGTATTTTAAAAGATGATAAGAGAAAAACGTGCTCATTGGTCTCGTTATGTATCAGTACTCAAAGATTTTCATTCCAAGCCTAAGGTACAAGAAGACTACTAAATATAATAACATTATATGAGATCCCCTCTTATAAGTATATTATTGAAATGGGTCACGAAAATAGGTCGAGTCGGCAATTGCATAATCAAGATTTTGAGATATTCAAGGTTCTTGTATTATGCGTTTCATCGTTTGCGGCGCTCGTCGACAATTAGTTTAAATAACAATGACAACTTTGTAGAAAAAAAAATATGATAAAAAGTTATTTAAATAATTTTCTTTCATAGAATAACTATTATTTTTCAATAATTTTAACAATTTTAGAATACTCGTACTTATAATTTGAAGGGTCAATAAAAAAAGCAAATTCGAAATAAATAAATTTGGGTTCACCGATATTTCCAATAAGTTTTAGCTACGTAGTAGACTAATCTATTTGTTTTTGTCCTCACGTTTGGCATACTAAACATCTTGTTGGACAGGGTCGTATTAACCCTAGAGCCAAACAAAGGGATTATGGTCAGGGGCGGTAGGATCCGCAGAGCGGCACAAGCACCTAAAGAACAGACTATAAAAGAAGATTTTTGCTATTTGTTTGTTAATTTATTGGGCTGTAAAGCTCAGGGCAGCAACCCTTATGACCCTGGGCGTCAAATCTTTGATTTCGCCTCAGTATCTACCGTTTTTTTATTGAGGCAACATCTGTATTCCCTTTTTATTGAACAGGGTTGTCTGATGGTAATCAAGAGGGAGCCCAAGTGCGACTTTCGAGACGAATGAAAAAACCGATACAACTTAAAGTTGCCTTTCAGTCACCATCATTATGCCGGCCAAAGGTATAGTTTGCCAATTTATTATTTGTACTTTCATTTGTATTTAAACTTAGTACAGTGGTTAAGCCACCAATGCGAGTCGATAAAACCCGGGTTTGATTTCCGGTCGGGAAAAAGAATTACAAATATTTGCTCAGGGTCTGGGCGATGGGCAGCCTGAAAGTTGCCGGAATTCAGCGAGGCTTCAGCTATCAATTCAGGTGTGCGAGGTCATAAGTCGTGGCAATATATAGAAAAAACAGCACTACCTAAGTAAGAAAAAAATCCGCCTAATTTATAAGAATACTAGGATTATGGAATTGAAAAAGTTGACATTTTTCAGCGTTAAAAAAAGAGAACTCACCTTCTTTGGAAAAAACATTTTCGGCCTTCCGGACTGTTGTATAGTGGAATACGAAGCCATATTATTGACTTTTGTTAACACCATAATTCAGTAAATTTACAATCGCAAAAACAGGCCTAACGCACTATCGTGGGATTTCCCAAAATTATATTAAGATTGCCTTGAATGAAAATATAAAAGATTCAATTGAAATGTTACTTCAATACTCTTTTGTGTACTAAATATATTTTCAAGTTCACTCGTAATAAACTTTTAATCCTTGATTGCGTTCTTGTCCACGTCACCTAACATCTACAAAATGAAAATCGATAAAGCACTATAAACCGGTGTAACCTCTCTCTAGTTTTAATTTAAATTATTATGAAATTCATATCAACACTTAGTCGGACTTCGAAGTCACATTTTACCACGAACCCGCCGTTATGTACGCACCGTTTCGCGGCACAACGCTTCTTTTCAAACTAAATTTTCGTTGTGTTCAACAGTTGCTTTTATCAAATCTGACGTGCTCCCCTCTGCAAATCTACCGTCTCTTTCTGCCTTCACTATCAGTCGTTCAAAGAAAAGTGATGGCATGTAAACGCACTTTGTGTATATATATAAAATCTACATTCAATATGTTGTGTTGTGCGTATTAAATTATGAATTCATATTGTATACGCAATTCAGTGTAGGTAGGCTTCCTATATAGGTACTCTATTGTCGCAGGGTCCAGACTAGTGATGTTTTAAAAACAAATTAATAATATACGAAAGTATTTTAACTATGCGTCTGTCATGATTAATAAAATTTATTATTAAACAAACAGCTGGTGATATACATTAATATTTCATTGTTGACGGTAAACTGGTTACACGAATTGTTTGTAATTTTAGTTTTGTCTGAAATGAATCATTGTAAACAAAGGGAAAACATGTGGGTTGTTGGTCCTCAATTTATTTTATACGAGAACGTTCTTTTAGCGTCTCAGCGACAAGACGCACGAAAAAAGTATTTGTTTCTCTTTATTTGTTTTGTGAAGTCAAAGGTGTCGCGACGTCTGACGCCGCAAAATTGGTGGTGTAGTGGCGCCTGCTGGAAATAGAAAGGCGTGACGCATTGTACAGCGAACAGGTCACCATGTGCAGAAACTTATAACTTTAATATCTGTATGCAAATTTAGGTCATTTCAATAGATAAATATTGTAGAGTTTCAGAATTAACTCGAAAAAATTATATAAGTAAGTTTTACTTGTAGAATTTTCCGACTTATAATTATAATAAGTAAACAGTTTTGTTTTTGAAAATGTAACACAAGTTTTTGTGACGTGACTGTTTCGTATTCTTTTTAATATTTAATTAGTTGTACTAACAGATAAGTTAATAATAATTAACACCTGTCGTTATGTATAGAGATAGAGATATACCTACGTAGATTGGTCAACAAAGTTTATTTGTACTTTTAATGACTATAAAAATGTTGTTATAATCATTAGATAACTAAATTAAATTCCAATTAAATATAGGTATTAGATTAGTTACTTTTCTAGCTTAAATTAGATGTTTTTGTCTACTTTATTTTCATACATTTAAAATCAATTTAAAAAATTCTAATGATTTTATTGTATATCTTGTATATTTATAGTATATTAATGTAGAGACAAATAATTAATTATTTTATAGTTTATTTTTGTTGTATTAAAATAAACTTTTCCATTTTAATAAAACAAGTCTGATTTACATTTAATATTATTATTTATTCTTGAACAAATTATGATATATGGAATATAGTTTTTTTGGTTCGTCCTCAATTGTTTTCATACCTTTTTAGGCACTCATATATCTTTAACATTGTCAGATAAGGTTTGAAAATATAAATTATGAGCATAAGTGCCGATATTTTCAAATTATTTCAGGTCATAAAACTTAGTTAAGATACAGTAACATAGAGTCGAAAGTATTTCTAAATACATATATAAAAGGATCACTTGGATCACTATTTTTGATAAATGAAATTATGCAGAAGAGAATAGGACATTTAATATTCTTATTGTTATTGCATCCCTGTTTTTTTTGAATATATATATATATATATATATATATATATAACGAGACCTATATGAAGTTTTAACATATATCTCTATGAATCTAGTCCCTTTGACACGGTAGTTCATATTGAATTACGAAAGGTTACAAGCCTCAGGGTGTATGAAATTGCGCATTAAAATTAACGCACCATAGCGTATGCAAATGAGGTATTTAAATTTAAAAAGCCTACCTGACTTTCTATTATCCCTACAGCAAAATATATTAATCTGTTTTGAGTTTGCAAATATTCAGATTGTAAAGTTAATAATTTAAAAGTAGTCTATGTAATCTTTCCCATCTCTGTTTACTTTTTATTTATTTAGAAGAGACATTTTACTTTGACCTACTTGGTGGTAAGCAAGGTAAGCCCAAGAGCACTGGCGGCTGAAGAATCCAATTTAATTTATAGTTAAAATAGTCGCCTATTGCTTTAACTGATAATTTTTACAAAGGAGTTTTAATTTTTTAAGTTTCAGAATAAAATATTTTTTTCATTGTGTATTTTTTTACTGTTAATAAATTTTAAATCGCTTTGTATAATAACCGAAAACGTCAAGCATAGTCAAAATAATATAAAATCAATCAAATTCTTACCATGGGGACCGCCTTCTTAACATGGGGATAGGCAGAGACAATGGAGCGCCAATAGGGCTAAAACCAGACTAGCAAACGTGAAAAATATCTTCAGCTTCACGTTTGATATTTGAGTCTCGAGTTAATGGTTTCAGCCAAGCTTTATTTTATTTTTATTAACAATCGCCGATAAGAGATGATATCGTTTTTATTAGTCCAACCCAACCATGCTGCAACTACCTAGTCTTATAATTTTAACTAAATATGTAACGACTCGACTTTTCAACCCGGGTTAAACCGAGTTGAGGCCTAAACCGCCCAACTCGGTTAACATCTACAAAAAACCGGTTTGAACTATTATTTTTAGATCAGACAAGGTTAGGCCAAACTATTTAGATTAGACACCAAATTTATTTAGTTATTCATAAACATCCAAAATTCTATAGCAAACCATACTGTGTATTAGGCAATTTAGATTGTTAGACCGAATTCGTCAACTGGGTTTGTAAATCGGTTTGAATCGAATTCATCAATTCGGTATGCGAATCGTGTTATTCGTATTTTTTAATCGGCCTAACTCGGTTCGAAAAATTCGAGATCGAGATTGATTTTGACGCGACATGCCCTTTATACTGAAAGTGTACATAAACAACCTTACACGTGTGTGATTTATTATTAACTGTACACTTTTTGCTGAATGTTTTGTTTAAGATACGGACTTCGAACGTATTGCAGGTGGCAATAATAAAATTGCAAACAGAATTAATTTCTAGCCTAGATCCTTGATCTTAATAAAAAAAAACAGATTTGTTCGATTATATTTTTACCCGTATGATTTGACTGGAGTTAATTTTGATTTAAAAACGTAATATTTATATATAATGATAGGTAGTAGAAATCGCACAGTGCGCGAATGATGTAGTGACAAGAATTGACAAAGAAATGGTATGGGCATATTAAAAGGATCAGTGAAAGTAGAATGTCGAAATGAATTCATAAATCTGATGTGGATGGATGCGGGTGCCTATGCCCATAACCGTAGAGCTTGTATGAAGAGAATTCTGGATGTGAGGCGTTATTTAACCGTAGTAGCAGTCACCTCCATTAATGGACTGCACATATGTGGGTTTAACCCACAATATTTATAAAAATACCCATTCATTTTGTCACGTTTTAATTTTCACAGGGATAGGAAAAAACAATGATAAAACTTTACACGATCCTGACATAACTCTCTCGCTTCACTTACATCCACAATCAGAAAAATTGTCATGCCTTTTGCCCACAGGGATAGGCAGAGATAAAGTAGCGCCACATGCCACAATCCTAACACAACTCCCTTGCTTCCCTCACATCCACAATTCTCTTCATACAAGCTATAGGTTTATGGGCACGAGACAACCGAGCTTTCTTTATTTTGTCTTTAATACAGAAGGCAGAGACAATGGAGTGACACTTTCTAAAATCTGACACAATTTTCTTCCCTCACATTAATTATTTTCGTACAAGCTCTATGATTATAAGCACTGTGGTGACCCATGTTTTTTTAAGACTATCGATTTGATCAAGAAACAGTCCTTTCATCCATCTGTTTTATCCTTCCACTCATTTCTAATTCATAAATCTACGAGTGTTAGGCAGAGGATAGTACGGACCACCACTTTCATGTAAACAGAGTATAAAGTGACTAAGTCGCGTTTGGGATCAGATTGAAAGTTGCTGATGCCAACTACATCGATATAGGAGATACGATAATAGATTTACTCCTCACTTGTCTCCATTTACGGCCAATACTCCAACTTGGGGTGCTGTCATATTATATATCGAGACATAATAAAAAAAAATATATAAATTTATTCATTTACTTAACAACTATTTATTACCTAAGAAATTTAAGTAAATATAATATATTTAATACATATATTGATAAAAAAATTAACTAAAATACATTATTAAAAGGAGTCCCTTTAGGCAAGGTTCCGAAGATACTGGCAGCGTTCCCCCTTTGAATAGCTAGACTAATTCTTTGTCCGAGGTAGCTGCCAACTCCTCGGTCTCCTGTGATGTCTACTAGCCTTTTTGATATTTCCTTAAAAAACCTTATAGCGCTAGGACCCCACGGACCAAGGGTCTCGACACCGAATGGGACAAAATCAAAATTAGTGTATTCTTTGAATGTGCCCAAACCATCGCTATAATATATATCGTTGTCCAGGGCCGTCTTTACCCGGGGGTTCAAGGGGTGCAGTGCACCCGGGCGCAGAGTCTTAGGGGGCGCATGCCTACCGCCATAAATTTCGATAGGTACCTACTACACTGAGACCATGCGAGCGGAGCCTTGGCTTTCGCACCCCGGCGCTGAATATGCTTAAGACGGCCCTGTCGTTGTCACATATACAAACGCATTCTTATTGAATTATTACTCTTATTAAACAATAGGTTATATAGGTATTTGTTTAGTTATTTTGTAGACTGTGAGCTTATATGTTAGGTTCCCAAAACAAAGGCTAACAATGAGCTTCTGCGTGATATTTATAATAAGCCAGCCTCTTGTTTATAATTAAAACAAGTGTTATATTAATTATTATATAAGAAACCAAAGCAACAATCGATATCGAGAGATTTATTTTATGCAAAAGGTTTTTCATTACGTTTCATTTCTTTCTATACTAAGCTACTAAAAACAGTTTCTAAGCTATTGTATCTTTAATATGTGCACCTACTTTGGTAATTTAGTTTCTTTGATACAATCACTTTTAGTAGCTTAGTATGGAAATGTAAAATAATAATAATTTTAATACATATACGTACGTACCTCGTGACGCAGTTCATATTTTACTGACGATCTGTAAGTGATAGACTTTTCAAAAGTGTGAGTGACATACAATTTGTTGTTTTGCATTTTATTTATAAACTATTATTTTTTGTTTAATCACACAAACACAATCACGTCCGAGGCTTTATGTTAGACTATCTCGAGTTGCTAATTGTAATATTAATTTATAATGTAAGATTCGCTTATTAAGGACACTCTTTTTAGCTACATCAACAATGTTTAATTGAATAATATTATAGTAAAGAGTGTTAGGCAGTGGTACCAAGTCTGCCGACCCGGGGTAGTACCACCATTTACAAGTATAATACAGACCGTGAACTGATTAAGTCGCGTTTCGGGATCAGCTTGTAAGTTGTCAGTTTTAACTGGGCCAGGATAGTGGATGTGACTGCTACTTACAGTCATTGAATTGTAGTAGCAGTGACATCTATATATCGAGTCAAATTAAAAAAAAAAGGTTGCGCATACTTCCTGTGGTTGGTTGGTGCCCAGTTTACTGATCCAGGGCGTAACAGCCCCCTACAAGTGTATAGACTGTAAAGTGACCGAGTCGCGTTTCGGGACCATCTTGACAAATTGTCGATTTCAACTAGGCCGGCAAAGTGGATGTATATTTTACGTGTTGTTATTTATCTGCCGTAACATGAATGCAGACGTGGAGGCGACTCCATTCATGGATGCAATTCAACTTAACATCAGTCGGGGTTTTGTCATAATAATGTCGACCTACAAAAAAAAAAAACATTTAGTTACAATACTGCGAACAAACTGATTTATTATTAAAATGAAATAGACACTTGGTAATTGTCCGCACGTGTATTCCTCATAATTTTAATGTCCTAATTTAAACTTATGATGAATGAGTGAAATTTTATAAGTGTAATGTGATTTGTTTTATTTATAAGTTTACGATGCAGTTCTGTCAAGTGTGTTCACTACTGTTTTTATAGTTTAAATTTAATTTAATATCATCTAGACATGTAATGAGAAAAATATATGATTTTTACACATTTGTATTGCTGTCCTGCTTCTTTGAAATATACGCAAGGTATGTCCGAAAATATTGTTTTTCGATATATTAATTTTATGACTCGACATCTGACCTGATAAAAAATTACTTGGTCGTCCTGTTTTTATGATACAAGCACGTATAGAAATAAAAAAGGAAATGTTGAACATTATTTTATATAAGTATTCAATATAATTTTAAAACTTCAATAGCATGCTTAAGTAGGAGTTAGTACAATACAAGAATTCTGTCTACCCCACTTAGATAAGCTTATGTTCGTAAAGTTCATATAAAATAAGATAACATGTGTAGGACGTGACTTTAAAGAGGAAACTCGAATAATATAATTTCCTAGATTTCTTATTTAGCATTTTATTTGTACTAACATATGTAATATGATACCTGATGCATTCATTTTACTACATTCATTCATGAAACGGCATACAATTACCTTCCTACGTAATAGTTTTAGTGAAATGAAACTTTATAACGTAATTTATATTGTGGATGTGAGAGAAGCGAGGGAGTTGTGTCAGGATTGTGACAAGTGGCGTTCCATTGTCTCTGCCTGTCTCTCTCTTTCTCTGTGCGAAAAAGGCGTGACAATTCACTTGATTGATGATCTTAATTTTCAATTTATTATGGTTTTATTTAATAATAATCTAGACGTAATTAGGGATAATTAATTTTTGTGGTCAGGTCGGGGGAAACATCCGCTTTCTGTCGACCAAATCGGCAGTCGAAATAAAAGGTTCGATGCGTCATTTCTTTGTATATAGAACAATCGACACCCTGTTTTTTACCAGCTCGTGTATTTTTCCATCCTATAATAGCATGGCATAATACCGGCATGGTGACGGCGACTGAGAAAACCGCCTAACTAAGTCGTTTTTTTAAGTCGACTTGCAAGTCGAGATAAGATGTAGAGCCACAATAAAAAAAAATCTTTTCGGACACAACTTTCGTATATTTTATAGTCTGATATCCCTACCTAAAACTAGCCATTGATTGTAATTTTCGTTTTGAGTTAAGTCGTTAATATTATAAATTTAATAGGCTTTATACCTACTTATGTATAACATGAATGTGTGAATTAAAGTTAAAATCCTATTTTGTATTAGGCAATAGCATATTAACATTCAATAAACAATACATCGCTAATTGACGCGTGGATTTAGTACACTATGTAGATTCTAGTTAAAAACGTTGATCGTACAAATTAATACATTTTAATAAAGGCGTGTTACGTAATTTTGGTTTTTAAAATTAATGAATGAAACGGATTTTACGCGGATTTTATTTCGAATCATTTGTCTACAGATTATGTGTATATGCATTTGTAATTGTATATTCACCATGTTCACAAAATGTTAAAAGAATTCACCTTATATCGTTGGTGTAAAAAATCTTCAATAAAAAAAATAACTTCTGAAGCAACAGTTTTAGTTTATGTATTAATTGAGATTTATACAAAACATATCAAAAACGTGACATCGTCGATTCTTTTTAGATCACGTGAGTGCGAATTTATTAATTTGATGACTATTTACTCTTAAGAAATGGTTTGCTCTAAATTGGACAAATGTATGTCAAGTTCTAACTTACTGATTTGATTTTATTAGGTTTTTCATTCTAAATAATAACATTGAGGTTGTCGTTTTAGATTGATAGTAATTGAACGTTAGTTTAATATTTATGTGATATATTTCATAATAGACATAATTAGACAAGGATATTAAATATTTAATTCTTATTAGAAAAAATATATAGCAAAGGCCCTAAACCCACTTCGATCGCGAGTCCGAACCGTTCCCTTCACTTACCTGCCTATTATTCACGAAAATCCATAGAATCTAAATTGTCTCATAATATTTTTCATGGCCATGATTAATTCTTTTTGGACACGATCGTATATTAAAGTTATACATCTGCAGTGTTTTACTAAATCTATTTTCTTAGATTTTGCGCGAACATTGATTAATGAAATAAACAAATTTATGTCAATAACCAAAAATAAACGCGATAGTAAGCCGAATAAATATGTTTAATTCATAAAAAAAATGCTTAGGAATAAATCTGTCATTTGTTTGTGTGTACCTAATTCGTTTGAAGTGTCATGCAATTCCGAGTTCGGTCGTAGGCGTGTGACCTGACCTGAAGCCTAAATTGTAGCTGATAAATCGTTTACCGTCAGCTCGGCGGACGTCCCAATAGAAACGGTATAAAGTTATTTGTTTAAGTTTACGATCTACCCACATACAGGGATATTACAATACTGAGTTTATTGTTTGAGAGACGTTGAACACTTCCATCCGCAGATTATCATTATAATCTTTTTTATTAAATAATATTATTTTAAAAGAGACTAGATTTGCAATTGTTATTAAATACTTTATCGTATGGAAACGTCGTATCTGCGATACTGACATTCCTTTATGTTTTAGTAGACAAATGCATTAATCATTTTATCATTCGTATTAATTTCCTATGAAGGCTCGTGTTATGATAGCGAAACAGCTTTCCGTAATTTTATCACTAATAATTAAGTAATTTGTAGTTGATTTATGAAGTTATTTATTAGTATTATTGAATCTAGAAATCTGACCACGACTTGCCTGATGCTAAGCAAGGGGAAGTTTTTATTTATTTATAACTTGCCGAACTATGGTGCACGCAGGCGGACTTAATGCTAGTTAGCATTCTCTACCAGCCAACCTTTGGAACAATAGAAGCAAGTCCAAAATGTCAGCAGAAGGAAGGTTGAACAGAGAAAAGAGAAAAATATAAAACATATACATAAATACATACACATATAAAAATATATACATACATACAAATATAAACACATTTAATGATATAAACATGTATATACCTACATAATTAAATAAAATACAAATACAGGGGTCTAGGCTCCGAGTATGATTTTGTCCCATTCGGTGTCGAGACCCTTGGTCCGTGGGGTCCTAGCGCTTTAAGGCTTTTTAAGGAAATATCAAAAAGGTTAGTCGACATCACAGGAGACCGAAGAGTTGGCAGCTACCTCGGACAAAGAATTAGTCTAGCTATTCAAAGGGGGAACGCTGCCAGTATCTTCGGAACCTTGCCTAAAGGGACTCCTTTTAATAATGTATTTTAGTTTTTTTTATCAATATATATATTAGAGTTTAATGTAAATATGTAAATAAATAATTATGTTTTATATTGAATGTAAACAATAAAACGTTTTAGGTGTAAAAGAAAAACAATAATGATATGAAATAAATCTACACATGCATACATACATACATACATTTATATCCACCTAAGATATTAACTTAGTAGGGATATGAAACAAAAGTAATTTTTTAAAGATAATTCTGTTAGGAGCTGCAAGATCGTCGCTGACTAAAATCCGATTTAACTTATGGATCCTTCAATCGTATACATATCGTATTATTATGTGATAGAAGCACATGGAAGACAAGTTACCCACCATACAAAGTAAACTAATAAATACTTTACAAAGATCATTCCTCAAATCTATTTTTGAGTATCAAATTTGAAATACCTGTCAAGTGAACTCTATCAAAGATAAATGATATTTTTTTCTATATTTGCATATTGGTACTCGATGTTAGTTTACCAGTACTTACCTAATATTTATCTATTTGCTCGTACATTTTCCTTAATGTACTTGTATATCTAATCTAACCAAATGATGCGTCGCAATCATTGGTGCGGTTTAAAAGAAACCTAAGAAATTGCTATCAACAAATTTATCAATCTCGACGTTTGATAAAAAACACTAAATGGTTAAGTGGTTTTTATTTGCTTTTATTAAAATTGTTGGTTGCACCTACTATCGGCTTTGGTATTAATATTTTAGATTTACAGCAATTTAATCGACGACTCTTGTTCCTACCTCGTCTTTACTTCTGTATTTATGCAGAGGATTCTATCGACTGGACCGACATTCGAACTAAAGAGTTCTGGGTGTTTTTTTGCCAGTCATTTACTCTGCACATTTGAAAAAAAAATATAATATAAAACATTACGTTAAATTAAATGAAATCGTAGTATTTTCTTAGATTTTGCGCGAACATTGATTAATGAATTAAACAAACTTTATGCGGCTTACTATCGCGTTAATTTTTGTTTTGAATTTACATTTTTTTATTATTCCGACGTTTCGAGAGCTTTGCCTATCTAACACCTGGGACCCCATAATTCACAAACTCAAGTCCCAAGTCCAGCAAACTGCCAAACCAGATGACATCGTCAGTTATTTTTGCAAAAATTTGAAATAAACCGGGAACAGAAAAACAAAATATCAAACGGGGTAGTTTTGGAAACAATAACAGCATTAACGGACGACCAACACCTCAGTCTCTCCGTGACCACGATGGCTGCAAAGCTCTCGAAATGTCGGAATAATAAAAAAATGTAAAATCAAAACCAAAATAAACGCGATAGTAAGCCGCATAAAGTTTGTTTAATTCATAAATGAAATCGTGTCTACTAAATTGTAGGTATCGTATCTAATAAGGTTTCATCGTGTAACTCTGGATAATGATTTTTTAGAACTAAGAAAAATATGTAATGCTGAAAATTAGTCTTGAACAATATTTTTCTGTATTTAAAAAAACGGGTTTATTTGCTTTTATTCTATTTAAAATAACAATGTAACATGTGCAGTTTTTACGTTTCTATACTAAGCTACCAAACGTGCTTTTATAATAGAAAGATGAAGACCATAGTACATATATCCAAGATACAAGTGATTTTTGAACAGAGGGTTCTCAGTTTGCGTAACTATTGCACCACCACAGTCGCTTTTTAGTAGGTTGTATATGAGTTTTTTTATATAGAAATGAAACGCCGTGAAACTATGCTTTACACAAATAAATGCAAAATGACCTAACCATATTTATATAACCTAATAAAAAACTTTACTAAAAATTCGTCGAAAATGGTATACCTGCAATAAAGGGCGGAAGACTTCAATAAATCATTTGTAAAATAGATTCAGTTACGAGTAATTTTGAGTCATTCCATTCTTAATAGTCATAGAGATATGGATCGCTCTGTTTATTCAATTACTAACTAACGTGGTGTGGCAAATAATTTTACAACTTTTTTAATGAGAACTTACCTCAGAATGTTCAAATTATTGTCCCAGGCTTAGTATCCAAAATATTTAGTATAAATAGTATCCAAATAAGTTATTTTGTGACAAGCGAAATTATAATATTTTGAACCTGACAAAATAATGTTTTATTTTGAAGATTGACTTTTACTTATAACGGATAAGAGATTTTTTAAAGGTGAAAGAATAAAATGGGGTTAGCCAGATTTCGATCGATACCTTGATCTAATTGGAGATATTCTTTAAAAAATCAGGGGTCGATCCTGTATTTCTGTCCAATCCTGTGGAAATTGGAATGTTACAGGTTGATTGATTGAAATTATTATTGAAGATTTTTTCCCAACAGTTGAATAGGTCGTTGTAGTTTCGTAACAACTTCGCTGAGAGAAAATAATAGTACATAACAATTTATATTTATTTAATAATGTATGCATTGTTTTGTCATTAAGTGGATACTTATGGGAATATTCATGACGTATTTTATTGTCTTATATGGTGAACATTAAATGACTCTGTCCACAATAAGTTACATTAACACCTATTTGGAAGGTAGGGTTACCCCACTTTCGCATTTGTACGATACATTTAAACATCGTACAAACAATAGTCGTTAGCACACCAGTTCGTTGCTCGTAAAGTCTCAGATTCGATTGCCGAATAGAGAAAATATAGTAGACATATCGGACATAGTAGAAAATATCGGAACATCCTTAAGAAAGCTAGGTTGCCTAGTGCCCATAACCACAGGGCCTGTATGAGGAGAATTGTGGATGTGAAGGCAGCAAGGGAGTTGTGTAAGGAACGTGGTAAGTGGCGCTCCATTGTCTCTGCCTATCCCTGTGGGAAAAAGGCGTGACAATTTGATTGATTGAGAAAATTAGCTTTTATTTGTAATATTTGACAATTAAAGTATATATTAAATTATTACAATTATAAAGTTGCGTTACTTGGCAATAGAGTTAAAAACTTAACATTTTTGTGTGTTAAATAATAATAACACATTTTTATTAGGTCGACCAAATTGGAGACATCCTTAAGAAAGCTAGGTTGCCTAGTGATCATAACCATAGAGCTTGTATGAAGAGAATTGTAAATGTGAAGGAAGCGAGGAAGTTGTGTGAGGATCGTGGCAAGTGGCGCTCCATTGTTTCTGCCTATCCCTGTGGGAAAAAGGCGTGACAATTTGATTGATTGACATACCATATTAATAATGGTATGTCATTGTTTTTGGTAAACACGGAAACCTATTGTAGGCCTATTGGAAATACGTAAACGGACAACATTATTAAAAAAAAGTAATCATGGTTTCAAAATCCAGTTGAAGCTATTGCATTGCAGTGTCTTTGAGACGTATGTGTTAGCAGATCACCGAAAGAAAGAATCGCAATAGCTTGGTGGCTTCGTTGAAATGTCTATTAATTAGCAGAAATGAGGCATTGCAGAAAATGAGAAATGAGTCGATCCGGTATAACTTTGAATTTGTTTGCAATTGGTTATCTAACCCTTATACATTTTTATATTAGGTTATTTATAATCAGATAAATTTACACTAGGCCCTATTTTTTTTAAGTCTGTCCTTTTTACCGTAAATTCTCAGATTAAGAAAATAGTTCCATTAATTTTTCCTGGCAATGCCCAAAATATTACCTTTTTATAAATTAATAATAATGTAATTATTTAAATAAGTATCTCATATTCACTTCTCTTCTGTGCTTTAAATTTGGTGGTTACCCTATTTAGGAGCGGCCTTAAGACGAATAGCTTCTGTAGAAATAAATAATTTGAACAAGTTTAAAGCTTTTAAACGTAAATAAATAAACACGAATTGTATGCTTGCTCAACAGTTCGAGAAATGTTACGACTGATGACACGTGATTAATATGTAATATAAATTAAATATACACCTACCTAGAGATTTCACGAGACAATATATGTCGACATGCCTGTCTAAACTCTAAAGTGATTGATTATATTAATCGATAAATTAAAATATTAAATAATAACATGAAATGTCAATCAATCAAATTGGCATCCCATAGAATGGCGCCGCTTTTCACGATCTTGACACAACCCTCTTGCTTCCCTTACATCCACATTTTTTTTATACCAACTCTACCTAGGCACTGCAGACGTTACACTTTTTAAAAATATTCCCGATTTGCTCAAGGCATCTATTACGTAAATCTTTTCAATGTGCCCCAATGAAAGATGCCCTTCTCAATCCAATTTCTTTTTCTCTCAATCAATGTAGTAGTTGGGGCGAATTTAAATAAAAAAGTATTTGTCATTACCGAAATATTATTACCCAATTACCTTAACATAAAGTTAATAGGTGCACGTCGTCGTTAAATATTTTAATAGATTTTGACATAAAATGCTTGACATTATTTTTTGAATAAAATTGATCAAGAAGTAATAACTTTAATATCTTTTTAATCATACCAAATAAGCGATTAATCTTTGAAAGTTTGGACATCAGTAGAGCTCAATTTAATTATGTACCTACCTACTCTTAATTTGATGGGCTACTACGAGTATATACATAGATACTCGTAACTTGATTTTAAAATAGTCAAGCACTTCTTTGCATGTTCCAACTGCTTTGATGATGAAACAAAGCATCTTTTGTATTATATTTATAGCATATATAAATAACTATAATCTATCAATCTTTTATTTAGGGCATTTTATTTTATTCTTGGTGAGACATTATTTTTGTCAAGTTTTTGCAATATCTTGAAAGCTAAAAATTATTGGATTTTTATTTTTGGAAACGATTTAGATTTATGGTCTTATAAATTATAAAAAAAATAGAAATTGATTGTGTTTTTATACATATAGCAGATATCAGGTAAAAAAATCATAGTCTAATTATAAAATTGCATTTCAATTTTGAAAAAATATGTATTATATTTATATTGACTGTACTTTTCTTTCCAATTTGATTTATTATTGAGGAATTACTTATTTTTGTAGTTTTTTTATTTTATTTATAAGTAGATAAATGTTTGTTTTGTAATGTTATATGTATATAATACTAACAATATTTATTTAAATGAGTCTGCCTTTGTTAGTTTTTTTCATACCAAATGCATGACATACTTTTGAAATTTATGGATCTAAAGTATCTGAATTTATTTTTGACGTATGTAATATGGTCGTCCTATTTCTGTGATAAAAGCATGCTGAATCATAGAAAAAATGAATGTTTTTTCAGCCGCTCTAGGAAAACGCAGACGCCTTCGGGCTACAATTCGGGAATAAGAAAAAAAAGGTGGATTACAAAAATAAATATCATGAAATAAATTGAATATATATATTCAATTTATTTCATGATTTTTCACTTAGTTTTAGTATTAGAAATAGTTTCAGAGTGTAGTAAGCCAATAACTTAATCATTGTGATTTTGATCGTTGATTCCGTTTGTTAAAATGGATGTACGATGACTTTTTATTTCCTTTATATGTTTACCTACATGTTGTTTAAACATTAATAAATAAATAAATAAATACATGATTATGACCTTATTATGGTGGATATTTATTTTAAAAGCTAGGACAACGACAGGATTAGTTTTAGGATCACTAAATTATTTATCTTGTGCTCAATAGATTCAAATCAATTCACGATTTCAATATTTCCATGTTTGTCGATTGTACAGTTTATGTTTCTTTATAAATCGTAAAATAAGGCCTTATGGTTAGACCATAATATTTCGTACCTACTCAGAATTATTTTTACTTTTATTAATATTACATATTTTTTTATGTTGTTAAATACGATTGCGAACCCGAAATACGACTTAGAGCAGGAATGGCGAGAACAGCGATGACACAGTTGCCAAGAATATGTAAAGACAGAAATGTCAGCAGAAAAACAAAAATGCAGATTTTTTTTTTATTGTGACACGACATTTGACATCGACCCGCCTGATGATAAGCAAGAGGAGATCCAAAAGTGCCGACGACTGAAACAACCGAGTTAGTACACGGCTGTCTCAGCCGCCGACACTATGCCGGCCAAAGGTGCTTCTTCACGCATCGCTTGAAGGATCCAAGGTTATAGGAGGGAGAGAACACATGGGCTGGCAAAGCAATCCACTTGTCGATTGTTCTACAAAGAAAAGATGCGCCGAACTTTTTGGTTCGACTACCGATTCCGTCGACAAAATGTGAATGCTTCCCCCGACCAGTGCGGGTGTTACGGGTGTGAAAAGACGAGATAGGAACAAGGTTAAAGAGCTCCTCGGAACATTCTCCGTGGTATAGGCGATAGAGGACGCAAAGAGCCGCCATGTGTCTGCGTAATTGCAGAGGCTCCAGAGTTCGCGTAACCTCTAAATCTCCTATGATTCGGACAGCTCGGCGCTGCAATGAATCCAGGGCATTGAGAAGATACTTGGCAGAGCCGTCCCAAAGATGCGAACAGTACTCCGCGCAAGAGCGAATTTGAGCCTTGTATAAAAGAAGGCGAAGCTCTGGCGCGAAGAACCGCAGATGTTCGAACCTTATTCTCCTCCATATTCTTGTTGGCTTGGAAACCTGAACGCTGAAAGCAGCAAATCGGCGGGAAATTGACGTATTTGAGTTATAGTGCTAAAGGTGTATTTATATTTATACAATTTTTTTTTATTATTGTGACACGACATCTGACCTCGACTCGCCTGATGATAAGCAAGAGGAGGTCCAAGAGTGACGACGACTGGAATAACCGAGTCAGTTCCCGGCTGCCCCAGCCGCCGCCACTATGCCGGCCTAAGGTGCTTCTTCACGCATCGCTTGAAGGATCCAAGGAAAATAAATACCACAGAAATTAACAAAAAGAGATATAATTACGACGTTTTACCCTCATACAAGTTGATTACGATGTTTTACACCGATATGATTTTATCAAATAAAAAAAAACAGGTGAACTTTTTCTTCTGTATTTTGTGTAATTATTTATTGTATTGGTAAAAATATTTATCTCTAATACCTGAAATAGTATTTTTCTTTTACCGTGTAATTTTTTTTCCTAAAACATGAATTATAGGCATTGAACTGATAAAAATGTGACGACAAATGTCGAGCCACGTGATAAAAAAGAAATGCCACTCTTTAATAAAAAAGAAAAAAACCGCAATTACCGTAAACTTAGCCTAACCTTAATATATTTCAGTAAGCAATTTAAATTAATTTTATAATTTTATTTTACTTGATAGGCGCATACTACTGTAACGGGCAGTTGTCAGTTTAAATCTTGCTATTGCCTTTTGTGTAATCTGCAACATTTACGTGAGATTCTGTATTTGGTATTACATTGATACCGGTCAACACCTTTATCCGGTTTTGTGGCATCGAAAGTCAAAACGAAGTAGGTAATTATTTATTTGTTATACTAAATGTTTTTGTATTTTAGAATGGGCGAACATTGAAAAGCGTTTTGGCCTTTTTGGCCACTAAAAATTCTTCTTACTTACCATAAGGCGATTAGCCGTCATTTATTTGTCCTGTATCTATGATAATTGTTTTTATTCTAATGAACAAATAACTTCGTATTAAAATTTTCATTTAATTCAACATCTAACATCGCCTGATGATAAAAGCAAGAGGAGTTCCAAAAGCGCCGACGACAGAATAAACCGACTTATTCACGGCTCGGTCGCAAAAAATATTAAAAAAAAAACATGCTATTTAAACGTGAACGTAATTTTGCCATTGTTATCTATATTTCAAATTCGTGTGCAAATGTTGATCAGTGAAGGGATACAGTTGAATGATGCCAGCTTAGAATTCACAAACTCCGTATTGTGAAGTAAATAAAATTTATACGTAAGCGACAATATGGCGCCTGTATTAAACAAAGGATTATTATTGTTATACAATAGTTATTTTGTTCTACTTTAGGTCGCCATTTAAATACCTACTCTATGTTAAAGACTAGTATCATTAAACGCTTGTCTGAACAGAAAACCCCTCTTTTTTTAAATATGATATCAAAGACTTTTTAGTGTAGTGACTATTCTAAAGTCGAATCATAAAGTATTCCAAATTGAAAAATATTAATATGGTTTGAAATTGGAGTCCCTGATATTTATTATTGCAACAATGTAACAATGTATTGTAGTTTTAATTTTATAGACTTTATTCATAGTTGATGTCCATAAATTAGTTTTGTATGTTAAAAAGTCTATTGTTTATTATCATTGTTTACGTGTCAATGTACGATTCTGATGGATTATAGTGAATATAGGGCAATGCAGTCACAATTTATTTATAGGTATGCGTTTTTGGACTTTGTGAATCTCATTCTTTAGAAAATTTTAGATATATACCTATTTTTCTTATTTTTTTCATTTTTGTGATGTAAAAATAACGGTCATTGAAAACTCATATTTATATTTTAGTTACATTTCTATACTAAGCTACTAAATTGCTTCATAGAAACAGGACTACCAAAGTACTTATATCAAAGATACATTGGTACCGGTGGGTGGTCTCGAACTCGTGCTCTCGGTTTGCGTAACCATTGCACTGCCACTACACCACGGTCGCCTTAATTATTTATTTATTTATAACAAATAATTTGCCGTCCACTGAAAGCTCGAATTTGTTTACGACTGAGGCACAGTTGTCACTATACCAGCTGAGACGCTTTTGCACGCTTCGCTTGAGGCTTTTAAGAATGGCGAAACAAATGGGCAGGTAAAATATTATACTTGTCGATTGTTGAACAAAGAAACGACTGAATCGTTTAGACGGTTTATCGGTGGACGAACGGTTTAGCGATTGGTTTGTTGCGCGTATAGTTGGTTGGTTCGATTCCGGAGCAAATATTTATTTCATAGCTTTTATTTGTGATATTTAATAATATTAAACATTGCAAATATTTGTTAGTAAAAATAAAGAGATGGATATTTGCTTCGGGTCTGGTTATCAAAGAGTGGTAGCCAGTGGTACCCAGTCTGCCGATCCGGGGTAGTACCACCACTTACTAGTATACAGATCGTGAAGTGATTTCATGAAAGGTCACGTTTCGGGATCAGCTTGTAAGTTGCCGGTTCCATCTAGGCCGGCATAGTGGATGTGATTGCTACTCACAGTTATTGAATTGTAGTAGCAGTGACATTCATCATGGACCACACTTCGGCTTATCATCAAGCGGGGTGCTGTCAAATGTCGAGTAACAATAAAAAAAAATCTGGTCAACATCATGCATGCCTCCTTGGTGGGTATCACAGGAGTAAAAAATTAGGCATGGTCAAGGTTAAAGAATTCCTCGAAACATTCTCCGCGATATGAAATCTATATACCATACTATATTTTTTCGATTTCCATTTCTAAACGCCTGAGTACGAATCAATGTCAATACAGCTAACTATATATTCTCCGAACGGTAAGTATTTTATTAGGAGCCTTTTAACTGTATTGAAAACCAGTCTTGATGTTTTAAATAATATATATTTAAAGTTATTATACAATATAATTTTATATTATAAAATTATATTTAAATTAAAGTCATATTCAATTTAGGCCTTTTTAGTCAAAATATTTTACTACAAAAGCTACAAGGAACTTAATATAACTGCGTATTAAACAAAGATAAATAATGTAGTCATCATGTCGTTATCTCCCGTTTCTGAATTTGATCAATATTATCTTATTACCTAAATATAATACTTTAAGTATTGCTATATCCTGTCTGAGCGGAAACTATGTTGTTGACGGCTCTAAAAAAATATTAGTTACGTGCTATCAAAATTATAGGGTGATACCCTCTATAATTATAGAACAAAATCAGTTTTTTGTTATATTTTTTGACGATTTTTTAAAATTATTTCTATAATACAATTTAAAAAAAAGTATTAAAATTCACCAAAGTAACTTCCAATTCTCCAAACTCTTATATATATATAACTGAGTATATAAATATGAATGTAAGTCGAATTTGTATTTTTTATATATGTCTATATGGTCATTTAGACATAAAACTATCCATACTATTGTGTATGAAATACTTAAAATACTTAGTATAAAACACGATATTACATTTTTATAGTGGCTCGACATACAGCATCCGACTGTTAAATAACTACAATTAGCAGTCGCATCTACTATGCCAGCTTAGATAAAACTAGCAACTTTCAAGCTGACTAAGTCACTTTACGATATGCACACTTGAAAGTGGTGATCCTAACCCGGTTCGGCAAACTGGCCAAATGCCTACTACGAGTATGTACTTCTAAAAATATATAAGACAATATTATGCATTTTATCATGCTATCTAAACTAAGTCTTACAAAATTATGTTTCTTTATAGTTGAAGAATGAAAAATAATAATTGAGTAGTCCTTATTGTCACACCTACACGTTTGAAGTCTTCTAAATTGAGTTACGAAATGATTTTAACTAAAAGTGATTTCAACTGTCACCCAGCCACTATGATTGACGAGATTTAAAACTGTTTGCTACAAATTCACAATGTGTCGTCTCACAAATCATAATGAAATTAATATAAATTGTTGTAAAGTGCTATTGGTCGTCAAGGATATTACAAAATATATACTGAGGAAGAATATTCTTTACAGTTTTCTATTTATACATTTTAGCTAAATAATAAAATATTTAATGTTGTTATTTCGTTCCAATCGTGAGGAGGCGACTCAAGTCTGTCATAGTCTTGGATCACCATCGTCATCATGATAGCCATGAGTTTCGATAAGATTACAGCTCGTGAAACTTATCGTTTACAGGGAGGGATATTACAGTCTTACACCTCGCAGCAACGGAATCTCAATTGTGCTATGTTCCTGTACTCCGACCCATAGAGTTCAGTGCTTCGTTGTACTTGGTCATGTAATCAATTCAGCTACCCTGGAGAACCTATGTCTTGGTTAAAAGGTATAAAAATACTAAATTAGTAAGAGTACATCATTATTAGATGAAAAGATACATTTTTTATAAATTAAGGTAATGCCTAAATTCTAAAGTTTTAAAAAATGCGTAAAGAACGATAGTCGTTTATTAATTATTATTCATATTATTATCATATTATTATTATTATTCATCAATGTAATAATGTACGAGTATTGTATGTAGTTTTATGGATTTTGTATGTTTTAGTTATTATATCCTATTTATTTTTATTATTGTTATTTTTTACCTTATCTTTTATTTTGATCTCTTTGTCCCTAAGGCTACATGTCAGAGAATGTCTAAGGCCATTAATTTCGCCCACAGAACAGAGAAAAATCTGTCTGTGTAGATTTTGCCTATGTATACATAACGTATTAACATTGAAAATAAAAACCAGAAACATAGATAATTTTAAGCTACAAGTTTTTCGGGTCTTTAATAAACCATAACGAAACAAGGTTATATTATTGGTTAATAAGTAAGGTTTTATACTTGGTTAACGCATGTCACTCACAATAGGGTATATGCATGTATTTTTTTTATGTGTTTAATTCACTTATTACATCGTTATAACATATTAAAAAATATAAATATTGTTGGAAAAGTTCTAATATTTTTTTAAAATTAATTCTATAACTTCGATTAAATTTGACACATTTGAACGCCATCATCTAGCGCGGGCTTTTGATGACGTCACACGTCACGACCAGTATTTGTTTACTACAAGTGTTACTGTTATTTATGTGGATTTTTAAGTTGTAATAGCTAAAGAATCACGGAGAAACCTAAAAAAACATTTTATAGATATTGCCTTGTACCAAAGTGCAAGAACTCTATTAGATAAAGTGTTTTTTTCCAGTTCCTAGAGATACGAAAACAATGATGTAAGGTTATGAGAAGACGTAAGGTATCTCCAATATCAAGTTTGTATTGTTGTGAAAATCACTTTAATGTATGTTATATTTGGATATAACTTGGCTAACAAAATTCGTCCATCATTGATTGCCTAGAAATAGAGAAGCCATCGAATGCACTCCTCTAGTCACTTACATGGTCACAATACAAAAAATGTAACACCTTGAAGTACCTTATCTCATGTACACCACTGGTCAATTTTTTCTGATGGATATATAGTGCAAGGGCCACTGATGTTATAATAGTTCAAGACTGTGGTTACTTGGAGTGTTTGTCTCCAACATATACAATACAGCAGTGATGGCTGACAGAGGACTAAAAGACTTGTCACATTTGCTGGTAGCTAAGAAATGTACGACCACCTTCTGTTTTAAAGTCCTCCTCTAGCACTAAAGCAGAAGTGAATTAAGAATACATGTTGAACGAGATATAGATGAAGTAATAATAGTGGCTTGTGGTTTGATAAGTTTGCAGGATGTTTTAATAAAAAAGAAATAAAATTAACATTAGTTTTATTTTACATAAAATATTTCAGCCATTTTATTAACAAGAAATTATTTTCAAGAGATATTATTATTCTACCTTAGTCTTCAATCTTCACATTAAGCAGAAACAATAGTTTCTTCTGCTTCATTACAAATAGCACTGACAGCATAACATTTTCTATGAACATTATGTTCGGGTGTAATTCAACTTTTCACCACATATTATGTTTCCTCCCATCCCGTTTTACTTGCCATAGCCTACTGCTGAGTCGCCTTAAGATTCTCGTTTAGATCTGTAATAAGCAATAAGTATTAATTACCTAAAAGTGTTAAGTAGTATATCTAAATTAGTTTTACATAAAATATATGTTTGTTTTTTTATTTTTTCAAAATTTAGGACAAATCAAGTAACCATGATAAACATAGATGATTGTTAATAAAATTGCGTACAAATACTCATAAATTATTATAATACAGACAGTACAACACCAGCTTTAGTTCGAAGATTATTTATAGGTTATGTTTTAAGTAAGTTCTGCTAAGTGCAGGCATGCATAATAACCTATGTTATTATTTATAATATATCATGTATTATAACAATTACCTTGCAGCTTTTACTTCTTTGATCTCAGCGGACGGAAATTCTCGATTTGATGCAAAATATGCTGTCATCATGAATGCATCTATTTTCGGTAGATTGTCTGATTGTGCTTTTACAAAATCATTGTCTTATATGATTATTAATGTCCCAGAATGCTAAAATTGCACTAGCTAAACAAAAACACTGCATAAACACAAATAACAGCAATTTTTTCTCTTAAACACTACGCGCACAATATTAGCATCGACCCCGAACGTGTCATGTGACGTCACGTTTTATTCGGCCAATGGTGATGCGTTTCACTCATTTGAATTTCACTTGCTTATTTTTCACTTTTTGCTTAAGCTTTTATGCAATATATACAAAGAAAATTAAAAATATAATTATTTTAGCATGATGTTAGTACAATAAAGAATCGGGGGAAAAATTTGCAGCAATATTTAAACCACATGCATATTCCCTATTATTCATTCTAACGCAGGCGTCATTATGAATACTAACATAGTGCGAAAATTTTGTTGTAATTAACTGCTTACGAGGTTTTTGTTTCCATACTTACACGATACGAATTTTTATTATTGTATTTTTGCAATAGGTCACGGCAATATTATGATCACGCTCACGCCGCGGCCTGATAGTAAGTAAGGTTCAATTTGTTTGTCAGTTTGCAAGACTATTGTTTTAATGAATACGATAATGCGGTACAAAAAAGTTTTTAAAAGATTTAATGCCGAGTTATATCTTGAATTCTGACATATTAAACTATTTGTTATCTGATAAATTGGTAATTTATAAATTAATAAAATGAGTTGATGAAATAATAAAAGTTTTATTGAAAAATAGTTTAATATTGATTTTCATATTTAATTTTAAAAATTTACACTAGTAGAAACATCGAGCACACAGTATCAGTGGCGGAAGTCAGCCGCGCGGGTCGGAAAAAAAATTGCCGCCCCTAAAAAAAATTTAGGAGTTTCAATCATAGGTACAATAAAAATGTGAATTTCAGGTACAAATTTTAACGATTTGTTGTTTTTTTTAAATTTTGCCGCCCCTTAAATGTGCCGCCCGGGGCGGGCCGCCCCCGCCACGCTACGCCACTGCACAGTATCCATATTAGAAATGCAAAAACTTAATTTAAAACTATTAATGGCGTAATCAGAATTAAAATAAATTTCGCTTTTAAAAATACGACTATGATTTTTTTAAACGTGAAAATCGTGTATTGTTTGTACTAACCACAATTTATTATCAAACGAATTTAATATGAATTCAGTCTGAGAGTAAAATTAGAAAACGAAGCCACAAACAAAAAACAACAATAAAAGTGTCTGAATCGCTTGCTCATGGCTGAACCGACGAATATTTTGGACATATCTAAGACAACTATGTAAAAGCAAGCTTTTTTCTCTGATGTACAAAGTTTATTTAAAAGTGTAAGTCAGATTTTTATTGTGGCTCGACATATGGCAGCACCTCACCTAATGTTTTACCAACATCTGGTGGTTATACTGGAGTGGTAGGCAGTGGTGCCTAGTCTGCCGTTCCGAAGTAATACCACCACTTACATACCGTGATAAGACTTAATCGCGTTTCAGGATCAGTTTGTAAGTTGCCAGTTTCAACTAGGCCGGCATCGTGGATGTTAATGTTACTTGCAGTTGTTTAACTGAAGTAGGAGTCACGTCCTTTCATAGACCGCACTCCAGCTTAACATCAGGCGGGGCCTTATATTATTATTGTAGCTGAAATATGTCAAACCACAATAATATTAAAAGTAACACAGGTAACATGAATGGAGACGTCTGCTACTACAGGTAAATAACTGCAAGTAGGAGTTGCATTCAACATGCCGGCCTAGTTGTAATCGGCAACATTCAAGCTTATCCTGAAACGCGACAGTAAATTCCCAGTATCGGATCACTACCCCGAACCGGCAGACTGGGCATATGACCACCAATTGTCCGCTACTCTTAAATAATAATTAACGATCACTCATCATTTTGAAAATAGCTTTTCCTACATTTTTTTTAATAACCAAACTTTAATTTATCACCGTGTAGATTGGCAAAGACCTAAATTTAAAAATTCTAAATTTAAAATTCAATAGTATTTTCTTAGAGTTTGCGCTAACATTGATTAATGAATTAAACAAATTTTATGCGGCTTACTATCGCGTTTATTTTGGTTTTGATTTCATTTTTTTATTATTTCGATGTTTCAAAATAAATCAAAACGAAAATAAATGCGATAGTAAGTCGCATAACATTTGTTTAATTACTTAAAAATCACTATTTTTATTTTCGCAATAGTAGCAAGATTTAATTAAAAAGCGAGGCAATGGAAACAAATCAATTTGGACTATTGCCATACAAGCGTCACAGTGGGATTGCGTAAAATGTTATACAAACAATACATAATTTTGCCGCGTTCTCAATTGCTGTGCAAACAATCATTTATTGGTTCAAGTTAAAACATACTAAATGGTAGAAACAAAATGTAAACTATTTAGTATAATAAAGGTAAATTAATTAATAAATAGATTTTTTATAAATAAAAATATACTCATTATAATAAATAATAAGTATATATTTTTATTCTTTTATTTTGTAAATAAATAAAAATGCAGCCAGCCCCTTAGCATGGCAATCCATGAAGTGAGATAAAGACCTGCAAGGAATATTTTAAATAACTTGACAGGCCGGCACATCAAAATATTTTCAAAAGTTTTCAACGTTCTTTAGTGTGAAGTTTTTCAGAGCCTTTAATCTTTTTTGGACATGTTGATGCACTGTTTTAGTAAGTTATTTAAAATGAGTTGCAATGATCTTGCTTCTTGAATTGCCGTGCTCGAGGGGCAGCAGTTGAATGAACAGCACGAGTAAAAACTGTAACTTCGATGCACGTTTTTTTTGTACATCGATTAGTGTATCTCAGTGGTCAAAGGCTCAGTGAGGTCGGGGCAATCGCGCGTTAAGTGACAAATATAGAGTTGTTATCCAGGTTGTACCGGATTTTTATTATTTTATTTTTAAATTAACGATTCTATACGATTCCTAAAGCCAAAATCAAAATTAATTTCATGTAAAAATAAGTAAGATCTATAGCTGTTTAAATTGTAATGTGGTTGTAATTGTAGGAAGATTTCTGTTTTGTTACTGAAATCCACATGCTTAATAATTTTTCTATGTTTTGCAGCAATTTATTCATATATTTATTTCTTCGGAATTTTCTTGTAAGTTGCTTGTAACTAGGCTGACGTAGGAGATGTGACTGCTACTTACAGTTATTTAACTGTAGTAGCAGTAACCTTCATTTATGGCCCACACTCCAGCTTAACTTTATGCAAAGCGTTGTCATAATCGCGAATAACAATAAAAAAGTGCCTAAACTTTCGTAATACATAAACTAAAAACGTAGGCGAGGTGAGGTGGTTACTGGATTGTATCGTTGTTCATAGTGATAATAGATTAAACGAGTATTTATTACAGAAATACAATTATGACTCACAAACGGAAAACTCATAAAAACTATGCACATGTGTTTGCCAGAAACGAAATTAATTGATTTTATACCTACTATTAAGCTCCCCACACACGTTGCGAATTAAAGAGACATTCCTTAGGTATATTATATTTAATGTATACATTATAATAGGTATATACTCCAATGCATAATTAAAGATAGAGACATTGAATTTACAATATATTTAAAGCCAATTGTTTATTATTTCGCCTCTTCAACGTGATTTTTAATTAATGGTTTCGCTTAATCAAAATTTTAATTAATTTAAACTTTACCATAATCTAATAATTTATGTAAAGTTTAAAAGTTTTTCTTAGCTACTTGTTTCATAAAGTAGTACATTACTTTTCAGACAATATTTTGTTTATCATTCAAGAGATAACTTTGAAAACTTTGCGTGTAATTTCGTACATCTCAATGAGAAAAATGAAGTTGTTACACCATAGCAAAAATTATTTTGTATGAGTTACTTATCTTGCTATTTTTCCCTAATAAAAATTTAAACTAAAGGCACAGATATTACGATACCAAAATAAGTTCGTCTGTGTAGGTCTTAACATTTAGAAGCCAAATTGTGTAAAGATGTATAACTGATATAATACAGATGTAGGTACTAGGTAATTAGTTATTTGGAGAGCTGGAGTCCATGAATGATGGCGGCTGTTTCTGTAGTTTAATAACTGAGAGTAGCAGTCGTATTGTGTTACGCGGTCGGCTTGCAGACCCGGACCGGAGAAAGGTAAGCAGTGGTGCCCAAGCAGTATACTACAACCACTTTCAGAACCGAGAAATGACCCGTTTTTAGCGTTTCAGGATCAGCTTGTAAGTTGCCGGTTCCATCTGACCTTGACTTGCCTGATAGTAAGCAAGGAAAAGTCTAAGAGCACCGACGACTAAAAAACCTTACGCCAAAATAATCAATTTAGGCTTGCGTCAGTCGCCGTCACTATTATATGTCAGTTAAAGAATAAATGCCGGATAGATGAAATAAATAACAATTATGGATATTTATAACCATAAGTGTTGAAGGATTGGTGAATGTCAATGTCATGTCAAAAGCGTGCCCAAATTCTCAAGTAGATACATAGTTTGTCTGCTGATCAAAATCAAAACACAGTTTACTGATACATACCGAATACATACATATTGTACTCTATGTAAAATAAATCATGACAGTTTGGGAATTGCTCGATGCAAGCCCGACTTTATTATTGTTTTTAAACCGACTTTACAACAGTTTATTATTATTTAACAACTAATTCTATTCTTATACTCCATGGTGTCAGCTACCACTTTTAATGTAAAACATCCTATTGGAACGCAGTAAAATCAAATGCCGTGACGCTGGAATGGTGTAACCCCCACGACACCCACGTTTTTACATATAAAACATTATTATATGGAAAGCATTATATGGACCAAATGGCTCGTTAGATATTTCGCTAGGTATGGTGGTGGTGGTATTCACAAGTCTCAAGGAGCTTTATTTCATGTAAAGGTCAAGGCCAAAGTTGAGCGGTTAAAGTAAGGGTGAAGATTCATTTCGTTTAATAATAAAATCTTTTATGCATATTTTCTATACTAAGTAGTTTTTAATGTTTCATGTTTCACATTTATCTGACAGGCAGGGCCGTCTTTACCCGGGGGTTCAAGGGGTGCAGTGCACCCGGGCGTAGAGTCCTAGGGGGCGCATGCCGACCGCCATAAATTTCGATAGGTACCTACTACAGTGAGACCACGCTAGCGGAGCCTTGACTTTCGCACCCCGGCGCTGAATATGCTTAAGACGGCCCTGCTGACAGGGGTCCCACGACGGCTCACTTTTATACACAACTTTTTTATACAATTCATACACAACTTTTCAACCTTATCATTTACAATGCCTTGTAGTAGCAATTTCTTTGTTTGGCATGAGTTTTTATTTGGTCTTTAAAAATGAATAAACGTCACGTTAGATTTGCTCGTCATGACTACATATGTGTATATTTTTCAATTTCGACACAGTATAACAATTAATCAAATTAAATTGTCACTCCCTTACCCACAGGGATAGGCAGAGACAATGGAGCGCCACTTGCCACGATCTTGACACAACATATATTTATGTCTATAAATGTCGTTGATGTTTACACTGTGTTTTATTTTAATGCTGCGGATTATATATTTATATTAGGTGTGTCTATTATATTATTGTTACTATGTATTGTGCTGGATATACTTTGTGACATCATACGCCATTGACCCGTCAAACGGGATGATAGACTACGTAACTGATCCTAAGTAGTCTAGACTGGTCTTTTAGACATTTACATTTACTTTAGAAGACTAATCGTGTCAAGCTTCGATCTTTTGGTGTTTTATTGTGGACCGACATATGACAGCACCTCGCTTAATGTTGTTAACCTGGAGTGCGGTCTATGAATCGAAGCCACTGCTACTTCAGTTTAATAACTGCAAGTAGCACTCGCCAGCAAACACTATGCCGGCATATTTTCTACTAATTAATGCGCCATGAGCAAAGGAGACTGCTGCTACAGATATGTGTGCAAGCAAAAGTTGCGTCCGCTATGCTGTCTTTTCTGGACACTTTATGTCATTCACCTGAAGTGAGGTAATTCAGGAGACAGCAGACTGGTGAATAATTTTCCACCTGTCTACCCATTCTAAGGTCTAGTAAGCCTAATCATAATTAGTTGGCTCTCCTTATCCCTGTAGGAAGCAAAGAGTGGATTTTTCATATAAGTTATTTGAAATATAGAAGATTTTTTTATTTCGAAAACTATGTCAAATAAAAGCAGAGATCTACAGTGCTTATCACCATAGACTCTATAATCTATATGAAGGAAATTGTGGATGTGAAGGAAGCGAGAAGTGGCGCTCCGTTGTTTCTGCTTATCTCTAAGGGAATTAAGGCATAAAAATTGTTTGCTTTTTTAACATCTAATGAATGAATTAAATGTTAGATCAAGGGTAGGTAAGAAAAATTTTATGAGTTTGGATACTCTTTAAATTTTAATTACTATTTTTTATCGAGTTCCAGATTTTTTACTATATGAATTATTACTGTTTGGATAAAATAATCCACGCGTACATATTCGTAAACAGGCTGAAGTTGCAATATGCCAAAAAATATTATATTAAAAAAACATCACTATTTTTTATTAATTTTAATTTTCACTTTTTTCTATTTCAAATTAACATAAAATAATATTGTTATCTATTATATAGAAAAATGATAAATTTGAAATCAATTATTTTTCATATAATTTATCATTAATTTATTATTCTGTATAATATATTAATAAAATTTCAGTAAATTATATTGATGATCTAAATGTTAGACGATATCTATTTCGATTTGTTTATAAAGCTAGTAGATAGAGCAGACTTCCATTAGACAGAAAGACAAGACAAAATTAAAATAGTTACGGTTAGTTGCACAAGTTCCAGCCATCAAAAAATCGGTTAATAGGTCAGACATTCTGCCTCGGAATAAAAACAACGTTAAGGAATTCATAGTTTCATTTTACTACGCAGTCTATACTGAGAAGGTATCCGTTGGTATCCGTCAGTCCGTGGACAATTTATCCCTTTTACTTAAACTAGAAGTGAGTTCTAGTTTGAGTAGGAGTCACTCTAACATTAGATGTGTGTAGTTCAGATAGCTTATTCGTTGATATTAAAACTTAGATCAAGTGGTTAGATATATTTCAAACTTGATTTTTTTCTTACTAGCCTGTGTAGAAAATAGGTTGTAATTTGGATTTAGGTATGGCTAGTCCATGAATAGTATGAACTGGAACTCAAAACGAAATAATGTCAGGCCCCAGTGTCACTAATGATAAACTTTACCAGTAATGTCATGGAAATATATTGGATAAAATTATTTTGGTTTTAACAAAATACTTAGCCATACTTTTAAATAACTGGGGTTGCAGAAAACGGATCGTAAATCCACAATACTAAATTGAATTGTTTCCTTAGTCAGTATTTTAAAAACCTATAGTCCGAGTTTTCGTGAGGCTAGACTAGACTAAAGACAAACTAAGACAATCCATTGACATACAGTAATTACGCCCATTCATGTGAATTAAAGAAAAATTGCTGATTTATTTTGTAATGTCGGTCGGTTTGGAATAAATGCGAAAGTAAGTAGCAAAAATTTTTTATTTTATAATCAATGTTTACGCTATTGGAAAATACTATAAAATAAATATAAAATACAACGAACTTACATCGTACGTACTTTATACGAGTATGCATTATTAGATTTTAACGTGCATTAGTTCGTAGATGCGTTTGTGAGTTATTCATAACATCCAGTACCTATTAATGTTTCAGTGTAGATTATTTCTTTAAAGATTTATCGTTTTGGAACATTGGTGATTCTGATAATTTGCAGAATTTTGATAACCTGAGGTCATTGTCAGTGTCGAGACCAGATAAAAAATACATCCATGATTCATACAACTACTTAGTTGTTTTAAATGTTACAAAAAATATAATGATTGTTCTTATTAGGCCACAAGTTTCTTATGGGTTTGTGGCCTTCTTCTCGTCGTACACTTTTCCAAAGCCATGGAAGAACGATCAGTTTTGACGGTTTTGATGATTGGACCGAAGATAGGTTTCAAAGCTTTATTGATTAGTTTTTTGCAAATAATTGTGAAAAAAAAAGGAGGTGAATATTTCTCCGAGTCTGGTTGGCAGTGGTGACTAGTCTGCCAATTCGGGGTAGTACCGCCACTTACAAGTATCGCAAGCCCGTGAAGTGACTTATTTGAGTTTAACATCAGACGGGGTGCTGTCATATGAGTACATATTTCATGTAGGTATGTCGAGCCACAATATAATAAAAGACAAAGAGCAAAACCTATGCCTTTGCGGTCACAGTATTACGATACAGTATTTTCTAATTTCTTATCTTTCCAACAATTAAACAAATTCTTATGTTTGGTCATACTTACACTTTGATATCTATTAATGCTGTTAAAGTACGCTGAAAATCAAGTACGCAAAAGTACGCATTTTCTTTAAAAAAAACGATCTAGTGACAGAAATTAGAAAGATATATCACATTGATTTGGACGCATAAAAATAATGGATGAAAGGAGATTGACGAAAGTGGTGGGTTGGTGCAAGGATAAAATCAAAAAATTGTTCTTTGCGTTGAACATTGTTCTAGGGCATTGAATGGCCAAAGAACAATGTTCTGGGCCGTAGACATAGACATTACATAGAGTCTGTAAGAAGAAAGATATGGATCTGAAGGGATCGAGAGAGTAGTGTTAGCAATGTAAAAACTGGAGCTCCGAAGCCTAATCCTGTAGGATTAAGGTGTGACAATTAATGTCATATATTTACATAATAAAAATGTCTGTATAAACATTTGAAAAGTAAAGCTTTATACGAAATAATATGAGTTATCCGAAATGATAACTATAGTGAATTTATCTTTGAATGATTGACGATAGTTAAGTCCCAACGCAATGTATAAATCTTCCTGATAGCTCAGTTATATAAGTCAGTATTTTTATAGCTTATCGATTGAAAACAACGTCACATGTAGAAGGCAAATGGATGTAAACATTTAAACATGCCGATTATTGTTTGCTGCCTAAAATCAACACTCATTAAGAAAGTTCATCATAAAGTTTTCCTTTATTCTTTGCAGTTACTCTGTAGAGAGAAATATTGTGGTACGCGGCGCTGTTGTCTAACTGATGACAATTAATTCCTTCAACTTCTAAATTAAATAGAGATCAATTATGATGACAGGCGTGGCGTATTGGTTAGCACACTAGTTTGTTACGCGTAAAGTCCCGGGTTCGATTCCCGGCCGGAGCAAATATTTGTTTCATAGCTCTTATTTGTAATATTTAATAATTTGAATAAATATCACAAATATTTGTTAATAAAAAAAGTGGCGAATATTGCTCCGGGTCTGGTAGTTAAAGAGTGGTAGGCAGTGGTGCCCAGACTGCCGATCCGGGGTAGTACCACTTACAAGTAAACAGACCGTGAAATGACTTAGTCGCGTTTCGCGATCAGCTTATAATTTGCCGGTTCCAACTCGGCTAGCAGTGTGAATGTGATTGCTGTTATTTCACTGTAGTAGCAGTCACTTTCACTGTCATATATCGAGTCACAAAAAACATTTTTTGATAACACTAGTACTATAGTCGTATTAAACTATGTAAGTATGCGGAACCAAGCAGGATCTTTAAACATTTTATATAGCACTCCACAATATTGAAAACATATTTACTGTATTTTGGTTCTAGGTGCCTCGAGCTAACTCACAAACTAACTAATACCAAATCCAAGGTTGTATTCATGCTAAGTGATAAAACAAACAGTCTTGAGCGTCGACAAAATGTTAGAATTAGCTTGGCCTGTACGTGTTTAACTACCGATTTCGGTTTATGATGGCTACTGTTAATAAAAACACCTATTTTGATTCCTTTATTTACATATTGATTACAGCATCGGTACTTATTTATCGTTATATGTTATTTTATGTCTTCAAATATTATTGTGGATAAAGGTGGAGTATTGTTTATTTTGACGCTAAAACTTGTTTATAATAATGTATTTTTTTAATTTGTCTCGCGTTGTCTGGCTTCGTTTTGCCTGATTGTAAGCAAGGGGGGGTCTAAGAGCGCCGACGTCTGAAAAAAACATTTTAGTTTGTGGTTGCCTCAGTCGACGCTACCATGCCGTTCAAAGAACTATGGATTTTATTATTTTGTTTATTGTATTTTCAAGTCAATTTGTTTTTTAGCATTCTAATTTCTCATTATTATTATGTGTCTTTATTTTGTTAGCAATAACGTGATTATTGAATTATGCCGAGTATTCAAGCTTATAGGCATGATTGTAACATGTAGAAGTTATTTTGGGAATGTACCGGCTGGACCAGGTCCAAAACTTCCTCAGTCAAAACTAAAGTGACTCCTACTTTCTTCGTTTAAGTCAATGACACATTTACCAATGAGTAAGCTTCTGAGAGATTCGTATTTACGTATTTATGATTATAAGAGAAAATATTCTGCGAAATGATAATTTTGATACAATGTTATTTATACATCGATCCCAAGCGCTTATAACATTTTCCTTGTGTTTTAAATAATGATTTGTTATTTTATATTGTTCGTAATCAATAGAAGTAAAGAATAACAAAATATTGGAAAGCCTTGACGTTAGGTCATCGCTAGAGAACCTGTTCAATAACCTTTAATACTATATTATACATACAAATGTTAAGAGCATTTTGTTTAATAAACACAGCTGTTTTGCGTGATAAACATTAAAATAATATTCAGAATAATCAAAGTTATGCTTATGGTTTTTGTGAAGCCACGATAAAAGGATTAGAAACGCCAATTTCTCCGTCATGGTTCGAAAATAATCGTGTAACCTAGCAACGTGAATAAATATAAGTTATATTTTGCAGATTAATGATAAATAAAATGCCTTATAATACCTGTCCAAAAAACCGTTCTCTCGCAGCCGCAATGCTTTCCACTGATTGTTGTCTTGATGCTGGCGGTGATACACTAGTTGATTGTTGAGTTTGTCCTTCAGTGGATTTATTTAATATAGGAGCTTTGTCCCCAGTCATTGGAGGTTCAGGATTAGTCATAGGGGCTGAAGAGCCATTAGTTGTGGCCGGTGCAGGCCCCCCAGATTTTTCTTCAGCCACTGTTGCTGCTTTTATCACGCCTTCTTCAGTTTTAACGCCCAAACCGTTACTTTTTTCACTTTCGTTCGATGGATTACTTTTCTTGGTTTTGGTTTTGCTCTTCAGCTTCTTGGAAGGCTTACCCTCTGGGAAGCGTCCGCTGGCGCAACACTGCACATTACCCATGTCGATGTGCACGCATGTCGCGAACACTCGCTTGGCGGGAGTCGGTTCGGTCGGTCGGTCGTTCGGAACGCGTCGGCGCTCGCGCTGGCGCCGAATCGCGGAATGAGATGTACCGTCGCTGATTCCCCGGTACCTCGTCGCACGCCCACCGCCCTGATATTTTTGACAGAATCTCCGAAATCTCTTTGACCGCCCGATTACGCGGATACCATCCGCGAAGGATCGCACCCGAAAGCCGGGCAGCGGCGTGCCGGCCGCGCTGGCGTCATCGTGCGCCCCGCGGCCCCCGCCAGCAAGGTCAAGGCGCACTCATTGTTCCCGTAGTTAAATAGACATACGACTCCGAGTAGATGCTATTTGCTAGTGTGCTTGCTTACTGACGGCGGAAAACCACGCAGAGGAAAGCCCTCACGCAACCAACTATTCGGCTATCGATCAAGTCGTTGTTTACGTTTAGCTGCCACGGGAACGAGGCACACCCATTGACCGCACTCGGCATGCTTCTCGCCTCAGTTCATCATAATTATTATCAGCAATTTTAACGATCCAATATGAATATGATAATGCCTCCAAGAAGCGATTAGAGAGAAAAAATACAATAAATGTGTTTACTAGTAAAACCAACGAATAGTCTCTTAAACCTTAACACGCATATAAAAATAACTAAACCATTTCATTAACTAGGTCAAGCTTTTATTTTGAAGCGTCTTAATAAAACATGTTTTGACAGTAAATAATTATGACTAAAATAACTACCTAACTATAACTAACTATTCAATCAGGAATTCAGTGAAATACTTAAATTAGTGATTTGTTACTATAAATTAACTCAATGCTTTTAACAATGTTTGTATGTTCTTTGGCCGGCATAGTGACGGTGACTAAGGCAACTGCCAACTGAATCGTTTATTTTTCAGTCATCGGCGACTTTCCCTTGCGTATTATCAGGCAAGTAGATGTAGAGTCTCAATAATAAAAAAAGGTATAGTTATTATAAAATAAAATCCAAATAATGGTGAAATGGATGAAATACACTTTATGTTGAGGGCTCGACGTATGACAGCATCCCGCCTTTTCTTAAGCTGAAGTGCGGTCCGTAATAGAGGCCTTCTGCTATTACAGTTGACAATGGTTAGTCCTATCCACTATGCCGGCCTAGTTGGAACCTGGCAACTAAATCACCTCACTGTACACTTGTAAGTGGTTGTACTACCTCGAACCACTTTTAAGATAATGAGATCCGAACCGAAAATCCGTCTCCTTTTTTAAATTAACAAATATTTGTAATATTCAATGTAATTATGAAATAAAACAAATACCTAAATGACATTAGCTATTAGGTATCGGGAATCAAACCCGGGACTTTACGCGTAACGAACTAGTGCGCCACGCGTGTCGTCAAAACAATTGAAGACATGAGTGAATGAAGGTGACATAAAAAGTTTTTTTTTAAATAATTATTTAATAATTTTTGTACTCACTGTCTCAGCATCGCTTTCTTCTGTTGCCATAGCCACACCGTGTTCCATTTGTTGTTCTGCTATATTAAGCTGCCTCTCCAATTCTAATGTCTCAAGTTCTAGCTGGGGAGAGTTCTGCAATTCTTCGATTCCCGGTGACGTTGGCTCTTGTTCAGGGGATGCCAGAAACGTTGTACGAGCTGGCATTTTTACAACAAGAGGACGAAAATTCATTTGACCTAGACCTGTGAAACATTTTATACTTAAAGTCAATGATATTTAAGAAAAGATGTAGATAAGTTATACACGCTCCGAACGAGGTACTTTGAAACTATGCTAATAAGCAAACCTGAACGCGATGCGGAGCAACATATTGATTGGTCTCTTTTAAGCTTTCAATAACTATCATTCCGTCCTACTTTCACTTGTAACTATCATTCCGTGTATGCCTAATCGTGGTTGATCGTTCAAACTCGTGCCATTTACGAACACTAAAACTCGTGAAGTTGACGTATCTACCTCATTTTACTTAATATCATTGCTTTAATGAATTAAACAAATTTTATGCGGCTTACTATCGCGTATAGTAAGCCGCATAAAATTTGTTTAATTCATTAATCAATGTTCGCGCAAAATCTAAGAAAATACTATCATTGCTTTAGCCTAAGGAATGTATACTCTAAGGTTCGCCGATCCGGGGGGGTATCACAAGTATATAGACCGTAAAGTAAAGTTTCACGATCAGCTTGTAAGTTGCCAGTTCGGCAATAGTGAATGAATGCAGGCGATTGCTACTATATATTTAACTATAGATAGTAACAGCCGCCTTCCTTTATGGATCAAACTTAACATTAAGTGGGGTGCTTTCTTATGACGAGCCACATAAAGAAAGTCACATGACCGAGCCCCGCCAGTTTTTAAATTAGAGCGGGGTCCGTGAGTGAAAACGTCTGCTGCCACAGACAGAGGTCTGAGCTGGCAGCAGCTGAGTCCTCTATGGCGGTCTGCGCTTGAAGGATTCAGGATTGTAGGACATGGGAAAGACCTGACAAAAATAATAGGCAGACAATTGGTGGTCACATGCCCAGTCTACCACTTTCAATTGTAAGACAGTGAAGTGACTTAGTCGCGTTTCGGGATCAGTTGCCGGTTTTAACTACACCGGCATAGTTGAAGCGACTGTTACTTGCAGTTATTTAGCTGTAGTAGCAGTCGCCTTCATTTAAAGACCGCACTTAACATGAGACGGAGTGTTGTTATATGTCGAACTGCCGGTTCTTCTAGTTCTCGTCGAGATACGTTGCATCAAATCATATACCTTAAACAATTCTTACCTTTGACTTGATCATTTCTATCATTATGCTGATCTTTTCGGGACTGACGACCGCTCTGCATGGCGTACGCAGCTGTTACCGGCCGAACACTCACTCGCTGTAGTCCGCTACCGGGTAGCATCGTGGTAATTACCCTTTTTGGTTCTTCCTCTCTTTCAGGACTACGTTTATATGATCCAAATATAGTTTGGTCCTGATCAGCATCCATATCGAGAAAAGACTCTTCAAACCGCTCAAAGTTTTCTAAATCAGAATCTAATTCTGTTCGCGACCCGTGATGTTTCGGACGATAAAACGTTTCGGAATTCCTTCGCATATCATGGTCTTGATACACACGACGCTTTGGTTCTGGCGTCGAAAAGCTCCTCATAATAAAATTTTTGTCTTGGGTTTGTGTAGAGTCTTGGTTACGTTCAATTCTGTTACCAGGTGTAGAGTAGCAGCGAGACAAATCACCAGCCTTTCCTCTACCAGCTGTTGGTGGCTGCAATTTTCTTTGTTGTTGACCTGCCCTGGCCGTGATTAAACTCCTGCCACGGCCTGCGGTCTGATTCGGCATTGGATCGGCTTTGCGCCGCATTGTCCTTTTATATCTTTTGTCGGAAGTACGTGTGAATCTGTTGATTTGTTGTTTGTAACTGCAATGCGAGTGGTTCGAATGTTGTATGTAACATACCGTGGGGATGAAGGAGTAGTAGGTTCTGCATGATCATATTTCCATATCTCTCAAATTACGAGGCCAGCAGCATTAAGATTACATATCAAATCACAGGTAACGTTCAGCCTGGAGCTACTGGAGCGTGATGTTTGCAATTGTCACTACTTATGCACAATAAACTTTATCTATCAAATAATCCTAATCTTGTAAACGTGATTTAGTATACACGATATTGATTTTATCTCGGGGTTTATATTTTAATATTAACATAAACCCTAATGTAAAGAATGATTATACACATTAATTTTAATAAACACAGTCAGTGCATATACGCAAAAGATGTCAATGTGACTGAATGTTATGTATGATTATTAAATCGGAGCTTTCATTCAGAGTGGAAGCTGGTAAAGTACAAGTAGATGGAGGTAGTAAAAAATAGACGTTATTGTTAATACAGTAAAGTTTAAAATTTTATTTTTCTTACGTTTCCCATTGGAGGCGGACAACTTTCTCTTTTGCTTGATCGCTGCCGAATATTTTAAATATATAAAGTACATTGTAGTGTTATAATATTCTTGCGTATATAATCATTATGTTCCGTTGTCGACGTGTAATCACTTTATACGACACCGTTCCACCGTTTAAAATACTTCCAATATAGGCTAATAAATCAGGGAGATAATCATCTTGGATATTGATTAAAATTACTTGGATATGCCATTGCCTCTATAACTGGTGGCGTTATAGAGTTTTAATAAATAAATATATTTATTATTTGCCTAATAATATGCCAGAATTTAGCGTCGACTGTCCGTCCATACCATGTTGAACACAACGGTTCTCGTCCGATCACCGAAGTTAAGCAACATCGGGCGTGGTCAGTACTTGGATGGGTGACCGCCTGGGCACACCACGTGCCGTTGGCTTTTTGCTGTTACGATCCATATTTTTATTATTATCAATATGTGAACCAGCATTTAGCATCGGCTGTCGCCAACGTCCATACCATGTTGAACACACCGGTTCTCGTCCGATCACCGAAGTTAAGCAACATCGGGCGTGGTCAGTACTTGGATGGGTGACCGCCTGGGAACACCACGTGCCGTTGGCTTTTTGCTCTTATGATCCATATTTTTATTATTATCAATATGTGAACCAGCATTTAGCATCGGCCGTCGCCAACGTCCATACCATGTTGAACACACCGGTTCTCGTCCGATCACCGAAGTTAAGCAACATCGGGCGTGGTCAGTACTTGGATGGGTGACCGCCTGGGAACACCACGTGCCGTTGGCTTTTTGCTGTTACGATCCATATTTTTATTATTATCAATATGTGAACCAGCATTTAGCGTCGGCCGTCGCCAACGTCCATACCATGTTGAACACACCGGTTCTCGTCCGATCACCGAAGTTAAGCAACATCGGGCGTGGTCAGTACTTGGATGGGTGACCGCCTGGGAACACCACGTGCCGTTGGCTTTTTGCTCTTATGATCCATATTTTTATTATTATCAATATGTGAACCAGCATTTAGCATCGGCTGTCGCCAACGTCCATACCATGTTGAACACACCGGTTCTCGTCCGATCACCGAAGTTAAGCAACATCGGGCGTGGTCAGTACTTGGATGGGTGACCGCCTGGGAACACCACGTGCCGTTGGCTTTTTGCTGCTACGATCCATATTTTTATTATTATCAATATGTGAACCAGCATTTAGCATCGGCCGTCGCCAACGTCCACACCATGTTGAACACACCGGTTCTCGTCCGATCACCGAAGTTAAGCAACATCGGGCGTGGTCAGTACTTGGATGGGTGACCGCCTGGGAACACCACGTGCCGTTGGCTTTTTGCTGTTACGATCCATATTTTTATTATTATCAATATGTGAACCAGCATTTAGCGTCGGCCGTCGCCAACGTCCATACCATGTTGAACACACCGGTTCTCGTCCGATCACCGAAGTTAAGCAACATCGGGCGTGGTCAGTACTTGGATGGGTGACCGCCTGGGAACACCACGTGCCGTTGGTTTTTTGCTCTTATGATCCATATTTTTATTATTATCAATATGTGAACCAGCATTTAGCATCGGCTGTCGCCAACGTCCATACCATGTTGAACACACCGGTTCTCGTCCGATCACCGAAGTTAAGCAACATCGGGCGTGGTCAGTACTTGGATGGGTGACCGCCTGGGAACACCACGTGCCGTTGGCTTTTTGCTGCTACGATCCATATTTTTATTATTATCAATATGTGAACCAGCATTTAGCATCGGCCGTCGCCAACGTCCATACCATGTTGAACACACCGGTTCTCGTCCGATCACCGAAGTTAAGCAACATCGGGCGTGGTCAGTACTTGGATGGGTGACCGCCTGGGAACACCACGTGCCGTTGGCTTTTTGCTGTTACGATCCATATTTTTATTATTATCAATATGTGAACCAGCATATTGATAATAATCGGGCGCTGTCATTTCCACTTTAATTGTTTGATTATGTGCTGCAATAAATATTAACCCCAAAATCAATTTTTATATTAAATATATTTATTTTCTGCTAATACTAAAAAACTAAAATATTATATTAAAAAAAAATTAAAATACATTATAAAAGGAGTCCTTTTAGGCAAGGTTCCGAAGATACTAGCAGCGTAATTGATTGCTTATATAATAGAAATCTATGCTAACATAAAACTCCATCTAGAGAATTAACTCGTAACTACGATTAATTTACGGCAACTTCTTTTGTTCAGAGTTTCCACGACCCATGTTAGTTTAGCAGTTTAAATCTAGATGGCACTGTGAATACAATTTCACTGTAGATCCGCGCTTGACAGTGTGAGTACCTATAGTCCAGTCATTATAGTAAGTTCACCTCGGAATTCGAGATACCCAGCTGTAAGTCTGTAAATACTTGTATATTGACACCCTAAAAGTTGTCTCAAAACCTACATATGGTAGGGTGTACGTAATTATTAAATTTCAAGGTCAAAGGTCACAAAAATCGGTTTTTTGCGCTTATTTTGTAAATATCTCATTTCCTATGGGTTTTTTGCTATTTGTATTTATTTTCAATATTGTAGAATACAAAATTCTCTACAAATTTTGTTTGAAAAAATTTTTCATACGGTGAACCGTTTTCGAGATAGAGGGCGGAGAGCGCGCGGTCACAGCATCCAGCAGCCGGAAGACGACGATGAAGAGGAAGAAGATGATTAAAATTATAAATTGTAGATTTTGTACCCTTTATTCCATTTTTTTACTTTAAAAAAAATAAATGTATTGAATGATTTTTTTTAATAAAAAGATAAATTCATTATTTATGTGTTTTTTTTATCATGTAAGAAGTTAATAATATTAATTAGGTTTAAATTCAAATATAATTCCTATATTTTCATTAACAATTCTGCAATTACATGGGCAGGTAAGTGTTGTTAAATAAATTAATACTGAATAAAAAGTGGATAGGTTAGGAAAAAATGATAAAATATAATGTAATAGTTAATAAAAATTGACAACTATTTGTAATCATTGATTTATCGATAGTTCATCAACTATATATGGCGCGTTTTTGACCGGAGGCACCGGTTGACCTGAAGTGATGCTGTGACCGCGCGCTCTCCGCCCTCTATCTCGAAAACGGTTCACCGTATGAAAAATTTTTTCAAACAAAATTTGTAGAGAATTTTGTATTCTACAATATTGATAATAAATACAAATAGCAAAAAACCCATAGGAAATGAGATATTTACAAAAAAAGCGCAAAAAACCGATTTTTGTGACCTTTGACCTTGAAATTTAATAGTTGCGTACACCCTACCATATGTAGGTTTTGAGACAACTTTTAGGGTGTCAATATACAAGTATTTACAGACTTACAGCTGGGTATCTCGAATTCCGAGATTCTTACCTAATTTAAGCTTAAATGACTGGACTACTAGGTATATTTCTTTAAAAAAGTAATGGAAATCAAGTGGAACAATAAATAACATAGTATTAAAAGTTATGTCGGCGCCTATTTAATATATAAATACATTAAAATAAAAATAGCAATAAAGCGCCTGCAATATATGAAATTTTATGATATTACAGATTTTGTAAGGCGCGTTAGCAATGATGTCTTAAGAAAAGGACGTTATATTTTATATATTTTTTAAATATCATTGGGTGTTGGCCTGAACGCTATATAGTTAAGGTACCAGTCAGCCAATATACAGCAGTTACATTTGGGAGCTTGTAGTAAAGCTAAAGGTTGTTCCACATCAAAGAATCTAAGTGAAATACTGAGTTTACTTTTAATAAGAAGCTCTATTGAGTTCATGGCAGAGATAAAAGATAAAACAATTGTAGCATCTTTTTATGTAGCACATATAGCACATGTTTGTAGCACATATAGCACGTATATTTAGCACATATATGGCACATATTTGTAGCATCTTTATATGTAGCACTTATTTTTAGCATCTTTATTTATTAGGAGTGGTAGGCAGAGACAGTTGGAGGTCATTTGTCTAGTCTATCGGTAGAACCCACCACCAGTTTCAAGTGCACAGCCCGTGAAGTAACTTTGTCGTGTTTCGGGATCAGCTTGAATTTTGCCAATTCAAACTACCAGCCTAGTTTGAATTGGATAGGCTGGTGGCATAGTGGATGTTACTTGCAGTAACTGTAGTAGCAGTCGCCTCCATCCATGGAGCGCAGCCTAACACAAGCAAGGCAACACCTCAAATGTCGAGCCACAACAACAAAAACAGATTTGAGGTAAATAATTTCAAGATCAGCTAATGACACCCTTGTAGTGATCTATGAAGGGTGGGACAATTCGTATAATAAGATAAATATCGACAAAAGAACATTTTGTATTATCGACATCGATAATTCTATCGATAACATAACGTCTCTACTGGTTGTCAATGCGTATACAACTCGATTTTAGAAGGCAGTATAGTACATGCGCGCACGCCACCGTACGCCCGTTCGTTCGTTTCGCGCTGCGCCGGCGCAACTATTTACGTTATTTAATCGTATCAACCACTTTACCGGGTAAGTCAGTTTTCACTTTTGTCCTGGTTTATTTGATTTGTATTTTATTGACAGTATTTACTATGTTTGTTTGGATAAACGTAATTATTTCAGCTGTACTAATACTTAATAATTTTTTTTTTAAATAATATAATTGAGTGTAATCCAAAAAAATATTTTATAATTATTACAACGTCAATTAATTATTTTAGCTACATGTTAAAGACTAAATTATAATAAAGTTTCAATTCAATTTAAAAAAATTACAGCAAGTTATCATTACAACATCGCCGGCTTAAACTTTAAAGTTTACTTTTATAATATATATAAACTTTATATTATATTGGTATATACATTTTAGAGTATATATCAAAAGTATTTTAACTGTGGTATTCTAAAAGTAAAAGGATTTATTAAAGTCAAATTAAAATATATTGGACTGAAACTGAATTTACAAAAATTAAATCTACATCTTATTTGTAAATTAGAACTTCTTTAGGGCAGGATTTTAGCACTACTTATTTTTGTATTTGTCTATTTTTGAAGAGTTAATATTTTAAAGAAATTTTGCATTTTTATAATTAGTAACGCGAAAATAATTAATTTACAGATATATAACGATTTTAGATATGAATATGAATAGTAAAGTTTTTTGGATATCCGTGTCAAATTCTATAAAATGCTTGTGAGACATAAATTCGTAGCAGACTTATTTCGAGTGTTTTTAAGGATGTTATTATTTCGAGTGGCCATTGTCCGTTACATGCTTTTTTATATTATCATTAGGAATGCAACTACGGAATTTCAATCAATCAATCAAATTGTCACGCCTTTTTCCCACAGGGATAGGTAGAGACAATGGAGCGCCACTTGCCACGATCCAGACACAACTCCCTCGCTTCCTTCGGAATTTAATTCGCAGTAACATCTATTCGTGAGACACACAGGGCCGTCTTTACCCGGGGGTTCAAGGGGTGCAGTGCACCCGGGCGCAGAGTCCTAGGGGGCGCATGCCGACCGCTATAAATTTCGATAGGTACCTACTACACTGAGACCACGCGAGCGGAGCCTTGACTTTCGCACCCCGGCGCTGAATATGCTTAAGACGGCCCTGGAGACACAGTCACCATAAAAAAGCTAAACATATCGTTAACATGCTTTACTAAATATAAGTATTACAAAGAAACATTAGTGGTTTTGAAAACCACATAATACACTCGTAGATACATTATAAACGTAATCGTTCTAACAATTTGAACGTGGTTTGAGTTTCGAGGTCGCAATTTTGGTTTTGTTTTGTAAGGTTTCGAGACCAACTTTAATGTGTGTCTCTCTCAGTCACTAGTCGTCCACTGCTAGTCCACTTTCCCCCAGGGATCTCCACAATGGCCTGCTGAAAACAACTTGCATTAAGTTGTTTTATGCCACCTTAAGCAGGTCGTCAGTCAATCTTATGGGTGGATGTTATGAATGCCACGCTGCGCTTTCATGTAACTTGCTCTCTTGCACCCTTTACTTTCTTTTCAAATGTCCCAGATTTGGATGTGAACAAGTAATTTCTTCCTTTGTTTTACAAGGATTCCTATTTAAAAAAATCCCATCAAAAACTTGTTATTTCATAAACTTTAAAGTTAAATCAATATTTAGTTCACTTAACTTTTCGTAACATTCACTTTTAAAAGTACTCGTATTATCGGAGCTGCAATACAAAAGAAGGACATGTTGAGTCAACAAATATTGTCAACAAATTGAACAAATACCTTTCAAGTAAGTAAACAAATATCTTATATGAATTTTTATGAACATTAAAAAATATATTTTAACATCCTAATACTAACTTTGTTTCTACCTAATCTGACCGGCATATTGACTTGAGGCGACTGTAAATGGAAACGGGTTTTCCAGTCGTCGGCGCTATTAAAATTGTCTTTGATGACCATCAGGCAAGTCGAGGTCAGATAACGCGTCTCAATAAAAAAAAGTCACCCCCACAGAATTCGGGGGAAGCATTCGCATTCTGTCGAACTAAGCGCGTTGAAGTGTCGTTGCTTTGTCAAACAATTGACGAGTGGACTGCTTTATCAGCCCACGTGTTCTCCCTATCCTTGTATCGTTTATAACTTTTAGCATACTAAACTAAGTCATTGTTCGATCGCCGGCGCTTTTGGTTCTCCCTTTCCTACCATAAAATATGTCGAGGTTGGATGTGGAGTCAGGACAAACAATATATTTCAAATACCTACCTAATTATATACCGTCATGGAATATTTGAATAGCAGTTCCTTATGCAGTTTGTTTTTATAAAAAAAAGTGTAGTTAAACCGAAGAAATGACGCGGAAGGTTTTCCCCTAATTAGCCAAAATCATCCAAAATAACTTGGTAAATAAAATATTCATATTTATCAATTGTTAATAAAAAAAACTTTAATGATAATCATAACAAATTATAAGTACGTTTGCTGCATGCCGGATAACATCACGATATGCAAAATGCAATTATCCAACTAAGGTATCCACAATTTCGTTATAATACAAGACTTTAATTTTTATATTGTGGCTTAACATATATCGAACAAAAATTTAAAAAAATGTGGCTAATGTACATAAACTACTACTATAAAGACTACAGATAAATAGTCAATATGCCGTGCTAGTTGGAACTATAAACTCGCAACCTGATTTGACAAGTTGATTAAGACACGAGACTTAGTAACTTTAGGGTTTGTATACTACGCCATTTTATGAGCTTACTTTAGTTTTACTGTTTCTCTTAAATATACCTACATTAAAGTTTTAGAGAACATGAAAAATACGAGCAATGGAAATATAAATAATTCAACTTTTCTATTAACAAAATACATACCTTTACAAATGGTATATCAAAATTTTATCGTTTATTTCAAGGCTGCTCAACCCCAGGCCCGCGGGCCACACTATGGCCCGCGAAAGATTTTAAAGTGGCCCGCGCAAGTATGGTTTGAAAATACGCACCAAATTAAAAAAAACGCCGCGCACAGTACAGCCCGTAACTAACGCTAATACTTCTCATTGGCGTTAGATGAAACTTTAATGAGTAAATCTCAGTTGGCTAAAATTGACAAAAATTAGAATGTGCAAGATTTATTAGAAGTCTGTCAGCTAGAAAGTACAACCCAAGGAAAAGACATTAAGAAAAGACAAAAGACATCCTTAATTTTCAAAAATATATTTAATGCTATAATATAAATATAAGGAATGCAATAAAAAAGCGTTTATCGTGGGACAAATTGATATCTATTTGCACTGATGGTGCATCAGCAATGATTGGAAAAACCAATGGTTGTGTGGCTTTGTTACAGCATTTCTTAGGTCGAAATTTATTTTCGTATTATTGCATTATCCACCAGGAAGCCTTGTGTCTTTGCACACAAGGCTTTGGAGTTGAATGACATTATGGATCCAGTAGTACGATGCATAAATAACATACGTGCAAAAGCTCTTAACAGACGTCAATTCAGACTATTATATGAAGAAGAAATCAGAGAATATGGAGAGTTACAACTGTACTGTGCTGTGCGATGGTTTTCAAGGGGCAGCATGTTGAAACATTTCTTCAACTTGCGAGAACAGGTGTTGCAATTTTTAGAGCAGAAAGAAAGAATTTCTGGAAATTGGTACCAAAAGGAGAATTTCCAGCAATAACTGACCTGGCGTTACAGTTTTTAAGTAGTTTTGGATTAACATGTCTATGTGAAAAGGATTTTTCAGATCTTAATTATGTAAAAAATAAATAGCGCACATCCTTAACTGAGCAACATACGAGTATTTGTGACTTGTTGTTACTGTCATCGTTTCTTAATAATTGAGTTTTTATTGCGCTTGTCCTGAAAGTAACTAAAATAGCTTTCCTGTTTGTGGCCCGTCATTAACAACTGAATCCACCGTTTGGCCCGACTCCTCAAAGGGTTGAGCAGCCTTGGTTTATTTTATTCTTTACATAGATCAAAGAGAATGTAAAATGAATATTTTATGTCTTATGTAATTGACCATGAAGAGTGTCTCGGTCAACCCCACCATAATATCTTTATTGTATAACTTTACGCACATTTCATATTTAACATAGATACGACAAATGTATACCTTTACATATTTTCACGCATTTGTTATTGTTTCAAACTTAGAAATCTAATAATTTTTAATAATTGGTATACATTACACCATACATATATTATATAGTATTCATAATATAATATAATATATGTATGTACTTACACAATCCTACCAGTCACTGCGACACAGGTCCGCCTAGTTCAGTGGCAGGCGCGACATAAGTAATCAGCCTATCGTTCCTATCTACTAAGTTTAATATATGTTTACTTAAATATTACTATTTTGTCAAAATTATATTTATTACTAAATTGTATATAGAGGCTTTCCACACCAATTAAGTTAATAAACGATTATTACTATTATTATATCATATAACTATACATATCGTATATAATATATTAAAGTTTGTATATTCGGTTTAAAATCTGCCGGTTCCAATTATGCCAGCATAGCGGATACAAATGCTGTTATATATTACTAAAGATAAACTATTTTTATTTGGGCAAGAACAGTAAGTATACTGTAATTAAAATTATTATAAATATTGTTTTCATGGTTTCCCTAGAAACGGTCGCGAAGTGTAGACCCCGTAACCTCTTTTGCGGATCACAATACCACTCTCTCGTTTAGTATGTTACGTAACCATAAGATTTCATTCAAGAAACGTTCATTTTTTGTGTTTGCTCACGGATAAGGCTGTGCACGCGGAGCGTATTTTGTGACATAATGATTTTTCACATTATTTAAGTACTCTATGGAGAGTTCCCACTCTTCCAGAGAAGACACTTCCAGCGCCATTGGTTGGATGCAAACCCCATAGCGACCACGTCCCGTTAGGAATCTAGTTTGTGTAGCAACAGTTGAGTTTATAGGTTGCGGATGCGGTTGGGGACAGTAGCATCCAGCTGATTCGCAGTACATATTCCGGTACATATTCCGTGGCAACGGTTAATCGCTGGCCACCCGCCGTATTGTACCGGGACCAGTGAGCTGAGTCGGTTTTTACAGACATCGCGTCGGAGCTCTTGGACCTCCTTCAAGGAAAACCTTCAGCCGAGTCGAGGTCGGATGTCGAGTCGCAATAAAAAAGTTATAACCAAGACGTATTTGTTAAGTAGATAGCAAAGTCTTTCTTAAGTGCATATTCTTAGATCTAATGTCTATTCTTAGTAAACAAAACGTTTACATTATTTATTCTTTATGCATTTACTTTTTTTAAATTTATTCAGACTAAGATCCATAGTAAACAATAATCTTACGAACTAGTGTAGTGCTTTAAATTGGGTTCCTTGTAAATATTGTGCCTAGGAAAATTTTGGTTACCACTAAAATTCTCTTATGAAGTATCATAAATACTCGTATTTGCAGCTATACCTAATTTTACCCAGCGTTATTTTTTTGTAGCTGGATATATGACAGACGGGGCCTGATGTTAAGTTGGAGTGCGGTCCATGAATAAAGGTAACTGCTACTACAGTTAAATAACTAAACAGTCACATTCACTATGCCGGCTTGGACAGTATACCATACTCGTAATACTAAATAATAAATATTATTATTTATCACATAGGGTATTTTTTTGTTTAAAATTAGGATCCTTTAAAATACAGGTTTCTGTAAATGGTATACCACCTTTGCCCTATAAGAGAGTTGTGAACTTTATGAACCTCCCATTTAGGAAAGGTTCAAGTGGCATTTCAACCGAGCAATAGCGCATCGCTGAGAATGTAATGTAATGTCATGTGTCTTAGGCATGTGACTGTAATAAATATTCAACGCCATCTTGTCGGGTTTCATTAAATAATTATTGTGGATTGGTAATGAATAGCTTTATCTATCGACGCAATAAATTAATAGGTCAGATGGATAGGTAATTACATTAATCTAAGGCATCGTCCCAGAAGGTGCGAACAATACTCCGTGCTCCTGCGGAGCGAATTTGAGCCCTGTATAGTAACATGCGAGGCTCTGACGTGAACCTTGTTTGAGATACCAAGTTTACCGCTCTTAATGGCCCGCTCAATTTGGTCCCTATGATTCAAGTTGGTGCGAAGGTACATCCCTAAAATATCTAGTCTGTCCGGGCTACCAAGGTGTTAAGTAGGAAGGGGGTTTTTGTCGAGAACACGCTTGTTCTTGTCTCCCCATGGCAATCAAGAACCCAGTCCTACCACAGACTTTCTCATCTTGGCTATCTCCTGTTTTCCGGCTGTGGAGCGGGCGGTGTAGCGTCACAGCACGAAGTCCTGAGGGACGCCTGCATTCACCGACACTCTGCGCATCTACCACGCGTATAGAGCACGCACCCACGCAGGAAGTAGGCTATTCAGGCCTCTGATTAGTCAGATTAACTGTATGCCTCGAGCTTAGAAAGTAGGGTCTTGTGCCAGACCTTGTTAAGGCTTTAGAGATGTCCAAGGGCTCTCTTTTACCATTCAAGGCTTTACCCCAGACGTGTGTACGCCAGAAGGTCACCGAAAGACCGACCAGCCTCAAGCCACATTGACGGTCATTGATCAACTGATGAGTCAGACATTATTTATCCACTTCATGATTTAGATTACAATGGTACAGATCGCATCTCTGTGGGTTGTGGGAATAATAAAAAAAATGAACATAAAGTTGATTTAATTGGTATTTCTACATTTCTGAATATAAAAAAAAACTTTCTTCTCTATAGCCCTTACAATTTGTATTTGTGTATGGTGGTAATCAGAAACAGCTTTTGACATTTAAAGAGTGTAAATGCATTGCATAATACATAACTTAACATAAAAATATATTTAAAAAACTCGTACCTCCATACTGCTATTTCATAATTTCCCAACCTTATACAATAATACAAACATGGGCTGTTATCCGTTTCCTTCTTTTGCTGCGTTCTAAAACAATTATTGGAAAATACGTCGTGTTCTACATTAATTAATTAACCTTGGGTTAGTATTCACAAATTTCTTACTGAATACTAGGATATACAGCGTCGGTAAGAACGGGTTTCGCCTTCGCCTCACGCACGGTTGCGAATCTTGCATCATCACAACTACTTCGCACTGTTACGACATTCTGAATTGCACCTGCGCACGGAATCCGTTAACTACTTTTAATATATCATAAACCCTCCAATTAAAAATATAAATTCAACCTTAAAACATTAAACTGGATGGAAATGCGTACACTTCCAATCCTATGCTAGGTATCTCCTTCTACCAATTTCCCCTTATCCTTCGCTGTTACTTACCATCGTCTGAAATCACTATAAAAAAATAGTGTCATCATAACAAACTTAATCCGTGAACTGCTAAACATAGGTTTCCCAATTTCCACAGTAGCATGCTGGAAGCGTCCTGCATTCAGTTTTTGGGCCGGCATAATGACAGCTACTCAATCAAACGTAAACTGAATCAGTTTTATCGGTCGTCGGCGCTCTTTGATTTCTCTTTGCTTACCATCAGGCAAAGTCGAGGTCAAATGTCCCAACAAATAAAATGTCTAGAATTAATGTTTGTCATAGAAAATCCAAAAGATAGTTTTAAATTTAACTCATTTGTATTTAACACGGGTCAGTCACAATAAAAAAAATTGTTGACCAATAATACTCTAGCTGTCAAAAATAAAATCATGAAAATTTTGTATCTACATTATTTCATGGAAATGTAGAGCAGTGACATCCATTCATGGACCACACTCCAGCTTAACATCAAGCGGGGTGCTGTCATATGTCGAGTCACAATAAAAAAAGAAATTAAAATAAATAAATAAGTTGTTGAACAATAAAATAAATTAAATTAATAAATAAATAAAATAAAATAAAGTCCCGTCGCAATAAAAAAAAATGTCTAGAATTAATGTTTGCCATAGAAAACCCAAAATATAGTTTTCATTCTCAAACTCATTTGTCTTTTCAGATAAACAATGATTTCGATCAACGATTGGTACCGAGGCCGGAAGGTCCTTGTGACAGGAGCATCAGGGTTGATGGGGAAAGTCCTCATAGAGAAACTACTGTACAGCGTTCCCGACATTGGTTGCATCTATGCGTTGTTAAGACCTAAACGTGGAAAGTCACCGGAATCTAGAATTGAGGATATGTGGAAACTGCCAGTTAGTATTTTTTATTGATTTTTTAAATTAAGCTACCAAAGTGTATGATACAAAGGAACAGGATGACCAAAGTAATATAATATATCAAATACGAGTATACATTGGTACCGGCAAGTGGTTTAAACCCACTACACTACAGGCGCCATTTATTTTACCTGCCGTCCATCGGAATTTTCCACTTGTATTTGTGTCGGATTAAGGAGGTTGTACTGTAATTTGATATTTTATAATTTCAGTTATTTTCGCGTGTAAGAGAGGAAAAGCCGCATCAAATGAAGAAAGTGGTAGCAATACACGGTGACATGTTGTACGAGAATTTGGGAATAGAAAAGAATGACTTAGATATGTTGTGCAAAGAGGTTAGTAAACGGTATTAAATTAACTAATTCCTAGTTCCTATAATAAACTATCTGTCATCGGTAACAGTAACCATTAGTTGTTTATTTCACAATTAACTGACGTTTAAAAAATATTTAAAAAAATAGTTACTTTTTTTCATACATTATGCTAGGCTAGTAGTTGTCGGTAACTTGACTTACGAGGGGTATTTTATAAGAACGGTTTTGACCTACGGCTGGTGAATAATTTAACTGTTCGAATCAAAAACGGTCCGTTTGTCAATATAGGAACCGGAATAGGATAGGCAGAGACAACGGAGCGCCACTTTCCACGATCCTGACACAACTATATTCTTTGTTTCTTGGTTATTATACACTTATTGGGTATTGGTATATTTGGACAAGTAAGCTGATGGCAAGAAGAAGTCCAAGAGCGCCGACAACTGATTCAGTTTACCGTTGCTTAAGTCATCACCAATATTCCGGACAAAGGTGCTTTTTCACGTTTTGATTGAAAGATCTAAAAATACAAGCGTTTCTTCTAGATTTAATTTAAATTTCACGATCGGAATAGCACGTAACCTATACGGTACCAAAGTCTGCAAGAATTTATTATGATTATTTTTATTGTAAGTCAAGATTTGACCTTGACCTGTCTAATAGTAAGCATGACGAAGGTGCAAGAGTGCCGAGGACTGAAAAAACCTTAGTTGACGGCCAAAGGGCTTTAAAACCTGCAACTTTCAAGCCGATCTCGAAACGCACCGAGTCACTTGGCGGTCTTTACGCCTGTAAGCGATGATACTACCGCGGATCGGCAGATTGGGTACCACTGCCTACCACTCTTTGACATACAGACCGTGAAGTGATTTAGTCACGTAGCAGTGACATCTATTCATGGAAATGTAGAGCTCTAGGCGCCTCCTCCCTGAATACATCCATGCTAAAACAAAAATGGTGGCTTTGTTGGCAAAAATCGCAAATTACAAATGGAAAATTACACATTTTGTTGTAAATTGTAATATACATATATTTATGTTAATTCTGATGAAATTAGACCAAATTCGTCTCTCTAAGTGCTTTGGCATAATTTATTAGTTATGTAATAAAATAATTCACTTGGGTTTATTCTACTTTATTATTACATCTTTGTTGTAATTTATATCTTAACTAGGTTACAATGAACTTGGGACATATATATTTATGTATTATTTTATATTTTATATTTCTATGATATAAGCTACTTAAGTGCTTGTATCATATCCAGCTTAACATTGAGCGGGGTGCTGTCAAATGTCGAGTCACAATAAAAAAATTAGATTACCTACTTAATATTTTATTTCTATTTAGGTGTCAGTGGTCTACCATTTTGCAGCAACGTTGAGGTTGGAGGCACCATTGAAGGATGGCTTAGAAATGAATACTCGAGGAACGTTGAGGCTTTTGGAAATAGCCAAGAATATGAAGAACATTGTGGCGTTCGTCCATTTGTCAACTGCATTCTGTTATCCCGATTATAAAAGACTTGGGGAAGTGGTTAGTATGGCTTTATTTAAAAAAAACTATTTTTCATTATTTCTCTCTATACTAAGCTACTAAAGTGCTTGTATCATAGATATAGGACAACTAAAGTACATGTATCAAAGATACATTGGTACCGGTGACGGGTTTACGCAACCCGTCTTCTCGGCTTGCGTAACCATTGCACTGCCAAATAAATGTGACAAACTATCTACTAGCAGCGACGACTGAAAAAACTGACTTAATTTATGGTTGCTTCAGTTGTCGCCGTTTTGCCGGCCAGAGACTACATTTTTTTCTTATCTAAAACTAGAGATAGAAGTGAAAATATAAGTGGATAGTTTTAATTTTTTGTTGAGGCTTGACGGTCCAGGTTTGACCTCTGCTAACTCTAAGTAGCAGTCACATCCACTATGCCGCCCCAGTGGAACCAAAGCTTACAAGCCCGAAACGCGACTAAGACACTTCACTGTATACTTGTAAGAGATAGTACTATCCCAGATTTGCAGAATGGGCACCACTGTCTAACTAACCACTGTGTGATAACCAATGCGCCACGCCTGTCTTTTTACACTAGCAAGTTAAATACCACGCCATAAAAAACTTTTTCAATCAATCGAATCGAACTGTCACGCCTTTTTCCCACAGTGATAGGCAAAGACAACGGAGCGCCACTTGCCACGATCCTGACACAACTCTCTCGCTTCGCTCACATCCACAATGCGCGATAGATGTGGTTTGAAAGAGGATGTAGTGACAAGGATTGATAAAGGAATGCTTTGATGGTTTGGGCACATGGAAAGGATGAGTAAAAGTAGATTGACGAAAAGAATTTGTAAATCTCATGTCAATGGATGCGTTAAACGAGGCAGGCCCAGGAGGGTGTTTGCCGACCAAATCGGAGACATCCTCAAGAAAGCTGGGTTGCCTAGTGCCCATAACCATAGAGCTTGAGCTTGTAAAACCTTTTCGGTTATGATAAAACAATTGATTAACAATCCGACCAAGTAATAAAAAGAATTGCCGTTGAAATTAAATTAATTGTAGATACATGGGTACCATAAACTAATGATTTTACTATCTTGTACGTATACAATGTAAGTTTTAGTTGTAACATTGTAAAACTTTTGTTTTATTATACCTACTTAAATTATTATAGGCTATTAACTGAATGATAATAAAATAGACTCCAATTTTACTATACTGTTAGTATGAGTTCTTTAGCAGTCATTTATAGCTTTGGACATCAAATTTAATAAGAACATTAAAAAGTCGTAGTAACCTTACCTATGACCGCTTCATATTTTACATTCTTCCCGTATGTATCTTTTATGTTTATTTTAACTGAGGTCACATACTTCGGAGGACAAAAAGCGCCAGTGACTGGGAAACCACAAAACATCAAAGTAAAATAAAGTAAAGATAGGACGATCTAGAATTTTTTCAAACCGAGTTAGGTCGATTGGAAAATATGGATAACCCGATTTGCAAACCGAATTGATGAATTCAATTCAAACCGGTTTACAAACCGAGTTGGCGAATACGGTCCGACAATCTAAATTGCCTAATACACAGTATGGTTTGATATAGAATTTCGGATGTGTATGTATGACTAAATAAATTTAGTTACTGATCTGAATATAAATAGTTTGATCTAATCTAGTCTGATCTAAAAATAATAGTTCAACCGGTTTATTGTAGATGTTAACCGACCAAACTCGGTTTAGGCCTCAACTCGGGTTGAAAAGTCGAGTCGTTACATCTCTAAAATAAAGTACTTTAAAAAAAATAACAAAACAAATAAAAGAAAAATGTTTTTTTTTAATGACTAGATGTGAAACAGTATTGTATGAAACTAAGTCGTCCTAAATAGAGTCATAAGTCGTTCACTGCTGGTTATACGAGTAGGTCTCCCTCGACTAGTAAAACAATAAGTAATAATAACTCGGTCAATACCACAAACATCCATTGTTTTAAAATAGATTCCATGGATATTTAAGAAACTATCTAACCAATATCTTCGAATATATAAAACCTTACCGGAGTAAACACAGAGGGCCCCATCTACAAGTTCTTTCACCAATATTTACCTGTACGCAATTTATTACCCTATAAAGAAATAAATTGCGTACACACGTTTGTCATGGCCAGCGCGTTTTACAATCGATGCTTAGGAAGTACTGACGAGTAGTTATAGACACCGGCAGAAAAAGAGCGTTGACTTTTGATCTGCGCTATATAAGAATTGGCAGATTAGATACAGTTTTGTACAATCTTAATTTAAAACACGCATGTAAACGAAAAGTAAGTAACAAAACAAGTGTTATCTTCCGGAATCTATACTGTGTTAATACTATAGAGATATAAGAATAGAAAGAAAGGCCTGACATCTGATTTATAAATTCCTTTCCTCAATCTATTGTCACTTATCCTTTCGCGCTCAAACCATAGAAGCATTTTGTTGAGCTTATATAAAGAGAAATGGGGATGTGAAGGAAGCGAAGGAGTTGTGTCAGGATTGTGGCAAGTGGCGCCTCATTGTGTCTGCCTATCCCTGTGACAATTTGATTGATTGATTAAAAATTGTTTATGCCTCATTTCATCAGGGTAGGCACAGTCTTATAGACTAACATTATAGACGGTAAGCAGGGGTAAATAGATTATACAACAACTAATAATATTTTTTCAGGTAAACGACCCTCCTGCTGATCCTCACGAAGTCCTCAGAGCAGCAACATGGCTTACTGACGAGCAGCTTGACCTTCTATCGCCATCAATACGCCAATCGCATCCTAATTCATACACCTATTCTAAAAGACTTGCAGAAGCTTTAGTAAGGGAAAGTTACCCTGAACTTCCATGCTGTGTTGTGCGACCAAGTATAGGTAAGAATTCTATTTTGTAACTCTTCAATAATTCGCAAATGTTCAGTGGCAATTCAGAAGCAACAGGTCCCGGTATGCTACTGCGAGTGGTCTGTTAGAAGGAAAAGTACCATTTGCAGACTGCCTACCACTCTTATGATTGGTACTACTCTATTTGGCGCATGTTCCATACGCCAGCCAGTTCTATTTCCTATTTCGGAATAAAAAAATATGCCTTTTTTTGTTAAATATGTCACTGATATCTGGCATTGCATTTAAATAACCCAAAGCGAAAGGGTTAAAGTCGTGTCGAGACAATTTTTAAATTGCCCTCCTTAACTATCAAATTGGGCGTGGGCCCCACGTTGGGAAACACAGGTGTAGACAATAATCTCATGCACGTTGGGTCGAAATCCAGGCGCACCCTGTAGCGAATTTCGAGCTACATTTTGTCAAATTTTCGACGCGCTCAACCTCATCTAAGCCTAAAACTATATTGTTTAGCCGCAACTTGTCTAGACCACTGTATCCTTAAGCTACTCTAGAAGCTACTCGAAGAACTGTGTTTTGCAATTCAACATTTTTACATAATCTCGTTTTAAATTTAAGTGACTCCAGCTTTCAAAGAGCCAACGCCTGGGTGGGTTGACAACTTAAATGGTCCAATTGGTCTGATGGTGGGTGCTGGCAAAGGTGTAATCAGATCTATGCATTGCTACGGACATTATCATGCTGAAGTCATCCCTATAGACATAGCCATAAATGCTATTATTGTTATTGCTAAGAATATTGGTTCTATGACTGAAAGGTGAGTGTGAATAATTTTACACATTTATAAAACAATAAAGGTTCATGTTCAATACATGATGTGTTTGTTACTAGTTTCAAGACACATAATACTTTTTAGCAATGATATTAAGTATATAATATAATAATTATTATATCATGTATCATAATATTAACGGCGACTGAGGCAACCGTGAAATAAGTCGGGTTTATCAGTCCTGGCAATCTTGGACTTTCCTTTAATTCTCATCAGGAAAGTCGATATCAGATGTCGAGTCACAATAAAAATATATCATGCTCTTTTGTGTTAAAACAGAAATGAAAAATAAAAAAATATATATATTTAAAAGGCGACCGTAGTGGCAGTGCAATGGTTACACGAGTTTAAAACCACTCGCCGGTACCAATGTATCTTTGATATATGTACTTTGGTTGTCCTGTTTCTATGATACAAGCACTTTCGTAGCTTAGTATAGAAATGTAAATAAAAAAATAATATTATTAAGTACAGTATTCTAACCAAACCAATCAATCAAATTGTCACGCCTTTTTCCCATGGGGATAGGAGAATCCATGGAGACAATGGAGCGCCTCTTGCCACAATCCTGAAACAACTTCCTCTCTACCTTCACATCCATAATTCTCCTCTAACCCAACCAGTCCTAAACAAAAAAAGTTACAAACAGAAGTTTGGTTTCACAGAAAATCTGAAATTCCTGTATATAATCTGACAACGGGCGATGAGCGAAACACGACTTGGAAGCAGGTTTTGGATATGGGTAAAGCAACAGTAAGGAAATATCCATTTGAAGGCCCACTCTGGTATCCTGATGGAAACATTCGTCATAACAAATTTATACATAGCCTCTGCGTATTTTTCTACCATCTTGTACCAGCTTACCTTATTGATTTCCTGATGTTGATTGCCGGACAGAAACGCTTGTGAGTTCTCTTTGATACCTATTATTCATTATCTTGTATACAGAGTGGTAGGCAGTGTCTAGTCTGCTGATTCGGGGTAGTTCCACTGCTTACAAGTTACAAACCATGAAGTGACTTAGTTACTTTTCAGGATAAGATTGTAAGTTGGCGGTTTCAACTAGGCTGAGTAGTGGATGTGGCTACTACTAACAATTATTTAACTGTAATGCCGACAGGCGTGGACGAACGGTTTAGCGACTGGTTTGTTGCGCGTAAAGTCCCGGGTTCGATCCCCGGTCGGAGCAAATATTTGTTTCATAGCTTTTATTTGTAATATTTAATAGAATTAAATATTGCAAATATTTGTTAATCAAAAAAAAGGGATGGATATTTGCTTCGGGTCTGGTTATCAAAGAGTGGTAGGCAGTGGTACCCAATCTGCCGATCCGGGGTAGTACCACCATTTACAAGTATACAGACCGTGAAGTGATTTGGTCACGTTTCGGAATCAGCTTGTAAGTTGCCGGTTCCATCTAGGCCGGCATAGTGGATGTGATTGCTACTCATAGTTATTGAATTGTAGTAGCAGTGACATTCATTCATGGACCACACTTTGGCTTAACATCAAGCGGGGTGCTGTCATATGTCGAGTCACAATAAAAATAAAAAAAATGTAATACATTCATTCATAAATTGCCTTCCAGCCTAACATCATAACGATAACAGCTTGATGCTAAGCTGGAGTACGGTCCATCAATGAAAGCGAATGCCGCTACAGTTAAGTCCACTATTTTTCCTTTAATGTGTCCACTATTTTTCAGTATGGTGAGGATTCAAAATAGAATAACAGTTGGTCTTGAAGTTCTTCAATATTTCACAACACGGGAGTGGTGGTTCGATACTGACAATTTTAAGGCATTAGCACCATCACTACTGCCTGATGATAAAGATACATTCCCCATGGATTTAACTATAATTGAGGATGGGCCGTATATTGAAAGTTGTATGTTGGGTGGAAAGATGTATTGCCTCAAGGAGAAACTTGAAGATCTTCCTAAAGCAAAATTGCATAATAATATGTAAGTTAATTTATTAATTAGGAACAAGACATAGTTTAATTTAAAACGGAATATGGATATAAGCAAATAGTTTTACTTATCTTCCGATTCGAGATAGTAGCGTAAAGACCGTAAAGCTAATGAGCCACGTTTCGGGATCAACTTGAACTGCGGGTCGAGGCGCTCAATGTCTAGCAGGGGGGTCAAGCAGCACAAGGTAGACAGCTCACGAGGGAGTCAATATAGAGAGCCTTTCTGACCGCAGCTCCTTCACTTCCCGCAATTCTTCTTCCCTTTTTAAAGAAGTGTTTGTTGTTGGACACTTCCACTGCCATGTATTCTTTCAGTTCTATAACTTTGGGTCCTTCAAGCGTTGCACGAAAAAGTACCCTTGGTCGGCAACCATAAATTTAATCATTTTTTTTTAGTCGTCAGTGCTCTTCGACTTCGTCTTGCTTACTATCAGGCAAGTTGAAGTCAAATGCTGCCTACTAATAAAAAAGTTATTGTGTGCTTTGCTGCTTCAACTTAACATCATGCAGAGTTCGAGACAAACCTTTCCACACCATAGTAATTTACTACATTTTGTAAATTTATTTCCAGACTCTATGTTCTCGATCGGCTGGTGACAATATTCTTCTATCTTTTCATCGTTTATCTGATTGCTTCGTGGTGCGAGCCAGTGAGACATATATTGTCCTATGGAGGACCACTGGTTGAAAATCTTCCTTTAGTCGGTAAAGTAGTTTTTAGAAAATAATATCTAATGTTGTATTTTCCTAATCGTCACTTGGCAATTAAATTAACGAATACACATGTACTAAGGCCTATGAAATGGGATAATATGTAAAATATGTGTCGTATTTGAAATGTAGGTGTTGAGGCTAAAGTTGCATCCGAACAATAGTTACCACGATAAAGGGTTGTGCTAAAACCACTATTTTGATTTTAGTTAAAATACCTAATACTTAAGTAATAGATCAAAACTATAAGTTAAACGATCGATATTTTACTTTATTTTAAAAACAATATGGTTCATAATACGTATTTAGTAATATTTCTATTGCTATACTGTATAGTTTATGCCATTTAGAATAAGGTTGTATACATTTATTTTTAACGAATCCTCAGTACTGTAGTCCATTTTAACTGCAATGTCATGTATACATTTAATATTTTAAGGTTATATGTAAATAGGTATTCTTCATTAACTTTTTGTTAATTCTGTAGAATTATATTTTACTATAGAAGTTGGTATATAAAGTTTAATATGGTACTACTGTAAATGTTATTTTGAAATCCATTAAATAAACGAATTTATACAATATTTTTATTTTATTTCTCATTTTATGGCTTACAATTATAATACATTCACACGACCAAATCAGCAGTCGAATAAAAAGGTTCAATATCTTTATAAGTGAGCTTTGCCGTCTTGTGTGTTCTGCCAGTCTTGGATCCTTCAAATAATGCAAGAAGAAGCACCTTCGGCTGGCACAGTGGCGGTGACTGAGGCAACTGTATACTAAAACGATTTTTTTACCCGTCAATTCTTTTATACTTTTTGTTACCACCAAGCATGTCGACGCCTGCAATAGCGTCTCAATATTAAATATAAAAAAGCGAGAGAGTTGTGCAAGGATTGTGGAAAGTCACGCTTGCTGTAACTCTATGAGATTATACTATGTGAATATGTTCGTATGATTATCCTACTTCCATTTTCCAACAGGGATAGGCAGAGTAAATGGAGCGCCACTTGCCACGATTCTAACACAACTCCCGCGCTTTCCTCACATCCGCAATTATCTTTATACAAGCTCTACGGATGTCTCTTGTAGATGTCTCCCACAAGCAATGTTTTTTTTATTTTATTGTGACACGACATCTGACCTCAAACCGCCTGATGATAAGCAAGAGGAGGTCCAAGAGTGACGACGACTGAAAAAACCAAGTTAGTTCCCGGCTACCTCGGTCACCGCCATTATGCCGGCCTAAGAAATGTGTATAAAAAGGACTTAATATTATTATAGTAATAAACTTCCCACCAAATCGTTCATCTATACTAGTGGTTAATAATTTAACATCATGTTCGCATACAAACATCGTGTTCACAATTAATATCATGCAATTCACCCAATAGCGCCCAATATATATTGGAAATAGCGCCGCAGTTATTTTTCTTAAGTAAGTTGTCTGGTTGTGATTCACCCCATTTCGTGTAGCCTACATCTTCTAATTCATTACCTGAAATTAAATTAGACGCGGTCATCTATTGTACATTTTTTCTTACTTGGCAAAAGTAGTAAACAAACTTAGGAATAATGACGAATTAACGATAAAAAAACAATTACTACTGACGCGAATCAATACAAATATATAAAACATCTATAAAATGATTTTTAATTTTTATTATTATTATAACATTTGTCATTTGTTTTTTACTGTTTCCATATAAATGGTTTTTAATAAAAATTATATGTGTTATTTTAATAATTTTTGAGCATTTGTTACATTGTGTGTGATTATTTTATAGAATAAAACAGTAGTAAACAGTTTCCTTAGATTAAGGGCATGGGAAATGTTAAGTTTCATGTTTGTTTACTACTTGTGCCAAGTAAAAAAAACACAGTTATAGTTATTAAATTGACATATTTTTGTTTATTGTGGCTCGCCCGATGTTATGCTTGAGTCTAGTCCATGAATGAAGGTGACCGTTTATACAATTATTTAACTGTAGGAACCGTCAACTTACAAGCTGATCCCAAAACGCGACTAAATCGCTTCACAACCTGTAAGTGGTCTGTATACTTTACCCCTCTTTAACATCCATATCTGGAGCGAAATTTTTATAACAAATAATTGTTATCTTTAATTTATTCATTCAATATTACGAATAATAGCTATGAAACAAATTTTTTAGCAAAAAATTAAGCATCGAACCATGAACTTGGAGTATTGTGCAGTTTGTAACATTTGCCTGTTTTACCGTTATAGACGTAGTCTGAAATTAAAATTAGAAATTAGTGTAAATCACAAGACATATAATAGAGCTTGATTCCCGGCAGGTGATTCCCGGTCGAGGCATCATGAATCTCTTATTTCATAGCATTAATTTATAATACCTATTAATTAGATTGAATATTATAAATATTTGCTATGAGAGGTAGGCAGTGGTGGCCAGACTGCCGATTCAGGGTGGTACCACCACTTACAAGTATACAGACCGTGAAGTGGCTTAGTCGCGTTCCGGTTCTAACTAAGCCAGCATAGTGGTTATTTAACTGTAGTAGCAGCCTCCATTGGTGGCCGGGTGCTGTCATATGTAGTGTCGCAATAAAAAAGTTTACCTTTACCATAGTGACAGCGCGACTGAGGCAGTCGGGCAGTCGTAAACTAAGGTGTTTTTTTCAGTCGGTGGCACTCTTTGACCTCTTAACATAAGGCAAGTTAAGTTCAGATGTCGAGTCACAATAAAAAATAGAGATCATATATACCTACGTACCAGAATCAGGCAAATTACATAATGCATTCCAATTCAATGACGTCATAGATTTCTTACAAATAAAAGCTTGATTGACGTAACAGAGAATCGACTAAATCGACAGCCAAACTAAATGATGCGCCGCCTCCTAGCTTTGTAAAAAAAATAACAAATGGAATGATTTACCCACCCATGTCTTCTACTCATTTTGTAACCTTGAATCCTTAAGCCAAGCGTAAAAAGCATTCCTAGCTGGCATACTAAAGGCGACTGAGGCAATATTAATTTTTTTGTCATCGGCGCTTGTTACTAATAGGCAGTCGATGTTAGATGTGAAGTCACAATAAATAAAAATATTTTATCTTAAAAATAATGATAAACCAGTTTTATTTAAATTATCAATATGCACTTTGTTTTATATTTATAAATACACTAAAAGTGCTTGGACATACTCGTATATCATAGATACCAAATGATTTTGAACCGTGAGCTCTTAGTATTTTCTTAGATTTTGCGCGAACGTTGATTAATGAATTAAACAAATTTTATGCGGCTTACTATCGCGTTACCGTGAGCTCTTTTGGTTTAAGAGATCATTTATCTATCACTAGAATATGATCACCTTAATGGTTTATAACATTGAGTTTCATGAGATGACATAAAATTTTATCTTCAAATCTATTTTACTGAATAAAATCGTGTCTTTAATAATATACTGTCAATTATTTAAATGAGAACGGTTATAATGACCTCGCATTTCATTATTGGCGTAGTGAAGGAATCCCCTAGTTCCTCAATTGTTGTGATTAACATTTTAAATACGAGTTGTTTGCACAAGGCAAAGGTTAGGAATATTTTGAATATTATTGAAAACATATTTCCTCGACGTTTTGCCCATCTTTAAAAACATAAAAATATATTTAAATACAAATTATATTACAAATTTTTGGGCATGATTAAAATAAATAAATTAATTTGTGTTAATTAAACTATACAATTGTGGATGTGAAGGAAGCGTGGGAGTTACGTCAGGATCGTGGCAAATGGCGCTCCATTGTCTGCCTATCCCTGCGGAAATGAGGCGTGACAGTTTGATTTTGATAGACTATACAACTGGTGTTATTTTTTAATGTTCTCTTAAGACTTGACATATAAACTTGACTTGCCTGATGATAAGGAGAAAACCAAGCGCGCCGACGATAAAAAAAATGGCAACATTTCCCCTTTGTATACGTTAAGCAAGGCTATTACGTTGGCACAAATAATTCCCAGCCTTCCGGTCTCCAGATTTCTTCGTCAGCCGCTTGGACAACTCCTTGGCCAGGCGCTTAGCTGAAGGTCCCCAAAGGACCATCGTCTCGACCCCAAACGGCTTGGGGTCGAGATGATGGCCAACGATGTCCCAATAAAAAATGTGACTTATTTAAACCAATTTGACATGATCTGGTTTGTCAGCATAGCCAAAATCCAAGTTTCAGAGGTTTTACCTTGCTTTGCGCATTCTCATTTTGTGTATTTACATTTTGCGAATTTGCGAATGCGGTTTTTTGCTTTAAATATATATTCGCGCTTTTTAATCTAAAAAAATTCTCGACAATATAAAGGCAAAGTAAACGAATCGTTTTTTTAGTTGTCATCGCTCTTGGAGTTTTCTTTGCTTACCATCAGGAATGTAAAAGTCAGATGTCGAGTCTTAATAAAAAAAACGATGCCCTAACCTAACCTTGGAAATGGACTTAATAAAAGATTAGTGTATAATAAAAAACAGTTTTATTTAATTCAAGATGTCAATTGCCATTTCTCTCACTTAGTGATACACTCAAAGGTCCTATATCATGTTCACATATAAAAACACATTTATCTGAACAGTCCACATCATGCAGTTCTCCATTGTCTGCCATTCCACCACAATTGTCTGGCTTATGATAATTGTCCGGTTGGTTATCAGCCCACTTAGTATAACCATTTTCTTCCAAACGGACACCTAAAAATTAAATGTAGTTAGTAAAAATGACCGCAGCAAGCGACCGTGGACTAGTGGTAAAGAAATAGTCTTCATAAGGGTTCCGGGAGAGTTTAAAATCACTTGCTTCTACCCCAGCGTTTTTTTTTCTGCCAGGTCTATACCAACTGACATAATTGATGAAAAATTAGATTTTGTACGAAAATAAGTAGGCATCAAAACAAGTTACTGCGTGCCTTAAACGCCAGCGCGCTTTTTTCTGCCAGATTCTATACCAAAGTTTTTTGATATACTCGTATGATGTATTATGTACTTTTTTTTTTTTTTTTTATTGTGACACGACATCTGACGTCGTCCCGCCTGATGATAAGCAAGAGGATGTCCAAGAGTGACGACGACTGAGAAAACCGGGTTTGTTCACGGCTGCCCCAGTCGCCGTCACTATGCCGGCCAAAGGTGCTTCTTCACGCATCGCTTGAAGGATCCAAGGTCATAGGATGGAGAGAACACATGGGCAGGCAAAGCATTCCACTTGTCAATTGATCTACAAAGAAAAGACGCACCGAACTTTTTAGTTCGACTGCCGATTCGGTCGATAAAATGCGGATGCTTTCCCCGACCTGTGCGGGTATTACGGGAGTGAAAAGATGAGGTAGGAACAAGGTTAAAGAGCTCTTCGGAACATTCCCCGTGGTATAGGCGATAGAGGACGCACAGAGCCGCCATGTCTCTTCGTAGTTGTAGGGGCTCCAGAGTTCGCGTGACCTCTGCATCACCTATGATCCGGACAGCTCGGCGCTGCAATGAATCCAGGGCATTAAGAAGATACTTGGCAGAGCCGTCCCAGAGGTGCGAACAGTACTCCGCGCAAGAGCGAATCTGTGCCTTGTAAAGTAGCAGGCGAAGCTCTGGCGCGAAGAACCGCCGCACCTTGTTCAGGATGCCAAGTTTGCGGGAGGTGGTCTTAATGGCCCGCTCAATGTGGTCCCTGTGATTCAGGTCGCAGCGAAGGGACATTCCAAGAATGTCCAGTCTGTCCGAAGCACTGAGGGAGATGTTACAAAGAGAGGGAAGGGGAGTAAACGGGGATTTTTTCGTCGAGAACGCGCATACCTGAGTCTTGTCTGCGTTGAACTGAACCAGGTTCTTGTCGCCCCAGTGGGTAATACGATCAAGAACCCGGTTCAGTCCCGCTACAACAGACTCTCTCATATCGGCTATCTCCTGTTTGCCGGCTGCGGGGCGGGCAGTGTAGCGTCCATGCACCGTGCTGTCGTCTGCATAGCAATGAATGCCGGATCCGAGGTCCAGCATGTCATTGATATGCAGAAGGAACAAAGTCGGCGACAGCACGGAGCCCTGAGGGACACCGGCATTCACCGACATCCTGCGCGACGCGCTTCCATCCACAACGACGCGTATGGAGCGGCCACGCAGGAAGTCAGCTATCCAGCCCCGCAGACGGTCAGGTAAACCGTATGCCTCGAGCTTGGATAAAAGGCCCCTGTGCCAGACCCTGTCAAACGCAAAAACTTTGTATCAAAACTTGTTTGATACAAAAGTGTATATGATACAAACACGTTTAGTAGCTAGTATAGAAATGTAAAACAAACAACGTAGACTGCGATCTACGAATGGAGGCAACTACTAGCACAGTTAAATCTAACCGGCAACTTCCAAGCTTATCCCGAAACACGACTACGTCACATCAAAGTCTGTACACTTGAAAGTGGTGGTAATATCTCTGGTCCGCAGACTGGGCAAATAACCACAAACTGTTAGTAGTCTTAAGTTAGTCATCTAAAAATACGAAGGAGACTTAATAAATTACTTATATGGTAATTAAAGAAATCTTAATAAATTATTTATATTCTAGAAATTATAAAACTCCTAATAAATTACGAATATATTAATGGTCGTTGAACAAACCTTTAATTGTAGTCCACTCTTCATCATCCCCATAACGGAATCCCAAATGTATAACGTCTCTATTCATTTTGCCCTTATAGTTTTGTTTTGGTGTATTGTGATACAATCTCGTCAGTATATCTGCTTCTTGTTGACTATTTATAATTGCCAAGTATGATTGTTCTGCTTCACAAATTGAGAATGCATCAACCCATGTTTTTGGGTTTTGATGTATTTTGTAGCACTTCGATATGTCCTTATTGTATAAGTATTCTGTAAATGGAAATTTAAATGAAGCCAAATGATTGTCTAAAGCAGTGTTTCCCAACCTTTTTTAGGCCACGCCCTACCTTAACATTTCTAGTTTTTTTTGTTCCCTCAAGAAATATAAATGATTACAGATTTCTTTAAATTTGCCTTTTTTGTTAAATTTGTCACCGATATCTAGCATTGCATTTAAATAACCCAAAGTAAAAGGGTTAAAGTCGTGTCGAGTCCACTTTTAATTGTCAAATTGCCCCCCTGTGGGGAGTGGGCCCCACGTTGGGAAACACTGGTCTAAAGTGATTTTGGAGCCAGCATATTGTGGATATCGTGAGCACCTTGACGTGCCTGGTGGTAATCAAGGGGAGGTTTAAAAACGGGCTATTACTATGTTTCTTTGATATACTATGTATTATATGCATTACATTATGTATCTTAAATGCGTTTTTAGAGCAGTGGTATCTCAAGTACAGACAATGCTCGTAAAGCCGTAAATGATTAAATAACTTACGCAAATCGGGCACGTCGCAGAAATCATTCCATTCCAAGGATGCTTGTGACTTTTTACATATAAAATTATGTATGCCTGAACAATTGACATCACGTAATTTTCCATCAAAGGACATCATGAGGCAATCCTCATCACCGTTATCATAAGGTTCACCTTCTTGCCAAACATTATAGAGATCGTGAATTGAACGGCCTGCAATTGACAATTAATAAAACTTATTTTTAAGGAACTGAGGGGAAGACAGGCAGTTGGTGCTTATTTGCCCACCAGTACCACCAGTTGTGTTTTGGGATCAGATTGAAAGTTGCCCGATTCAACTAGTCCCGCGTTAGTGGATGCGACTATTTTGCTTCGACCTGCCTGATGGTAAGCATGATAGAGGTCCAAGAGTGCCGACGACTGAAAGAACGGACTCAGTTCACGGCTACCATAGTCACCGTCACTATGCCAGGCAAATAAATATAATGCTATTTAACTGTACTAGCAGTCGTTTTCATTTATGGACTACACTCCAGCTTAACATCTGTCAGGGTGCTATCAGGGAGCTACAATAGAAAGCACTTGTCGATTGTTTGACACCTTTTCAAACTATCGATTCGGTCGACAGAATACGAATGATATCCCCTATCCTACCTATATTGTGGCAGTAAAAAGATAAGGTAGGAACAAGATTAAAGATTTTTCTTAGGTACGAGTATTACTTTATAATAAAAAAAACTTATTAAGTTCGCACCTAAAAAACTAAAGTCCAAACTTATGTAAGCAGACGTCACGAGTTCATGACATTTTTATTTTTGCTATTGAAAACTCGTTTCCATAGTTCTGTTTATGGTTCATATATAGAATAATAATACATATAATAATAATCTATGTAGGTAGTATATAGATTATAATTTTCTTTAATTTTTCGTTTAAAAGGTGCGAACTAAATATAAGACGACTATGCGTGCCTTCGATTCAAAAACTATTTGCCAGTAACTAAGAGCTTCCGGTTGAAAACCACTTGCCGGTACCAATGTATCTTTGATTTATGTACTATTGATCGCTCAATTTTTCTGATTCAAACATGTTTATTAAATGGTTTTTATGAATATCCAGTTAGGAGTTACTTACCATCGATACTTTGAAAGAATCCTTCAGATATAAGATCACTTATTCCGAGATAAAGGAACTGTATACCTGCTGCTTCTTTTTTCCACATTGAAAGAACTTCCTTTACTTCAGTTTCCGATTCTGGTATCCATAATATCGCCCCTTCTAAACTACATCGCCTTTTTGCGTCCCAAAACGTATTTAGTATTCGATGAATTTTATAAAACCCATCACCGACTAATTGATAGTCTTTTCGAAAAAACTTACCTTTTATTGCTGAAAATTTAATTTACTTGTCATGTTATTTTGGAGTTTATATTATTATATGGTAAAATTGATTTTAACTTTTAGTTTCCTCAGACTATACGAGTATTGTTTTGTTATATATTTATAATTATCAACTTAATCGAGGTATGAAAGGCGCACTATTATTAGATTATATTTTATTATTATTATATTAGAATTCGATCAATTTATAATTATTAACATTGTTTACATTTAACCGTGTATAAAGAGAATTGTGGGTGTGAAGAAAGACATCGATGGAAGAAAGCAAGAGGGGGGATGCTCTATGAGTCTATTGTGACTACCTATTGGCCTAACAATTTGAATTTTCATCACGCTTAGAAAGCTTTACTTGGAGCTATTGAGAAAAAAAAGAAAAATAATATTAAAAAAGAAAGAAATTAATATTCAAAACCAAATTAAACTTCTCATTAATAAATCGATATAAAAAGTAAAAAAAATATATATTTACCATTTGTTTCACAAGTAATAATTAAAATTATAGAGGATATAAAGAAATTATAAAATTTATTCATTATTATCGTGTATTTTTTTCTCTAATCCACGACCGGCTAGTTAGAAATATACGACCGGTCTGCCAACAAGGAAAATATCTGCTTCACGATTTAAAATTAATGTTTATATGGTATTATCAAATCTTCAATTTGACCAAAAAGGTCAAAACAGATAATGCTCTATTAAGTATTCAAATTAATACGAGTAGGAAAGATAACTATTATTCATTATATCGCATTTATTTTAAATTAATTATTGCACATACGTGATTTAACATACGTGTTAGGAAATCGCCAACCACCTTCTCTATTGAAATTAGGATGTTTTTTTAATCTAAATAGCCTCGCGTACCATCCTGGGTATCAGTCGACTTTCCTTTGCGAGGATCTTCGGTTTGTCGAAACGGATGTAGTGGTTGGCGCCGTCCTGTTGATGCTCACAAACCGCAGACTTTTCACGCGTTGGTGGTTTATATCCGCGATATGTTCCTGTACGCTTGTGCTTATATTTCTTTTTTTCTGTCCTATATACAAGAGTCCACAGTCACAATCCAATGTGCACAACGCTATTTAACTGTTGAGTATTTAGTTTATTGGCATCCCTAATCAGCTTTGCGAGATGATCAGTTTCTTTCTTACTATTTATATCGGTTAAATATGATTGTTCTGCGTAACATACTCTGTATGCATTAATCCAACTCATTGGATTACGATGTACTTGCCAATTTCTCCGTTGTAAAGGTAGCCTAAAGAAAATACATCATTAAATTTCTGAATAACAATGAAAAAAGCGTGACAATTTGATATGAATTGAAAAATTAAGTGTGCTTTTTGGCTGCGACCGGAATTTAAACCCGCACATGTAATTTTTCCATCTTATTGTTACTGATTTATAAAGTACCTACATTAGAATAAAAAAAGAAAATCGTTATTTAGTTATATAAAAAATGATCAATACTTTCTATAGATATGCCTTCAGAACGGTGGAGGTAGGAAAAACAGATAATTTTAATCAGATGTGTGATTTAATATAAGACACATGTCTAATTGTAAAAACTGAAATAGCTCAGTCATTAATGTCTATAATTACCGTCGAGTTCCCTAACTTCGCCTGGATTTAGACACTTTTTTCAACGTACTTTCTAAAATATTACCACTAGAGACCATGACTAATAAGATAATAATAAATGTAACGTTCTTTAATAATCACAGACTAAACACACTATTGAAGTTATTTAATTAGATATCAAAATACGTTACCAAAGTCAGTAGGCGAAGATAAGGCAGATGTGCATAACTTCGCCTACCTCATTTTTCCTCGCATATCTACAGACGTCTATAGCTACAATATTTTGATTAGAATGCGATTTAGAAACAACGAAATAGAACCTTATTAAATGTGCTTAAAGTATTATATTTTCTCAATTACTATTGAGTAGGCGAAGTTAGGCACGGTAAATTACTCCATACAAATATGAAGATCCATCCAGGGTTGTCACAATTTATCATGAACCTTAGTTGTAGGTACTTAGAATGAAGCACACAAAAATAAAACATTACTTTTATTTATCTTATTTATTTAACGCCTTTTACGAGTAGGTTCTTATATTAGTCTCTCCCATACTACAAATCAGTCTTATTTAGTAAGGTACTAGCATAATCAAATCCTTACAATCCTTCCAGTTAATGATGGAAAATAATTTCATTCAAATGGCTGCCTCGGCTGGAAATGCAGTAGCCTACACGGTCGGTCCAATTTTTAAGAACATTATGGATTGTGTTCAGCTGTATTTCACCAATGGCTTCACGAATATTGTCCTTTAATTGTCTCTGGCTTGTCGACGTAACACTTTGACGGCACCCCACAAATAATAGTCCAACGGTGTCTAATAGCAGCTCCGAGGTGGCCAAACGACATCAGCTCTGCGGCTGATGATGCGATTTTCAAAAACACGGCGCAAAACATCAAGTGTAGCGTTGGCTGTGTGGCACGTAGCGCCGTCCTGTTGAAACACCGGTTGGGTGCACCGGCTTTTTAATGAATGCCCGCGAGTTTTCTGTGCCCCAAATGCGACAATTCTGTTTGTTTACATACCCGCCAAGATCCCGCCGAGGTATGTCGTATTCGGCTTTGTAAGAGGAAAGCTCTTTGTTTTTTATCATGTCAAGAGCTAAGTCCATCATTTGTCGGTCATGATTTGTAGTATAGCTTCTCTTTTTTTTATTTTATTTTTTGGGGCCATTTTTTTGAAAAAATAATAAAAAAATAAGTATAATGACAAGAACTTAACGTTCCTCATTGCCCATAGAAATGATCGCTTTAAACGATAACGTCAAACATTTAAAAAAATATGTTTAATGTCTTTGTTCTTTACGCAATAAAGAATAAAACATTTTTTTTATATATAAAAATCCGGTGAACAAGATTGGTTAATATGTAAATAAGTATAAACTATACTTAGTTATACCTCTACTATTATCGAAGACAGGCGTGGACGAACGGTTTAGTGACTGGTTTGTTGCGCGTAAAGTCCCGGGTTCGATCCCCGGTCGGAGCAAATATTTGTTTCATAGCTTTTATTTGTAATATTTAATAATATTAAATATTGCAATCATTTGTTAATAAAAAAAAGAGATGGATATTTGCTTCGGGTCTGGTTATTAAAGAGTGGTAGGCAGTGGTACCCAGTCTGCCGATCCGGGGTAGTACTGTGAAGTGATTTGGTCACGTTTCGGGATCAGCTTGTAAGTTACCGGTTCCATCTAGGCCGGCATAGTGGATGTGATTGCTACTCACAGTTATTGAATTGTATTAGCAGTGACATTCATTCATGGACCACACTTTGGCTTAACATCAAGCGGGGTGCTGTCATATGTCGAGTCACAATAAAAAAATAAAAAAAAAACCTTTTAATATGTTAATTAAATTTCATTAGTTTAAATTAAAAGTTCAATAATCTACATTGAAAATATAGTCTTTGCGACAACCCTACGGGTAGGCGATGTTTGGGAACATCATGGCCGCTGATGTGTCCCCTTACATATTTGTAATGTTATCATATCTATTGATAAAGATAATGACAAAATGATTGTTTTATAAGAAAATATAATAAATTTACATTATGAGACACTTATTAGGATAATCTTACCTGTTGACTGGAAGCGACTACAAACAAAGTTTCCCGCACTTCACTAAAAACACCTCACGACACTGACGTTTTCTGATGTAATGGTCGCCAAATTAAGCGGATTAACTAGGTTGCCATCAGCAAAGTATTACCATGACTAAATAAAAAACAAGATGTAGGAGTTTATTTGTAACTTACTTCTAAGGTTTCAGTGATATTGAATTTTTCTTAAATTCAGGCGAAGTTTAGGTGACTAGGCGAAGTTAGGAAACTCGACGGTACCTTTTTTATTGTGGCTAGACATATGTCTTATATTAAAATGGAGTATGGATCATGAGTTGAAGTGACTGCTACTGCAAGTAATAGTCGCATCCACTATGCCGGCCTAGTTGGATTAATTCACTTTGTTATTCAGCTATAAAGGACCTTCTATGCCTTTAAATAGGTCTAAAAACTTACCTGTATCAGGAATATCACATGAAGCATTCCATTCCAGTGACGTGTGAGTTTTCTTACATATAAATGGGTAATTGTGACCGCACGGTACATCATTTAGTTCCCCGTCTCTCCTCAATATGACACAGTCTTCCTCATTTGCGTTGTTGTTTGGCTCCCCATATGCCCATTTATTATAAACGTCATTCACCGGAATGCCTGCGAAACAAGTTTACCTTTTAATTGTCTGAGTAATTAAGTCACTAATGACATTCCACAATTTAATGTAACTTTTTAGGAATAGGTGGGTAGTTGGTAGTATTATGCCCTGGCACTACCTCCGACCCTCCATTCATAGACCGCAATCCAGCTTAATATCAGGAGGCGTCATATGTCGAGTTATAAGATATTCGCTAGTTGATGAAAACTTTTAAAGATACTCGCTTAAAACAATATGTGGCACATTGCATAAAAGGACAATTGCGGCATATATATTTCAGGTAATTATTTTATGATACTATCATGATACCTTATAACTTCGACGTATGACTATGACTGGATTGCGGTCTATGAATGGAGGGTCGGCAGTAGTGCCCAGAGGTAAGCCATAGTAAAAAGCTAGCTTTCAATTACAAGTAAAAGCGCTTTGTAATTATGCATAAGTACCGTCGAAAGTTTCAAACGCCCCCTTTGATATTAAATCTGTTATCCGACATAAACCCAATGAAATCCAGGTTGTGTTTCATTCCAATAAGTTATGACATCTTTAACTTCTGCTGCGTTTTCTGGATAGAAGAATTTCGCACCCTCCATTGCACAACTTGTCTTACTGTTCCTCCATGTTGTCTGTATTGTATATAATTTGTAGAAGCTTTGTGGTCCAGCTATATATGTGTAGTCTTTGCGAAAGAACGGTGTTGCAAATGAATCTGTAATTGAATTATTAAATAAAATAATCAAGAATATCACATAGCATTAACCTAAATATATTAAATAGCATTAACTAACAATTCAATTACTATGTACAACAGTTCTGAACTTTTAGCAATAATGCGTTTTATTCGAAGATGTAATTTAGGATCAGTTTAACACCTATTAAAAATATTTCAGTTTGAGAAATGATTATGTATAAATCACCATAATCACAATTTCATGCCAAAGATAGGCAGTAAACGGAGTGCCACTTTGCACCACACTGACACAACTGTCTTGCTTTCTTCATATCCACTATTCTCTTCACACACATGCTATTTCTTTATGGGCACTGCGACCCATGCTATTAAAGAATGTCCCCGATTAGTTCTTAAAAAACTATGCATAATAAGTTTTTAGACCAAAAAATAATTTTTAATGTTACTTAAAATGTAAATGATTTAATACACACTCACTTATGTCACTGGCTAGTAATAAAAACGCTAAAATATTAATATATAACCGTATTTTTGAATACATTTTTGAGATTATTTTATAAATTTTGATAATCGTTGAGACGTCCGAACGATTTGAAATACAAAAGAAAACTGACATGTTTCGCAAGGACCAATAGCAACTTTACAGGCTTAGCTTAGCTTGACGCCGCGCTATAGCGCCGAACTGTGTTGATCTATGAACGGTATAAAGGCTTCGCCAAATAGAACGCGTACTAAGCGCGCACTAGAGCGTTACTAGCTTGGCGCCGCACTATAGAGCCTAACTGTGTTGATCTATGAACGCTATAAAGGCTTCGCCAAACAGAACGCGTTCTTAGCGCGCACAAGAGCGTCACTAGCTTGACGCCGCGCTATAGCGCCAAACTGTGTTGATCTATGAACGGTATAAGCTGTCAAACAGAGCACCGGCGCTAGCATTGATAAGAGGTCCAGAATAGTATTTTTTTTACAGAAAAAAATATTTTAGTGTCCGACTAAGATATTTTGTTATGACTAAAAAAGTGATAGAATTGGTTCGGAAACAACCGTGCTTGTATAATATTAAGGATAATTCTTATAAAACATGTTTTTATTGTGACTCGACATCTGTCCTCGACCCACCTGATGATAAGCAAGAGTAGGTCCAAGAGTAAAGACGACAAAGCAACAAAGACAAAATTGGGGGAACAAGTCGTGATAAAGCGTATTAAAGTAATAATTCTTCCACATCTGAATCACTCGACATCTCAATACGAATAACTTCCAAGGACTGGTAGCGATCTACACTACGCTCTGGAATGGTACGTTAGCGCTAATCCAGTGACATTTTTTTTTATTTTTTTTTTATTGTGACTCGACATCTGACATCGACCTGCCTGATGATAAGCAAGAGGAGATCCAAAAGTGCAGACGATTGAAACAACCGAGTCAGTACACGGCTGTCTCAGCCGCCGTCACTATGCCGGCCAAAGGTGCTTCTTCACGCATCGCTTGAAGGATCCAAGGTTATAGGAGGGAGAAAACACATGGGCTGGCAAAGCATTCCACTTGTCGATTGTTCTACAAAGAAAAGATGCACCGAACTTTTTAGTTCGACTACCGATTCTGTCGACAAAATGTGAATGCTTCCCCCGACCAGTGCGGGTGTTACGGGTGTGAAAAGACGAGATAGGAACAAGGTTAAAGAGCTCCTCGGAACATTCTCCGTGGTATAGGCGATAGAGGACGCACAGAGCCGCCATGTCTCTGCGTAATTGCAGAGGCTCCAGAGTTCGCGTAACCTCTAAATCTCCTATGATTCGGACAGCTCGGCGCTGCAATGAATCCAGGGCATTGAGAAGATACTTGGCAGAGCCGTCCCAAAGATGCGAACAGTACTCCGCGCAAGAGCGAATTTGTGCCTTGTATAAAAGTAGGCGAAGCTCTGGCGCGAAGAACCGCCGCACCTTGTTCAGGATGCCAAGTTTGCGGGAGGTGGTCTTAATAGCCCGCTCAACGTGATCCCTGTGATTCAGGTCGCTGCGAAGGGACATCCCTAAGATATCCAGTCTGTCCGAAGTACCAAGGGAAATGTTACGAAGAGAAGGAAGGGGGATAAACGGGGATTTTTTCGTCGAGAACGCGCATACCTGAGTCTTGTCTGCGTTGAACTGAACCAGGTTCTCGTCGCCCCAACTCTCTCATATCGGCTATTTCCTGTTTTCCGGCTGCGGGGCGGGCAGTGTAGCGTCCATGCACCGTGCTGTCGTCTGCATAGCAATGAATGCTGGATCCAAGGTCCAGCATGTCATTGACATGCAGTAGGAACAAGGTCGGCGACAGCACAGAGCCCTGAGGAACGCCAGCATTCACCGACACCCTACGTGACGCGCTCCCATCCACAACAACGCGTATGGAGCGGCCACGCAGGAAGCCGGCTATCCAGCCACGCAGACGGTCAGGTAAACCGTATGCCTCGAGCTTGGAAAGAAGGGCCTTGTGCCAGACCCTGTCAAACGCTTTGGAGATGTCCAAGCCGATGGCAAGGGCTTCTCCATTACCGTCCAACGCTTCCCCCCAGACGTGCGTGGTGTACGCCAGAAGGTCACCAGTTGACCGTTTTGGCCTAAAGCCATATTGACGGTCATTGATCAGCTGATGACCCTCCAGATAGGCCATGAGGCGGACATTTATAATCCGCTCCATGACCTTGCACAAAACTGAGGTTACAGCTATCGGACGGTAGTTTGCAGGGTCTGAACGGTCGCCTTTCTTAGGGACCGGTTGCACATTGGCCCCCTTCCAAGCCCGAGGCACACAGCCCGACGAGTATGAGAGCCGGTATAGCCTCGTCAAGACGGGAGTCAATTCCGCTGCACACGTTTTAAGCACAGTCGCTGGGATACCGTCAGGGCCACTGGACTTTCGGATATCGAGCGATCGTAGCTCCATGCGGACATCGCGTTGTCTGATACGTATATCAGGCATCGTATGTCCGCATGGACGCAAGGTGGGTGGCTCTGCACCACGATCGTCGATCCGTGAATTAACGGCAAAGAGCTCAGCCAAGAGATCAGCCTTCGCTTTTGCCGCATGCGCCAGTGAGCCATCAGGCTGTCTCAGCGGTGGCAGTGAGGAACGACAGAAGTTAGATTCCACAGTTTTGGCGAGACTCCAAAAGCTGCGACTACCCGTTGGGTGCGCTAATAGACTCTCGCCAATCCTGGAAACGCGCTGTGCCTCCGCTCTTCTAAAGACTTTCTTACAAGACTTGGTGGCACGATTAAAAGCGCGAAAAGGAGCGCGACGTTAAAACGCTTAACGCGTACTTAGCGCGCGCTAGAACGCTTAATTGACGCCGCGCTTTTGCGGCGAACTGTGTTTATTTAGCTTATGTTCATGGCGGTCGCACATTAAGCGTATTTGATCACCTTGCCAATTGTATGATACCTATCAAATTTTTATCACCAAGTTGTATCTTATTATGGTATTTTTCTGAGGTCATTGTTTATAAAATATAGGATTGTTTATAAATAAAGAACGTCAAGATGTTTCTAAATAATTTATTAGTTTACATGTTTCGATAATGTATCATCTAATGCAAGTGAGCCAATATCATGTTCACATATAAATAAGGCTTTTCTTTCACAATTTACGGATGTTAGATTTCCGTCGAATGTAATAGAACCGCAGTAGTTATCGTTTTTCGGTTGTCCATCACCCCAATGTGCATATACACTCTCTTCTAAATGATTACCTATGGATAAAAAAAAACATATAAAAATTCAAAACTATATTGTATACGTAGTATAGGGTAAAGCAGTCTTAAATTATTTGCATATTTTGTGTTATTTTAAATAATGTTGTATTAATATTATGTAATTCCACGTACACGAAGCAGAGAATTACGTGTAGAGCTTGTATAAAGAGAATTGGGAAAGTGAAGGAAGCGAGGGAGTTGTGTCAGGATTGTGGCAAGTGTAGTCATTGTCGCTGACTATCCGTGTGGGAAAAAGGCGTGACAACTTGACTTGACAAAAAAAGCATCGTGGAATGTCTATAAGTGGAACTGGCACTAAAACTAAAACTAGAGCTACATTTTTTATTATCATTTCATAAAAATAATGTGGACAACTCAGAGATTTTTTATGACATAAAAGTGGATGTCATAAAATCCTTGTTCATAAAGATTTTTTTGTCATAAAAAGGACGTGATATTTTTGTAATAAATTTACATTAGAATTATTACCTTTCACAGTTTTCCAACCCTCCTTATCTCTGTTATGAAATCCAATATGCACAACGCTATTTAAATCTTGATTGTTTAGTTTATTTGCATCCTTAATTAGCTCTGCGAGATGTTCAGCTTCTTTCTCACTATCGATAACAGTTAAATATGATTGTTCTGCGTAACATACTCTGTATGCATCAACCCAACTCATTGAATTTAGATGTACTTTATAACATTTGCCAATTTCTCCGTTATAAAGGTAGGCTAAAGAAAATACATTATTGATGAAAATTTAATAAAATAATTAAGTGTGCTCTTCGGCTGCGACCAAAATTTAAACATCATTTAATATTGGTGAATTAAATAACTACATTAAATATATTTTTTCTCCTAAGAAAGCAATATCTTGACCAAGCCTTGGCCACTTTAAAACCGCATCAACCGATGTTCTTAGATATGAACATCATTTTGTTTTTACTATATTTTTTACTGATTTTGTATTATGTACTGCCTACCTTTACGTTAAAAGTGAACTAGCTCAGTCGATATTGCTTATTATTTCTTCTTTATTGTGGCTAAGATATAATATAAAACTACGTCTAATGTTAAGCTGAAGTGCGGTCCATGAATTAAGATGACTGCTACTACAGTTAAATAACTACAAGAAACAGTCGCATCACCTATGAGTTGAATTTCACTTTTTTATGCAGCTATAATCGACTTTCTATGCCTTAAAATAGATTTAAAAACTTACCTGTATCATGAATATCACATAAAGTATTCCATTCCAGTGACGTCAGAGTTTTCTTACACATATATGGGTAATTGTGACCGCACGGTACATCATTGAGTTGCGCGTCTTTTCTCAATATGACACAGTCTTCCTCATTTGCGTTGTTGTTTGGCTCCCCTGGTGCCCATTTATTATAAATGTCATTCACCGGAATGCCTGCGAAACAAGTTCACCGTTTAATTGCCTAAGTAATCACGTTACTAGTAATCTACAATTAATTTTTTTAAATGTGAACTACTGCCGACCCTCATTGACCGCAATCCAGCCAGTCAAAAGGCGTCATATGTCGAGCCTCAATAAAAAGGCTTAATTTAATTAGGTATAAGATAGTCGTACTAGACTTGAAAACTTTTAAAGATTAAAAAAGAAGTTGGCACATTCTGTGGAAGAAAAATTACGGAATATTATTTATATTATCTCACGTAATTATTTTATGAGGGAAAGCCATGGTGAAAAGCCAGCTTTCAATACAAATAAAAGCGCTTTGTAATTATGCATATCAGATTCATTTATTAACCCTAGAAAGATTGCGTAATATTTTTTTATTTTTTTTATTGACGCATTTTTTTTATTGACGCATTTTTATTGGCGCTAAAAATATTTCAAAGCTATCTCTCTGAACGCACGCAATGTGTCAAGATTGATAAATATAGGAGTGCTGATGAACTGTTGCAATACGGAGTTCCTCAGGGCAGCGTGCTTGGCCCTACACTGTTTCTGATCTATATTAATGAACTCTGCAATTTAAATCTACCAAATTGTAAAATCTATACTTACGCAGATGATACAGCTCTCATAGTGCAAGGAAAAGATTGGGATCAGGTGCGCTGCAATGCAGAAAATGCCCTACGTGTGGTTATGACCTGGCTTTCTTCTAATATCCTAACGCTAAATGTAGAAAAATCAAAATATGTAACTTTCTCACCATCAGCAAGGACACAACCCACTACAAACTCTTATACCATCAGGACTCACAACCATTGTACTAATAATAATAGGGGCTGCGATTGTCTCTCCTTGACTCGTACATCAACCATCAAATATTTGGGTGTTGAATTGGACAATACGCTTAATTGGCAAATACATTTGGGCAACTTAGTTAACCGCACCAGAAAACTTATATTTATATTTAAGAAATTGAGACCATCACTTGACAAACGTACATTGATGATGGTATATTCAGCACTTGCAAAATCAATTCTAAGCTACTGTATCTCGTCGTGGGGTGGAACATACTTAACATCTATGCTTAGATTGGAGAGAGCTCAGAGAGCGGTATTAAAGGTTATGTTAGGGAAACCCTTCAGACATCCTACACACTTATTGTATCGCGAAGCTGAAGTTTTAACCGTGAGACAGTTGTTTGTTCTTCAAGTCACGCTGCGAACACACGCCAATCTTCCGTATAAAAAGAAGTTTAATGAAGATATACGGACCAGGAATAGAATTTGCAGTACTATCACCCACAAAAATAATTTGGTAACTAGGCATTACTATGCGTTGAGTAGCAAAATATATAATTCTATTAATGAAGCTCTAAATATCTATCCACTTACTAGATATAAGTGTAAAACAGTAGTGACACAATGGTTGCAAAAACTTAACTATGATGACACAGAAAAACTCCTAAAAGTAATAAAATAAATAATATATGGCAGATAACACACCCACCAACACACACACACACACACACACACACACACACACACACCCACACACACACACACACACACACACACACATATATACGCACAATCACCCCACTACTAACAATAAAACCTTTGTAAGAAAATGAACTGTATTAGTGGGAGAAATTGATAACTGCAATACAGTCATTTTTGTTGACTAGTGCAGTGCTCATTGATCCACCAACTTTAAAATGTAAATTTTTTTTTTTTTGAAATAAACAATTTTTATTTTTTTTTTTTTTTTATTATTCTCTTTCGTAATATAGCTCTCTCAATCTAATTAGTGCGAATCCATGGGTGTTCGTTTCGGACATCTCACACGTCCACACGTTAAGCCTTCCATTAGGTGTACGCGCCGTTGAGGTAAGTGATCATAATGACGCATAATTATCTTAGAAAATCACGAGAGTGTAGAAGACGTGCAAAGCCATGTAGAAGACACTTTTATAGATGACGAGAGAGAACCGACTCCCAGCAGAAACGAACCCTTAGGTAAAGAAAATGCTGAACAACCGGCTTCTTCATCGGGTTTTCATCAAATAGTAACTTTGTCACAAAGGACTATTAGAGGTAAAAATAAGCATTGCTGATCGACTTCAAAAGCAACAAGGTAGCAAAGTCTCTGTATTGAATATTGTTAGGTCTCAAAGGGGTCCGAAACGCATGACCTTATCCCCTCTTATGCTTCAATTTGTTTTGAGGGATAATGTATCAAATATATTACCAAAAGTAGGGACATCTTTATCAGAACATAATGCTGCAGAGCCAGTACCGAAAAACAGTATTAAATTTAACTAACTAAGTTGTTCAGTAAATTGGTCATATTGACTGATATTAGTAAAAAATAAGTTATTTGTGACAAAGGAAAAATTATTGCTAAGTTTTGTTGATTATTGAAGTTTAAGTTTTTTTTTGATAACAAATAAATGTAAATACATAAATTGTGGTGTTTCTTAACTTATCCGTATGTAAAAGTATAATACCGATTCGTATTTTCATATTAATAAATAAAATATAAAATTTCTGCTATTTAAAACTCATGTGTCAAAACGCATGATTATCTTTAACGTTAAAAATAAGATTGTCTTTCTAGCGTTAACGAGTAGGCTGCAATACGGCACTTTTGTACGTCTAAATAAATATAGTAAAAATAATTAATCAATCAATCAATCAAATTGTCATGCCTTTTTCCCACAGGGATAGGCAGAGACAATGGAGCGCCACTTGCCACGATCCTGACACAACTCCCTCGCTTCCTTCACATTCACAATTCTCTTCATACAATCTCTATAATATAATGACATAATAAAATAAAAATAATGACATTAAAATAATTGATGGATTGAATATGTAACAATGTATATTGTTATGAATATATAACAAATGGCAAATTAGGTACCGTCGAATGTTTCAAACGCCCCCTTTGATACTAAATCTGATATTCCTACATAAATCCAATGAAATCCAGGCTGTTTTTCATTCCAAAAAGCAAGGACATCTTTCACTTCTTCTGCGTTATCTGGATAGAAGAATTTCGCACCCTCCATTGCACATCTTGTCCTACTGTTTTTCCATGTCGTCTGTAAAGTATGTATTTTGTAGAAGCTTTGTGGTCCAGGTAGATAGGTGTAGTCTTTGCGAAAGAACGGTGTTGTCGTATGTGCTTCTGTAATTAATTAATTTAATAAAATACTTATTGCAGTATTCAGGGCCGTCTTAAGCATATTCAGCGCCGGGGTGCGAAAGTCAAGGCTCGGCATGTCGGCATGCGCCCCCTAGGGCTCTGCGCCCGGGTGCACCGCACCCCTTGAACCTCCGGGTAAAGACGGCCCTGGCAGTATTAACCTAAACAATAAACACTTTCAGAAGGGGGTTGATGATTATTACAAAGAATTAAATTAATATGTACAACATCTAATTCTGTTCTGTCTTTTTAGCAATAATTGTTGGTTGAATGAAACAACAAGTTTCATTCTAAGGTTTAATTAATAATAAGGCGACCGTGGTGTAGTGGCAATGCAATGGTTACACAAACCGGGAGCACGAGTTTCAATGTATGTATCTTTGATATATGTACTTTGGTTGTCCTGTTTTTTTTCTTGTGACTCGACATATGATAGCACCCCGCTTGATGTTAAGCCAGAGTGTGGTCCATGAATGAATGGACTGCTACTACAATTCAATAAGTGTGAGTAGCAATCACATCCACTATGCCGGCCTAGATGGAACCGGCAACTTACAAGCTGATCCCGAAACGTGACCAAATCACTTCACGGTCTGTATACTTGTAAGTGGTGGTACTACCCCGGATCGGCAGACTGGGTACCACAGCCTACCACTCTTTTTATGATACAAGCGCTTTAGAAGCTTAGTATAGAAATGTAAATAAATAAAAATTAGGGTCCCTTTAATGTTTTGCAGAATGATTATATATAAATCATTATAATCACAATTTCATGCCAAAGATAGGGAGAAATCGGAGTGCCACTTTACACTATCTTGACACAACTGTCTTGCTTTCTTCACATCCACTATTCTCTTTACATGCTTCTTCTTTATGAGCACAGCAACAAAACCCTGCTATTTAAGATTTTTTTACATTTCTATACTTAGCTACTAAAGTTCTTGTATCATAGAAACAGGACAACCAAAGTACATATATTAAAGATACATTGGTACTGGTGGGGGTTTCGAACTCGTGCTACCGGTTTGCGTGATCATTGCACTGCCACTACACCACGGTCGCCTTGTCTCCGATTTGTTAATAAGAAAACTATGCATAATAAGTTTTTATACTGAAATTATTTTCAATGTCATTTAAAATGTAAATGATAAAAATACACATCAACTCACTTATGTCACTGGCTAGTAATAAAAACACTAAAATATATATATAAAACATTATTTTTGAATACATTTTTTTGTTTTTATATATTGAGTTTTTTTATATTTATATTTGCTAAAACGTTGAGACGTCTGAACGATTTAAAATACAAAGAAAAACTAACATGATTCGCAAGGACCAATAACGAAATTAACAACTTTACAACTAGGGTGACTATGATATCTCAAAAACATTAGTATTGTTTTAGTTAATTATATTGTGGGACACTGTAGCCACAAAAATGATTTTGTATAGGAACCTGTCACAATAAGAAAAAGATAATAAATAGTAAGTTCAAAAACTAAAACCCGATTACTGAAAAGTTACTCCCTAAAAGTATGGAACAAGAAATTATTCTCATCAGAAATTATTATTTACTCAAATATTCCATATTTATTGTCCTATGAATAAATAACATACACATAAATAAATATTTTAATGTATTCAATACATATTCATAATTCATAGTAATGTAGGATGGCCGGGTTTGTATGCCACCTACCCTAACAAAACTATATATTCTAATAATAGTAAGCGATCAAAAGCTTTAGGGCATTTTATCACGTTAAATAACAGTAATTAGTCACTATGGCGGCTTAGTTAAAACTGGAAACTTGCAAGCGGATACTGAAACGTGACTAAGTTACTTACACCGTATACGGTGTAAGTGGTGGTACTACCCCGGATTGGTCAAATGCCTACCACCACTACTCCTAATCTTCTACTATCTTACGTAATTTAATATCTCATAGTTCTTGAAATTTCGACTTGCTTAAGTTGGAAAATACGTTCATTTTTTATACCATTTATAAATTTATTTAATTAACAAAAAAAAAATTACAATAGTCTTTTTCATAATGTTAGGTTTTAATATTAGGCGGAACTAAGTTCTCGCTGTTTGTTTTTATGAAAATGCCACTTTATTGTGAAAAAATGGTTACAAACGAATCATTCAAAATATTTCCCATCGCTAGCGACAACTTTTTCCCATCTCTCTGGCAGAGCTCGAATACCGTCACGGTAGAGCTATCCAGCTATCCACGGTAGAGCTATCCGTCTTTCGAGGCTATCCACGAATCAAGGCATTTTGAGATGGTCTTCATATGAGCAGAACTGCTGATTAGCCAGACCATGTGCCATCGAACGGAACAAGTAATAATCGGACGGCACAATATCTGGGAAATATGGCGGGTGGGGTAGGACTTTCCATTTGAGCGTTTCTAAGTAGGTCTTAACGGCTTTGCCAATGTGAGGCCGAGCATTGTCATGCTGTAAAATCACTTTTTCGTGTCTCTGCTCGTATTGTGGCCGCTTTTCGCGCAGTGCTCGGCTCAATCGTATCAATTGAGTTGGATAGCGTTCCCGAGTGATAGTTTCGCCCTGTCTCAACAGCTCATATTAAATAACACCGTCCTGGTCTTACCAAATACACAGAAAAATCTTCGAAGCATTAATATTCCGCCGAGCCGACGTCTTAGAGGCATCCATGATTTTTTTCTGTTTGAATTGCTGTAATGAATCCACTTTTCATGTGTAGCGATGCGATGACAAAAACCCTTCCTTTTTTGCCGCTGGAGCAGTTGTTCACAGGCGAAAAAACGACGCTCAACGTCTCTTGGCTTCAAATCATAAGGAATCTTAGTTCCTTGTTTTAAATCATTCCCAACGCATGCAATCGCTTGGAAATGGCTCGGCGGATAACTGCCAATGCTAAAGCAAGCTCATTCTGGCTCATTATGGCCTTCCTTCACGGGAACGGTCGTCAACATTGAAATCACTGTCTTTGAAGCGACGGAACCAATCTCGGCACGTTGTTTCACTTAGAGCAACTTTTTGGAGTTCTCGATGCGCTTCAGTCGTTTTTTTTCGAATGAAAGAAGAAAAGCAACACTTCCAAATGACGATTATTTGGCACAAAATCAGACATTTTCGCACAATCAAAAGTACACGACGCAAAACCAAACCCACTAATGTGTCAAAGCTTGGTTCATGACGTTTTGGTTATGTCATAATCATCCAGCACCTACTAGCAGAGCCATCTTTTAAAAAACAGCGAGAACTTAGTTGCGTAAAAGGTTGAATTTAAATTATAAAGTATGAGGATGGCTTAAGGGCGCAAACCACGGTAAATTACTAAAATAATATCGGCGGCTGATGAGCCACCGCGGCTTTTAACCGAACGTTCACAGTTACTAGTGGTCATTGTCAGGAACGTCGTCGTGGCACCTGGTATTGGTATTGTCTCAAGTCCAGAAAAATAGACTATAAATGATGAAAATATTAAAATTTAAGTATAAAGTAAGCAAATGAAACTTACATTACGTAATAAGTTAAATTAAAAATGAATCATATAGAATCGTGCTCATTATTCCAAAGGTTAGCTGGTAGTTAATGCCTAAGGCATTAAGCTCGCCTATGTACCTTCTTTTGTGCAACAGAGTTTATAAATAAATAATTCCTTATCTTTTGTAAAAATATTTTATTTATTTTTTATTATTGTGACATCTGACCTGAACTTGCCTGATTGTAAGGTTATCTACACACGGTACAATTTGCTGTTCCAAAATATTGGAACAGCAAATTTCGTTCAATTTAAATGCCACGGCTTGCACATATTTTATATATAATCATATCGCCAATGCTGTCTAAATATCAAGATGCGGCTTGTATGGTGGATATTTATATATATTGACATGCCTTGCATGTCAACACCTACTGAGAGACAAATATTGGGATTGTTTTTATATGCTTCATTATCTGTACAATACATTTTATACAATACGGAGCAAGAGCATCATAAGCAGCTTTGTAGACGGGGCGCCCGCCGTAGCCGTAGCCGGCCCTACGCGTAGGGCCGGCCGCGCCACGGCCTACATCACGATCGCGATATTTGTGACTGAGACTGAGATTGTATAAACGTCTTCAACAAGTTCTTTGTCTATTTGAACAGGACTCAAATAGACAAAGGAATTGGCAAAGCTTTGGTTTTGATCCCGCGCACGCTATTAGTTGCGATCTTGTTTATGAATTTGTGAAATTTGAAAGGTCTTCTTTACTCAGTTTCTATGATACAAGCACGTTTAGTAGCTCAGTATAGAGAGAAATAAATATTAAATAAAAAGATGCATCCTCATAAATTCTAAATTGTTTTATTACTTAATCATATATGTAATGTAGCGCGTATTATATACACCGCAATTATATTAAGTAAATAATTCTAACTGGTTATTCATTAAACAGGAAATTATGTAAGTAATAATGTTTAATGTTTATGTATATTAATATTTGAGTTATTCCTAAAATAAAATTAAAAAAACGTTGTCACCACACGGCAGAAGTCACATACTATTATTAAGAGATGAATAAGTTTAGATTAAATAATAGTAATTATTATGATATTACTGCTGAAATATTAAGCTGAACATATTTTCATCTAAATCACCGACCCCCCACCACCACCGACAATTTTTATCGCCATTTTTAACCAATTACTTTTGGTTAAAAAAATGCGTTTATTTGTCTAAGATTTTTTATGACGATGCGCGATGATGCGAGTGTGCTATAGTCTAGTCTAGACGAACAAAAACGCCTTTGAATAATTACTCTAAGTTACCTAACAACTTTTTATAGCTGTTTTTATGAAGAACCATCTATAAACTTTTTAGAAACTTATTGATATTTTGTGTGTATATGAAGGCACACAAAACAAAAAAGTGGATGTGATTGCTACTTACAGTTATTAAATTGTAGTAGCAGTGACATTTATTCCTAGACCACACTCCAGTCACAATAAAAAAATTAAAAAAACATAAGTTTTATTCATTTTTAAAGTACATATTTTAAAATTTTTTTTGGACACCGGTGTTTGGTCCTTTTTTTAAATATATTTTTATTGTTACGACATACAGCACCCCGGTCCCCGCCTGATATTAAGCTGAAATGCGGTCAATGAATAGTAGTAACTGCTAGTACAGTTAAAAAAAATGTAAACAACAGTCACATCCTCTATGCCGGCTTACAAGCTGATCCCGAAACGCAACTAAGTCACTTTATGGTCTGTATACTTGTAAGTGGTTTGTACCACCCCAAATCCACTGTCTACCACTCTTTAACAATCAAGCACACCCGGAGTAAATATCCGGCTGTTTATTAACATTTGTTTGTACTTACCTCATATTAAATCAAATACGACTTCGAGAAAACATAAGGACGTCTTTGACAATTGAACTTCGACCATATTTACGATTCGGATTTCGGATTGTGCAAATAAGGCGAGCAAGGCACTCGCAAAATAAATGATAATTAATCCAGTCGGCAGACCACTAACTTTCTAAAGGGTTCTAATATATTTATGTATAAATATTTCTAGTATACGTCTCTTAGAAAACCCAAGGGAATGCTTTACCAGCCTATGAGTTCTTTCCATCCTATAACCTTGGATCCTTCAAGCGAGGCGAAAGAAGCACGTTTGACGGCATAGTGACAGCGACTAGTGCAACCTTGAAGACTCGGTTTTTACAGTCGTCGGCACCTTCCATTGCTTACCACCAGGCGGGTCGAGATCAGTTGTCGAGCCACAATAAATAAAAACGAGGAAACGCACTTAGAACGTTCACAAGATGAACTAAAGACCTGGGCGCCCACGAATGCCACTGCTTTATTAACGTAAGTTTTATCATCATCAGCCAGAAGACGTCTACTGAACGCAATTTCAAACGACAAGATGCTAATTGCATCCACTGGTGACATTCACTATGTCGTCAGTCCACCTAGTGGGATGCCTACCTACGCCGCGTCTTCCGGTTCGTGGTCTCCACCCTAAAAATTTTCTTTCCCATCAGTTGTCGGTTTTCGAACGTAACTTTTATACTAAGCTTACTAATAGTATTTATGTCGACGGAAAATTAGTGATATTTTTTTTTTATTGTGACTCGATATATGACAGCACCCCGCTTGATGTTAAGCCAAAGTGTGGTCCATTAATGAATGTCACTGCTACTACAATTCAATAACTGTGAGTAGCAATCACATCCACTATGCCGGCCTAGATGGAACCGGCAACTTACAAGCTGATCCCGAAACGTGACCAAATCACTTCACGGTCTGTATACTTGTAAGTGGTGGTATATTGCTAAATATGGCATTCTCGTAACTAACTAATCAACGTTATTACTTATTGATTTTTTACCCGTTGATTGATCACGATCATAATTTTTCTTCGCTGTAAATATTATTTAGATTAGTATAAATAAAGACACGTTAACTTGTGGAACAACCTGCCTGATATCCGGTTTTCCCTCATTTCCTAAATAGTTCCCAACAACTGTAAATAGTATGTAAATTTATGTGTATGTAAATATTGTATTATATAAGTATTATTTATATGTATTAGTATTTTTTAGTATATATTATATTTAGTATATTAGATTTAGTAGTTGGTTCAGACTAAATGCTTCTATTTTATTTTGCACCTGCTTCACACAAAAAATGTCCTAAATTGTTCCTAGCGGCATTAAGTCCGCCTTTGTACCTAGTGCATAAAGTTTTCACATAAATAAAGCAGTAGCTTTCCGTGGACACATCATTTCATTGTTGTGCATTAAGAGAAGTATTATATTGTAGCAACCGCTTCATGCTACCGCTAGATGGCGTTGCATGTGTCCAATATCTCGCAAACGATTTACCGACAAAGTAATCAATATATATGCGCTTCAACGAGAAGACGACACCGGCTAGTTGAGTCCAGTAGGCAACACGGTACTGTAGGAGATCCCCTCCCCTTTTCCAACATAGTGGAATAATGCTCCGCTAAAATATAACCGCTAGACGCAGGGCACCCTAGGGGAGCCCTATGCTCAACTGAGGCGACTGAGGGCTGACATAATTATTATGATTTTTTTCCGATAAACATAAAAAATGGTACCATTGGTGCCTAGTCTGCCGATCTGGTTAATACCGGCATTTACCAATGTGAAGTGACTTATAAATCAGTTTCCAAGTTGCCGATAAACTAGGCCCAGAGGATGGACTGCTGCTTCCAGTTATTTTACTTTATTAGTAGTCACCTCTATTTATGGATCGCACACCAGTTTAATGTCAGATAGGGGCACATGTCTAACCACAATAAAAAAATCATGATTGGTTTGAATAATTTATTAAATATTAACAACGGATGATAATCTTTCATCTATTGCAAAGGAGAGTGCCCCAATATCGTGTTCACATATAAAGAACGCTTTGCTATTACAATCCACCGATTTCAATTTCCCATCAGGTGTTAGAGCACCACATTGGTTGTCATTAGGATTCTCCGCTAACCAATCACTGAACCCTGTTTCTTCCAATGTTATACCTAAAACAATATGAAGGATTCTATATTCATAGTGACTGTGGTCTAGTGGTAGAGAAAAAGTCACGTCACGCAAACCAAGAACTCACGGTTCCTAACCACAAGCTGGTATACATGTACTTTGGTCGCCCACTTTCTATATATTACACAAGCACGTTCAGTAACATAGTAGTATAGAAAATAATACTGACTGTTTTTTTTTAGTTGTTTTTTGCAATTTATTTATCTCTGCAATAACGCAACCTCTATACCAGCCTGTAAGCTGAAATATGTGCCCGTGGTGTCAGAAGCGTCTCTAGCCCTTGTCGCGCCCTCTAGTCTAGTAGGAACGGTGTCAAAATGGAATACTAACCTATCGGCGCCCACTTAGACCCGACGCCCGTGTGCGCCGCACACCCTGCACCATAGGTAAAGACGCCTCTGCGTGGTGTAATGGTAGTGCAATGGTTACGCAAGCCGAGAGCACGAGTTCGAAACTACTCGCCGGTACCAATGTATCTTTGATATATGTACTTTGGTTGTCCTATTTCTATGATAAAGTGCTTTTATAGCTTAGTATATTTTTTTATTGTGACTCGACATATGACAGCACCCTGCTTGATGTTAAGCTGGAGTGTGGTCCATGAACTTAACGGTCTGTATACTTGTAACTGATGGTACTATCCCGGATCGACAGACTGGGTACCACTGCCTACCACTCTTTAATAACCAGACCCGAAACAAATATGTATCTTTTTTTTTATTTAACAAATATTTGCAATATTTGATATAGTTATTAAAATACAACAAAAAAAGCTATGAAACTATAAAATAATTATAATTTTCTTATTACGCTAATAAACTTCTTACCTTTCAATGTTTTCCAACCTTCATTATGCCTATTATGAAAACCCATATGAAATGTGTCTACTATTTTGGATTTTTTTGAGTTTTCGATTAATCTTACTAGATGCTCTGCTTCCTTTTTGTTGTTGATAACTGTTAAATATGATTGTTCTGCGTAACACAGACTATACGCGTCAACCCAACTCATTGCATTGTAATGTACTTTATAACATTTGCCTAGATCTCCAGTGTAGAGGTAGCCTGTAAAATGAAATACATATATTGTTTTATATATTTAGATCGTCATATGACAACGCTACGTCAGTCATATCCACTATGCCAGCCTAGTTGGAACTGGCAACTTACAAGCTGATCCTGAAACGCGACTAAGTCACTACATTGTGTGTAAGTGGTGGTACCACCCCGGATCAGCAGACTGGATACCACTGCCCATATAATATTATTTAAATTATTATTAAATACGATTTAGACCCAGGAAGGTGTTCTCGTGTTCTCCGATCAAATTCTGACGACAGGCGTGGACGAACGGTTTAGCGACTGGTTTGTTGCGCGTAAAGTCCCGGGTTCGATCCCCGGTCGGAGCAAATATTTGTTTCATAGCTTTTATTTGTAATATTTAATAGTATTAAATATTACAAATATTTGTTAATAAAAAAAAGAGATGGATATTTGCTTCGGGTCTGGTTATCAAAGAGTGGTAGGCAGTGGTACCCAGTCCGTCGATCCGGGGTAGTACCACCACTTACAAGTATACAGACCGTGAAGTGATTTGGTCACGTTTCGGGATCAGCTTGTAAGTTGCCGGTTTCATCTAGGCCGGCATAGTGGATGTGATTGCTACTCACAGTTATTGAATTGTAGTAGCAGTGACATTCATTCATGGACCACACTTTGGCGGGGTGTGACTCATATGTCGAGTCACAATAAAAAAAAAATCGGAGACATCCTTAGGAAAGCTGAATTGCCTAGTGCCCATAACCATAGAGCTTGTATGAAGTGAATTGTGGATGTGAAGAAAGCTAGGGAGTTGTGTCAGGACCGTGACAAGTGGCGCTCTGTTGTCTCTGCCTATTCCTGTGGGAAGAAGGCGTGACAATTTGATTGATTGATATTTATATCGTTATTTCATATGACAACGCCACGCCTGGGCGGCTGGGCCCCGATTCCCGTGATACACAATGACGTGTCCAGGAGCTACCATTGATTTATCTAAATGACTTTTATACTAATATGTATTGCTCTAAATAATAAATACCAAATATCATGGTGGTAACAATTAAATAAATAGGTAATTAAATATTAATTAAATACGTTGGAGAATGCCATATTAACAGTTCCGCTATGAACTGTTATAATTATAGTTTGATCATTTTGCACACCTAAACTATGTAAAATAAAGGATATTTTCTAATTACATTGTAGTCTTCGTACATTAAACTATTTTAAAATGTATATGCAACTGTTAATATAATTTAGCCCTAGTCCCCATACAAAATAAATGATGTCCTTTAAGCTTGCTTTTAAAACTGCAATATCACTGACTTTCCATCACTATCAATATTATTATTTGGATTATTATAATAATCACGTTGATAAAGCAGTGGCATTTCGTAGAATGTAAGATACTACTTCACATTACGCATTAAAGGATCCAAGGTTATAGAATAGACAAAAGAAAGACGCCATATGCAGCCGGCCAAATTTGGTTTTAACCCTTGGGAGATGGAGTGTTCTTCATATGGGATGGTAAAGCATTTCAGTCGTCGATTGTTCTACAAATAAATGACGCCGATCCTTTTAGTCCTGCATCCACATGCAGAATGTGGATGCTTTCTTGACCTGTGCGGTTTAAACGGGTGTGTAAAGACGAGGTAGGAACAAGGTTAAAGAGCTCTTCGAAACATGCTTCGTGGTATAGGCCGATAAAGGACGCATGAAGCCGCTATGTCTTTGCCAAATTGCAATAACGAATAACGCGTTTATTACTTTCCCGTTTATTAGTTCCAATTAATAGACATTTGGTAGTAATAAATTAATAATATAAATATAGATAGGTACCTACGTGGATCAGGCAAATCACACAAACTGTTCCATTCGATCGAAGTGAGTGTTCTAGAACATAGAAAAGGGTATTTATTCCCACATCCGTCATCATTCAATTCCCCGTCTCGTCGTAAAATGACACAATCCTCAACACCACCACTGTCATTAGGCTCTCCTTGTGCCCAATTGTCGTAAATATCACCTATCGGTATACCTGGAAATTTACGAAAAATACCGGTATTATTTTACTAGTATAGTGGCTTGACTGACTTAGGTTTAGCGCGAACATTGATTAATGAATTAAACAAATTTATGCGGCTTACTATCGCGTTTATTTTGGTTTTGATTCTACAATTTTATTTTATTATTCCGACGTTTCGAGACCTTTGCAGCCATCGTGGTCACGAGTCTCTCCGTGGAATTAATAAATCTCATGTGAATGGATACGTTAAACAAAGCAGCCCCAGAAGGGTGTTTGCCGACCAATTCGGAGACATTTTCAAGAAAGCTGGGTTGCCTAGTGCCCATATCCATTAAGCTTGTATGAAGAGAATTGTGAATGTGAAGCGCTTTCTTCGGAGTTGTGTCAGGATCGTGACAAGTGACCATTTGATTGATTGATTGATTTATGTTCATGTGTGTGTGTGCATCGCGACACTGAGTTCAGGTTCGCTTATTAGCATAGTTTTAACGTGCCTATTTCGGAGCGCGTATAACATATCTACGTCTTTTTTTAAATTAAAATATCATTGCCTACTAATAAGTGCCATTATAATAATATCTTAATACCTACATACCATCAAATGTCTCGAAAGCACCTTTTGATATTAAATCTGATATTCCGACATATACCCAGTGGAATGTCTGTGTGTTATTCCAATATGCTACAACATCTTCCACTTCTCTAGCATTTAGAGGATAAAAGAACTTCGCCCCTTCCATGGTGCAACGTTTCTTCGCGTCCTGCCATGTCCGGTGTATTGTATGTAGTTTGTAAAAAGTTTGCTGACTTTCTATATATTTGTAATCTTTGCGAAAGAATGGTGCACTTATTGACTCTGAAACATAATAATTATTTATACAGTAATACGCATAATATGGCATAAATTTCAAGTTTAAAATCCCTTGTAAGTTACCCAGCAATTAAAGTATCTTTGTTAATACCTTATATCTTAGATAATAATAATAAACCTACTAAAAAGCTAACATCGGAAGTTTATATCAAAACTTCAATATATTGTGACGTACCGCCGCGTTGGTAGTGGATTCATATTGGATACAATCAAATCCAATAAGTTGAAGAAGCGCTTTATTTGCACAATCTAAATATCCCAATCGTAGGCACATCCTAAGTCCAGTTGCCAAGCCAAAGTCGTCCTTATGTTCCTCGAAATCGTATCCAGGTATCGCTTGTTTCTGCTTCCGAAACAGGACTGCGGGGTTAAGTTGGCAATTTAAAACGATTATCATGTCTCGTCGGCGATTGTCAAAATAATAAAAGCTAGGCTAAATCCAATAAAACGAGACTATTAATCGTTGTGACGAATATCGTCTGTGCGACGACACGATTTATCATTATCATCAATAGTCTCATTTTGGTGGATTTAGCCTAGCTTTTATTATTTTGCCAATCATCGACGAGAGACGATAATCGTTTAATTTGCCCAACGTAACCCCGCTGCTCGTCCTTCCACTGTTCTCGCCGGACTCTTCCACAGAACTGCTATTTTTTTTAATGAGAAGATTAGCTGTATTCTATAACTAGTTGGCTAAGGGAGGGAGAGGGACCTCTGGTGGGCGAGGCTGGAATAGGCTCTGTGGGAAGAGATTTTGGAGTGGGGCGATTTGCGAATAGACTTCAGTGGTTTTAGCGGTGGTGGAGGTGTCTTTGATTCGATTGTCTGTCTGTCATGTAACCGAGTGCAGGCTGCGACAATCAGCCTGTTAGTGTGATTCTGACTATGGGATTGACTGACTGCTGCTGTGCCGCCTGCGGTCCTTATATATAGAATTATTCAATGCTCTGGAATATTCCACTTGGATCTTAACTGGTAAACACCTTTTGTGTACCTGGGGTGGTCTATGTTTTCTAACAAAAGAGATCGAGACTATTCTGTATTCATCCCATGCACCCTATTTTGTTCAATCTATTGTGACGAGGTTATTTACGTTTATCTATGTGCTTTGGGAAAATTCCAAAAAGTCCTCTAGAATGATCCGATCTCCCTGCAGACACTCGAGTACGTAACTCTATATACGTTTTAGGCCAAAACCAAACCTCGTGAAATTTATGCCGCTAGACCTTCGGATGTCACAGAATTATTATTTACATATAATTACTTACCGATTGGAGAAAAAGTATATCCAAATACAAAACTTAAAAATAATAAAATAAACATTTTAACAAAAATAAATAATTAAATTAAACACGTCTTAACGTGGAGAATCTCGGCCAATTAACTGATTGTTTTAAGTAAAGCAAAAACTTGAAAATGAACTGGAGTGACCATGATTTTCTGCCTACTCATACAATATTTTTGTCACTTTTAGGATCCTAATAGTATTTGTATTTTTTCAATCGGCTTTTTCTCTTGTATAATTTTTCAATTGATACCATTCTAAATAAATCAGATGTTGCATATAAATAAAAAGCTTATCAATTTATTTAAAATTATCTTTTATATACACATTATATAAGGATGTGAAGGAAGCAAGGGAGTTATGTAAGGATCGTAGTAAGTGGCGCTCCATTGTCTCTGCCTATCCCTGTGGGAAAAAGGCGTGACAATTTGATTTGATATAATAATTACTCAAACCGTTTAAATTTGGGGGAAGCACGCGTATTCGTAAATAATAATAAAAAAATATACTACCACCTTGAATTGCAATTCACGTCATAGCGTGAAATAAGACGTCTAATAATAATACTTAGGTATTATTGATTATATTTATAGAAAAGCCTCAAGCTTTGTATGCAAAAAGGACTCGACATGATCGCCTTTTTGGGTTACGAGTGTAGAAATTGCCCATTTAACTTTATTTGAATTTTGTTCCGTTCAGTCGTTCAGGAGTGATTAAGGCCCAGATAAATAAATATTCTTAATAAAGGGTGTTTTTTTACTTTAACGTTATTGGATCATATGGCATAATATAAAGGTACGTATGATCATATGTATAACAATATCCATACCTTATGGACATCCTACAAAATCAGTAGTACCTACCCTGTAGTAAAACCAGAATAACAGGAAAATGCATGTGCTTCGAAACGAGGCCTTAAGATTTGAATATATTTTTATAATGTGATTTCAAAACTGTTTTTGCAAATATAAAAGTGCTCTAACAGTTAAAATTTTCGTATGTATGTGCATATATTCACTTTCTTTCGGCACAGATTTAGCATTTAGGAATAAAATTCAAGTTATTAATTTCCATGCATTTAAATTTTTAAAGAATCAAGTTTTAGTGATTTAAAAACACATTTGTGATTGAGAATAAGGAAAAAATAAATCCGGACCCAACAACGAAGTAATTTTCGTTAGCTCATTTAAAAAGACGATGTTAATCTGTGGTGCAGTCCATTAATGGAGGCTACTACTTTTATAGTTAATAACTGCAAGAGGCAGTCGCATCCGCTGTGCCGTACTAATTAAATCCGGCTACTTCAAAGTTGATCCCGAAACGCGACTAAGTCTCTTGAAAGACATCAAAAGGCAAAAGAACGTCTGTCTATCACCTCTTTAATTTTATTGTGACTCACATTATGACAGCTCCCCGTTTGATTTTAAGCTGGAGTGCGGTCAATTAATGGAGGTCACTGCTACTACAATTCACCAACTGCAAGTAGCAGTCACATCCACTATGTTGGCCTAGTTGGAACCGACAAAACTCACAAGCTGGTCTCGAAACTGCGACTAATTCACTTCACGCTCTGTATACTTGTAAGTGGTGGTACTACCCATGATTGACAGACCGGGTACCACTGCCTACCATTCTTAACTCTCTGGGTATTATTAAAGTGGTTCGCCCCGACTACATACTCGTAAGAAGAATAAATAAAAAACAGTAATATTTTTAATAATTTTAATATATTTATCTTGAGGTGTAAGTTTATTCGCATAACAATGTCTCATACAAATTTCCTTATTTGTACACACCTTTCCTTGGTTTCCTTTGTTTTTTGTTTCATCATAGATCATAGTTATAAAAGTTGACTCTCTAAAATCTTTACATATCGTCATGTCTCTTCCCTATACCTAATTCGCATCACCACTGAAGTTTAATTAAAATTTAGTTGTAGTTTATTTATGAAGAACAAAAATGTATGTAAGTTAAAAAGGTACATATATTTGAGAGTTAACTAGACACAATGTTCAATAAAGAATAAAAGTAACAAAATAAGAAATAATACTGCGGGCGCTCAAGTTTAATAAAATATATTGCCTTTTGCACTGGTACCTACGAGACTTAACGCCCCAATATGCAAGTTAACTAAAATGTAAGACAATTCGTTACTAAATAACAATTAAAATCACTTTTAAAATGAATTCAAATGTACAATATTTACTTACACGTGTAAACAAATCTAATCTGCTACTTGTTTTATTGTCAACACAATTACTGCTGTGTTTTAAATGTTTTTTTATTTCATTACAAAAGATAACTACAGTAAACAGACACGTTAATGATTCGTTAATTAGTCGGACTTTAATGTGAATTTGATATTGATATTGAATGCCGTGACGGAAAACGGCATGACGTACCATATGCCACGCCACCTTTTCTCGTTTCTATTTGTAAACTCTGTATATTTTGTAATAAAAATAATAAAACATATTTATTTTATTACAGAAACTGTGTTCTACTTGTTTCACTTGATATTTATTTATTGGTATCATTATATATTTTTTAAATAACTATAAATTACGATGATCCATATTTACAAATTCCGGTGTCAGCCATTGTTTTTTCCATATAAATCTGTGAAGTCATTTCTAACGGATAATCATTTAATGAATCATTAACTAATTAATTTCTTTCGTAATAAAAAATCAGATAATCGTAATAGCAAATGCAGTAAATGTATTAACAATAAAATGTAAAAAAAAAACACAAAGGTCTTTCGTCCTCTTATATAAAATTAAACACTTAAGTATAAAGGCCAGATTACAATGAAGCGCATGTGGAGGTAACGCACGTTCAATAAAGATCTTAAAGCCCATGAAATAAAGGTGGTTTCTGTACAAGATCCATGAAACATGGAAAGAGCTGCTGCCAAATTACTGGATGATTTCCGGCAACTTTCAAGTGGAGGCCGAACGTGAAAGCGTCACTTCACGGTCTTGACACTTGAAAGTGGAGGTATTATTTTAAAGGCAGTGTCATGTGTGTAGTCCTCTACAAGCGCTGCATCGTGATCTAGCATGCAAGACAAACACAATAGTGTAAAGTCAACTTTGTAACTCGCTTGTGATATATTATTATTATGCTCATGTACTAAAAATAGCAGCATTTATTGCGTTGACACATTAAAACTAAAAAAAATTGACTGTACAATTTATATTTGTAAATATTTGTACATATTGCACTCTGAAGTAACAAAAATATGTTAAAAAAAACATGTGTTCAATAAGTGAACGACTAAACTTGCATCGTTCGCTCATCCAACACTACCTAACGCACGAAGCATACATAAGACAAATACAGAGGTTCTTTACAAAAAAATCCTACCCAAATTATATAAAAAATAACAACAGCCGTCTGTACTATCTTAAAGATTAAAATTAAACATATGTCAAACATATGACAAAATATAGAAATCTAAAAAGTAGTATGTACAACATAATATCCATTGAACTGTGTTTGGTCACTGTCAGAAACAAGTGATTGATTAGGTAACCCTCCTCTCGATATGATGCGCACGCAGTCTCTACTCAAGTCTCTCCGGTGTCACATACAGCCAAGCGAACCTTCACATTATACACGGTTATCAGCTAAGACACAAATTATATTAATTATCTCATTAATTATTACGTTTTACCTTAAACTATTACAACTTCCAAATTGAATAATAAGTATGTATACGCGGGCGTTGCACCAACGGTTGCCGTCAACTATGAAGCGATCATAAACATACGCGTCGACCTATAATTACTTATCAAATGGCAGTTAACAATATAGTCACAAAACATAAGATCACTTCTGAGTTGCGACGTGATATAAGGCATCGAAAGAATTGATGACGTGATTGATTTCATTCCTAACATTTACCGGAGCGTCAATAGAAAAGCCCCTATAGCATTCATACCGCACCGTGTTTACAATAATGGCAGTGTATCCTTCCTCAGTCGTTTAAACACCCCAATTACATTTGTGCATTAACATTTAACCGATAGTGTCTATAACTAGCAGAATGAAAGAGATAAAGCGGACTAGCGCACGGTCCGCGGTGCAAGCCCCAAATCACGTTACACATAGCACAGACTCTCGCGATCATTCACACAGGCCTCCCTATTCTAGTTAGTAAATTGGTGTTTTAAATGGAGGCCTCTCGAGCACAATAATTCAGTGGAAATCTCACTCTTGTTTTATAATAAATGGAAACATCTAATTAAGAAATGCTCTTTCATTATCTCAATCACACGAACATGCAATAAACTCAGTGGTCTGTGAGAAGACGCACCTCTAACATACATACGAGTACATACATACACTGAAGGGACCTGGGGTCTCAATGACGACAATTAACAAACAGCTCCTATTCGATACAGAATACGCTCCAATTTGATGAGGAAACGATTGTCATAAATGTCTATAAAGAGACATTATTACAATGGGGATCGAAATGCAAAGCCTTTTGAAGATGGCGCCACCGGCGACACGACGTTTGTTAGATCACTATCATCGTTCTTTTAACTGTTTTTTTTAATAATTTTCTGTTACAGGTTTTCATTCGACATGAAATCTTATTGAGTCAAGAAGCAAAGTGAAATGAAGATTATTCCGACATACGGCTCTTCTCTATATTTTTTATAATAATGGGTTCTTGGTATTTAAATATAAATCGCCGTTCAGAGAAAATAAAAATAAATACAAAAGGTTATATTTTATATGCAATGACATTCATTCTTCTATAGTCATGTCGACGATACGCCCTCTATCGTAAACAATTGGCAGATTACCATTCGTATTCTGCATCGAATAGGGGTATTATCAGGCCCCTGACGACGCTTATAATACAATTATTGCACATACAAATTGGTGTTCTTATTTAACGTCGATGCCGAACAGAAAACCGCTCCTTTGGTACATTAATTATTTACACATTGTTCGTGGCAGTTGAAGAGATAGAAAAGTGTGGAATGCGTTTTAAGACGATAACCCTTTGCTTACGTGGAGGAATTTAGATAATAGACGCGAGACAGTGACAAATAAAAATGACTATAAATGGCTTGAAATAAAAGTTGTTATAGTTAATTTTACTGAGTGAAATCTATCTGGAACAGTCTTCCCCTCTCCTTTCGCCAAGCACCATTAATCATTAAAAAGCTTGTGTATTATACAAGAAACAAAATAGCTGTTATTATTTATTCAAATATTATTATTCATTTATTATGTATTATATGTTTTAGTTATTATGTATTTATTAATTTATTAATTTTCTATATTATGCATTTTTCTTTTATTATAGTGTATTTATTTTTCTTCTTATTATATTTTGTACTATATAGGTTGTGTATTATATAGGTTGTATTAACAGGCAGAGAATATCTAGCGGCATTAAGTTCGCCTTTGTAAATTGTGCTTAAAGTTAAATAAATGAACTAAGGCTTTGGGATGAACTAAGACTTTTCCAGTGTACAGCGGTAGAGGCACGTTGCGGCTCAACGTAGCATTTTGAAACATCGATGGTCTACGCATAAAATGTAAAACAAACCAAGATGTACAATAACAATCCTTATTACTAAAGCCTTATAGTCTTTTTTCGCTCGTTTACCATCCACGTGTGCATTAGTGGGTTTACGGCCTAAGGGTGATATTACACTGTGATTTTTATATGACTTAGATTTATGACATAGCTAAATGATTTTTTTAAGACGCGACATTTATCCAGTTTTTATCATAATACGAGTATAAATATGTCATCTAATATCATATAATTGGGGATGTGAGGGAAGCGAGGGACTTGTGTCAGGATCATGGCAAGTGGCGCTCCTTTGTTTCTGCCTATCCCTTTGGGAAAAAGGCGTGCCATTTGATTGATTGATTGAGCATCATCTAATTATCATTGGTCATTTGCCAGTCCGCCGACCCAGGGAAGTACCAAGTAAGGTTTTAACTAGGTCGACATAATAGATGCGAATGCTACTTGCAGTTATTTAGCACGAGGTGCTGTCACGTCACGTGTCGAGCCACAATAAAGGTGTGAATCCACCGGCGACTGCAGACCGCAAACTGCACTACTTGTTTGTATGAGATTGATTCCGTGCAAGGCGACACTAGTTTGCAGAGCCGCATTAATATTGTTTCCAAACATCATATTATTAATCTATGACTTAGCAAATGCTGATTGTCGCAATAGTGCCTTACACGGAATTAATCTCATACAAACTCGTAGTGCAGTCTGCGGTCTGCAGTCGCAGGTGGAATCACACCTTAAAATTATGATAGATTCAGTGTATTCAGCCTTATAATTATAAGTATCGGAGCAGGTTTTTTTTTAAAGTACGATATTTAATAGGGGGTTCACCGAGACACACAAGATGGACGAATGACAGACGAAGCCGACATAAACATTAATCTAAAATGCCCAAAAACGAAACTTAATGTTTAACCAACACTAGGGGTAATTGAGATCTATTTATTTGTAGGATTAAAAAATATGTACTATCTTTTATAGGTACACGTAACAGGTACCTCGATAAGGTAATTGTATACGAATTGTTTTGATTAGATAGTCAACAGTTACGATTCTTGCAGAGATTTCCATATTTTGACTCGACATAAGCTGTCATTAATGCTGATGTTACTACGGTTTAATAACTGTAAGTAATTGACACATCCATAATAAACCGGACATTACTTAGTCGGGCTTTACCTTGATCCAGAAACTTCTATAAGAATCGACAATAAAAAACCGTATGAAATAGTCCATAAATTACGTTTATAGATTGTACTTTTAGTATGAAACGAACTAATTTGGCTATAGTTTATCTTGTGTTTTGCGTGCATGCATAAAATAGCCTTTTTCCTACGCCATCATTGTTCCCATTGTAAGCTCGGCCAAATAGTTTTTTTGTAATCACAAAATAAATAATTAAAAGCTGCCATTTTGAATTGCAAATAAACAATTAAGTGGAATGTTACTTCTAAGGTAAAACAGTATTTTTTTATGTATACTGGATTGGCACGACATATGACAGCACTACATGATGTTAGACTGGAATTAACGAGGAAATGACCCTCTGTTAACTTCGAGCTCTGCACTTTTGAGCTAATCCCGATCTAAGTCACTTCAGTCTTTACAATCGAAAATGGTAGTACCAGCCAATACCGACAGACTGAGAAAAACAACCGCTTACTCCCTGCCTACCACTCTAAAATATAATTAATTCATATTGTCATATTAAGTTCTTTTCATATTTTTTATTGTGACTTGACATATGACAGCACCCTACCTGATGTTAAGCTGGAGTGCGGTCCATGAATGGAGGTCATTACTACTACAGTCACATCCACTATGCCGGATTAGCTGAAACTGGCAATTTAAAAGTTGAATCCGAAACGCGACTAAGTCACTTCATGGTATAATTTAGCAAGAAATATATATTTCTTTTCATTTATATAATAATATCTACATATCAGCTACTTCTTATGCACAAGTACGCAAAACACATGACATTTAAAGCTATAATTATGTAAATTAAGTAGAAAACAAAATACAATAGAATAACCAAATGAGTCCGTTCCAATGAGACTTATAGAATAGTGCAGAAACATTGTCTATGTACTTCAAAAAAATACACACGCATCACTAAGCTAAATACGGCAGCCTCCTGTGAGAGGATGTACAAATACAATATTTATATTTCTTTTAAAAATGGCTAGGCCACATATATCTCGATTTATAATTTCTATAATAATTTAACAATCCCTATGTACACCTGTCGCACAGAGGCTGCCTTAAAAATGAATATCAAAAATGTGTTAGTGCAACGATGTGCCGGCCAGTACACTATAGTACCCCTTACTTGGCAAAAGTAGTAAACATGACGGATTTACGAAAAAAAAAATACTATTGACGCGAATCAATACGAATATATGAAATATCTATGATTTACTGTGAAAATGTCTTTTTTTTACTTTTTTTGGGGCACAATATTTGTCATTTGTGAATTTACCATTTCTATATAAATCGGTTTTGAAAATAATGTGTATATGTGTGATTTTAATAACTTTTGTGCATTTGTTACATTGTGTTTATTTTAAAGAACTAAACAGTAGAAAACAGTTTCCTTAGATAAAGGGCATGGGAAATGGTGAATTTCATGTTTGTTTACTACTTGTGCTAAGTAAGAAAAAACCCAGTATACAGAGAGAGACGCTTCTTATGAAAGCGACCGACGGCAGTAGAATTTTACATGTAAATAAGACACACTTATCTCAGCCTACGTAAGATTAATTCAACATGTTATAAATGTAATCACAGCAATAATAAATTATAATTACTTTTTCATGAGGGAGAGGGGCACACGGGCCAACAGTGGCTAACTATTCAGGTTAAACAAAAACAAGTTACAATTATTAATTTTGATAAATAATACGGAACTATTAACAATCCTTCCAATATAAACTCCATTTTAATACAATAATATTTACTCTCATCTTTAACTCTTCATACTTTATACATATTTTAGGAGATGTACTCTTGTTAAAGGAAATAATTCTTACATACAATGTAATTTGTATCCGAGTGACCAACCAAATCCAGTGATCATATAAAGTATGCAGCCGGCCGGCGACGTGACATCGACACACCGTCGTCGGCGGGCGTTTAACAATCAACACTAATATATTCTGCAAACGTTCAACAACACATATATTCACATATACTCTCCGCACATCTTCGTCGTCGGCCACCGAACACGCGCGAAACACCACTCATATACTCTTTTACAGATAAAATTTGCACAATCCTTATAAATACACGTCCGACGTAGTGTCAATTGCACTTCACTAAAACTAACCAGTCTGTGAGCGATTCTCTCCCCGGAGTCGCGGCCACGTCGCGACAGGCGACGGACCGGCGATGGCGCCTCGGAGGCTAGAGGTCGGCGGTGTCAGGAATGAAGGCGGGCGGGTTCTGGGAGGCGACGTCGGCCACGTCCCAGATCTCCTCGAGGAACGGAGGCAGTTTTCTGTTCTTTAGTTTCAGGGAGATGCACATGTTGGAGTTCTGCATGCCGAGCGTTCGTAGCTCAGAAAGGATGGACAGGATCTTGCCATAGACCACGGCACAACGCGGGGCACCACTGTGTTGATTTAGAATGTATACACGCATTGTGTTCAGGTAATAACGCTGGATGTCTTCTACCAACTGAGGTTGCTCCAGACCCGGCCGATCTGCAATTAATATGTAATCATGTAAATATTTTTTATTATTGTGTCTCGACACACAACCGTTTTGTTAGGCTGGAGTGCAGTCCATTTATGGAGGTGAGTGCTATAATAAGTTCAGTTAAAAAATGTAATTAGCAATCACGCCCACTATGTCGGCCTAAAGGAAACCGGCAACTTACAAGCTGATTACGAAACGCGAATAAGTCACTTCACGGTTTGCATACTTGTAAGTGGTGGTACTACCCCGGATCGGCAGACTGCATACAACTTGATAACTAGACCTGGAGCAAATATCTACCTAATTTTTTTATAACAAATATATCTAATACTTATTATTAAATAATACAAAAAAAGCTATAAAACAAATATTTATTACGACAGGAAATCGAACCCGGTAATTTTACACCTAACAAACTGGGGTACTAACCAATGCTCCCCGCCTGTCGTCAAAGTAATAAAGAATATTGTATACTAGTTAGTGGCAAACTGATTTAGACGTTCATGAAATTTCGTATAAATTAATAATTACATTTGAAGGATCAAATTTCTGTTCTTTATTGTCACTATAAAGAACTTCATGAACGGTGCATACGTCAAAACGGTCGTCATAGTGTGCCGGTGGTATAATAATTATAATAAATATTTACCAGAAAAAATGACAACGGCCGTGAGTAGGGCATAGTGTACATTATCCATGGACATGGAGTACATGCACCGACAGAAATGCAGCAGGTCTTCAATAACATACGCCATGCCTGCCTTGCGGTAATTGTCACGGGTGTACGCCTCGTTGTTCGCGAACAGCACGCTATCCGTTGCTGCGTCATATCGTCGCGCCACTCGTAACATCATCACTTCACTCGAACATGCCTGAAACGTAAAGTTTTTATGATTTATCACAGTCATGGTGTAGTGGCAGTGCAATGGCTACGTAAGCCGCGTGGCAGGGGTTCCAAACCACTCACCGGTACCAATTGTATCTTTGATATATGTACTTTGGTTGTCCTGTTTCTATGATACAAGTACTTTATTAGCTTAGTATAGAAATGTATAATAAAAAAAATAAACTTATTCAGATTCTGTGGATATCAGGGCAAGAACAAACATAATTTTATTTAATTTTAACTCCAAATGTAAGAGAACTAATATGCATAAGTACATAGGTTATTAACCAATCACGTCTTTTTTCCACAGAAGTAGGGAGAGGCAATAAAGCGCCACTTGCCACGATTCTGACACTTGGTTCCCTCACATCACTTTTTTATCGTTTTTTTTTCATACAAGCTCTACGGTTATGGCAATAGGCAACCAAGCTTTCTTGAGGATCTAAATTTATTATTAGTTATTTAAATTTCTACCTAAGCTAACAAACAAGCTTGTATTTTAGAAACTGGGCGACCAGGCTTTGTACCTGCAAGTGGTTTTAACCTAAAGGCCTATAGTTTTCTCAGATCTTAAAAATTATACTTTTCTAATCCACAAGTGGAAATCTGCACAATCCTATTACCTGGGACATCCTTTAAGCGATGCTTAGAGAAGCACCTTTGGCCGGCACAGTAAAGGCGACTGGGGCAGGTCATCAGGCAAGTCACAATAATAAAAAAAAACCTTTAATAGCCAAGCCTTTAATAACCTTACCTTTAATAATGTAATTTGGTCTGGTTGAGATATTTTTGCAAAACCGGGGAGTCCCTTTGCAAACTCTACTATTAGCTGCACAGTAAGAATTGTCATTTCTGTGATTTGTCTAAATGGTTTGTCCTCGCCTTCTTCATCCTCACCAACTGATTGTTGCCAGGTCTGTGAAATTTGACAATTAAAAATAGTTATAACAGATTGAACGACGAGTTAGTAGGTATATTAATTGTTTAGTATGAGTAGAAAGTAAAGAGGTAAGAAAGGAAGAAGTAAAGATAAGAAAAAAGGTAGATTAGAAGCGACATCTGTAGTAATTCTGGGGTTTATCGCGAAAATTGTTTATAAAATGTTAAAAAGCTTTGCAGATATCGAGATGGTTGGGAGACGTCGGAGAAATCAAACCGTCGCGTCGAATAAAAGTAAGCAGCTAAGAGGACTAATGCATAATCAAAATTATACATTTAATTACAGAATGTTTTATTATTATTTTTTTTTTTATTTACAATTCTATACTAAAGCTTGTATCGTAGAAACAGGACAGACAAAGTACATATATCAAAGATACATTGGTACCGGTGGTCGGTGGTTTTGAACTCGTGCTCTCGATTTGTGTAACCATTGCACTGCCACTACACCACGATCGCCTTACCATTATGGCTCAACATGTAATGGCACCCTGCCTGATGTCCATGAATGGTGAAACAAGTGGAAATATCAGTTGCATCCACTACATAAAATGTTATCCTCAATGACTGGAAATGAATGCCGAAATACAGGCATTCCTACTTTGGGCACATGCACGCACATGCTCAATTTCAATAATAATAGACTTATTTATGCATATCAATAACTAAAAAAGTTTACAAGAGCTAAGGCTTAAGGCATTTTCTACTAGATAACCTTTGGGAGATGTAGACGGTGATATTTCCAAAGTGAGGGAGAAAAAAAATAAATAATTTGAGACACATATTTCAGACATTTAAGTTTGTAAAACGTAAAGTTTAGTTTAAATAAAGATTTCATAATAAAATATTTGAGAGCTGCTGTAAATGAGAAACCCCAATAAATATGTAAAAGCAAGGAAGAAAGAAGGAGACATAGTGTACTATAAATACCTGTGTTACCCTTTTGAGGTCTTCTTCCGATGGTTGTTCATAACCGTCTTGGTACCACACGAGCCTCGCAATAAGGAACTGCTGGTTCGAAGATAAGGGGGGAATATTCTTCTGCCGGTTCTGCTCCATGAGTTTATCCGACAGGAACCGCGGGACCACTTCGTGCTGGAAATAAGTAATGACACTTTATAGGTAACTGTAAGTATTTTTTTATTGTGACACGATATTTGACCTCGACCCGCCTGATGATAAGCAAGAGGAGATCCAAAAGTGCCGACGACTGAAACAACCGAGTTGGTTCACGGCTGCCTCAGTCAATATGCTGGCCAATTTACTATGATTAATATAATAGTTTGTTTAAAATCTGCACAGTTTTTTAATCTTTTATAAAAATCTTTAAATAGATTTTAAACATGACCTCAACTTGCCTGTAGGAAAGGAATGGGAGGTCCAAGACACGACATAAAAACGTTTTAGTTGACAGTTAATAAATTAAAAATTAAATCGTATGAAATAAAAATTGTATACAAAAATGGGCTAAACAAGACACTGGCTCAAATTTCCTTTTATATAAAAAATCGTCTATTTTTTGTAGAAAAATACTAGAAAAATTATACGTCGTTGTAAAAACCAGGGATCCGAAAAACGCATTTAGGAGGGACGCACGTTCCTAATAGGGGTGTTATTAGACACAGAAGGGTGAGTAGTGATACTTACAATTCTCGCGGCTTCAGGGGGAGGTGGATCACATTGCATTATAGGTGGCATATGATCATCCACTGTTGTTGTGCTCACTGGTAACTTATCCTTCTCTCTTTGAGCCTTCTTCTCTTTCCTTTTTATCGCACACTGGTTCTCGGGCACTACACACTCCGGCCTCATACCGACCGCCAGGCACTTCTTCAGTCTGCATTCTTGGCATTTCCGCCTCATGTACATATCCATTTCGCAAGCGTGGCCAAATTTGCATATGTACACCGCGTTCTTGGTGACGCTCCGCCTAAAGAAACCTGAAATTAAAATATTTATTCGTTTAAAAGATGCACAAATTACAAAAGGGAGAGTTAATGCCTATACAATCTCTATTAATCAAAAATTGAGGAAATTTTAAGCATACGAGAAAGGTAGACACAATAGATGACAAATAAGAATAATAATAAATATCATATATTATATTTATTATTAGCCCATTTATTTGTCCCACTGCTGGGAAAAAGCCTCCATCTCTTTTTTCCATGACTCACGACATTTTGCAGTCTCTCGCCACGAACTATATCTCATCCCACCATCTCTGCTATATCTTATACTTCAAAATATACTTAATAAAATTTATTATAGTCTGTATTCTGTATACAAATCATATATATTGAAATAATATCAATAAAAGGTTGGCTGGTAGAGAATGCTAACTAGCATTAAGTCCGCATGCGTTATGGCGCAGTTTTGTGCATCCATCCACAAAAACTGATGTGGATGGATGCGTTAAACGAGGCATTTTCCGGACAAATCAGAGACATCCTTAAGAAAGCTGGTTTTCCTAGTGCCTATAACCGTAGAGCTTGTGTTTAAAAATAATTGTGGAAGTGAGTGAAGCGAGGGAGTCGTGTCAGGATCGTGGCAAGTGGGAAAAAGGTGTGACAATTTGATTGATTGGTTTGATAATCCAATAAAAAATACATCTGATTTCGACCTGGCTGATGGTATGCATGATGGAGGTCGAAAAGCGATAACGACTTAAAAACCCTCTTAATTAACGGCTACCTAAGTTGCCGTCACTATGCCGGCCAAGTGGTTGTATCCTTAATATATGTACGTTTAGTAGCTTAGTCTAAAAAGTTTTTATTTAACTCTTAACTTAGAATATACTATCTATTTAATATAACATCAATTTCTATTATTATGTACAAAACTATACAAATGTCACGAGGTTGTTGACTGGTAGTATAAATATTTTTATTAACAATACAGTAAAATAAGTACAACTAGTAATAAATGAGCTGAATTGGTCGTAATTGTTATGGACAGAGTACTTACTATGTGATCATATTAGAATTTATTATTCCATACATTATTTGTACGTCCGCAATAATCAATTAGAATAAAAAGCCAATAACTAAATTGTTTATGTATAAATAGATTACATTTGCTTTGGCCGGCATAGTGAGGCAGCTGTAAACTATTCAGTTTTTTCAGTCGTCGTCACTCTTGGACCTCCTCTTGCTTATCATCAGGGTTGAGGTCAAATGTGTCACAATGAAAAATCAATTTAAAAAAATAAGGCAAACCAAGAGATTCCTATTCAAAACGATTTGCCGGTTTAGTACCAATGTATTTTCGATATGTGTACTTTGGTCGTTCTGTTTCTGTGATAGAAGCAGCATTGCATAAAAATGTAACTAAATGATTTTTTAATAAAATGTGACGGTTCATTAAAAGATATAGAAACATCACCCGGAATAATTAATTTTGGGATATTGAAAAAAAAGCAGGGGTGCCAGTCCTTTAACCACATTGTTTTTTGTTTACTTTGCTCGTCTTGTGACCTATTGCTTGCTTGCCTGGTTCAAAGCAAAGGAATGTCCAAGAGCGCCGACGACTGAAAAAACTTCAGTCGCGCCGTCACTATTCCAACTAAAAAGCATTAAATACAAATTGATTGTGTGAGCTTTGTGCCAATATCGTAGAAAGTGATCTCACATTGTCTCTGCCTTTCCCTGTAAGAACTGAGGCGTAACAATTACCTAATTGTCACGTAAACTAAATATTCCAAGTGACGAAAATAGTAATAGCTAAATAACATAAAATAAAATTATATAAAACTACTTTAACTTTGATACTGCCTACCCGTTTAAGAATAATGGGTTAAATATGGAAATAAACGAGTAAACATACTCGTATTTTGCAGGTTAAAGACTATATTCTCAAAGTTCACTGGGGCATTTACTCAAGGTGACATGGCGGGGTCATACGACGCAGAACAGCCAGACGCCATGCAAACAGAGTTGACTGTTCTAACTCAAACCAAAACATTTTCTGTCAATAAATCTTACTTTATGAATTAAACAAATTTTATGCGGCTTACTATCGCGTTTATTTTGGTTTTGTCTCTCCGGGACCACGATGGCTGCAAAGCTGTCGAAACGTTGGAATAATAAAAAATTGTAAAATCAAAACCAAAATAAACGCGATAGTAAACAGCATAAAATTTGTTTAACTCATTGATCCATGTTCGCGCAATTTCTAAGAAAATACTAAATCTTGCTTCAATAATGATATAATACAATATAATTAATCGTAATACATTGCGAATAAGTTATTTTTATTATATTATTATATTAATCAAATTTCACATTTTTCCCCTCGGGAATATACAGAGACAATGGACCGCCACACGTAACGTTCCCGACACAACTACCTCGCTTCCCTTACATCCACAATTCTCTTTATACCAGCTTTCTTAAGGATGTCTCATTTGGTCGAAAAACACCCTCCTGAGTCTGCCTCATTTACGAATCCATACACGTCAGATTTATAAATTCCTTTCGTCAATTACTTTGACTTGTATATTGTTATTATATTTCGAACATGCCTTATTAATAAATAGTATGTTGTTTGATAAACTAAACCTGGGTTTGTTTTTAGTGGTAAGCAGACTGTTGGCGTAATTTTCCCAGACTGCCGACCGTGAAGTGACTTAGTCGTTCGGAAACGAAAATTGCCAGTTTCAACTAGGCCGACATAGTAAACGCTATTAGTCGCCTCTGTTTATGGACCGCACTCTAGCTTAAAATCAGAACTGGGGTGCTGCTATACGTCAAGTAACAATAAAAATCTCCCAAGTGGTAGTAACACATAAACCATAGAAACACATTTATAATAACTGAATTTTAAACAATTGGGAAAGGAAATAAATTCTTCTGTCTCACCTTTACATCCTTCACAAGTAAGTGCATTATAATGGTATCCAGAAGCTCTGTCCCCGCACACAAGACAGAGTTCTTCCTGTTGTCGTGGTGCGGGACCCTTTTTAGGCCTCCGCGCCTCGCCATCTGTACTGCAGCCATTTATACTAGACGCTGGTGACAACTCCTCCCGACCTGCAACAAACAAACATAAATTGGTAAATAATAAACCCAAACAATTATAAATTAAAGCCAAATTCAACAAAGGAATGTATGTGAACGAAGTATTGCCAAATAAACAAAATAATCAATTAAATGCAACTGCGCAATAAAAGAATCGAGCTCGGTAGCCCAGGCAGGCAGGCAACGTCTACGTACAAGTTTGTGCCGAGAACATCTAAAATCGGACGCTATAAAATTTGCATACATTTCATGAACCATTTGTCGACTGGCCGAACAAGTGAAGCGAGTTTTATTTTACTTTTTAGCATTCGAGAAGATGTTTGCCAACGAAAATGTTTTTTTAAAACTCAACGCGCGATGCTTTTCGGCAGGAGCCTGGTCGTTTCCTGCCCAAACAAAAGGTGACTAGAGCAACACTGTGCATACTGATGAGCTGTTGTTCGAATCTGGTGATTTGATATTCAAGGTGCGTCCAATCGAGGGTGTGTTATGTGCAGTCAAAAATTTAAAGACGTGCACAATTACTTTTTACCAAATATACCTATAACTTTATATGATTTGATTCAAGAACACGTCCCAAAAGTATTATAACGAATAAAATATAACGTTCCTGTCTCTTAAACTGAAGATTAACAAAATATCTGGCCGGGTCCATTTAATCCTTTCGTCTCATTAATTTTATTTACATTTTTATTGTATCCATTAGGCAAACGTCTCGTGGGTCGGGTCGGTGGCCGCTAGCAGGTACACTGATGGTTGCGCAACCGGCCGAAATAGCTGCCCGCCAAAAAACTAGTTCCACGTGGGATTCGAGCCAGATCTGGAGGCCATGACTCGTCCGTCATACAAAACATTTATAAAAATCATAGATTGTTTATTATTACAGCACATATTTTAGTTTCCGCGTCTTTATGAAGAGTATAATAATATAATCGTTGGCTTCAATATGCGACGCTTGTCTATCTTTGAGGTGGAATCTTACAAAAATAATATCGAATTCTTTAGAATCCCACACGAAGAGCTTGAAAGAGTGAATAAATTTGGAGGCCACATCAGTATGTGGCACGATAGAATCGCATGTCATCACCAGGACTCTGCAATGGCACTTATAAATAAATATGTCTTTACATTGACCTGTAATAAAATTCTAAATTAAATAACAACGTCGGAGTTCCGACCCACTTGCCCGAAGACCAACAAAAGTATGAGTTTCATAAGGCATAGATATCTCGTCACTTTACGCAATCTAATCTCAAAGCTCCGAAACTATCGAGGTCAAGTTAAATTTCACCATCCAGTTTATCAACATTGACAGTAAAAAGGTTTAAAGTCAAAAGATTTAAATTATTGTTGTGAAGTATGAGACTGATAAAGCGGTCATTAGCCTCTTTCATAGATGAAAATTTCACGTTAAATAACATACATTTTGTGGGTTATAATAATGACGCAATGCTCCATCGAGGTCGGTGAAAGTGACAGGAGAGACGGGTGAAGAACAGGTTTATTTCGTAGACCATTGGTCACATGATTAAAATAAAGACACCCTTATATTAAATACCTTTATATCACCTTTGATATAATGTCGAACAATAAATATAACTTCCTTTTGTTGTATCTTTAAACAATAAATAAATTATGTCTGTGAGATCTATCTGCAAGTAAAAATAAAAATACAAGAGATATTAATGTATTTTATTAAAACAGGTTATATTGTATGATGTGTATGCCATGTTGATACCAGAACCAATCCATTTTAGGTTTGCTAGCGACGAAGCTTTGCTGATGGAATGCAGACCAGTATCTTCGAAGGTAATCAGACTATACTTATGCGAATTGCCGATGTGTGCTTTCACTTAAGGGCGTACGTAGAGCACTTCAACCGGTTTCGCTTACATATTATACATACAAATATATGAAACACTACCTATATTTCACAAAAATATTTACAAAACTCAAATGATTTATAAATTGATTGAGATTGACCAAGTCATGCACGAGATTGTTCCTAATTTTTACTTTTTTATTATTTTATTTATAATTAATCTTTATTTATTATTTAATCAACGGTAAAACAAAGTTTAATATAATTAGGGGATATTGATATGAAAAAGAAAGCTAATCAAAAGTTGAACGTACGAATGACCGAGTCAGTGTGTTATTACGTCTCAGCTGTTCAGTGTGTTGCGCGAGCGCAACTGCAAGGTCTAGTTCGTGTGAACTCGGCACCGATCGTGAACGCTCGGCTTCACGAGTGAGAGGTGCGATAGAGACAAGTGGATCTCGTTCGACGACCGGGGGCAGCGTGCGGCCTTGACTCTTGCGGAGGCAGGGCCCCTCGTTCCTCTCGCGCGCAACCATATTATTTATGATACCATCAGCTAGCTCGCGATACTCTATCCAACGAACAATAACTTGTTTTTCCTCTCACGCGAGTTAAATACTTTTTGCTCGGATAACTCATTGCTCTTAAACGACAACGAATATGGCATTTTTCATGAAAGCAACATAATGGAGGAGTAAAATTATATTGTATTTTATACATACTAGAAAGACAATGCTAGGGGTTGAGCAAAATTTTATTTAGCACACACACTGTTGGTGATTAAACAATACGCGAAACTTTCTACTGTGACCTCAGAAACTGTCAACGCAATAATTTCGCAGGCCGACCGCGTAAGCGCTAGTGAAAGTTGCCCAAAAAAAGTATTGCACAAGACATGTAATTGAAATTCAAGCGATAATACGATGAACATAATCTAAAGACTGAAAGTCTTCATAAATACAGACTTTAATAAAGGATTGAAGGACTGAAAGATTACCAATAAATACATATAAGATTAGTGAATAAACGAGGCGAATGAAATTCAGCAATTCATGAATAATGAAAATACTTTGTAATAAATATAAACTTAAATAATGAAGTTGAGAGTTTCATAAATTATATTTTAAATTGTCGTAACTATAAATTAAATAACTTGTAAAGTCAGGGTAATTGAAAATACTAAATTGTATACTAACAGCCGGTTGTACCTTTCGTAACTTTTTACGAATTCGTATTATAAATTAAAATTTTTGGTACAACCGTCTGTAAATGTTCATACAAACACAAAAATGCATTCCTTGCGTTTAAAACCTCAATCAGATAATCAATGAATACTATAATAAAAAACAGATCTCATGCAAAAAACGTCGCACGTGAGCGTAGAAGCTGTGGCGGCTCGCGATATTACTTTCTACGATACTTTCTAGAGAGAGAGATGTGGGCCGGAGCCGCGCAACTAGAGCGATCGGTTTCTCTGCGCGTCGGGAAAATTGGATTGAAATAGAAATCGCAACAGTATAGAGAAAATCGCTATTTTCACGTAACTCGTTCATAAAACGTGCAAGAATTCTTGTCCTTAACTTTTAAATATGATTATGAGATCAGCGTTAGCAGAATGTTTCAGCAATGGTTAGGAATATCGCTCAAAAGACAGACACACACGTGGAAATGTTTACATCCGCCCGTCGCTTCGGAGCAAACGCCGCCGCTCCATCCGGTAAATACTATCTCTGCATCTCCTGTTGGATTTACAGTTTAAAGTGTTCCTACATAAATATTTAAACATATGCAAAAGGAATGGCCGCGTTCAATTTCACTGTTACATCTTCTAAGATCTGCCGTGCAATAAGATTACTTTCTCTTGCTGTGTTGTTCTATGTAACATGTTTATAAAACAACTAAACGTCGTCGTGGTCTTTCTTGAATCATAAATTAGAAAGTAGATATCACGTAGGTGTACTTAACGCCTGTAATGGATATGCCACGAATTCCCTACAAACTTGTTTTATTTTAAGAAGTACATCACGCATTTTAGGTGCATCTGTTCACTCATACATTACAGTCTATTAGATAGTTTTGTTGTCTCCTTTCATTCAAATTGTATACGAAGGGTTCCATGCACCCACGCCCCAGCTAGTATGCCTTTTCGAGTAAACATGGGAATGGATAGGTAAATAGAAAAGGGAGTTGAGTTATAATTAGAATGAGCGAGTACCTCGTACATTTCCAACATTCTTGTTGCATCGGGTATTATTTGTATATTTTCTCGTACATAAATTTCGTTGACGTCATAGTTTTAATGAATCAATTGCAGTCATATAATACCTAATAATGTCTAGAACATTTAGGTCAAGGCACGAGGAAAATGTTTACTACCTCAATTCTGATATAACGTAAAGTTCGTTAAGTAAAGTTTACCGAATTAGGTCAACGATTCTTTGTTTCCTTGATTAAATTGAGTACACAACAGTGACCTGACCTGACTATTTTGTTATTTTTGGCTCGCACGTGAATGGATCGTGTTATCTTCAATCCTATTGTTTTAATTACCGAGCGATGTACACCCATGTTTAAAAGTTTTTAGATATATTGCACACACCAGGAATTTTATGAGGAAAATGATTATACTAATACTATATTGTAAAATGAACCTTGGAAGGCTACTTTAAAGTGTATTAGAATAATTTAGTGTGTTATTATGTCCGGGAATCGTTTAAGGTCGGCGACCGGTTATCGAATGCGAGCGATAACGTTACGATGAAACATTTTATGGTTTCGACGTCGCCTTTGTTTTCGGTATCCGAGCATTCCTGACGACCACCCGATTAGATTATCACTTAACAACTGATATGGTGATAATAATATAAGCCGATTAATTATCATCAACAGGTGAATGCATCCATACTTGCGATACACTTGCGTTTTGTACCAAAAAATATTATTTACGAATTTGTAAAAAGTATCGTATAAGTAATAGAAAAAAAGAAAAATGGATTGCACCATTCTTTAATTTCACATTTTACATTTACGTTTAACGGATATTTTATACAGAGCTAAATGGGTTTCTATGTACAGCTTTTGTTATTTCTTATGATAAAAACATATATAAATGGTAGTTTCGATAGAAAATTATTAACAACTCAATTCACGATTTAGTAATAGTAAACGTAATAGAATAAGTATAAAGTAAAATTAAATTCATAAATTGAAACTTTTTTGGTACAACCGGCTGTAAATATGAAATAAGCTTATTCGACAATTTATTACGATTTATTTATTGCATTAAATAATGTAACTAATAAAATATAACACGAACTTGTTCTGGCAGGGCCTCTTTGCGCGTGACCAGCTCTCGCTAACGAGCAAAAAATTCAAAACGACATCGACTGAGTACTGATGACTCGAATGAATAAAAAACAAGCAATATCATGGTACCAAAACAACACTGAATAGCGCACAACCTAGCAAGTCATTGAAATCTGTTCACTTTGTTATTATTTAAGAATATTAAATAAGTTGAACACATGCACAGAAATCTTCATACCTTGACATATTTTACTTTACACGACGTATATTTTAGCTATCTATTTGCATAAGATGTGATGAGACGAAAATAATCATTATAGGTCGACGTGCATCTCGGTAATGTGTGTCAGGGGCTCAGCCTACGCACTGCGGAAGGTCATGCCGAGACTGAGCCCTCTTTACAATTCATCTCACTAATGAAAAGTGACTTTAGCGTTCAATTTGCAATTTCTGACTTTACATATTGACGAGGACATCGCTCGTGAGGTTAGCAATGTTGGCGTTATATCATAGATAAAGTCTAACGTTTAAAGTGATATGAACGAACGTGTATTTAATATCGGTGTGGAGCTTCCTTTTCTTTGCAATGAAAGGCTTACACGAGGTGAAATACACGGGTGAACATGCCAGTAGAGGGTAATAATAATCGGAGCTGTCAGTGTGATGGACGAGCGGACGATGACTATGCGAAGTGGGAATATGAAACTGTTCCCCTCGCCTCACCAAGTAATGCCGTTACTTTACAAAGAACTAAAAACCATTTACTAGCCAACACAATAACATCTAAGTAAAAGTATGCAACACAGAGACCTATAGAAATTGTAGTGAGCAACTATGTAATGCTTCATTTCTTGCCATTTCTAGCTATTTCAAGACGTCCGGCGTGACTCTATTACTTAACAAAATCTAATTCTTGTCACTTGGAGTAAATCCAATTCTAACGTTTAAATGGATTTTCTAGCATTCTAGTTTTATTTTAGTAAAACAAAGTTTATAATATATTTAAAGACATGATGATTATGTGAATGGACAAACACTAAGAGACCACCAACACGTGAATCTATATAAGGTAAATTCATTCTCGAGTTAACAAGCGAATAATCACCCAGAGGATTGCACAATAAGAGCATTAAGTATGCAATTATTGTTGTGTTTTCTATATAATTCTGGTATATGTAGTGATATTTTAACGATGATGACAAACATGCTATTGTGTAGGCGTAAGTTCAAATGAATGAGAAGACGGCCTTCCGCCACACTGTAGCGAGAACATCAAACGATACGATGCACCCACGCTCATCACTGTCAGACAAGATGCTGGGCGACCTTCCGTCCAATCTGTAATTTGATTCACATCTTACATTACCTGCTCTATTTATTTATTCAATAAACGAACTAGAACCATTCCTTTTCCTAGCTTCTGTATAATCTTTCGAATGTGTACGTATTTTTTTACTAGCCTCAGCAAGATTTACAGATGCGAGTGACCGTAATAAATTGCCACGGAGCAATGAAGGTTTTAAGTGAAGAAAACAATTCGTAAAACACAAAATGCGGTAGAAATGAAGATACCGGCAAAGAAGTAGAGATAAGATTTCAGCTACTTGAAGTAACTCGAATTTATCTAAAGTCAAATTCGCTCACAAGATACATTGTTAGCGCATTTGCAGTGCTGGTTGATATTTAGCGAGAGCAAAAGAGCATTCCTCAATCCACTCCGACCGGTTCCACTCACCGACGCTGTTTGTGGCTGGATATGTTATAAATAGACATACCACGCATCCATCTTAACACTGCTTTAGAACATAATATCACTAGATCAATTACAAACACATGATATCTAATTTATGAAGCTGTTATTTATAATTCTTAATAAAAAACCAACTATGTTTTAATTGTAATAAATTAGATAAGTATCATGACTAAGACGACCGCCCTTGATAACTCCACAGATAGCCATGTAAATAGACTGATTGATCACTGTTCATAGTAACAAATTGTTGCATTACAAGCAACTAGTGTGTAACTAGACAATATTGCTTGTTAAGGGCCTACTCGCCGACACAACCATAAAGCAATCCAATCAACTACGCAGATATGGCTGACGGATTACAACCGCTTCTCATTTAAGATGAAATCTCTTAGGAAGACCTTGCTATACCAATTGAATATCAAACTAGGAAACAATGACAAAACAATACAAAATATGAATGCAATTAGTATATGAACATTCCATCCATACTTTACTGAATGGATGGAAAAGTCAGTCTTATATGAGTTCGTAATAGGCATAACCGGTAGTCGTTTTCCCCGTCTGCCTAATCGTGAAGTGACTTAGTCGCGTTTCGGGATCAACTTAAAAGTCCAACTAGGCCGGCATTATGGATAAAACTACCACTTGAAATTACTTGACTGTAGAAACAGTTGCCTTCAATCATGGACCGCACTCCAGCTTAACATCAGGCGGGGTACTGTCATATGTCGAGCCACAATAATAAATAAATAAATAGCTAATTGCATAACAGAAGCACGTGTTGGTCCGAACAATGACCCTACTAAATTTGTATACCTAAATGATATCGCAACACTCATATCGTACATAGTACAGATAACACCAATATGTTGACCGACAAAATGAAAAAGAGTTCCAAAATAATTCCTAGTGACATTGACTATCATAATTGAGCACATAAGTGACGTAACTTAAATTAGTGTGATAATTTTTAGCCGCGGTGTTAGTAACCAGAGGCACCTATTTTGGTTTGTACGTATTACGTGAACGACCTCGGAATGTCAAATGAGTTTATTGGCGTCCGGTAGGTAAATCGCACCCCATAACGTCTACAGGTACAGTCAGAGGTTAGATAATTGGTGATCGGACCTCGCTCCGCGGCGTGTCTGTGACCCCGATGTAAATAACCTGTGCGTTCTAGTGTAAACAACAGACGATGCTTGCGTCAATCGCTCATTCGCGCCCGTTCCGCGCCTAAAACTCCCTGCACTATTTACGGATATGACTGACTACAAGGCATTTGTTTAGAGGCGTGTACATCTTCTTAGAGGAGTATGCTCTAAATAGATTCACGTGCAAGTGACGCCCGCATTATAATCCTTGCTAGTTTCATATTATGCGCGTTTGTACATTCAGTTGTTTTATTGTTTCTTGGATAAACTATACCGCACATGTTTCGCTTGACATGTTAAGAGGAATTACGTGTGAACTGTATGTGCAGAACATGCCACATCTCGATCGTTAATGTCTAGTTCTTGAACGGAACACATAAATATGTTGCAGACTCCCGAGCAGACGCTTCATAAATTTTAACACAGGAACGCACGCCGACAATCAGTGGATTCAACATCTGACAGATGAATGACAAGTACATAAAATACATTGTTAGTCACGTGAAAATAGTTTTTGTACAAGAGCAGAACTCTTCATTCCGCACAATCTACAAAGTAAGGTGACCCAAATGATAAGATTATTTTAACTGCACAAACACTTGCATGCTATTTAGTACATTATTATTATAGTCGTACACATTAGATAGCTGAGAAACACGTGTGTGAGTGAGTTACTTTATATCGACTGGTACAATGACATTGCCGACCTTGACTAGGCGCACATACACATCGGCAACGTCTGCGTCATACATATATTTAAAGGCAAATATTATACTACTTGTTTCACTCGTATACTGATATGATTACTGATACTGAGGTATAACAACGTATTAAACGTGGTAGGTTTGCATCAGCAATTGATGGCGCGGTGCGTTGTTATGGCTCTGGCATGCATTCCTACTCAATATAGAGCAGTTCAACACACGATAAGCGAATGCCAGCTAACTATGCAGCCCCCAAAACAATGTTCAAGGTTAATAGAATGGAAAATATATTTATAAACACGTTCCCGATCTAATTCCTACGTAATTACCCAATCCGTACAATACTAGATTCTATGCTCACACGATTATTTACATTCTATTGAGGAGAATCGTTATTTTGCCAAACTCTGTACTAAAAAGAGATATTACTTAATAAATTATGCCCTCTTGTCCAATCAGTCGACCTATTTCGAATATAATTTTCTCAACATTATTTCCATTGGGAAGGTTGAATAAAAACTAATTAGTTACTATTTCTATAAATAATATCTTAATGTCTAGACGCAAAATATCATGCTTTAGAATGAAACTAAAGAGATTGAGCGTCGTTCCAGAGATAGATTTATATTAGTTTAAAATTATGTTAAGCAATACCAACGAGCTAAATGAGAAACTAGTTTCGTAATTGTAAAATTTATACAATGACATTTAGTATCATCAAGCGAATCATATTTTTTTTATTACAATTCTTCATAGTCAGTTATTAACGAACAAGCGTTTTATTAAAGACACTAGGCTGAGACACTTAAATCTGGCAGAGTCATTAATTTTAGCGAAAATATTTGTTTGATCTTCATACTTGTAATATGTTTATATAAAATTGTAAATGCGTTCAAAAATTTAGCGGAGCGTGTAAAGACATTTAATTAAATAACTAATATTCGCTACATAAATCGAAAAGCTAATATTATAAATACGAAAGTTTGGATGAATGTTTGTTACTTAATCACACCACAAAGGTAAAACTAATCTAAATGAAATTTGGTACAGCGTAAATTTGGTACGCAACGCGTTCTATCATCAAATAGTCAATTAACAGATACTAATTGGTCATATAACAGATGGTAACTTAATAATTTCTTACTTTTTGTATTATTTAGTGGAAAGAGGCGGAATGATTTATGTAGGTATTTATTATTTAAAGATAACTAAAAAGTTTATAAACCTATTGGTAAGGACAATAACCGCTCGAACTAAAGCGTACCAAGTTTAGTACCAAAAATGTTGAAGGTCAGTGATGACGGAATATTTTATAAGAATCCACATCATTATGTCAATGTACTCCAACGAACTGGTTTGGTGTTTTAATAAGCTTTTAGGTACTTTTGGAAACAATTACTAATGTATAATAACGGTGGGAACTTTGCTGTTACAAACACTTGCTACCTGTCTTTAAGTCGGCTCAATTTTAAGTTTTTTTAAGCTATCTCGGCTATCATTTAAGCTATCATATTATGACCGAATCCCCCCTGATGTTAAGGCGCGACTGTTACTACAGTTAAGTAGTAGCAGTTTACTATGCTAAAAATATAAAAATCTTTTACTTGAATTTATAATTCGTCGTCGGTACTCTTGGATTCTTGAAATTGCGTTCTAAGGGGGAGCCCTATGTTCAGCAGTAAACGCCTTCTGGCTGATGATGATGATGACTCTTGGACCTACTCTTGCTTATCATTAGGCGTTGAGGTCAGATGTCGAGTCACATAAAAATAATACTTATATTTTAAGAGTGGTAGGCAGTGGTACCCAGTCTGCTGATCCGGGGTAGTACTAGTACCACCACTTACAAGTATACAGACCGTGAAGTGATTTGGTCACGTTTCGGGATCAGCTTGTAAGTTGCCGGTTCCATCTAGGCCGGCATTGTGGATGTGATTGCTAGTCACAGTTATTGAATTGTAGTAGCAGTGACATTCATTCATGGACCACACTTTGGCTTAACATCAAGCGGGGTGCTGTCATATGTCGAGTCACAATAAAAAAAATACTTAATGCTTTTTTTTAAATCTGGTAACAATAACAATTAATTACATCAACCCTGTACGAATGATTATTTCTAATTGAACTGGCTTTAGGATAAGATTCAATTACACGTTTGAAAGGAAGCTCTGTTAAGTCGATCAGCGCCTTTAATGGAAACTTCCATCTGATTTTCAAGTGCTATTACAACAATTTGCCAATTTCAACCAAATATCGGATCTGACAAGTGAAATCAATTTATTTCATATTAGTTTTAGCAATTTAGAGCTTTATTGTCAAACCAATTGTGATGGTTTTAGGATTTAATCTGTGTAGATATTTAAATAATTATGTTTTCAAATATCTAAGTTTGCCAACGTTTATTTTATAAATATATAACCACTTATATTTACCAATGTATCTTTCATAATGTACTCTGGTCGTCCTGTTTCTATGATACAAGCACTAGAGCTTAGTACGCTATTAAGGTGACTACAAAATTATAAGTGTATAGGCGACCGTTGTGCAAATAGTTACGCAAACAGAGAGCACAGGTTCAAAACCACTTGCCGGTTTTAATGTATCTTCGATGTATGAATGTACTTTGGTTATCCTATTTCTATGATACAAGCATGTAGAAATGTTAATTTAAAAATATTAAATATTAATAATGTTTTATAAACGCGCAACATATTATATTTTTATCCTTACAGTTTAATAGTTACTTTAACCCTACAAAAAGCACTTAAATTTAGTAGAAAAACAATAAAATTTTAACTTAAAATGACATAATTTTCTTTGTTTACGCAATAAAAACGTTCACGGTACAAATCCCAAGATAAACGAGCAAAATCATTACATTACAGTTCAAAGTCACGTAGTTACGAATACACAGAGTTCCGTGTTTGCCTGAACATCTAACAATAGAATGTGATATGGTGTAGAATATAAAATAACTTAGTTTTTATTTACACTTTTATACTAAGCTACATAAACGTGCTTGTATCATAGAAATAAGACGACCAAAGTCAAAGACACGTTTTGATACCGGCAAGTGGCTCTTGGTTTGCGAAACCATTCCACAACCAATACACCACGGCCGCCTTAAACGTGACATTGAGTGGAGGAATATTAACATTTCTATACTAGGCTACTTAAACGTGCTTATATCACAAAAACAGGACGACCAAAGTAGACATATATCAAAGATACATTGGTACCGGCACGTGGGTTTGAACCGGAGGCTCTTGGTCTGTGAGACCATTCCACAACCACTACACCACGGTCGCCATGAACATGAAATGGTATTGGGTTAGGAATATTAAATAACATATATTTACTATTGCGAATGTATTTTTAGATATGTAAGAACAGATTTACTGATTTCTTTACTATTTGACGGCACACGTAAGGTCCCGTCTTCGATTCGATTTAATAATTAAATTGAATAATACAAATATTTATTTAAAAAATATATATATTTTTTGCGGATCTAGTTGTCAGAGTGGTAAGAAGTGGTGCCCAGTCTGCCGATCCGGGTAGTATCACCATTTACAAGTGTACAGACCGTGAAGTGACGCAGTTGCGTTTTATGATCAGCTTGTAACTGCTACTAGTCACATCCACCAAATACTTTACATCAGGTGAGGTGCTCTCATCTATAAAAAAGGTACCCACTTTGATATTCCGATTTAGGTTAGAAACAGCAAAGTCGAACCTAAATCATTTAAATATAGTAAGTTTAATATATTCGTTCATTTAAAATTATAGTTTAAATATCCATTATTTAAACACAAGGTAGCAACAACAGAAATTTGGTTTATAACTACTTGTTTTTTTATGCTTCGTGGTCATGAAAAAACAGCATCACGTTCTGCTCGGCGTTATCAACGTTTGAGATCACAATTTAAGTACAATAGACAAAGCAACCGAATCTATTATATTTAATTTTTGATACTTATTTATCTTTGAATCGGCGGGAACTTTTTTATTGTTGACCAAATGTATTATAATATATAAATAACCGTGAAACATGAAGTGACTTTGTTGCGTTGCGGGATCAACTTAAAAGTTTCCGGTTCCATCTAGGCCTGATGCTAGCTGTAGCCCCCATTCATGGACCGCACTGCAGCCTACCATCAGACGGGGTGCTGTCATAAAGTCGAGCCACAATAAAAACAAGAAAGATCATTGAATAGGTCACCGTTAATTTTTATAATCTGATGTCATGTTATTTCTAAGATGAGTACAATGAGTAATATTTTTTTTGTAAAAAATTGAGGCTAGAGCTTAATTGTTCAAGATTGTCGCCTAAAGCACAAAGCTGTAATACAACAAAAGATTAAACGCTAAATAAGGAACCGTTATAACTATGTATGTAATCAAGAAGATCCGGCTTATAAAGAGAACATTCTTAAAAATCTATCAAATTGTCACGCCTTTTCCCACAAGAAAGGCAGAGAGAATAGAGCGCCTTTTGCCACGATCATGACACAGCTTCCTCGCTTCCCTTACATCCACAATTCTCTTTATGCAAGCCCTACAGTTATGGGCACTAGGCCATCTTAAGGATGTCTCCGATTTCGTTGGAAACCACCCTTAACATTCTTACTAAATTTGAATTGCATTTTCTATTGGCCGTTATAGTGACAGCGACTGAGGTAACAATAAGCTGTATCGGTTTTTCAGTCGCCGACGCTCTTGGTCTTTCCTCTGCAATTTTTGTGAAATTAAGATATTTTTCAGATTTAGAATTTAGGACAATTAAAAAAAAACGAATCATCTTCGCTTTAGAAGTTACAATGCTTCAGTGTCCTCTTAATCAAGATTTTACATCAAACTGCTCGAAATCGATGTTAATGATTGATAACGTTTGTTACTTGTTTTCGTGCCTTTAAGCCGACAAAGATGTCTTTTAATTGAAACTAGAAATAGATAATTATTACTGATACTCTTGGTCTTAACCTTAAATGCCTTTTATTAGTGTTAAAACATTCTTTATTATTACGAGCTTAAAATAGAATTTTCTATGTAGATGCCAAAATGAGATTGGTAAAGTTGATGTGAGATTAACCAATCCATTACATTAAAAATGAGAACGATATTAAATCAAAGTGAAGATGTTATTCTAAAATATCCTTTGTATTAAACCTTAGATCGTTATCAAAATGGTTCGTTAATTATAAATTATAATAAAGAAATAAGAGGGTGAAAATTAGTCCCTTAAAATTATTCAGAATTTAACAGAAAATGTTCTCTTTAATTACAAAACTCGTAGACTCCATTTTAATTTGTCGTCAGCATTTAGTTATGTTGAATATTTTGTACAAATTTAAATTAATTAAAATTCTTGATTTTAATATTTTATTTTAACCAAGTGAATATGTTTTATTTATTTATTTATTTGCAATAAACTTAAATATGTGATCATAGTGGCACAACGGACGACCTTATAACTAACTAAACAGCTCTTCCTGAAAACTTTTGGATAAAAAGGGTTTTCTTTGAGGGGTAAAGCACAGTGTATTACTTTTATCATTAATTATAGTAAAAATATTCCTTATTATAAATACATACACTAAATATACAAAGGTACACGAACAGGTAATTTACATTAGTGAAATTACAATAAAACATATATTAGTGTCCACAGGGATTCATAATTCATAAGTTCATCATTACTATTACATTAACAATTATCTATCGACGGGGGTAGGTAGAGACAATCCCGCCACAAGTCAACTAGAATTTTAGTGGGAGAAATAATGAAAATGACTGTTAACAGTTTTAACGAACAAGAAATTGTCAACATTAGGGTTATATCAATCTAATTAAAATGTCATCTTATTCCCAAGAACAATGAATATGATGTGCGCAATGTTATCTAAGCTCGAGATAGGTAAGAAAAGAGGCGACGGCGACGCGTGCGCACCCAACCAAGACACTCGCTCGACCGCACATCCGTTGCTGCTTCCTAGCTAGGCCACGCCACCATGTCGACCTACGAGACTGATCTACAATAGCTTTTACACACGATATCAAATCGTTATCTTACAAATTATAAAATACAATATTTAAGCACTAAAATGAATGCAAAATGGCGCTTCGTCTTGTCTCTGCCGAACCCTGTGGGTATTGAGGCGTAATGACATTGATATTATCACTAAAATACTAAATAATAGTGTAGTACTGAAATGCGTTAATGATCAAGTAAAAAATAATAGGACATTTAGAGTTTAGTTTTTTTATTGTAGATGTAAAAGAATTGATAGACCTTCGTCAGGATCTCGTTAATTTGGTAGGATCAAGGGCGGTCCGCTGTCTGTCTGTCCCTGTGGGAAATGAGGTGACAACCGTAAACTATGTCGGATTTTTCGTCGTCGAAGCTTACACCATCAGAAAAGCCATAATCTAACAATATATAAATATGACTTTATATTATTAACTTATAGTTCACATGATTATTTAAAATAAGTCTTCTCTCATTAGGTTAAAGAAAACGGTAAACTTTTTTAGCATTGAAATCATCTCGTTTACAAATAGAACATAGCAAATAGAATATTAATGAAATATTTCTTCCGAGTTTAATGTTAATAACTAACTTTTACTACTAAACTATACACCCATGATGTATACAAGTCTAAGAATAACTCTACCATAGAAAACTTTCTCACGATTTCTTATTGACTATTAAGAGTAAACAGTCGTAAGTGGTTAGATTGTTTTATTACTGTATACTATTTTAACGATAGAATGCTGTGAAATTATTTCTTATATTCTTTGAGGTCTAATGTTATCGTTTTTTATACGTAACTAAAGATAACCCATGAGATCGTTTTCAATTCAAACTTTAAATAGACATTTTAAAATAGTCGCAATATGTAATAAGTCTTCTATAAGTAACATTGACCTAAAACATAATATGACCTTAAGGCTTAAACCTATACGCGACATTCGACCTCGTCTAAGTTTACCGTTGCCTCATTCGCCGTCACTATGCCGGCCAGAGATTTTTACGCTTTTCTTGAAGGATCCAAGCTTTTTGTAAGATAAAAAGAACACATTCCACTTGTTGATTATTTGATCAAGAAACGACGCGCAAAGTCCGGTATACTGAATGCGGATGCTTCCCCTAAATTTGCGGGTATCACAGGAGTCAAAAGATGAGGTAGGATAGGGTAAGGTATTACGAAGAATGATGTAAAGAACTCTTTAGTTCTTCAGATCATTTTCCGTAATAATAATAATATATGAAAATCGTTTTTTAATAAGTTTAACAGTTATAAGAAGTAAGTTCGCATTGTTACCAAATTTAAAAATAATTATTAATTTTAGTCAAGTGCGTAGGCTGTAGGTAGTGGTAAATTAGGCGTAAGTACAAAAAAAATCACTTAATCGCGTGAGAACAGGCTTTCTTGACAGGGCGTCAACAGAGGTCAACGAACCCCCATAGATTTTTCGTAAAATCGATATTCTAACTACGTCGAATAATGCATGATAGATGACGTATATAGACCGACAAAAGATTAATTATTAAAGGTTTATTTTAAGCCATCGATAGTGCACTGAACTCTTGTTAATAATTTATACAAAATATAAGTCCTAGTTTAAGAACTTCTTTATTTAAGAAGTTTCAAACTTTTACATATTTATAAGAAGAAAAAAAAAACAGTATCTGTTAAATTATTTTTAAACAATTGACTTTTAAATAGGCTTAAAATATTATCGAATAAATATTTCGGATATTTTGGCGTTCCTATTAGCAATTTTAAGAGAGTATATTTAAGCAAGGGGTCGTCGTATACAATAGACGAGCGCGTGGAATTGATTTAATATAGAATTCTGGGGTCACCCGAACTATTAGATTATGTGTAGGCAAACGCCAAAAAAAGGGTTGCAAATCTAACATTAGCAGATTTAAAAACGTGGACCCTCTCAAGCGACAGCTGCTGGTTCTCAAGCCCAGAATAAATTTGTAAAAACCGGACTAAGCCAATTGTGGCCTAAACATTGTTCTTTAATTTAGACGAGGGCGTGAATAATACACGTGCCTTAACTAATGATTCATAGATTTAAGAAATATCGAGCGGAAAAATACTGTCGCAATAAAGGTGAGTTGACCGGTCCCCTAAATTGCCTAGTCTCGGGAGATAGTGTTGTGAATAAAGAAGGTAGTCAATGTAATTTGTCACCATCCTTTCCATGATCCCATATCAGAGCTGTCGATTTCCTATCAGCAAAGGAACTTGAACTTAAGCCTTAAAAGAATAAGAAACAAAATTGCTAGTAAAATGAAATGTATAATCAAGAAAGTGTTTAGTTGACATACGATTTGGTGATATGTAATGATACCTACCTCAAACATTATCTGCGTGTTGTTGATGAGTTTGGGTGAATGACCCTTGATTATAGAAACATCAAAACACTTGATATTAGTCTATTCAAATGTTCGGCTACTGTTATCGCATGACCTTGTAAATCATTACTTATATAGAATATTCCCATATGAATATCGAATATTCCAGGTATTTTGGTATAACTGACATAGTTTACTGTAGTCGCCTTCACTGTGCCGGCTAGAATGGTAATGAACTAAAACATCAAGACTTCTAGTTTTTCTCTAAATAATCTTTTCCAATTTAAAGTTACGAAAAGTGATTGTTTTGTAGATTTTCTTATTTTGCTGTAACAAGGGAAGAATCAAGACCGCCGACAATACATCATGAGGTGCTTTCTGGAAAGAATCTGAGCGCCTAGCCAGATTATATTGTCAATTATATATATTATCACTCGAGTGCCCAATTTAACATAAAAATGCGTATGAATACTCGGTGTCTGGTACCTATCTTATATATTTAAAAATTGTATATCAATTTGCGGCCACGACCTTGACGCCCCCACGCGGTCGTTTAAATACATTCACCTCAGTAACGCTGCATCTACTAAACATCAATAAAAATAATTTACAAAATATAATTTCACAATAGACTTTGTAGGTGCTTGGTCCTACAGTTAATTGTGTGGTAATGAATGCTGGGTCTGGTAGAATGCGGTGATAAATGTGATTCGAAAGAAGATGTAGGGACTAAGATTCAGAAAGGTATGTTGCGGTGGTTTGGCACATTAAAAGAATGGATGAAAGGCGATTGACGAAAGAGATTTGTAAATCTGAAGCGAGTGCAAATATAAAAGGTCGAGTCGAAATATTGTGCCTTGAGGCAGCCGTGAATCTCCTCTTGCTTATTATTAGGCGGGTCGAGGTCAGATGTCGTGTCTAAATAAAAAAGCACAAATTCACATTCTTAAAAAAACAGGGATATATATATATTAATATCGTAAAACGTTTTTTTGTGAATTTACTTAATTTTTCGACTCCTGCCTACACGAAAGAGTGTATTGTTGCTTTAACCGAGCTATTTCCATCAAATATTTTGTTTAACATTTAACTGAGCAAAGATTAAAGGGAATCTTTAATATAAATTGTATTTTTAAGATAAAAAATACATAACAAGCCAAATAGAATTTTTCACAATGTTCTTGGTAAAAGCCGACTTGAAAAGCTTTGAGCGAAGTAAAACATAAATGAACAGTTCTTTCAAAGCTAAAGAAATTCTTTATTACTTGCTATTAAAATGAAAAAGGTTAATATTTTTTGACATATTAAAATAAATGCAATCTAAAATGATTGAATATGCTTGAATCTGATTGAAGCACCTATTATTAATGTAGAAAAAAGAATTAGAATAAAATATACGATGCACACGGTTAACTGCGACCGAGGATTTTTTATATTCAATTTTCACTATTTTTTAACAGTAATGAATTAGTTTTTAATAATAAGTATAAGATTCATTAAGTCTTTTATTATTATTGCGAAACCTTTACTAATAGTGAACAGCAATAGGCAGTGCCATGCAATATAAAAAGCGATTGTTGTGTTTTAAAGTTGTTAAACAACTATTTATTTAGGCGGCATAGTGAAAGCGTCTAAGGCAACCGTAAACTGAGTGTTTTTTCAGTCGTCAGTGCCCTTGCACAATTCTATTGTAAGTCGACATCTGACCTCAAAAAATAAGCTCAGAGCACATATTGTAAGTTTGTAAATAAAAGAAAACTTAAATTCAAAGCCAGTAAAATTGTTATTTAACTTTGACTAATTAATATTTAGACATTTAATTATATGAAATTGTATTTAAATTCTGCATTTATTAGCATCAGTTTAGCATTATATTATAAAGCCTTTACATAATTATTTAAATAGATTTGAGCGCCTAATTTTAGCTATTATACAATTAACCAATTCAAATAGTCAAAGCGAAAAATGACAAAGCAAAGTAATAATGACATAAACTTAACATTGTAATATGGCAACGACCTTCCAGCAAGCGCTTTTAAATAGTTAATTATTTTACTAACAATTCGCTGGTTAACTGTTGTCAAAAACAGTTGATCGATTACTTCAGCTTATAACAATAGGATACGACCTATGCCGCGGTTTTCTAATAAATAAAACATGGCGAATTATTTATATTAGTTTGCTAGCACACGAAATTTTGTGGTGGAAATTAACATTTTGTTTTTACGTAAATATTATACCGTTACTTCAATTAATTAGAAGTCAAATTCTGTCATGAACAAAATATAAAAAGTTATTTTTTTAATACGAAGTTAATATTGATTGTGGATTTGAAGCAAATTAGAATATAATTTCCTGCTAGAGTTGCGAGTAACTAAGCTAATTCAGTACCTACCTACAATTCTTTGATCTTTGGAGTAATTAAAGAAATTTTAATTTATAAAAGTTCAAAAAAATTAGATTAGCCGTCATGCTTGGTCATCACAAAAAACAAAATTCTTAATAAACAAATTTACTTAAATATTTAAATTTTTATACCTCATCCTCACAGATCGTGATACCCGCATTTAACGTCATAAATGATTAAAACTACGTCAATAGTTGGAACAAACTATTAAATTAAGCATGCGGGTCTTTTTAAACCCCAGAATCAAACAGTTAAGCCCAATTTACACTCATTGCTTGTTTTATTCCGATTTCTTGACAAACGGATTAGTTACTTTATATTTACCTACGTTTAATTATTTACGTCTGAAGCGATGAAATAATTTAAACATATTGAGGTCATTTTACTTGACACAGAACTCAAGCAAATGTAGGAAGTGTTTCTGGCATTGGAATGATTTCACACAACTATGAGGATTGCGAAAAATAGACTTCCTACATTAATAGATCCTTGATAACTATAATGGCAAACATTTAAAATTTTCTGACATATAACATTATGACAGAAGTGAGTTGTGGAATTCTATTTGTTTGAATTTTAACGAGGCATTAACGATCTTGTATCTTTAGTGAGAAATATATTTTCTTACAAAACGCTCACTAACTGTGGGTGGTAATAGAAATTTGAGGGTAAAAATAATGGCGGCGTGTGTTCGAGGCGAGAAGCTCGCGCTTTCACTGGCATTAATCCAAATTACTTCACTTTGAAAAAAGTTTACATGATTCATTATAGAAAAGCTTTTATTAAAAAAAAGGAATGAAAAATGAATTGCGGAGAAGTAATGTAATAAGGATAAAATAATGTTCTTTACAGCTTTATTTTATGAGATGTATTTGAGAACGTCCTATCATTAAGATGTACTTAAAAAGTTGAAATAAGCAAGATGGCTTATAATGAATGTAATTTATCAGGCTTAATACAATTAAGTAGATCCCATAGATTTAGGAGCTACTAATTCAGAGGAAAACAAATAAATTCGTAATAATGCATGATTTATGGAGAACTTTGGTAGGTCTGTTCCTAAGCACTTTAACAAATAGCTTTGTTTATTGAACATTGAAAATCAGGTTATGCGAACAAAAATCATTACAGAATCGCTTGCTCGCTTTTTAAATGCATCTTTAATGCTCAATTAAGACAATTGCGAGTAAGCAATTAGGTTAATTTATGGAACAATACGCGATTGTAGCGAATTTATCGCATGAGCGGACATTATTAAAGAAAGTGAGATTTCTTCGAAGGGGGACAATTTGTATTACCAATGTCACAACTGGAAAAACTTTAATGGCAGCTGTTTCCTGCGGAGTTAACCTTTTATTTCACGGCTTACGAGCTCGTCTAGTGAGAATGTTACGCGTTGCTCTACAATTAAATTATTCCGATAAAACTTGTTCCCATTATTATAAGAAAGGAGAGAAAAGAATAGATAAAATATTACATGGAAAGTTGGTGCATGAATTTTGCAAAGAAATGAATTGTATCAAGTGTGATACAGCGAGGGCTGGTGATGCAATTCACCATGAGATCTAAACCGGTCAGACCGGCCGGACTCACAACGACGAAACACAAACCAACACACTAAAGAATACTTACTTTAGTTTAAATTGTTTGTTCTGGCATTACGTGGCAAATTGAAATCGTCGCTGTAATAGCCATTTTGTAAATATGTATTACTTAAGAAATACCATTTGTTTTAAATATTTTAAATATTCATTCGATCAGTCCAGAACGTGACTGATCAAACTGAAGCAAAAATTAATATTTTAAGTAATTATCCTAAAAAAATATTTTTAAAAGTTTACTAGACAATTTTTCTTTAATTTTATGATCTCAATGAATAATTTCAAAGAAAGGCGGACTACACCTATAGTGCAAAATTATATGCCGACCCAGGGATTTCAAGCCTTTATCGGACGTAGATAGAGGTATTTAGTTGAAACTTTTCACCAAATATTTTATTATATTTAAATTACAAAAAAATAGTCTAATTTATAACTTTCATCAGTTTTGAGTAGAGATATAGCCAAAGATTAAATGCTAGTATATAATGTTGCCATTTACTACATTTACTGCCTATTTCCAATAAAATGAAAATAAATACTATTTATACAAATACTGAACAATGTTTCTGTTTATATTGAAGGGTGTATATAAACATTTCCGGTTTCACATCTAAATATAAAAGTAATTGAAGTGAAACTTTAATTAACGTAAGTTGAGTTTTAATTCTACAATCTTAAAGTTGTATTTTGAATGTAATAAAACTAAATGTAATGGTAGAAAGCTCTATTCTAAAACCCATGCACTATAAAGTGTAAAACAGCTGGTATCCGATAATATAAACAGTGTGGTGTAAAAATAGTACCAATATGGGGTGCGGTGGAAACATCCCCGCCTTACTATTGGCCACCCTCGATGTTTGGTGCATGGGCAACTATTTGGAAACTTACAAGCGTAGTTTCTATTTCTACTTTTGAACATTTATTACCAAGACAAGTTTGCTCTCAACTCTCGACTAATAGGGTTATTAAATATGGATGGTTAGGTATGTTAAACTCTACAAAGCAAAGGTTTAATTTAATTTAATTTTAAAGGTTTATTTGTATAACCCTATTACAATTAAGAATTGATTCGTTTTTTTAATATTCTAACTTGGTTGACTAGTGCCCATAATAGTAAAACTTGTATGAAAAGAAAAGGGGGATTTGTATCAGAATCGTGGCAAGTGGCGCTCCTCTGCCTATCCCTATTGGGAAAAAGGCGTGACAATTTGATTGATTGTTTTGTTTGATTTGTTAAATAAGAGATAATTTATTTATTGTAAAAAAATGTTCTAATTAGAAACCTATTTCATTATAGTCATCAATGGTCAGACAGAGACAACGGAGCGACACTTCCCACGATTCTGACAATACTACCTCGCTGACACATCTACAATTCTTCTCATACAAGCTCTGCCTATTATGGGCTCTAGTCAAGACTATAACCTATAGGCACTGTGGACCTTTTATTCCTAATACCTAATTGAAGTAAATAGTTATTTTTATTGCTAGCCTATTTATTTGTTCCTGCTGGGCAAAGGTCTCCCTCTTTTTGCCATGACTCACGACAATAAATAATAGTTAATATAATTTAACCACCTATAATTATTTCGATTATTAAAATAATAATCTGTTTACCTACGACGGATTAATTACAGAGATATGTTTTTTAATTTTTCGCCTGTTAAGCTGGAGTTCGGTTCATTAACTATAACTATAATTCAATAACTGTATGTAGCAGTCACATGCACTATGCCGGCCTAGTTGGAACCGGCAACTTACAAGCTGATCTCGAAACGCGACTAAGTCACTTCATGATCTGTATACTTGTAATTGTAAGTGGTGGTACGTATAGCTTGTCTAACTATAAATGACGCGCTCCCCCTACATTCGCTAGTGTGCTGAAATGTAGTGGAGGGGCGCGTCATTTCGGCTTAGACGGACTCTACTAATAATGGGTCGATATTTATCGTTCTAGGGATCTTATGTCTCTATGTATACCGGCATAATGACGGCGACTGAGGTAGCCGGGAGCTGACTCGGTTTTTTCTGTCGTCGTCACTCTTGGACCTCCTTTTGCTTATCATCAGGCGGGTCGGGGTCAAATGTCGTGTCACAATAAAAATTTAAAAAATGTAGGAATAAGAACATCTTGCTATGACTGCTTGTCTCTAAACCTCAACTAAGTCTTGATACTTTTCTCTTTTATTTCGCTATTTTGGTGATAAGACTGCCATTTGCGTATTGTATAATCTAGTAGATAAAAGTGTAAGTACAGGAAAGATACCCGTTTCAATTAATTTTACAATATTTTATGCACCCCCGATGTTAAGCTGAGGTGCTACTACAGTTATTGAAAGTAGCAGTCGCATCCACTATGCCGACCTAGTTGGAACCGGCAACTTTGAAGATTATCACGAAACGCGACTGAGTCACTTCATCACAGTCTGTAGACTTGAAATTGGTGGTTATTGCGCAATCATATTTTTTTGTGTGTATCATAGAGTTTATATCATCGAATACCTATATAGGTATATTATTTTATTTTCTAAACTAAGCTACCAAATTGCTTGGTATCATAGAAACAGGCCGACCAAAGTACATATATCAAAGTTACATTGGTACCGGTAATTGGTATCGGTTTGCATGACCATTGCACTGCCACTACACCCCGGCCGTCTTTATCTCTACGGTGTCTATACCTATCGTGATCAATTCATGTATGTTATGTATGTACCTACTAATTTATTATCTATTAAATAAATAAGTATTGTAGAATTCCTACGACGCAGTTCACTTCCTACCTAATTCGCCCACGAGAGCCAATCATCATATTTTACTTACATGCATTGAAATGATGACGAATTGACTTGAGAAAAAACACTACTTCAATGGTTATATTCATGCAGAGTAATGAGGCCGATATAAATACAAATCACGTAAGCAAATTCGATAGTTTGATCTAACAAGCTATTTTCTACAACATACGCAAGGTTGCATCTTCGGGTAAATAAAATTGTAATGGGTAGCGGTCGGGGTCGCGAGACGTCGGCGCCCGGTCAAGGTATCCGGGGCAAAGGTCGATGACAGAGGCAATGCGACCCCGGACTAAATTTGCACTAGACAACATTGCTAAAAATCCGCTCCTAATCTCATTCCTTTTAATAGAGCAATCGCTTATAAACTTATTGTAGTAAATAATCTATAATCAAAGTTGGCTAACCTGATGACATTGACTCATTTTCAGATTTAGGCGTTGTAGGCGGCATTGGTAAAGACATCGAGGGGAGAGGCATCGTCGACTGCTGTTGCATTGTGCAATTTCCCAGCAGCGACTGTGCAGGATTGTACGTGATGCCCTCATCGTAACCCCACAGCTCGAGGCCCCCGTACTCGGGCGACGCGAGCGACTCCGGAGACATCACCATGGCCGGTGGCAATCCGAGAGCCGACGAAGAAGTCACTTCCGACGAACTCTCCTCTATCATCCGCAGCGTTTGGAAGCCGCCGTTGTTTGACCAACGACGTCTCATTGTCAACGGGCGATTCAAACGCTCCGGGATTCACAATCGCCGAGGCGCATCCTCTCGTACCGGCTTTCACTTCACTTTTTCCCGCACACAATTATTTATCAGCCGCCGTCGTCAGTGATGAAGTTGATCACGCACTAGCTTACGCGTCGCAGTTACCGAAACGAATCGTTTTTTACTCCGTTTGCCGGCACATTTATCTTTGTTCAAATACAAACGAGAAATTTCTATGAAAAACCACAAATAATATTGATAATCGGGCACGTCAAACACGAGTCTTCGATAATGTAGAGTTTCCAATGTTTGTCGCGAACTGTTGTGCCAAAACGGAGGGGAATCAAAACAACGCGCGCACGACCGTTCACCAAGAAGCACGCACACAAAGTCAATTCAAGTCAAATGCGAGCGAGCGGGCGACGCTGCCGCTCTCACTGCCACGGTCGAGAGTGACGTCATATTCCCCCACGCCCCTCACCTGCGCCGCGCTCAACCATGGCACAGAAAGTCAAGCTTCTATCGCTATATCTAGCATTTTTATTACTTTCATGGTGGCTATTATGGTAATAAATGTTACGAATTACCTCAGTTGCTAAAATATAGACTCACGTAGAATACTTAGAAAGGTTTTGTTATGTATTATCAGAGATAAATATTTTTACCAATACACAATCATATCAAAATTATTAAAGTACCTAAAACGATAAAGATAATTTTGAAAATAACATGGAAGAAATTGTGGCCCTGTGCCCAATAACGAGGACAATGACCTAAATTGCAAAATTGAGGTTATCAGTGGCTTTGCAATACCAGGTAGGTCGACATAATAACAATATTTCATCCATTAATCTTATGTGTAATTAATACAAAATGCTGTATATTTTTTTAAATTATTATTTAGGCTCGATATATGACAGCACCCGCCTGATTTTAAGATGGAGTGCGGTCTATGAATAGATGCGACTCCTAGTACGGTCAAATGCAAATAGCAGTCTCATCCACTATGCCGGCCTAGTTAGAACCGACAACTATCAAGCTGATCCCGAAACGCAACTAAGTTCACTTTTTCAAGTCACTTGAAAGTGGTGGTAAAACCCTGGATAGGTTGACTGGGAAAATGTCCACCAGCTGTCCGCCTACATTATAATAACAGTTAATAGCCCTAACATGTATTCTCTCCATCCTATAACTTTAGACCAAGCAATGCGTGAAGAAGCACCTTTGGCCGGCATAGTGCCGGCGACTGGGGCAGCCGTGAACTGACTCGGTTTTTTAGGCGTCGGCACTCTTGGACCTCCTCTTGCTTACAATTAGTAGAATCGAGGTCAGATGTCGATTCACAATATTAAAAATAGATTATTTTATTAATTGTAAACGTCAATCCTTTTCCCTACAGGGATAGGCAAAGACAATGGAGCGCCACTTGTCACGATCCTGACACAACTTCCTTGCTTCCTTCACATTCACAATTCTCTTCGTACAGGCTCTATGGTTATGGACATTGGGCAACCTAGCTTCCTCGTGGGCCTGCATTGATTTATATATTCCTATTTATATAGATACGTGTAATTAATATAATAATTGCTAACAAAAAGCGTCGCGTTACGTTTCATCTATGTTTTGTGATGGGGTCATGTGCTCGAACGTTGACCTTAGTGGTGTTTTGGTAACATACGCATCATCCTCCGTGTTGCTAAATAATAAGTCAATGTTGTTGAGTTACGTAGGTTAGGTTTAAATATATATAATACATCTCTAGATTCACGCCCACAATGATAGCTGTCAAAGATAGGATTTCAGACGCGTTGCCTCTAAGTAATTGCCTCTAACTCTTGATTCTAAGTAAGCCGGCATAGTGGATACGACTAGTAGTCGCCTTCATTCATGGATCATATTCCAGCTTAATTTTAAGAGTGATAGGCAGTCCAATCTGCCGATCCGGGGTAGTACCACCACTTACAAGTATACAGACATGTAAGTTACTAGTATATTTGTAAGTTTCCGGTTTTTTTAATTTTTTATTGTGACACGACATCTGACCTCGACTCGCCTGATGATAATCAAGAGGATGTCCAAGAGTGACGACGACTGGAATAACCGAGTCAGTTCCCGGCTGCCCCAGCCGCCGCCACTATGCTGGCCTAAGTTTCAACTAGGCCGGCATAGTGGATGTTATTTGCTACAGACATTTATTGAGTTGTAGTAGCAGTGACATCTATTCATGGACCACACTCCAGCTTAACATCAAGCGGGGTGCTGTCATATGTCGAGTCACAATAAAATAAAATAAATATCAGGCGTGGTGCTGTCATATGTCAAGTCGAGTCATAATAAAAAAATAATAAGAAGGTTTTAAGAGCTTTCATTTTTTTTTCTCATTCATCGACGCTATAGTCTGACCTCACTCATATGTCGCGTTTATTAAAAAAAAGTTAATTTACCAGGTAAATATATACCAAGGGATATAATTTATTTTGTATGGGCTAAATTGTATTAACAGTTGCATGTGCATTTTAAAATAGTTTAACGTACGAGAATACAATGTAATTGGAAAATATCCTTTATTTTGCATAGTTTAGGTGAGCAAAATGATCAAACTATAATTAAGACAGTTCAAAGCAGAACTCTTACGTGTCTTTGTAATTGAGAAACGATACAAAATCCATATCTTGTTTTCCGAATAATTCAATTGCACAGCAATTAAAAGCAAAATTGTTATTAGTTTTATCAATACAAGTAGCGAACCATTTATATAATTTTTCATCATTGGGCATTACAAAAGTAGTACAAAAATAGCACCCAAAATGAATGATGTCCCTTTATTGTTAATCGAGGTCAGATGTCGTGTCAAAAAAAAATCTAAAATAATGAACATAGAAATGAATGGGTTTTTCATATTAAAACACAAAATTGGCAGTCCATTCATTAAACCATTGAATTCGAACTAATACCTATTTTATAATAATTAATCAATTAAATTATCACGCCTTTTTCCCACGAGGATAGGCAGAGACAATAGAGCGCCACTCGCCACGATCCTGATCAACTCCCTCGCTTTCTTCACATTCACAATTTTCTTCATACAAGCTCTACGGTTATAGGCACTAGGCAACCTAGCTTTTCTGAGGATGTCTCCGATTTGGTCTGCGAACACCCTCCTGGGCCTGCCTTGATTAACGTATCCATTCACCTGAGATTTATAAATTCCTTTCGTCAATCTACTTTCACTCATAATAAAATAACTTAACATTAAAATAACATATCAAACCCACCCACGCTGCAACGGGGCCTGTTGAACAGCTAGGCCCCGATTCTCCAAATACATTAAGAATTTCGAAGCTGTGGTTAGTTCTAGCACAATGGTCTTGGTGTGCGTGCCCACTGCACTACAACTTCACCACGTATTAACTAATTTAATATTAAAGTATTATTTCACATAGTAATTAACAGACACCCTTAGCATGTAACTTAACACGTGAATGATAATTTGTAAATGTATTTCGAAATCTAATCTAACTTCGAAACATTAATTCTAATTTGAACCCGCATGGATTATAAATAGGTATTCAAGATATTTGAGTAACTTTGTGGCTTCGAATCGAATCGAATAACTAGTACATTAATTTTCGCGTGTTTCTTGTAACTTTAAAATGAAGTATTTAAATGTTATATAAATTGCACGTTTTGTAAGTTTCGAAAACTACTTAATAAAGCTAAATTATTATGTTAATCCAATTTAAGGCGACCGTAGTGTAGGGGCAGCAAACCGAGAGAACAGGCTCAAAACCACTTGCTAGTACCAATGTATCTTTAATATGTCGGTACTCTTTGCTTACCGTGAGGCTAGCACAGGTCAGATGTAGCGTCTCAATCTATACTTAACTGATCTGAGGCCATCAACTAATTAAAGTTTATTTTACATGTCAATCATTTTTGTGTTATAAACCAAACGTCAAATGGTATGTTTAATATTTTTATGCTGACGGTAGAGAATTTGTTTTCTTATCCTAACCATACCAAGAGTGTTTGGACAAACGTGATTGGAAGCAGTCGTGCGTGTATAAAAGAACAAGGCGGTTCATTCCCGAAGAATCAATTCCCATTAGAGGTCCAGTTTCAAAACATATTATCTGATCAGGAGAATAAAAATAAAATTTCCTATATATAGTTTTCCTGATGATAAGTGGGCCGACGCTATGCCAGCACAAGACGTTACTCAAAAAGGAAAAGAAGAGCACTTTCATATTTATATATCGAATATATTTATTATATTATCAAAACCAGGCATAGACTAATACTTACTAGTATTTTCATTTTTTTGGGATATGTCATGGGGATATTTTACTGTATGACAGTCATCTACTTTGCAGTTTACCTATGCTCATGTGCATTCATGTTCTATCCAATTTTCCTCAATAATTTAATAAGTACATTGCTTTTTGTGTATTTATTTTGAACAGCCGATTGCATTTTAGCTCCCAGCGGCCATCTTTATATCCACAATTGTAGACGGTAAGAAATTACTACTATTCGTTTATAAAAACGATTTAACGCTGTATTAAAACTTAATTTCATATTTCACTATTAATTTTTTTTGTTTCTTTTTCAATCCATTGTCGTTGTTTAAGAGAATTAAAAATGATTATAGGATCTGTACTAGAAACAGTTAGTTATTTACAAGTTTTAATGTGATTCTGCAGTTTTATAGATTAGTAGATGATTTTTTTTATATGGAGTTAAATAAAATAAAAGATTTTTGCGGATCGTGACAAGCGCTCCTTTGTCTCTGCCTATCCCTGTTAGAAAAAGGCGTGACTATTTGATTGATTGATTTATACTATCGCGTTTATTCTGTGTATTTAAATCCAACGACGTAACGAAGGCTTTGCAGTTATCGTGGATGCGGGGAGACTTGGTCGTTTGAGATGAATTTGACATTTTTGTAAAGGATTCCAAAACAACGTCCAATGTTTTCCCCCTTTGAATAATTTCTAGTTTTAATCATAATCTTGTAAAAGAAACTGTGTCAGCCAACGCGATAGCAAGCCGTAATTTTTTTTTACATCATAATCAATGTTTCACAATCCTGATGTAACGACACGACGACTTCTTCCACGTCCCCTTGTTTACCATCAGGTAAATCGAGGTCAGATGTCGCATCTCAATAAAATAAACATAAACAAAACCTACTTGAAACAATATAAAAAAGGTATTGCCTAAGAAACAAAATAAATAGATATTTTTAACCCAAAAACAAGTTCCTTTTAATCCTGTTACAAGAATCTGACATTAAAAACAAAATGGCGTCCGAAAGGTGTAAATTATCTCCGATTCGTACACAATTCGTTACAGCCTTGACTTCTACTCTGGTCTGGTAATAATTATTCTAGCTACGAGAAACATTAATTCTGTTTTTTTTGTGCCGGTAAAGGATTCATTAAATGCAAATTAACAATTGATTGATTCTCTACCAGATTTTAAAATAGTTTGTTTTTATACTAACTAAAATAGATGTATACACACCTGTTTCAAATAAACATATACATACATATATAAACAATATTAATATGTAATGGAAGACAACAATAAAAAAATGAAAGAAATTGGAATGACCTCAAAATATAAAAGGCCTCGACGCGTAGCTCCTTCAAAATTCTCCTCAGGAAAAATATATTCCAACTATTTATAATGCATGTTTTTAAATATATTTTTATTGTATTATTATTTATTTACTGTTTCAGGTTTAATATATCTTTAGTATTTGTGGATGTGAAGGAAGCAAGGGAGTTGTGTAAGGATCGTGGTAAGTGGCGCTCCATTGTCTCTGCCTATCCCCGTGGGAAAAAGGCGTGACAATTTAAATTTGATAGTATTACGCGCTTTTCTCCATCTACGTACTTACTGCTCTCTGCACAACCTCAAGGTTGACTGGCACAAAAAGCCTCATTTACGGGTTTAAGCCTTAAGGCATTTTTTGTTTTGTATATTTTTACTATAAAGAAATAAAACCTTTTCTGATGTATCCTAGACAAAATATCATTTAATTGAAAAGAATTCGTTAAGTTAACACCGTATTTTAAAGGACTAGATTTGTCCATGATAAAAACTATACCAGAAAACATCATAAGCCATTTTTTATAGATCTAAATAAAACGTGCAACATAAAATATAACATCTGTCTGTTATCGTAAATTACTTCTCCTAAAACGTGTCCTATAAATACATATATTAAAAATCTACTGTATGTTTATTTCATTATCACGATGTTTTATGTTGTAAGAGCAAAAAAATAAACGTTAATTTTAAGTGCTTATATGACTATAAATCGAAAAATATATATTAATGTGTAAATTGTATTAAAAATTACAATATATGAATGTGATCGAGGTAAGCATGAGAAGCAATAACATATCATTTTTTTATTTTAACTTCGATCTGCTTCGCTAAGTAAAGGAACGTTTTTTAAATTACAAATGACAAGCACTTTGACTTTATAAAGTACTAAGGTTTCTCGGTACAGCGCACCTAGAAATAACCGTGGAGTTCAAAAAGACACACGTTTGCTTACTTAACTTATCAACAATTTTCCCTCTCAACTACATCGCGTAGTCGACCGCTTGTTTTTTTCTAGCGATGCGCAAGCGCATAAAAAGTGGACTCGGCAGAGTGGACCGCGCAAGCGCAATTAAGACCAAGGTCTCCGGGTTATCAAACTCATGTCGGCGACGACGGCGACGCCTGCCGCGCCTCGTTGCCATTACAAAAAACTGTAGCGAATAATGAAGTTGATGGTATTAACAGATAATTGCATAGTTAACACGCCGGCTGCAATATAACCAACTCAGATATCACATGTAATATACAAAAACACTGTCAGTTCCATTTCGAATAAGCACTGACCACAATAATAATATTTCGCATTTGAATTTAAACGAACAAAGCATGGAAATTCCAAGCGAATCGATGTAATGGGTCAGTGAATGTTTCTGGCGATAAGCCACGTCTGCCTATCCAAGGAAGTCAAGGCTGAGCATCGTCTGATGAATACGCAATAATGAATCCCTGAATAAAGTGCACTTGACAATGTGGATGATGTCATTCGGAACAACTTGACCTGCACAAGACGTCCGCCTCTATTACCGTTCCACGTAACTATATGTAAGTAAGTGCGTGCATAATCTACTAGTCGTCGGCCATTGTGCAATATAATTTAGTCTCTATTAGAATAGATATAAGAAGAGCATTCATAAAGTTACCTTCACACATAATTTGTCTTGGAATTGTTAACGTCAAAGGAAATGCATTGAAATGAAACCATAAGTTGATGACAGGAAAGTCTGATTCCCATACATGCTTGGAAAAGATAATGTCATGTGGGAACATTGTATTAGCATAATTTCATTTCTTTTAGGTTTTTTTAGTGAGACGCGACTTGCTTCACAGTAAGCAAGGGAAAGTCAAGAGCGCTTATAACTGAAAAATCCGGTGCAGTTTACGTTTGCCTTAATCGCTGTCACTATGCTAAGGGAAGGTATCTTTTCACACTTCACTTGAAGGGCTCAAGGTTATAGGACAGGAAAAGCACTTGGGCTGGTAAAGAATTACACTTGTCGGTTGTTTTACAAAGAAACGATATCTTCTACAAGGTAATATAGGAAAGGAATTCAGAACAAAATATGATAAACTTGAAATATATTCTCATAGTATAGAGCCTAACAGCAATGAAGCATTCATTACTAGTAGTATTAAAGGTAATACTCTGGTGTAATATAACAATTTGCTCGACGTAACTATTGAGAATGAGCATTGATATAGAATTGTGAGGGATTGGAAGCGCGAGCATGGCAATACTTGATGCATTGTTGTTTCCTGGGAACAAGAACTTGGTCGTTTAAGATTGTAGTAAGTACGTGCTCTCCGCGAATAGCTACGTGCTGATACTCTACTCGGAAATACAGTCTGTAACGGTTTAAGTAATTTGCAAGTTTCTCAAAAGCTTTTGCCGTGATTTTTGAATGCATACAACAAAGTTAACTCAGAAATATTCTGCGACGCAATGTTTAATGATCTCCTAAGTAAGTAGCCGTGAAAAACGGGTGGAAGACGCGATGCGATGACTTACATGAATAATAAAAGTGTTTGTTATGTCCAAACATCAGCCGTGCATACCTCAGCCCGGATATTTATCATAATTAAAGGCAGAAAAGTACAATAATTGGTGTCGGCAGTGCTTTACGAGCTTATTTACGATTTTTCTCGCGAGGTATTTTTTGCGAGAACTTTATGTGAATAATCATTGTTTGTTTTAGTCGTTTGCTCAGCCTTTTTATTACAGACTCGCGTAAACAACATTGGGTGCAGGAAATGAACGCCAATATTAAGGCTTGAACAAAGCTAGATTAATAAAGTACGAATTAAAATAATTCGCCTCCGGAATTTCTTACTTTTGAGGTAGCCGTTGACCTTTTATGTGCTGTACGTGAGATGTTTTGAAACTTCTATACCTATACAAACTATATAGTTTATCAAAATGGACCTTGATTTATTTTAATCGTTTTTAGCAACCTTGGAAAACAAAAAATATCGCCACGTTCACAAATTGCTATTGAACAATAATAACCAAATTGTGAAAGTTAGGTAACATATTGGCTAATAGGATTCAAATGTTTTAGACACTTTGGTCTATTCACGTTCAAGCGCTCTGTGCCCGTTGTTGACCGCGCGTGTGCCGAGTATTGATGAGGTGTATCTAGATATTGCAACTGCATTAGAATTGTGCAATGCATTGTCCTCGCATAGATAGGTAGGTAGCCAATGTAGTGTTAGGTACAATGACATAGCCATGAAATTAGGTTAAAGTGCCTATATCAATTAGATTGGTAAATATTACGTGAATCATTTCTATCTTTAATATCATGAATATTGAGAATGTAGACGTTAATGTTAGTACAAACAATAGAATTTAATTTAAACATTAAGCATATGGCGAGACGATTATTTACTCAATTGTAAATATATAAATTAGCGAATACCAACCTAAACGCGAATGTAAGACACTGTTCTCTGAAACACCAATGTTATCAGAAAGAAAAATTGCTAGAAAATAATTTGTGTCTTACTATTTCGAGGCGGAAGCTTATGAAACTGTGTGTCGTTGGAACATTTTTTACTTTCATGTAGTTTGCGGAGAAGTATTTTTTACTTTGGCATTGTACAATTCATCGCATGTCATAGAATACGTTGACTCCAGCGCGACATCTAAATTTGCCAAATCCCAGCTAAAAGTTAGAATATCTCGGGTTTAGATTGACAGGCTGTGGTGGGCTAGCGGGCACACTAGCTTCCTTGCCAACTTTGTAATTAGATGAAATAATAATCCTATTCTTAAACCAAACATGTGCGACATACGCGTGGATTTTTTTAACACATTAAATATAATTAATGTATCGTCAAGTATAAATTTGACAACGGCCAAAATTGTCGGAATTCGTTATTTATAAAGAACGTCATATATTTTCTTGCTACGTGTTCATATCTAAATAAATTACTTGGTGGATTTAAAAAGTTCTCAGCTCCAAGAGTGATTATTACAAACAAGTTGAAGGATACAAATATAATTACTGGCTCAAAGTAAATAGCAAGTTGAGACTATTGAAAATAACATCGGAGGCAACACAAATTGAACATAATTATGTCTAATTGTGAGTCATGGTCATGGTCAATAAGCACCAATACGCGAACACTTGAGAAAAGGTGTGCTGGCATGGCAGTACACGATTTTCTATTTGAATAAAAATATTTGTATTTCGTTGAGACGATTTTAAAATGTATCGCCTAAATTTAATTTGGTTTTGCAGACGAGTTTACCAAAACTGTTTTAGTTAAGAAGGTAGTACAAAACAAATACCAAATTTAATCGCAAACTTACATTTAACCAATGAATAAAACTAAAAGTCTAAATATTAAACTTGGTAAAAGCCACAAACTATTGACAATGCATTTAGCTTTTGGAATTGAGGCAATAAATAAAAGCGGACACATCCTATTGAGTTACATGCCAACAACGGTTTACGTTTCATTGGAGTCCGACCGTTTTCGCCCTAATTCCATTGGATAAGCGCCAAATATTTGTCTAGGTAATACCCATGCCTAGGACAAGTAAGAATTTAAAATACTATAAATAAAAAGATCTTAGCCTTCATAGTTAAAGAGAAGAAATAAGAAGTGACTAAACAGGTATTTAAATTTCAGGTTAAGCGCAGCAGCTTGAGAAATACTACCTAGGTCTTGGGCACGTTCACTACATTTATAGGGACATAACTTATACAAATCATTAACTGCAGCGTGCAAGCCAAGGGTAATGTTCAAGTTCTATTGTTCAAAGCGATATAAAAGTAAAATGGTCTCCCTACTCGTATTGCAGACTATATGAGCTTTGTGGACCATGTTTAGACTGCCTTCGGTCATACCAGATGCCGTAAAGTACCATAATAAAGTTATTGTTGTTATTTCCAGCTATTGAATTGAAAAAAAAAGAGCTGGTCATAGATTAAACTTGCATTAACTACATCATAAGAAAGTAACCAAGTATAAGGTGAAGAACCTCAATACACATGTGCGTCGCAATTTAACAAAATTGCTGTTTATGTCACAGTCCCAAAGCGACTTCTAATAAATAGGATGGGCGTGCGGAAATTGCCTGATGTATTCGAACCGCAATTTATTACTGGTGTGAACGTATAATAAAAACCAAATAAGCTCGTTTGTAATTATGGTTGGTAATAAACAAACGACTGGAATAATGGCGGCTCTCGCGAAACCTTTGGACTTTTATATTGAAGGTAACCAAGAATAGCTGAGAGGCGCCGTGGCTCCAACGATCTTGCCCTTTAATCACTAAATAATAAATCATTTACTTGAAGCCTTTCGTTGCTACAATCGTTTTAATTATAAATTATAAGATAACGTACCTACCTATTATTTGACCTATAGCTTTGTTATAACGTATATTATACAAAAAATATTTTATAATTTTATTCGCTTGTTGCTAAAAGCTTCAAAGGGTTGATTGCTCTATTACCTAAGTATTGTAATTTAGTCAGTCGTTTAATTTTTTATGGCGGAGAAAACATTTGAGCTAAGACACTTTTTAGAGACATTATCCCACGATTTATAGAGACTTGTTTTAGCGATGTTTTATGTTAGTAATCACCCTATTCCATGTAATCCAAGTTTAGAATCGACGTCAAGTACACGTTTTCCCATGTTACACGCTATAAAGTCACTGATCACGTTCCAGGCACATGTGTGTGGACTTTTTACCGGCGGCTTTATACCGCACATTAAGCTTGACATTTGAAGCCAGCCCTGCCTTAATTACCGTCAGACCTGCTTCACAGCCTAGCTTTTGTCCCTTTCTAGCTTCGAGTTTTTTTATTCAGCCACCACTGGCATTAACGAACTTCGTGTTCATAAATAATACATATGGGATATGAAACATTAATAATTGTATAATGATACTGTCTCGATGCTCGACGTAATTAATGCTACTAATTGGATAAATAATATTAAGATATAGACATACTAAGGCACTCGTGCTTCTATCACAGCAATAGGATGACCAAAATACATATATCAAAGATATATTGAAACCGGCTTTGAACCGGGACCTATTGGTTTGCAAGACTATCCCGTGCGGAGTAATTTGAATAGAATATTTTAATACTTAAATTATACATCTTAAAAAGATGCCTTTGTTTTTCAGCCAATCAATCAAATGACTTTAATTCCCACGAGATAGGTAGAGACAAAGATAGGTAGAGAAAAAGATAGGTAGAGAAAAAGATAGGTAGAGACAAAGATAGGTAGAGACAAAGATAGGTAGAGACAAAGATAGGTGGAGACAAAGATAGGTAGAGACAAAGATAGGTAGAGACAAAGATAGGTAGCGCCACTTGCCACGACCCTAACGCAACTCCTTCGCACAATTTTCTTTACACAAGCTCTAATGTTATAAACTGCCTGGTCCCTAATTTGATCGAGTAACAAACTTATTAGCCTCATATATCATAAACATTTATAATTAGAATTAGTATTTATGGTCGAGTAATTTGAGATAAGTATACAACAGAAGTTTTTCAAAATAAAATAATATTTTTAATGACATACCTACGCCGTCTGTCCCAGCTATTAACTGCTGAGGCAACAATGTTGCTGTGTATGTTCGCATACTAATTATATAATAACTGACAGTGCTACAAAGACACTATATTATTCATGTATGAGGTATCTCGTGGTCTATTAGGGTTCCGACTGCATTTCCTGCGCGTCATGGTGACTGATAACCAAAACATTTTGCAATTAGAAAATATTTTTCATTTCATTAGCTAATTAAATAAAGTCTAGGAACATTGAACGTCATCATTATGATCATCTATTGGTACGCTTTAAATAATATAACCACAGAGATAGGCAGAGATAACGGAGCGCCACTTTCCATGATCTTAACACAACTCTGTCGCTTCGTTAACATCAACAATTCTCTCTTTTAAGCATTTGTGGGTTAAGTTATACCAACACAAACATTACTTTTATTTATCTATTTACTATAAGACATTCTCACGGAATGTTTAAAATATTTCATCAAAAACCAATGTTTTTTTATTGTGACACGACATATGACAGCACCCCGTTCGATGTTAAGCTGGAGTGTGGTCCATGAATGGATGCCACTGCTACCATAATTCAATAACTGTGAGTAACAATCACATCCACTATGCCGGCCTAGTTGGAACCGGCAACTTACAAGCTGATCCCAAAACGCGACCAAAACATTTTTATGGCCAATGCATGTTGAAGGCACGTATATTATTACAACATGAAATATCGCATATGGAAATGTCACATGGAAGGAACTATTTACTCTGAACATGATATATAATTCTGCAAACGCAGTTGTTATCTCTTGGTCAGTACAATCGTGTTAGCCTTGAACGTGCGATAGTCTGTCGACACTAACTTTATATTACATAGTAGGTAAATACATAAGTTACGTAAATACATTACATTACACATTGCATTATTATGAGAATTAATAAAATAATATTACTCAATGAAAATTAAAATCTTATATTCGAAAGGTCTTGTGTCCAAGTACACGTCATGGTTTTGATTTGTGACAAAGGAAACTTTCAATGTAATCAGCTGACCCTACTTGAAAACTCTCAGATAGTTTAAAAATTAACCTAAACGAACGTCAATACAGCAGGTCAGTACAAGATAACTGGAGCAAATATATGCATACTTCAATAAAATAGAAAAATAAGAATAAATTTTCCAATCATTACACAAGGTTATGAAACTGCATCATCAGATGTTACAAGGACAGACTAGTTTAGAATTAGTTTCATTTTGTTGTCGACAGACAATACATAATTAAATGTATAGTGCACAAAATTGAATAAACAACGGAAATAAGGGAGACATGTAATGATATCACCGTTGTGTCTATTGTATTTATAATAAGCAATCACTATTGACACATTTGTATGAAATATGACCAATATTCAACTTGATAAATAAATTGTAATATCTAAATCGAGAGTAACTCAATAACTGCGAACAGCAGAATCTGCGGACATAGTCAATGTCAAACACGATTACCGCTCCAACTCATAAATCGTGACCCCATTCGCGCAATCAGCAGGAATACCTGCGGGCGAACGAAATGGGTCACGGGAATCAAGCGAAGTGGGCGGAAGATACCTAGTTCCATTAATGAAAGCGTAGTTAGTAGTAGACTAAATGTATATGGAGGTAAAACGACGGAAAACAAAACCTTTGATGTTACTAATAAAGTGGATGGTTAGTTGCAGTAATATTTTCCACTCGCTTTAACCTTGACCTGCTGCGACGTATGCCACTGACTCAACGCACGTACCGACTGTTCATCGCACTTGCATTGGTTATATTTTGCGAGAATTGTGGTTTTATCTGAGTAACAAATTATAAATTTGACCTAGTTTTCGTACGTAATCATAATAATCGAATAGATACTAGTCGAGTGATATGCATTATTTGATCATATCCTGCTTTAACGCAGGATACATAGACCGGGACGTTGAACGAGGCCAAGGTTGTCAACAGGAGACATTATTCTATCAGCGCTAGCCAGCACGGTTCATCACAATCTATTTCTGACTCAGAATCCGTTATCATCAGGCAACCTAACAAATTGCTCTCTAAACAACCTTCAGGAGTCTCTTGTAAGTTATTTTATTAGACCATTAAAGCTGTCCAAGTCAATAAACCGTCCAGTGAAAGATGTAGTAATTTTTCTTCCACTTTAAGTTTGACTTAAACGCAGCTACAAAACGATATGTTCCAAAATTGTGCGCCTTATCTCCGAGGTCAGACCTTGGAGTTCTTTTGTCGGCGACATGTTTACTGAACCGAGTCTTAACCGACAAAAAAGTGGCGGTAGTCTGTATAACGATAATGTCATTATTAAGATTATCATGTATATTTGGTACTGTAATACCATACAGAGTGCTATGTCCTCGCTAAGTTCTAGATAAGGTTTATCATAAATGACCTCAAATGAATCAAAACAAATATGATGCAGTTTCCTTATCTTAAGCTTCTAACTTCACTCATCTGATTTACAATCAGTTTTAGGAGTATGTCATTTGGACTTCTTCCTTATGGTTGTATTTATTTTTGTACAGAACCATTATTAATTATACAATGAGTTATTATTGTTTAAATTTAAAAATAAAGTGAGATACTGGTGACATATTTTATTACAAACCGTTTAATAAAATACAATCCTATGGTTAATTTTAACCGTTCGTCCGACAGGCGTGTACGAACGGTTAGCGATTGGTTTGTTGGGCGTAAAGTCCCGGGTTCGATTCCCGGTCGGAGCAAATATTTGTTTCATATCTTTTATTTGTAATATTTAATGATTATATTATTAAGTGATTAGGTCGCGTTTCGGGATCAGCTTGTAAGTTACTGGTTCCAACTAGGCCGGCATGGTGGATGTGATGGCTACTTACAGTTATTGAATTGTAGTAGCAGTGACATCCTTTCATGGACCACACTTCAGCTCATCAAGAGAGGTGCTCTTGAGTCACAATTAAAAAAATATATCTTTTGGGTTGCGATATATTTTGACATAATGGTGCTATTGAATTTTAGAATTCAATATATATATATATATATTATTGTGACTCGACATATGACAGCACCCCGCTTGATGTTAAGCCGAAGTGTGGTCCATGAATGAATGTCACTGCTACTACAATTCAATAACTGTGAGTAGCAATCACATCTACTATGCCGGCCTAGATGGAACCGGCAACTTACAAGCTGATCCCGAAATGTAACCAAATCACTTCACGGTCTGTATACTTGTAAGTGGTGGTACTACCCCGGATCTGCAGACTGGGTACCACTGCCTACCACTCTTTGATAACCAGACCCGAAGCAAATATACATTTCTTTTTTTTATTAACAAATGTTTTTATTAACAAATGTTATTTAATGTTATTAAATATTACAAATGATAGCTATGAAACAAATATTTGCTCCGACCGGGAATCGAACCCGGGACTTTATGCGCAACAAACCAATCGCTAAACCGTTCATCCACGCCTGTCGTCAAATATACTATAATTATGTTAATAATAAATCTTAAGTGCATTAAAAATATGTTTATCTGTTTAATTTTGTATGTTAGTAGAATATATTATTATCAGAATGAACGCGCGAACGCAGTGCGACAACCTTGCGCTATCGTTTGCTGCAGCTGCCCTTGTTCCACATAGCACGACCGACAATACAGAGTCGTCGTCACCGTGATAACACACTTGTTTACTGAACTTCAACTTCATAAATTGTTCTAGTACAATCATTTAGTTTATTTTTCTTTTAGATGTCTTAAATTGTTTCATCAACTTTATTTTATGGTCATTTTATTGGTGTATGCTATTTTTTATTGGTTGTATTTATTCTATGTATAACTAATAGAAACCTATGCTTAAAAACGTGAGTGGACGAATAGGCGACCGTGGTATAGTGGCAGTGCAATGGTTACACAAACTGAGAGCACGAGTTCGAAACCACCCACCGGTACCAATGTATCTTTGATATATGTACTTTGGTTGTCCTCTTTCTATGATACAAGCACTTTAGTAGCTTAGTATAGAACAAAAAGACGGGGATGACCCAGAAACTTGTTCCTCGATGAAGCGGGGATATTCCTACCAGGGTTCTGCAGTGATCATATCCATAGTCTGCATGAAAAGAATTGTGTATGAAGTGCTGACAGTTGTGTCAACATCGTAGACAGTGGCGCTCCGTTGTCTCTTTCTATTCCTATGGAAATTGAGGCATGATGATGATGGGAAATGTATGAGGAGAATTGTGGATGTGAAGGAAACGAGGGAGTTGTGTCAGGATCGTGGCAAGTGGCGCTTCGTTGTCTCTGCCTATCCCCGTGGGAAAGAGGCGTGACAATTTGATTGATAGATTGATGACGATAGGCACATGGAAATAATGAGTGAAAGTAGATTGACGAAAGAAATTTACAAATCTTATGTGAATGGACGCAATAAACAAGACAGGCCCAAGAGGGTGTTTTCCGACACCCTCTTGGCCTGAGACATCCTCAAGAAAGCTGGGTTGCCTAGTGTCCATAACAGCAGAGCCTGTATGAAGAGAATTGTGGATGTGAAGGAAGCAAGGGAGTTGTGTAAGGATCATGGCAAGTAGCGCTCCATTGTTTCTGCCTATCCTTGTGGGAAAAATGCGTGACAATTTGATTGATTAATGATGATAATTCAAATAAAATTTTATCATTAGGTGTTAAAATAACTTCTTAAGTAACTACAATAACAAAAAAGAGGAATTTTGTAATATAATAAATGTTAATTGATTTTGAAGACAGGCAGTATTCAACCAGCATCCCAGACCGCTATATAAAATGCAAAAATAGGTTTATCACAAAAACCAATCATCGCTACGTGATTCGATTTACAATTTTAATGTTGTTTTTTTCGTATCAAACTTTGCTGATGGTAAATTAGATACGTCAATGGCAAAAATTGGCGGATAAAAAAGTGGCATACAATAGCCGCATACCAAATTATAACCGATTATGAGATGTAGTTCTGATGGCTAATGACAGGGCTTCTATAGCGGTATTAAAGCAGTAAATAGAATAAATTGCTAAATTCAATAGAACAATGCTGAATATTAACACAAGCTGTTATTTAGTTATCATAGGGTTGTTATATTATCCGAATTTTTGTGAGTAAAAATGTATTTTGGTAATCCTATTACTTCTCGAGTGTCAAAATACATGTAACATCTTTATTCCCTCTTATTTCTGATATGAGTGGGCGCTTGTTTCAATAGATCTCAAAGGAGCCTTTGTATTATGAGAATGGATTATTCTATAACATTGCATTCCATAATATATAACATTTGTGAAGCTTTTAGGTATTTATATAGTTATCTGGCGTCTCACTCACATTTTTTTTACTAAGACGCGAAATCTGTGTGCTGAAAGTAAGGAGAGGACCAAGAGTGCTGACTGAAAAATCCTACTAAGATTATGGTTGCCTGAGTCGTCGTATCTGTACTAGAGAATAATGATATTCCGCTATGTTTAAGTCCCAGGTTTGATTTCCGGTCAGATCAAAGCTTTGTTTCATAACACCGTGTAATATGTAATGACATATTAGATTTAATATTACTAATATTTGTAAATAAAAAAAAGTGCAGACACTCGATCTTACAACAAAAAATATTTATTTATTTTTTAAATACATATTGGTATGCAGTCAGTCATTTCGTAGTACTAAATTAACTTAAAACATATTGTTTAAAGTCTATCTAAAGTGCGTATAATTTTTTTTTTGTGGTAACACTGTCTTCTAGGTTTGGGGATTTATGAGTGGCAGGCAACCAATTTCGCCAACGTGGGACAGTAAAGTGTCTAAGTCGTGATTCGGGATCAGATTGAAAGTTGCCGGTTCCAATTAAGCTAAGAAAAGTTTAATTCAATTGTAGATATTTAACTGGTAATGGCCTCCATTCATGGAACGCACTCCAGCTTAACTAGGCTCTGTGCTGTGATATGTCAAACCACAATGAAAATAATAATAAAATATTTTTTTATAATTTACGATGTATAACATAAAAATTGCCAACCCTGTTGGTAATGGACGTTAAAATAGAATAAAATTGTTCGGCCATTAAGAAGCAGCGTAGGCGATACTATCTTTTCACATCATCTTCATAATATCAGTTACCGTTTATCAAATATATTTTTTACAACAGAAAGTACCTAGTTTCGCACTCCAACTCCTTTTACGAATTCGCAGATGTATATTAATTATGTTAAAGAGAACTGTTATTCTGCGACCGGATAATTATAAGCGAGGTATTGCATATTTTATAAATAGTAGGTAGTAGGCTTACAAGAAGCACCTGTACATGCAGCTGCCAATGAACTCTAGATTGTTATTAGTTTATAAGAAAACAATTTAATAGTTATTAATTAAGACGACCGTGGTGTAGTGGTTGATGTAGCCCCCGCAAAACAAAAATCTTAAATTAATTAAACAAATTTTATGCGGCTTACTATCACGTTTATTTTTGGTTAATGATTGTACAATTTCTTATTCTAAAGTTTCGAGAACTTTGCAGCCATTGTGGTCGAGGAGAATCCATACGCGATAGTAAGCCGCAAAAAAATTTGTTTAATTCAATTATCAATGTTCGCGCAAAAGCTAAGAAAATTCCAAGAGATGAGTTAACCACTTGCCGATTCTAATGTATCTTTGATAATAATATGTCCTTTGGTTGTCTTGTTTTATTAATACTAGCAATTTTAGTAGCTAGAAAACATAGAAGTGTATAATAATAAAAAACATAAAATAATGAAGTCGGTGAACTAGTATCTCTGTGAAAATTTTCTATAAGCAAATGTTTATCTAAACGCAAAGGTTATTCTGACCTTTAAGTCAAGCGTTAACAGTAAAGTTCTCTGTAAACGATCAAACTTGTTTACCAAACTATAATAGATTTGACAATTAATAACAATTAACATCAACCCCTTTCTTCAATCAAATTTTAGTAAAATCCACATGTATACCCTATTTTCAATTATACGATGTTTTGATAGGGGTTACGCATTGGTTGGCCCGCCAGTTTGTTACGCGAGAAGTCTTGGTTCGATTCCCAGTAAGAACAAATATGTGTTTTCCTAGCTTTTATATGTAACAAAAAATAAGAGGAGGTCCAAAATTACCGATGACTGAAAAAAAAAACGTTTAATACACGATTACTGACTGTCACTACGCCGATTAAAATAATTAAAATTAAGAACAAAAAATAAACATTAGTTGTTGTTCGATTCGTTGAGAGAGCGATTAAAATATGAAAACAAAGTTTGTTGATTTATTTATTGCTTTAACCTAGTATTAACATTGTAAATAGTTAATGATTTCTTTATTACTATTTTGTCTTTACTTATTATCTTAATGCATTTGTTTATTTCACATTATTTCATCTGCACATTTTCTGATTAAACTATGTCACTGACATTATTGATTTAATTATGTTAACAATTGAGCTTGCAATCAAAACCACGTAGCTCTTTATTAATTTAACTTCTAGGCAATCTTCTTTTCTATACATGGCCGACATAGCGACGACGCCTGAGGTATTAGTGTACTAATAAAGTTTTTTCATTCGTCGGCGCTCCTGAAACTTTTTTAAATTGTGACTCGACATCACATCGTATGCATTACCCCGCCTAATGTTAAGCTGGAGTGCGGGCCATGAATGGAGGTTACTGCTACTACAAGGTAAGTAGCAGTCAGATCCAATATGCCGGCCTAGATAAAACCAACTTACAAGCTGATTTCAAAATGCGACTAAATTACTTCACGACCTGTATACTTGTGGTGGTACTACCCTGGATAGGCAGACTGGGTTCCACTGCCTACCACTCTTTAAACTCCCCTTGCTTATCATCAGACAAGTCATTAGATGTCGCGTTCATTTATGAATAACTCATGTTATTCATAAAAAAAATCTAATTTATTTTATTATGATGGGAATCCAGAACTAAGAAAGTAGCTTTAGGTAATGATATAGCTTGTCTAACTACAAATGACGCGCCCCTCCACTTTATTATAACAGTTTATTTAAATGTGTGAATACAAATACTATTAACTATACCACTATACTTCATCAGAGTACTTCTTCTTTTGTGTCTAACCAGCAACTAACTGACCAATTACAATTGTATTTTTGGTGTTTTGCATCCATATTTTATATTTGCCCGTGTGCGTAAATGCAGTAGAGGGGCGCGTCATTTCGGCTTAGACAGACTCTAATTCAATAATGGTAATTCAATGTCGATTTACCATTAAGGTAATATGACCTAATTTAGAGTAAAATAATTGTTGTAAGTAACAAAACAAAACAAGTCCAGCAAAACTAGGCACTAATATCTAGCAATAATCCTAATAAAAGAATATTATAAAAAAAGTTTACCAATCAATTAAATCGCCTCAATTCGTAAGCATCCTCTGAATTCGACATCAGACCTCGAGCTGCCTGTTGGTAAACATGTTGGTATTCACAATTCTCTTTATACCAGCTCTATGGAGGTGACTACGTTCCTTAAAATGTCTCTAAACACTTATTTATTTATTACGTGCTCATACCAAATCTTTGAAGCAGAGAGAAGTAAATATAATAAAAATAAAATAAAGTTGCAAAATTTCAGTCCTTTATTTATTTGCCAATAAAACATGAAAAGCTACGTTTCAGTACTTCCTTTTCATTACAGCGTGTTCGTGAAAGCATACTATTACTTACTTTCAATGCCACTGATTAGTGGCTTTCATGCAGAAGTCGCATAGTAATCTACCTTGATTATATACTGCTCGAGTTATACGACTATTCGACTAGATTTATACGTTGTGTTTACTTTAATTTTTATAGGTATCAAATGCATATTAGTTTTAATTTTTCTTACAATTGATTTTTGGCCGACATGGTGACGGCGACTGGCCGTAAATTGATTCGGGGTTTTCAGTCGTTGGCACTCTTGGAGCTCTTCTTGGCGCTTCTCTGAGGCGGGTCAAGGACAGTAATCGAGCCATAATTAAAAAAAAAAAGATTCCAGGAATGAAAAAACAAATAAAATCACAATTTACTATTGCCTACTATCTGACTGAAAGCATGAAAGTTAAAGAGTATGTATGTACTTAATCTATAATAGATATCTTTTGTAGATAGACAACATTGGACATAATCTTGTATAGTGTGTTAAAATGAATAAATTTGTGCGTGAAAAATTTAATTTAATAGAAGACGTAAGAAGAAAGGCATTGATTTGGGGCACGTTGAAAGGATTCGGCGGAATTAAGAGGTCTTGCGAAAGAGATACTCGTGCTTTATCAACCATAACGATCGGAGAAACGCCGCGAGGGTTTTTAGTCGGTCGGTGTCCGGCAAAGATTTTCCTCGCGAAACAAAAAAAAACGTTAAAAGAATGGATGAAAGGAGATTGACGAAATATTGTTCTTCAATCAAAACTGGGACATTCTTAAAAAAGCGGGGTTCAAAGCGCGCATAACCATAGAGTTTACATAAAGAGAATTTTAGGCCGGCATAGTGGATGTGACTGCTACTTACAGTTATTGAACTGGTAGCTGTCATCTCCATTCATGGACCGCCTTTAACTTAAAATCAGGCGGGATATGTCGCGTCACAATAAAAAAATTAATGAGAACGAAGGGGATGCAAGGGCTATTCCTTGTGAGATTTTAATTTAATAATTTAATATATATACGAAAGGTTATGTATAGGTCTAAAGAGACAAATAGAAAAACATTTCGCATTGCTGTACAACGATAAAACGTAAGTCACAACTGAGCCGAAGTACCTATCACAGGCATGATTTATGTCCGCTTATCAAAGACGCAAATGTCTATTAACATGCGTTATGATTTATTCAACCTACAAATTCAATGTTATTTATTATCCCCTTTATACATAAAATCTTATTAAACGTTCCAATGTTGTTTTTACTTTTTTATTGTGACTCGATCTCGACATCTGACGTCAACTTTGTTGATGGTGATGGGGAAGTCCAAGAGCCCCCACGATTAACTAAAACGACTCGTGGTAATCTCAGACGCCTTCACTATGCCGAGGTGGTTTTTACGCTTCTCATAAAGGATCTAAGACTAAAAATAGGAGAACATATAGACGGATTCTCCCAAAAGACATTCCTATTTGCTAATTGTTCGACAAAGAAAGGACGCGCCAGATATATTTATATTCAGCTGTATATATCGGTTCTGGATTCGTGAAATCAAATCAGTTCTTGTAATATATTGTTGGTTTTGCTTAGAACCTAAAACAATAGAGCTTGTATGAAGAGAATTGTGAATGTAAAGAAAGCGAGGCAGTTGTGTCGGGATCGTGGCAAGTGGCGCTCCATTGTCTCTGCCTATCCCTGTGGAAAAAAGCGTGACAATTTGATTGATTGATTGTATTGATCCATTATAAAATAAACATCCAAAATTAGGAAATAAGTTGTTTATACTCGTAATTATAGTACTATTGAACAAAACACAAAGGTAAAATCATAATAAATATATTTTTTTAAATTTATATTTTATTGTGACTCGACATATTACAGCACCCCGCTTGATATTAGGCTGGAGTGTGGTCCATAAATGGGTGTCGCTGCTACGACAATTCAATAACTAAATAGCAGTCACATCTACTATGCCAGCCAAGTTCCATTGTTTCTGCATATACCTGTGTGAATTGAAAACGCCTAATGTTTCTGAAGTTTGTCGCCACTCTTGGACCTCCACAATGCTTATCTCGCGAATAGTGGAGCATAGTCCATCAAGCAGATCTAAGTCAGATGTCGAGTCACAATAAAAAAGTTTTTTTTTGTAAAAATACAAAACTTTTTCTTTAATTTATTAGTGAAAAATTAACCAATGTTTGTTATGGGTTATGAGTTTCCCCCATATTCCACATTACAATATTTCATTTTAGAACTATGTAGAAATGTAAAAAATGGGAAAAAGGCGTGACAATTTGATTGATTGATTGATAAAAATGTAATTAATTACCTGAAATAGATGACGTATAATATGTCTACATGAAGTAATAAGGTGTGATTGAAATTTATTATTAGTGTAAAATTGTATTAGAGAGATTGATTCCACAATTCCTAGAGCAGACAGCTTTATGGTTGTCTTTAATAAATATACAAGTACAAAATTGTTTGATGTTCTATTTTGCTGTAAATAATATCTTGTCGGGAAAAAACCTTTATATTTAACCATAATAAGACCGAATTGACAACAATTGTATTTGGACTAAGTCTGTACACGCTCTAGGTTTTTTTACTGAAGCCTAAGGAATTAAAATTTGGAAAAGATTGTTATTATTTTTAATTTGTTATTAAAAAAATATGGTTATTATTATTTTTTTACTAAAATACAACTAACAAAAGTACATTCAATATTAAATAAGTCAAGTGTGAATAATCACATTTTGTCCTCTTAGCAGTTTATAAACTTTTATTATATGGGACAGTATAAATAAACTATAAAGCAGTGGTCGGCAGTGACCTACTGACACTCGACTTCTATGAGTGGTTAAGCGTAGTTACGTATTCTTCATGTTACGACCTCGACCTGTACAGTCTCAGGCTATTGACTTAAACATTCATTATGACCCAAATTTGATAAAGTTCATGCGCTTACAAAACCATTTGGCATCACAAACGTTCAACTATGCATTATTAGACCCAATCAATCAATCAAATTTTCACGCCTTTTTCCCATGAGAATAGGTAGAGAAAATGGAGCCACGATCCTGACACAACTCCCTCGTTTCCTACACATCCACAATTCTCTTCATACAAGCTCTAAGAACTTATTAGGCCCGTTAGCAGTCAGTAAAACATGCTGATGATTTAGAAGATGCTGATGGAGAAGATTAGGTAAAGTCACCATTGTATATTCCTTTATTGTGGCTTGGCATCCACGCCTGATGTTAAATTGGAGTGCGGTCCATGATCCAGGAGACTGCTAATAAAATTAAATAACTGCTATTAGCATTATGCGTGCCTAGTTGGAACCGGCAACTTTGAAGCTGATCCCAAAACACGATTAAATAACTACAGTCTGTACAGTTGAAAGCGGTGGTACGAGTACTACCCTGGATCGACAGACTGACATTAACTGTCTGCCTAACCCTTTAATAAAGTCTGCCAAGAAAAATGAAATCTAAGAGAATTTGTTGAAGAGGTATTTTATTTGAAATTTGACTTACATAGTGCTTTACGGGAAGAATTATGGTTTGTTCTCGGAGCGAGAGAGTTCTGTCGGGGTCGAGCCAAAAGGTTATTCCTACACCAACAGCGTAGAAATATTAGTTTAAGCAAACAAGAGGCATGTTTAGTACCAAACACAGATTTTAAGTATATTTATACAATTAATGATTTACATATTCCTTTATTGCAATAAATGTACAGAAGACGCACTTAAAGCCGTGAAGCATATATTAACTTTAATAAAATTGAATTTAGTTTAAAACTTACCAATAGCGAATTAATTGTAAGTATATGAATCAAATAAAATTTCAAGATAATAGTTCAACAAACAAAGAAATTAAAATCGACAAACCTACGTAATTAAGTACGTCAAAGATAAGATTATTTTTTAATAGAAAAATACAGAAAAGTTGTAGTTGAGATTGTATAATGATATCAAATATAATTATTATATCAATGCCCGATATTAAATTGTTGCATTAAGCAATATGTACTCGTATTCACATTTTTATAATACACTTTTTTTATTGTGATTCGACATATGACCGCACTAAGTCACTTTAAGGTCTGTATACTTGTAGTGGTGGTACTACCCTAGATCGGCAGACTGGGCACCACTGCCTACCACTCTTGAAACCAAAGCACTAAAAGATTCAATTGATCTATCCAATACCGGCACGGCATTGACCTACGTGTTTAAAGATTACTAATCTGTCATAATTTTCAACGAAAGTATGATCTTTAGATAAAAATTATTTTAAAAATAAAAGTGTGCTTTTAGTTGGTAGTCTTTAATTAGTGCAATGGTCACTAAACCAAGAGCCCGTTCATAACCACTTGGAGGTACCAATGTACTTTGGTAGCCCTGTTTTTATGATACAGGCATAGAATTTAGTATAGAGAATTTTTAAGAATGTCAAATGTAATAAACCTAACCTACTGCACCATTGCACTGGTACGTTGGTTTTCTATAATTAATCAAGTACTATTCACAATCACATCCTCAAAACATAATGCACATAAATCACAAACATCTTAATTAAGAGTAACTATATAAATTGAAATAACAACTTATCATGTAATAAATTATAAAATGAAGAAGCAATAAATTTCTCGTCAAACGTAAACAACAGTTGACTTATAAAGTTAGATTAAAGTGAAGTGGTAGTACGATTGTGGCGGGCTTACGCAACTTGACAGTGACCTAATTATCCAGGCAACCAATGCGGACTACTTCGAGCGTCACGGCCTGACGAGGCACGTGTTCCTCGGTCGATGGACTGGGAACTAGAATCTTCAAATACAAGAGATAATATCAAATGATTATATATGATTCCTTTAACAATATTCTTAAATAAATGTATTGTATAAAATAATGAAACAAAGGAGGTTCATGTTTTATAGAATCTGAGTGAGTCATTATTTAAAGAACGTATGACTGACAATAATGACAAATAGCTGTAGTAGAGTTAAAACGAGAAACAAATGAAATAATAATATTTACAATTAAGATCACCTAATCTAAAAACAACTCTTGGCTTACATTAATAGAAAAGTAAATGTATGTGTTAAACATAAATAATGTTTATCTGTCTGTATGCTTACAGATATCGCGTACGTTGCCCTCAAAGCAACTCTGTGACATTGACAACTCGCAAATAAGCTGATAACTTAAATATATCTGGCATTGGCTACGATAATAGTTGGCGACTTCTACTTGTAGTGAAAAATGTATTAATAAAAATATAGTTATTTAAAAGTTTGGAATTGAAGAGAATCTAAGAACTGTATTGCTTCATTTCGCCTTGTTGGTTACTTTCCTAATTTGCTGTGATTGGTATTATGTACATGATACCAGATTATTAATATTAAGTAGATTAATTTAAAATGATTTCTTAGGATGTTTAAGAGGTCTGATAACTCAAAAGTAAATAAATAATATTTACTTAGTATTGTGATGTATAAATATGTGGGTTGAGCTGACGTCTCCATGACTAATGACATATCTATATACCATCACATGGTGCAATGATCTCACACGATACTAAAACGTTTTCAATTTATTTTATGTCTAAACTATCAATACGCAAATTAGTTTTTTACTAGGAAAATTCCAATAGGTGTCGCACTCGAGAAAAATCATAGAAAAAACAAATAAATGAATCATTGATAAATTCATAATAAATTTAGGTGGGACAAAACGTTTTTTTGCAAATATCAATTAGACAAATTAATGTATCTTTTTTATTACTTGTATTATATTTCCAAAGATATAGAACTTAAAGGGGAGCTTTTAAATTTGATATTGATGTGATGAGTATTCTGCAAGGTGCTAATGACTTTAAAATCAAACAGCTGCATCATTTAAGGAAAACGTTAAATATAATTATTAAAATACCTTGAAATAAGGTTAATAAGTTTATATCTGTGTATAACAGATAAGAAACTATAGATACAATCTATTATTATATAAATCTAATGTTTGAAAACTCGGTGTCAAACTTTAATGTTTATTTTAATTAAAATATTTTCAAAAATAATTTATAGCGGATGGTTGCGTCATTTCTGATTTACGGTGTCGCAGTTTTGAAGTTTATTTATTCATATAAATGAGAGGTGCCAAATAACTTTACGGAATGTTATTTAGCTAGGAACTTTATTTGAATTCGATTCTGCATATTTACATATAGGATTTTTTTTGTGTAAATCGTTTTTTAAGATATCGATATCTTTATAGACATAATACTTATCGTCGAACCGAAGCGACTTGAATAAATAAAGGCAACACAACCACTAACTAATACCACTATAATGAAACTTTAATTATAAAAGCAGGAAATATTATTTAATAAATCGATATGTTAAAATGTAACCAATAAATTTTATAAAAGGATATAAATCCAGTTCTTATCTCTGTTACGCCCCAAAGTGTTTCATTGGTCTGTTTGGATCACGCAAGGATTATTCTTTTAATTTTATAGGACTTGAGCAGAGTCGATTGCCGATAAATGTACCGTCAATAAATACATGACGCGTAAGCCTTCATTATTTTTGCATTTCTTCGATGAAAAGTATTTTATCGAATGGGCGGTGTTTTTACAAGATTCCGCTACATTAATAATACGTTTTAAATCGATTTGTGTTATGGTCTTAAAATTTAATGCTAAGTTATGTGTATGAAATCTTGCAGTAACAATAAATTATGATTAAATAAGATTTTTAACCCGCATTTTAGATTACATATTTTTAATTAATAATATACATATTACACCATTACTCCTAAAAAGCTGGATAGATCTAAAATAGTTTTCTGAGAATCGAATTAAATATAAAACTTTCCTGCAACAGTAATTACCACATTTCCAAAGGTCCGTTGAATCATAAGTTTGCGTTCTCTGACTGCCGACCTACATTCTTCATAAAATACTAAGAAAATCTTTAGTAACCTTGTGAAGTAGTTAACATATTTGGAAGACAATAATTCCTTGTAAGGTTGTTCCCTTGTACGTTTATCCAAACTGAATCATAAGCTTACCTGGAAACAAAGAAAAAAACATAGTTAATATAAAGCAACATTTTATGAGATGATGAAATAAAATCAATTTTATATCGATGCTGTAAATCCCGACAGCAAAAGGCTTTAGGCTGACATATCAATTTTGCGGCCGTCTATGAGCAATAAGCCGATTACTATAATCCTGCCTCTAGGATCGACGGATTTTGATAATATTTAAGTTTTGAATGTTTTCAAATAATCTTTTGTGTTATTATTATTATATTTAAGGTAAAAAAACATTTTAGATGTAATTTTAATTTAGAATATGTACCTTTTTAAAGTGATAAGAAGCCTCAAAATAGAAAACTTGATACGGAAGTAATAAAATAGGGGTTTCATGGTCAAACGGTCTTCCAAGACCTTGGACCAAAAATTTATCTCGTTATGCGCTAGGCATCGTTTGGTTTAAGTTATTTTGGTTACATACAATGTTAGCGTTCACTATTACCAACACCTGATCAAACATGTGGGAAGATAACGCGCTGGGACGCCACTTGATGTGGGAAGCAGACTTACGCAACAGATAACAGCTTCTTCCTGACAACACGCACTGAACACTATCACAGTGTACTTGAATTGAAAATTCCCAGACATATTTTAACGTAATCGTGTTATTAATCATTAGAAGTGAAGGTTCTATATAAAGAAATTCAAAACAAACAAAGCCACTTATCTACTCTGCAATTCAATATTTTTGTATTCGAAAGAGCATCTTAAAGATGGAAACTATTCAGATACAGTGAACAAAGATGAGCACCTACACAAAGGAAACACTGACGTTCAAGTCGACAGCATCACAAAAATCAAAATACTAAAAGACTAGCGTTTCATATGCAAATGGAGTAGTGATGTGCACAACTCGGCGTGGAAGCAAGGACAGGATCCTTTTTATAGTTGGCATTGTGTGCCTGTTTAGTATGCGTCTACTCTATACACGCGGTATTATAACTGGCGGCACCACCGACAGGTAAATATGAGCTTGAAAATACAAACTGCATGGCGTATGCAATATACAGTTTATCGTTAACATTGTATTTGATTATTTACTCGTGAAGCATAAATTTCATTTAAAAAAATAAGCCTAATATACAGAAATTACATCAATTCTTTCTTTATCAAAATTTATATCCTGTTTGCGTCCTAACCGATTCATGCCCTATTATAATGCGTGCGAGTCGACCTGGCTGGCCATGGTCAAAAATTTCAATGGCCATAGGCGAATCAGACGGCACGTGTAACTTTTTGTGCAAAACTACGAGGAATTCGTGGATGGCAATTATTTAAAAATGGTTCTGAGTTGAATATCTTATTATGCAATGTTATTATGGGGTCACTTAAATTAATTATAAACATATAATAAATACTGTCTTTTTTTACGGAAAACGTGATTTTCTATCGAAATCTCCTTAGCAAGTGCAAGAGTGCGGCCGACAACTTTCTACTCGACCTCGAAACGGTCTGCATTCACTTTCCTTACGACACGATGCCGCCGCAGCAATGGTTACGCAACACACTAGACGACATCACATTCTACAACTTCACCTAGAGCCATTGATGTTTGTCCCATCTAAACAAAAGTTGTCGTCAAACTTGTCCAACTACTCAATTCTTTGACCGATCATTACCGAAAATAAATATTGTCTACAATACCTACTTTTTAAATTTTCGAACGCTCGCTATTTGTTCATAAACTCGTTTTGTTGGAGAGCGAAATGAAAACCTTTGAATTGAATAGAATTATAATCGAGTGTTACAGCAGACGAATAAATTGCGATGTTATAAAATAACAACGCAATTTATTCGAAGGACAGATAAAAACGCCAGGTGATCTGCCTCCTGCGTCCAAGGTCAGCATTTCCTAGAGCTGCATTTAGGTTTCTTTTTATTCGTTGCATGTCCCTTCTCCCTTGGCCGGATCGCGTGCGACCAAACCAGTTTATTATGTGGTTCTGTCGGAGTGGTAAAGCTGACTGTCCATTACTTCTAAACATGTAAGTTCTAAACATTTGTTTTCCCAAAATATACCTCTCCCTAAATACCACCACAGTTTTTGTATATAGTTTTGACGAGCTTACTCATAGATCACACTAATTATAATTTATTCCTTCTAATGTAACTTACAATTATTTAGCTGGCGTTTTAATATTATAGTATAATCGAGTTAGTGGGGTAGGGACCTTATGAATCCCAATTGGAAAAGCAATACAACCAAAACAATAGCCGCGTTGCTTGTGCGAATTTGGCCTTTTCTTAGAAAACAACTGCAGAGCGGGCAGCAGGAAGTGGGGTTCGACTTAGTTTATGTAACCTAATCACCTGCCGCACTCGGAGCGGGTTAAATGATTCGGAAAAAATCAAGGCCAAAGGAGGCGAAATGTGAACCAAGAAACCTAAATCTAAGTCAGTCTTGTGAATTCCATAACAGGATGTTGCATAAACTTTGTTTTGTTTTAGGCGCAAGCTGAAATAGATGGCGTGTTTCGTAATACTTTGTTTTATTTTTTATTCTACGTATTCCTTTTTGGGTTATGAGTGTGTTAGTGAAGTCTTATAAAAGATGGGTACAAGTCACATCTTTTATAAAGTTTAGACATATACACTTCTCAATCTTCGCGGAAAGTTCTTAAAACTTGTCATTTTTCTTTCATCTTGCATTTTTGAGACGCAGTTGACACCTTTAAAACTGGGGAGTGCATAATTTTTCACCCAACTTTCCCAATTCGCGTGTCTCATTTTGAATTTTTAAACCTTTTCATACTATTTTCACCGAGCTTGGAGTACTTCGGCGCCGGGGGAAGGAAACTTTTTAAAGTAAATGGCTTGGATAGAAATTGAGACACCACACAGGGTGATTCCGTGAGCTTCTAAGTGAAGTGAAGCCACAACTCGGGGAATAGTATAAGAGTACCAGTATTTTTAGCAAACTATTTTGAGCGTTGTTTTTAAATATATTCTTCTTTAAAATAATATTATATAAAATATAAATGTGATAATAATAAAATTTCATAATGTAATACTTGTACACTTGAAAAAATAAATATCAATTTACTTCAGTTCCAAAAAAAAGATATGAACTAACGTCTAGACAGAGACAACATATGAGACTGACTGCACAACTCCATTTATAACCAAATTGTACAAAAAAATACTCACCCGGGGAATTCCAACGAGTAGATGGGTCTATGGGGCGCTCGCAAAGGGATGTAGGCCCCTAACATATGACTGGTGGGCAACATCTATTATTATATCTATGCGTCTTTTGTATTGTACATGCTAAGATATGAAATAAAGAATACAAAATAGATTTAATTGTTGCTGTTGTTGACATAATTTGAATGAATTTTACTGAGGAAGATTTATGACCAGATGTTCCTTTGATGTATGCAATATCTTGAATGTTGCAACTTGATAATATCTATAGAATTATTTGTTCACAAAGACTTTTTCAGTTACTGTTATAGGACTTCTCATGTACGAATTAAGCTTGCTTAAAGATTTATTTTCGATATAATATACATATTTAAATATAAATTAAGAGAGGGCTTGTGACAGATAATGAGGCCTTTGGGAATATACAGTTGTTTTTAAGACAAGTATAGATAATATATGAAAAATAAAGAGAACAATAGTCTTACAATTAAACGTAGTTTTGACAAAGAGACTCAGCCCACCTATTTATTTGTTTGCAGGTGCGACACATGCCATAGAAGGAGAGGAAAAAAATAAAGTCAAGCGTGCTCCGAGTTAAATGAACGATGAATTCTAGCCAAACTAGTATGTTGCTAATAAATGAGCGGAAATGACGGAAATAAATTATTATCATTACCTATTAAATGCTAGTTTTTGCAGTAAATGGCAGACACAAAGCTGCGCGCATTGATGATAATTGGAAATCATTAATATCAGCGCTCACAGACATCTACATGTAAGCGGAATGCAATTGCAAACAATTGTAATTTTACAATAATGCATTTGACTAAGCACTGCTGTATACAATATGATAACTAATTAAAAAAATCATAATGCTCTTAATAACATTTTGGTTGATTAAAATTTAAAAATCTGGAAGTTCTACAATAAACCTCGTATCTATAAATAAATATACAGAAAAGAAAAATTAACCTTTCCAGTAAATTAAAAGACACTTATAATTTTAAATGAGTTGTAGGTTGAAACGTTGAAGAGAAGAATATAGTTAACAAAGAAGGCAATGTAGACATCTAAAAGTATAATAGGTATATCCACAGTTGGCCAGGTTATTTTTCCCAGTGAATTTCTATGAATAATTTATTCAAGACCCGAGTTTTTATTTTTTCTATTTAATCGATAGGTTGTTAAGAATCATTGCTTTTCTATCAACTAGGTATTGTAGTCTAGGAAAACATTCGAAGCATTAGAATTCTAAATTCACTCTTGAATTTATACGAAATAAAATATTTGCAATTAATATATTTTTTAAATGTGTATCAAAGAACTTATCGGAATCAAAGAACACCTATTGAAAGTCCTTTACAAAAGTTCAACCCATTTACAAAATGAAGGGTGGCTAACTTTATACGTACCGGACCGTCGCGCCGGTTAAATGCAACAATATGCACTCTGGGATTTTTTTAAGGGCTAGCAAAAGAAGCAAATACGCAAGGCGGAATTGGGTGAACGACCGGGCTTCAACTTGACACATTTTCTCGTCGGCCCAATTGTGAGAGATCGCTGACCTGCTAGGGCTTGCGCAACGGGAAACGCAGTGCGATCCCACAGCGATCACGATTTTAGGGCAATCCAAAGACTGAATGACCGGAAAGACAATATCACGCGAGTGTAAAAATATCGTGGCAAAGTTAGTAAGACAAATCAAGTTCATGATCAAGCTGAGCATTGCGAAATCATTTCAATGTTAGTTAGGTACGGTTGAGTTTCTATAGAGGTTCTCATTACTTTTTCAATTGCCACTATTCTGGCTGATAACACCCCGTCTGACGTTAGGCCTTGCGTACGACGACTAATACTGGAATTGAGTTACTGATATAGCAGTCACATGCACTGAGTCGTTTCACTTGATTCACGGTTTGAATCAAGTGAAACGACGGTGGAGGTATTACCCCGGATAGGCAGACTGGCCAAACGACCATCAACTGTTTGCCTAAATGGGGAGAGCCCATTTTACTTTTTTACACGAATGTAAAAACAATACTACTCGTAGTAAGAATGGTTATAAAAGAGGTAGTGTTTGGTGTTCCAATGGAATTTTATAGTTGACTTTGCTTTTTGTGACTCCTGCGTCATTAGGGGTTGATATAAAAAATGCAGGTAGAAGTATCGTACGACGACCCCTTGGAGGGTTTTGTGATGACGTCACGAAACATAACAGTGGTACTTTCCATAGACACCCTTCAAAGCATCGAATGTGGCTTGACAAGTAGGTAGTCTTTTGGCATGTAAATTAATATATCCTTGTACGAAAATAGAATAATTAAGATAAGCATTCTTATTTTCATAATAAATTAGGTCAATTGTGAGATATTTCAATAATAATCAGGTTGTACGGTTTCTGTGTCACTAAATAAAAACCAACTAACATAATTTGTTATACAAAGAAACATAAATATTAATTATATACTAGTTATCAGCATTATTTACTTGAGTATCTAATTTATACATCCGATTGCATTGTAAAAAAAAACGAACAACAGTTTCACTGCTAGATTCCGGAGATGTTTCGGTCCCATACGATTGGCTCGTGTATAAAAAGGATATTTTTTCTTTCGACTATGTGTAACTATACAATTTGCACTAACTGCTCTTCGGTGTCGTTGACCTCTTACCAGCTGTTGCCTATTGTACGCAACTAAGAAGTATACCATGAAATGGCACCGGTAGATGCTTTTATTTATTCCATAACAAAAGGTGTGAATAATGATTTAGTTGTGACAATGCCTTCTAAGCAAACACTATTGATGGCCCTAAATATTTTATCAGCTTCAAAGGCAAACAATTTTACCATACTTAATTGTTTATTGTCAGAGAACTATGGAAGATTCGAGTACGTAATAACTAAAAGTATTCGAACTACTCTTATGTTTCTTTATCAGTATCTGGATGTTTAATGGATAGAATTTTAAACACTTTAAAGTAGGGGCTTGGAATATGTCTTTCTATCTTCTATCCTTAAGCGTGGGTCATAAGGAAGCATAAATTTATAAAAGTCGATAGCGACGTGGCATTACAAACCCACAACAGCTGTAGACGCCACGCTACTAACACAAACAAACACCCCTGCAGGACTAGCACACATACACAGCTATGAACTAATACGGACGTAAACAGCCGCAGGTTTATGTATACCAGATGCCCCTATCGAAAGAGACACCGCTATTATTAAGTATAGGCAAGAAAGGAATGAACATAGTGAGGGAGTGAGCTTTGACAACGTGTGGAGCAATCTAATTAAATGTAGTTGAAGGCCGAAAAAATAGAAGGATGTATGCGACGAACATATCCTATGTAGTTTAACCAACGTTTAAACAAAAACTATTACGTAATAAATAAAACTAGAGGAAAGCCAATCAGTTGGAACGAAGTTTGAAATTGACGAAAAATGACGTTGGTTTGGTGTTGTTCATTTATGAGGAAAGAGGAATTAGGCAGAAAAACTACGAGCGCCGAGGTCGCTGTTAATTAACATACAGATAGTTTAATAAAAGGCAGGAAATAGGCAGCGAGGGGAGTAAGCAATGAAGCGGTAAAAATAGAAGTGGGGGCGACACGAATGTGGGATCGAACCCGTCGGACAATGCGACGCATCACTCGTTGGCAATCGATAATGCATACTGGGATTATCCAAATATAGGACTAGACGAACCCTCGCAAGAAATAACTTTTCAATTATAGAATTACGAGGCACGGAAAGAGGTTTAGTTAGCTATAGCATCTAATTGTTATATTCTTAAATAATTATAAGTTACCTTTGATGGAAATGAAGTTCGCGTTATAATTTATTTAAATCGATCGATTATTATTAGCTATGCAATAAGTACGTAACCTGCAAAATAAAGTTGTTAGAATAGTACATAGATTACAATTTAGAACGTCCGTAAGAAAATATTTAATGAAATCTAAAATAATGACAACAAAGCCTTTTATACATTTATAAATGTATGTTAGAAATACTTAAGCTTTAGCAGAGCAATTGCCAAATAACTCACGTGCATAAATATAAAATTTATGAAATCAAACTTGAAATGAAAATTCAATAGGATTGGCAAAGGAATGCTTCGATGGTTTGGGCACAGCGAAAGGATGACTGAAAGTAGATTGCCAAAAGGAATTTATAAATCTGATGTGGATATGTGGATGGATGCGTTGAATGAGGCAGTGGAAAGGTATTTTTCGACAAAATCGGAGATATCCCTAAGAAAGCTGGGTTGCCTAGTGCCCAGAACCGTAGAGCTTGTATGAAGTAAATTGTGGATATGAGGAAAGCGAGGGTATTATGTCAGGAGCGCTCCATCATCTCTGCCTATACCTGAGGGGCAAAGGCGTGACAATTTGATTTGATATACGATAACTTATATGTGATATTTTATATATTGAAACAGGCTATCTGACTTCGACTTACTTGTTGGTAAGCAAAAGGAAGTCCAAGACCGCCGACGATAGAATAGTTACATAGTTCCAAAGCATAGTACATAATTCCAAAGCAAATTGTGACTCGACATCTGACTGATTCGCCTGAAGGTGACGGCAATGGAGGCAGGATTATTCATCGTCGGCCAAGTCACGATTCGTGACTTACCATCAGGCATGAGATGGTCAGATGTCCAGTTTTAATAAAAAAGGCAGGTCCTAGAGCGCCGACTACTGAACAAACCAACTCAGTTCACGGCTACCTCAGTAGCTTTCACAATGCCGGCCAAAATCAAATATTAAAAGCAAGAATTAGCTATTACTCATTTTCTTATTTCTTTTACATTTCTATACTAAGCTACTAAAGTGCCTTGTATCATAGAAACAGGACAACCAAAGTCAGGGCCGTCTTTACCCGGGGGTTCAAGGGGTGCAGTGCACCCGGGCGCAGAGTCTTAGGGGGCGCATGCCTACCGCCATAAATTTCGATAGGTACCTACTACACTGAGACCATGCGAGCGGAGCCTTGGCTTTCGCACCCCGACGCTGAATATGCTTAAGACGGCCCTGACCAAAGTACATATAGTACCGGTGGGTGGTATCGAACTCGGGCTCTCGGTTTACGTAACCATTGCACGGCCACTACACCACGGACCACTATATTAGGCTTACTAAAGTGCTTGCTTGTAGCATAGGAATATTTTATAAATTGTTATCAAACAAAATCATTAAAATTTATTTTATTTTGTGTTCGCGGATACCGATGTAAACGGCAACAAATTTCAAAAGATTTTAACGATGGTCACGGCTTTGTTCCTGGCGAATTATTTTTACAACTCAAGCGTACAGGAACATTTAGGGTAGGTCAAGTCTGATGGGAAATAAAATTGCAAATTATCTTAAGTTTATTTTACAGTTAGTTTTACCCTATTTTACAAACCACTAACGATTTTTGTAGTATATAAGTTATAATGAAAATAATTAATTCTTAGCGCTTCATTTATTTGTTTTAAACTGAAGTGGAAAAATAAAACGAGAACGACCTAGAAGAATATTCATTGATCCTTTTTTATATTGTGAGTTAAATGAATGGAGGCTTCTGCTACTACACTTAAATAACTGCAAGTAGCAGTCGCATTCACTAGTTGGTGCCGGTTACTTTTAAACTGATCCCGTAACGTGACTAAATCACTTTACAGATGCACACTTGAAGGAAGTGGTGGAAAGTAGTGGTCAACCACTTTTGAATCTATGGTATTCTATAAAAGCAGGCATCCGCAGTGCCCATAACCTAGTATGAAGATAATTGTGGATGTAAAGGAAACCTATTCAGTCACCTCAGTTGCCAGCCAAAAATAAATATTTAACTTATAAGTAGAAAGGACATAAGGCGGAGCCGTGGAACCTTGGCAGGTATCTGGTGTGGGATGCGACATGTGTAGACACAGAAAGGACATTATCCGAAGAGCCCTTGTTACAGTTGGAGTACCCGCAATGCTAGAACCCTCTGGGATTGCGCGAAGCCGTGGAACCTTGGCAGGTCTCTGGTGTGGGATGCGACATGTGTAGACACATTAGTCCCATCTCACATCCAGGTGACCTTGCTAAGCACGGGAAGTGCGGCGATTTCTACAGAGAACCTCAAGCTGCGCAAATACGCCAACCTTTAGCCTGACAGACGAACCTGGGGACCTTTAGCTAAGCGCCTGGCCAAGGAGTTGTCCAAGCGGCTGGAGACAGACAATTTTGGAGACAGAAAGGCTGGCAATTATTTCTGCCAACGACTATCTCTAGAGAATAATTTTTGTTTATAGTTTAATATATAATCGTTTACATTAATAATTTATATTCCAATATAAATAGAAAAAATAAAATTACTGAGGTACTACAATCGCTTTATATTTTGTAAATTGTATGCCCATGCATAAAACAATTGATGGTTCACAAACAAAAGGCGAAGTGCATGTGGTTGCATTGCGGGGAACGCAGCTGACTGCCGGTTATTTTTGCACGCAAATTCACAAGTTTCACATTATTGTGGTAGGTCAGTGAGTGCAGTGAGCACCCCACTGTAACGCGACCTAATTACCCACTATATCGCCAGTACAGTAAAACAAAATACTTGTCAGTGTTCTTTATTTTATTTTTTTGTGACTTGTATAAACTCGTATAACATAACCCCGCCTGTTGTTAAGCTGGCGTGCGGTCCATAAATGAAGATGACTGGTATTATAGTTTAATAACTGTATGTGGCAGTCACATCCACTATGCCGCTTGGAACCGACAACTGACAAGCTGATCCCGTAATACGACTTTTAAGACACTTCAAACGGACGCCGTCTAAAATATAATTTTAGATCAGCAAAGACGACTAAACAAAATTTAATATACTGTTGCCTCAGTCGTGGTCAAAATGCCGGCCAGAGGTTTTCCAAGCCTCGCTTGAAGCATCCAAGGTTATTGGATGTGGAAGCATTCAACCACTCGATTGTTCGACCAAGAAACGACGTGGCGAACTTTTTAGTTCGTCTGAACTAAAGAGAAAGATTATTATTAAAGTCTGCGTTTAACTTACCAAACGACATAAGAATATAACTTTAAATATAAATTAGTATATTTATTTATCACTTTATTGATTACAATAGGTGAACTTAATGTTCTTGAGCATTCTCTGCCAGTCTACCTTGGGGACAAAAAAGTAATGTTAAACCGTAAGTAAGTTTTAAAGGAAAGTTTATCCAAATAATTTCATAAATTTTAAGAAAGCAATTATGATTATTGTAAAAAAAAACTATCAAATGGAATATTTATAGTTAAACGTTACTTTTGTTTTTCAAATAACAATTTTGCACCTGCTGACTTCATTCGCCCCTTCTCAAGAAAAGAAACTAATTTAAAATAAGTTTAATGTATCATAGTTTTATAATCAATATTGTTGCACTTCACGGAACAATGGTTTGACATTTATTTTTTTAAATTCCTTCATAGGTCGAGTTCACTTGTAGTACCTCTGTCTGTACTTATACTGTAGTAATAACAAAAATACAATCATACTTAATCAATATCTTCATTACATATTTTAACAAACATACAGTCTAAAGACGAAACAGGCTTTTTTTTAAATTTTATTTTTTAATCTGTTCATCGACATTCGACATTTGACATTTGACCACAACTTGCTTGATAGTAAGCAAAAGTGCCAACGACTAAAAAAACTCAGTCGCCGTCACTATGCCGGCCAATAAAAAATAATACGCCAAGATTTTCATCGGCTATAAATGACACTTTCTATGAAAGTGACACTATTCCTATTATCTTGAGTTCGGCGAGTTCTAAATCGACAGAACTTGTTTTGTTGAACTAAACTTTTCCTGTGTTTCTGAGGACCCTTCTATTAATATAAAGGGAAAAATATACATAGATATTTAATTTACTTCTCAGCCTAAATAACAAAACAAATAACATTTTTATTTAATTCGGATATTTAATTCAGTATTTCTTACACTACAAGAAAGAGAAAATAAGAGTGTCCTAAGCAGGCACCATTTTCAAGTCTGTGAAGCACGTTGCGGAATCAGCTTAAATCGGCTAGTGGATGTGACTGCTACTTGTAGTTATTTAAATGCAGTACCAGTCGCCTCCATTAATGGTCCGCACTCCAGCTCAAGATCAGACAGTAAGTCGAGCCAAAGTAAAAACAAAAAATAATTAAAAAGATAAAATTATACTATTGGTTTATAAATACTCGTACTTATTCATTGTCCAAAGAATACGTAAAAAGCCTTATTTGTCTAACTCATTTTTAAAGTACCTACCATTTAAGTAAGCACTCGCACACGTTTCCAAATCGTGTTATCGGCATTTTAAAAACAAACTTATGACTGTTGTCAAGCTTGTATTAGGCATGCTTTAATTTAGTGAATTTTAATTTAATATTTTATGTGATGCGAACCCCAAGGGGTACCTCAGCGGGGGACATGGTACAAGTTCTAAACTCATTGTTTTTTTTTTCTAAAGAGAACATCTTAACAAAACAAAGTCTCTCTCGTCTAGACGGCGCATAACGAACGAAATATAAAACAAATTAAATCTACCTCTTTCATAATTACAGTGATATAGGGCATGTACTAATACCATTACGTTGCATTCAGCTGTGCCTCAAATTTAAATACCTAGTGGAGTGATGTTTGTTTATTTTCTAATTTAATTTCTATAATAGCGGTCAATTTAATTAACAAATGCTAGAAAAAGTATTATTGATCGTGTCTGAGTCAATGTTGAATGAGTTAGCCGCCGCTTTGTTATCTGGAGCCTCGGAGTAATGACCAATATGCACACAAAGACGGACGAGGCGCCCTTCACAACTCGACGTCCAAGACCTTGGCTGGATTTAGACGGGGTTCGACGAACCACTACAATTTGCAATTAAACTTGTTTTAGATTGTCTTCGAAATTGTAAAAGCTGCTCAAACTTAAATGGTATTGGTTTCATTTAAATATAATGTCACGGGACAGGTACATCCCATTTGTATGAAAGCGCAAGTAACCCCATCAGGTCGAATACCCCAGGACCTTGGCCGATTTCGTTTCAGTTCATTGCTCGATGCTCTTACCATACAGCGTTTTATAACTTTCTCCACCCGGTAATAAAGTTCACGTCTGCAGTTTATTTACCGTGATCTGGATGCTTGTATAAACAACTAGCTTATGCCAAACTAAACAATGTTGTCTTAAAAAAACATTTTGTAATTAGATTTCTGGAATTTGCAGAGATAAATCAATACTTTATACATGTTTTATAAACACCATTTACTTAAAAATACCTAAACATTATGGATTTTTACATTTATGCCGATCGGAGTAGTACCACCACTATCAAATGTCTATACCGTAAAATGACTCGGTAGCGTTTCGGGTGAAGGTTAAAAGTTATCAGTAACAATTAGGCCAGCATAGTGGAGGCAACTTTAATTTACAGTTATTTAACTGTAGTAATAGTCGCCTGCTTTCAGTCGCCAAAATTAGCGAGTAAATAAGAATATTGAAACATTCTAGCTGTGATTTATTTCGTAGCGTAACAAAAGTTAGGGCAATGGCGACACGGTAGACCTTGGCCGAATTTAGCTGCTTGGTTCAACGACCGACTAGCATCGTCGTAGGTCGCTTTCTCCAGCGGTTGACGCATGCATTACGAATGCGATTAAAGAATTGTTTTTAATGTTTACAAACACTTTTGTCAAAAAAATTACAATAGTTATCTAAATAAAATGAGAAGGCGAAGAATTTATTTTAAATAGTAACCTAATGAAATCTGACAATGTTCTTTAACCTTGTTCCTCCTACCTCGTATTTGTACACCTGCAAGAGAATCCTCCGCATTCTGTCGACCGAATCGGCAGTCCAGCTTAAAAGTAGCTTTACCAGCCTATTAGTTATCACCATCCTAGTCGCTCTTGGATCTCCTCTTGGTTACCATCAGACTTCAGACAATTATAGGTTAAATGTCGCGTGTTAGTAAAAAAATATAAATATATTGTCTTACTTTTATTGTTTAAAACATTTAATATTTTATTAATTTAAAAGGATGTATAGGGTATCTACAGAATGGAAATCTATTTTAAAACCAATATTTGGGAATGGATGTCGATGAACGGTATCCTGGCGTGATTGAAAAGGTTCACTCTTGTAATATAAATAAGTAGAGCTCAAATGACATAGTACAAACCATAAGCTCATGTATGAACATTGTTGATTTCTTTGTCAGTATTTAGTATGGTCGATACTGATATCAATAAATATCGCTGAATTCCATTGAAGTGATCCAATAAAGTAGTGTTTAACATATTTTACTATATTTTGGCATATTCCAACACTTGGTATTAGTAATAAAAATTGGATAGAATATTATTCTTGGATTTTGCGCGAACATTGATTAACGAATTAAACAAATTTTATGCGGCTTACTATCGTAGGGTAATTAATATTTTCACCGTGACCTCGATGGCTGCAAAGCTCTCGAAACGTAGGAATAATAAAAAAAAATGTAAAATCAAAACCAAAATAAACGTGATAGTAAGCCGCATAAAATATGTTTAATCCATTAGAATATTATTCTATCCAATTAAGTTGAAAAAGTATGTTGTCTTTTTTGAACAAGCGAATATTAATAGGGCCCTATTAACCGCTATACAGTCATTTGGTAAGAACAACTGCTTACAATCAGCACAACGAGTGAAGATAATATTGCGTGCTCTATAGTGTCTATATCCCAAGGATTCACTCAATTGCCCGTAAGCAAATAAATGGGAGCGCACTCGAGATATGCGCCTGAGTGTTTACGCACTCAACGATATCGTTCGTGGTAAATACAATTTATTCGCCAAATGTAAATACCAGTCCTTCAAGGTTAAAAGATAGCACGAGATTTAATTTTATTCACACTACCTTAAAAGATTATTTAGAATAGATAGTTTTTGATAGAAATTGTAACGTAGAATACGTGCATCCATAACAGGCGTATGGATTGAAACACTAAACATTTTAGATAACAATTTAGTTTTTGGAAAAAGTTTAGGACAGGTTTTTTAATTTTCTTATTGTTTTGCGACATCTAACTTGATGAGTTTAATTGCCTGGTGATAAGCAATAGGAGATACAAGAGTACTAACGACTGAAAAAAAAAAACCGATTCAGTTTATGGTTGCCTCAGTCGCAGTCAATATGCCAGTGGTGACATTTTTATTTTTTAATTCGACAATAGCCTTAGTTGCTGTTTTAATGGAATGAGAATAAAAAAGTTGATACTTATTTTATTTTTTTACCAAATAATACGTAAAGTTCAATTCATTCATATAGTACGCTAGTAATATTAGTTCAATGATACGAGATGTTTTACAATTTAATATTTTATTGTTTATATTAATTACTGTATGAGATCACAAAGTTGTCGCAACTTGAAAAGAGACTGTCTATAAAGTATGTTTTATTTTGCACTGCCGTAATAGCTATTTGTATAAGAGTTGAATACTTTTAGATTAATTAAAAGCATTTTAATTGCGTCGGCACTTATTAAAGCAAATGAAGATTTTTATCAACATACTTCAATTATAAGATAATTATTACAATTAAAATAAAATAAAAATGGTTTTATGTTTTACATTCGAGAGTATTTGTAATAGGTAGATAGGTAGTAGATCTTTGTTTCAAAAATATTGGAATTGGCGATATTGGTAAAAAAGTTTTATATTACTTATTTGTGGTTGCCAAAAATAATAAAATATTTTTTAAATCATGTAGGCATTATATTGCCGGGGAAAAATATCTCCATAAGAAGGGTAAGGACTAATGTACATAAAGTGTGTTTACTCATTTTATCATTATTTACATTACGGAGTGGATGTGCCCTTGAAATCGGACAAGTTTTAAGTTACATATCTATAATAAGAATATTAGGTGTGCACAAGCAAATGTCGATATTTCGCAAAATAAAATATAGACTTTGATAAGCTTTAGACTGATACAAGGTTTCTTTTTTTGTGTTAAATGATTTTATCAAATTTATGATGTAGCATAGGTGCTTAAAAGAATTTATGCCTACAATATTTTGAAACATTCTAAATAATTATAATCTTCTAGACAGTTTTAAGAAGCATTTTGATATCCATCCGTCCGAGTGATAATTTATTACTCCCTCTTTTAGGTTACCCCTCCTTAATTTTAACGGTTTAATCAATTTAGCGGTTAATTAGTTCGAAAAATATTGTTTTAAGTTCGAAATAGTTGCGTAGTTAATGAATTTTAGGATTTTCAAAACTCATAGGGATTTCAGCCGGATTTTTTTTATGTTGATTGCCCTTTTGTCTGACATTTGACAGATAAGCGTGTTTTCCATAGGCGTATTTATTCACTTGAATTTAATTCTTAATTTAAACGAAACTTTTAGTATATAACAAATTAAAGCCACACAAGTTAGTTATAACTTATAAGTTAGAGACGAGGCGACAAACGACAAATTATGGCGGAAGAGCTCAAGGTCGGAAAGCGTGGGAACGCGTTCCTAAGACAACTTTGGAGTCTCCTGTTATAATTAAATATAATTTAAGATCTATTAAAATATAATTTCTTAATTAGTCCTGGGAAGGTATTAAGAAAAATCTACCTTTATATTATATCCTTGGGTGCCCTTATGTTGAGTGTACCTAGATTTGACTAGAAGAGATTAATCTAGAAGAGATTAAAGTAGGATTATTCAATGAAGTTTTTAAAATAATTAAATGCAATGAGCTGCTTATACAATGGCGGCTAAAAGCTTATAAAAGTGGCTAAAAATTAATAAGAGTTCAACTTAAGAATTTTCGTCTATTGCGACAATATAAAGAATAAACTAGGTTGATGTTAAATTTGTAAATTATAGATAATAATACTTTTGAGCTAGCAACAGACTAATAAATATCAATAGATCTTTCTTATATTTAATTTATTCTGTATAAGTTCATCTCCAATACCGGTTAACTGCCGTACGCGATATCTTAAAATGATTGGCCTTTTAGAGGTACTTTTTACGCTTCGCCTGGAAAAGTGTTATGGGACAGGGAGAATACATATATAAATTAACAATAAATTATTATCAAATATTATACCAAATATAAAGTAATTTGATTTTAAAGTACAAAAAGATTCTATTTTTCATATATTTTTCACATAAACGAATTTAAAAAAAAATTAAATAATGTAGATAAGTATTTCATAACAATAACGAGTGTAATAAAGAAGTAATTCTTAAAAATAGAACTTTTAATTTTACCAAATATAAACATATATAAAAAAGAATATAAACATGAAACAACATAAAAGTCTTCTTAATGTGTTTGTGAAGTTATTTCTTAGAATGGCGGCATGTTTTCCATACGTACCTATATTATTATTTACCTTTTTAACATGTTAAACTCTGACGGGATGTGAAAGGCAATTATTTTGTTTATATTGAAAGAAAAATCAAACATTTACCTCGTAGAAAACGACATTAATTATTTTTTTATTATTAGGTCATTTGCTCTCGGTTAGCTTGGTGGTCCGGCTAGAAAAGGGAAGTCCGTCATGAGTTTACGGTCTCAGTCGCTGTCACTATGCCAGCCAAAGGTGCTCTCGCTAACTAAATAACTTTATTAATTTGTTAGAAATATTAAGATATTAGATTAATTTGTTAATAAAAAAAAATGGGCCGATTTTTACTTCGGGTCTGCCACTCTTAAGGTAGGCATTGTGTGTGTGTGTGCCACCACTTTTAAATGTACAGACCTTGAAACGACTCAATAGCGTTTCGGGATCAGCTTGAAAGTTGTCGGTTTCAACTAGGCCGGCACATTGGATTCACATTCTTGTTATTTAACTACATTTATAGACCGCACGCCACAAATAAAAAAGAAAAAGGGATTTGCCCGGACCAGATTGTCAATTCTTTCTGATATCAATGCGGAAAACAAATAAAATTTTATAAATAAACAAGTTGGAATGCATAATATTTATAATTATATATTACTACAGTATGAAACTTTAATTGAAAGAACCTCCTTCAGAATTGCCGATCATGATAACACTGAAAAGACGGACCAAGACTAAAAATACTCTTTATGTCAAATTTAATTAATGTATGAAGAGAATTGTGAATGTGAAGGTATCAAGGGAGTTGTGTAAGGATCGTGGCAAGTGGCGCTACATTGTCTTTGCCTATCCCTGTGGGAAAAGCGTGACAATTTGATTGATTGATTGATAATTAATGTCAAAATTAAACACTACTTGTATCATAGACACTGTATGATTTAAGCTAAAAAATATATTGATACCAATACAGATGTTTTTCAACAACTCGTTTTCATATTGGCCATTAACTTTGAAATCCCATTTTAGACATAATATGTAAATAAACATATTTTTTTAAACCTTGACTTTTAGCAACTTGAGTATATTAGCAACCGAGGTCGCGTTAACTTCTGCACGTGTAGAACACCAATGAAGGAATCCAAATCAATCAAAATGTCATGCCTGCATAGTGACGGTAACTGGGCCAACTTCTATACTGAGTTGTTTTTTTCAGTCGTCGGCACTCTTGGCAGCTCCCCCTTCCTTACCATCAAGCAAAATAAGGTCATAATCGTAACAAAATACAAAAGCCTGCATATTCACAGGGATAAATAAATAGGCTTTTCACAATCACGATACAACTGTCTTTACATCCATACATGGTGTATAAATAAATTTATGTTGTTAAATTAAAGGACATAATTCATTTTGGGCTTCTATGTACTACTTTTGTAATGTCCAATGATGAAAAAATATATAAATGGTAGTTTCGATACTTGTATTGATAAAACTAATAACAATTTTGCTTTTAATTGCTGTGCAATTGAGTTATTTGGAAAATAAGATATGGATTTTGTATCATCTGTCAATCAACGCTACATTTGTTCGGCTTTAAACTGTTGTTTTAATTATTATATAATTAGCTTTAAATTATAGTTTGTTGATTTTGCATACCTAAACTATGCAAAATAAGGATATATTCCAAATACATTGTAATGTTCGTACATTCAACTATTTAAAAATGTATATGCAACTGTTAATACAATTAAGCCTAAATCCCTATACAAAATGAATGATGTCCTTTATATTCTCCTTGATTTTGAAAGTAGAATTTTAATCGAAATATTCTACGTATTGTCTAATAAAATAAAAAGATGATTTTGTATATGTAGACCAATTGTCTGAAGTATACCTACAATAAATAAGTCTTTAAAGTGTTAAACTTATTGTACAATAATTGAGCCACCATTAATCATACAGTTGTTGTTGCAGTCAGTGAGATCATACTCAAAAGTGGTGGGAGATTTTAAAATGAAATCAATTTATTTTTATACGTTTTAATTATATAAGGTAAACTGTGTGTCCAAAATTTATTAATACTGATTTATTAATGATTTTTATTATTCAATTATTAATGAATTATTGTAAAGCAAAATCAAATTATTAATAAATAAAAAGTATACTTATTTAAATTATTAAAGCTATGTTGCCTAGTGCCCATAACCATAGCTTGTATGAAAAGAATTCTGAATGTGAAGGAAGCGAGGGAGTTGTGTCAGGATCGTGGCAAGTGGGGCTCCATTATCCATGCCTATTCCTGTAGATAAAAAGGCGTGACAATTTGATTTGATTAATTTTTTTTATCGTGACACAATATCTGACGCCTGATGATAAGCAAGAGGAGGTCCATATTTAAAAATAATGAACTATAAAAAAATATATTTGTAATTATGAAAATAAAATAATTTTCTATATTAATCAAATTGTCACGCCATATTCCCACAGAGATAGACAGAGACAAGAGAGAGAGAGAGACAGTTTTTATTATTCAGCCCATTAGGGCATTAATTAGAAAAACTGTAGTCTTCATTTTCTTTCAACTATTCAATACTCAGTTCAACTATAATTACTCTACAAACGATTCTCTTCGTTAAGTAATTTTAATATCCCAGTAGGAATAGATTTATTGTTTCACTTACAATGGGAAAAATTGCAGAGGAGACATTATTATTTGAGACCGTTATTGTAACTGATAGCTACACAATTGGCATTGCTTCAATTGAAAAATATTGTATCTGCGCTTTTATTGTGGCGTGACGTCATGAGACCTCGACATGCTTGATGATAAGCAAGGGATGGCACAAGACCGCTAACGACATACTTTTTAATTTTTTTAAGACTATTTTTTAAAATCAAAACCAAACTATACGCGATAGTAAGCCGCATAAAATTTGTTTAATTCATTAATCAATGTTCGCGCAAGAAAATATGAAAGAATTTTTGATTTTATGGTTTGATTTTTAATCTTGTGTTTTGTTTTTTTATTTTTTCATGTTTTTTTAATACATATTATGCGTTTTTCTTTAAATGTATATGATTTTACTAATGACCTAAATATTTGTAAGTAATTAAGTAATGTATAATTATAATATAATATAATACGATTACAACCTAACAAATGTAAAACCTAAATTTCTAGTTGATAAGTCTAGCTTATAATCTGTTGTTGTACTTAAATAAATAAATTACTTACTTAGTTTACGGCTGCCACAGTCGTCGTCGCAGTGGTGCCGCCTTGAACGATCCATTTTTTTGGCCGGCATAGTGACGCCGTCTGAGGCAACCGTTACTTTACTCGGATTTTTCAGGCCTTTTGGGACCTCTTCTTGCTTAACATCAGGCAAGTCGAGTAACAATATAAAAAAAAGGTTATGGGGAGAACACATAGGAGGGTAAAGCATTCCAATTGTCGATTGTTCGATAAAGAAACGACACACTCTTAAAGAAGGAGTCTCAGAAGGAGGAGAACATGTGAGTAGGTAAAGCATTTCTTGGCAGTGTAAAATGAAAAGAAACGTTTCTCTAAAGTTGACAATTCTGTCGACAATATGTGAGTGAATTCTTCCCCGTCTTATGCGAATTTCGCGAGCTTAGAAAGACGAGTTCTTGATAACACTCATATAATGCTATTAGAATAAGAATAGGAAGGGCTGTTGACTAACTTCACTTGACTGATTTAAATGTGTCTTTTTCTTGACGGTCCGCAAAGAAAAAGACACCATACTAAAGTGAAGTTCGTTGGAGAGTTAGACGTCACAAAATGGCGGCGATTCGATCCTATTCCTTTTTAATCGCATTATAGTTGATTGTATCATAAGAATACTCGTAATATTCTATATTTAAATAGCTTGTATAATTTAGTTGGCATTACAAAAATACTAAAAACCGTTACTTAATATTGTAGAATGGTGTTGGCTTTAATGCATTAATTAACATATAATAAAATTACCATCAGACCCTCACCTTTGTTTTTTCGGCAAACATTTGGACATTAAATTCCGTTTTTTAGAATATAACTTAATTACATTTTCGTAATTTCTACGTTTTTTATATCAGTGAATTAATTACTTTGTTTATGTGTATGAATTTATACTTAAAATCTTGTTATGTTTTTACATTTCCATATTAAGCCACTAGTGTTTTCGTGTTAAAAACAGGACGACCAAAGTATATATTTGAACCCGGGCTCTCGGTTTGCGTGACTATTGCACGACCACTACACCACGGTCGCCTTTTTGTTGTCATTGATGTTATTGTCACGATATTTTATTTATATTTAAAAATATAGTTTTACGTATCACAAGGAAAACAAGAAAGAATTAGAACGATCATAATCGACTTTTTATTAAACAGTGTTTATAAGAAACGTTAAAATGTATAGCAGAAGCCTTAGGTAAGGATTACATCAAGATTTCTCTGTGTTAAACAATATTCACAATTTTTAATTTGGTCTTATTTCTGCATAAAACATGCTTAACATGCCTTTGTTTATTTAGGGTAGGCAGAAGTGCCGATGTATTGAATACCTTGCTTCATTGGACATTCACAAGCAAAGAGACTCGACAGCTTAAAAAACCGACACAGATCACGGTTGCATCAGTCGCCGCCACCATGCCGGCTAGTTATTAGATAGATATAAAATTATTAAACTAGGTATTTTTAAATAGTTTTAATAATATATTTATCGTTCGAATAATCAAATCCAATCTTGATTTTGTTAATTTGGCTAATAAAAGCACTCACTAACAATAATTTTTAATTGCCCAGATAATAAACACTTCACATATGGGACAATCTTGTAATGCGAAGAATTATCCACCTGTCCCTCCAAGCGGCCTATATAATTTCCCGGATTTCCGATAACCTAATTTCACATGATAACTATCAAAATGGAACACACTTTAAGAATTTAGCAGACAGGAAGGGGAGGACGCAGCTGTTTCTAAAAAAGTAAAAACAAAAACTATTTTCCACGATGCATACTATTATTAGTCGTCGAGATGTTTCGGTGATTTTCTAATAATGATCGTATTATAGGAATATATCAATCAATAGGCAGAGACAATGGAGCGCCACTTGCCACGATCCTGACACAACTCCCTCGCTTCCTTCACATTCACAATTCTCTTCATACAAGCTCTATGGTTATGGGCACTAGGCAACCTAGCTTTCTTGAGGATGTCTCCGATTTGGTCGGCAAACACCCTCCTGGGATTGCCTCGTTTAACGCGTTTATCGCATTCACATGAGATTTAGAATTTATTTTCGTCAATCTACTTTCACTCATCCTTTCCATGTATAATATGTAGGAATATATTATGTTATAGAAAAATAACAAGCTAAATTAAAACGTCACGCCTTTGTTACCAGGCAAAGACAGAAACAAATGATATAACTAACATAATTCACAACTTTCTTTATAACTCTGCGGTATTATTGATTGCGGATCCCAGCAGTTTTGAGAAAGTCTTATATTTGATAAAAGAACATTATTCAGGGACGTCCTTGTCATTATCATTGTCTCTCATTTCTGATTCATAAATCTCTTTCGCCAATCTTTAATAGATAAATATGGGTGGAAAAATAATAACAATCAAAGAGTGTATAAACGGGCCTATAAATAAAAAATAATAACAGATACAACAGATACTTCTTAGATAAAGATTACCATAGGTCACCATAGTAACACAGTGACCGCGGTCTTGTAGTAGTTTTATCGAGAGCTCCCGGTTCAAGTTGATATATATACTTTGGTCACCCAGTTTCTATGATAGAAGAACGTTTATTAGCTTAGTATATACATCAAGGCGGCCGTAGTGTAGTGACAGTGCAATGGTTAGATAAACTGAGAGCACGAATTCGAAACCACCCACCGGTACCAATGTATCTTTGGTATATGTACTTTGGTTGTCATGTTTCTATGATACAAACACTTTAGTAGCTTAGTATAGAATTGTACAAAAGATATTTTTTTTTGTATGAAATGAAATGAAAAATAAAAAAAACATTATAAATACACATAAATATCTAAACGATCAATGTCAAAAGATAGGTAGGTATATCAATAAATGGAAATGAATTAATTAAAAAGAAGGTCTTAAATGTTGCGATGAAATCTTCAAATAATAAAAAAAACTTTAATAAACTGTCCGTGGATATTTTTGTTACTTCTGTTCAAAGACAACGGTCTGAGAATAAGGTTCGATAACACAAAATTATAAACGACGATTAACGGCAAACAGCACAATTCTTTGGGCCACTAACTCACTACTACAGATTTCGACACATTTATAATTTTATAAAATCTATAAATGAATTAAACAAATTTTATGCGTCTTTCCGTGACCACGATGGCTGCAAAGATCTCGAAACGTCGGAATAATAAAATAAAATTGTAAAATCAAAACCAAAATAAACGTGATAGTAAGCTGCATAAATTTTATTTAATTTATTAATTCACGCAAAACTATAAATTCATAAAAAGTGCATCTGCTCGAGAACTGAGTCGGTTGTTTCAGTCAGTTAAGGCGAGGATAGATATCGAGTCACAATAAAAAACAATGATTCGTCTCTAATTTTTATCGCAACACCCAATTCTCACCTAAATGGCTGCCTTAATGAAGGAGATTAAGGCAACAATAAATCAGATCTGTTAATTCAGTCGTCAACGCTCTTGGAACTCTCCTTGCTCAGGCAAGTGGAGGTAAGAAGTTGAGACATGTTAAAAAAGGAAAAAAATTAAGCATTGATTTTACGATATTATGTCAAATATAACTTATTGCAATGTATTAACATAGCTGCGACAATTAACCAAGACAAACGTCAATTTATGATGTTTGCTAAATTAACAATTAAAAGTACAAGCTAAAAGATCTTATGAATTAAGCATTGTTAACCTCCGTTTATAATTTGGTGTACTTAGTATTAAAAAAAGAGAGAAACACATTATAAGTACATAAACTACATTCTCGATGTTTGTGACGATATGTAGAAGGAATTTTGTTGTATTTTTATTTTTACGAGCCAATGTCGTTAATGACACGCTGTGCATTCTTGGTACGTGCTCGGCTCAGTATTATTTTGTTACCTACCATAATGCAGTAGGAGAGGTAAAACTATAAAACATTTTGGTCAAAATAAAAATTTTTGACCTTGATTTGACTGATAGTAATCAAAGAAGATTCCAAAAGCAATTTACGTTTGTCTTAGTAGCCGACCAAATGTGCTTTTTCACACTTCGATTAAAGAATCCAAGGTAGAATGGGGAGAACACATGGGCTGGTAAAGTATTTCACTTAACGATTCTTCTACGACACGAAGAAACAACGCGCCAAACCTTTAAGTTTAACTGCCGATAGAATAAAAAGGTCTAGGGTAGGTACACAGAATAATAAAAATCAATTTTTGAAATAAGTTAGGTACTTCATTATTATATCATATATCAGCCAATTTTTAAAGGATAGGTTTTTTATATGTTCCAAAAAAAAATTCCATGTTTCCTTTTAAAAAGTCCATAAAATTCAATGTTGATTTCTCTTACGAGCAAAATATATTGCATGTGCTGCCATCTGTTGAAAGAACATAGAAACAAGTGAATATCTTCCTAATGGATTCCTATAAGAATTACTTCAATGATTTAATTCTCGTTTTAAATAGTTACCCGCGTTTTAAAACTCATACGATCTACATACTTGCCGCGATTTTAAACTTACGAATAGTCATCTTGGAATCGGAAGCGTTGTTACCACGAACCTAAATATATTTATTTTTATAAATCTGTAAAATAAATACTTTCATGAGGTTTAATATATGTTAAATAATTATACATTTCGAAAAACAGTTTAGCGTAAATAATAACTAAAATAGGTATAAACAAATTATTATGTTTTGTTAGGTATTTGCATTATCTACGTAACCGGCGCGCGGCGTCGGGAAGGCGAACGTGAACTTTAGTAGCAGTCAAGTACGTTCGTTTACCGCGTGAATGTCCGATGCCTGTCTTGTTTTGTTCCAGTGCCCCCATCTATCGGTCAATGTCGACACTATTTACAGGTGCTACATAGTTTTAACTGCAGTGGATAGATGGCGCTACAAAGTTTTATGTCCTTACACAAAAACAAGAATGTTTGTAAATACGGATGGTAACAGTCAATCTATACATATAATAAAATTGGAGTGTCTGTTTGTAATATTGAAATAACCGTTTTTTAATACATGTATATAAATATATATACGGTACATACACCAAAATGACATTTTTTACAATTTTTGTCTGTCTGTCTGTCTGTCTGTCTGTTTGTTCCGGCTAATCTCTGGAATGGCTGGACCGATTTTGACGAGACTTTTATTGACAGGTAGCTGATGTAATAAGGAGTAACTTAGGCTACGTTTATTTTAGAAAAAATCTTTTATAATAAATAAAATAAAAGAAAAATCATTTTCCCATACAAAATTGCGTGCGTTCAGAAATTTATTTTGAGTAAACTAAGGAAAATATATCAAGCTGTTGAGAATTAAAAACAAATTATTCTATTATATTAACATATTATTATTATTATCCTACTATTATTATAAATGTGAATGTCCGTTTGTTTGTTACGCTTTCACGCAAAAACTGCTCAACCGATCATCATGAAACTTTGTACACATATTCTTGGAGGTATCAGAAGTAACATAGTTTATATATTTATTTTTCTACGAAAAATAAAAAAGTTTTGTCAATTTTTTTTTTCCTATTATAAAAATAGATGCAAGGCGTTGGTTCAAACCCCAAGTACTATAATACCATTGCACTGTATTATCGACAGTCACGTCAACATCTAATCCAATCAACTGTACTATGGAGACTATACACTATACTTTCCATAGACTATACATTCAGCTGTTTGAAATTTTTCTTTATATTCCTTCTGTTACTATGTGCATATGTTACTATTGTTATAAATGTGAATGTTAGTTTGTTTGTTACGTTTTTTATTTTTGGAGGGACAAGAAGTAACATCGGTTACTTTTAATTAAAACAAAATATATTTTACTATAGTTTCCAATTGACTATTGTTTTAACTGTTTGGAATATATATTTATTTTTATTTTCGTCTGTCATTTTTATATGAGTTATCGAGTTATAAATACAAAAAAGTCGAATTGAAAACCTCCTCCTTTTTTATGACTGTGTTATAAACCAAACTTTACGCGGGTGAAACCGCGGGCACAGCTAGTATTTAATATATTTATAATATAAACTATTGACATCTGTATAATAAAGTAATAAAATGTTTTACAATTTTAATTTATTCTTGGGACCTTGGAATCTCTGTGAAATATGCGATTTAGTTTATATTTCGTTGCAACTGATTAACTTGCAAATATTTAACTATTGTAACAGTCGCTAGTCGCCTCCATTCATGGACCATTCATTCATTATTGCTGTCATATGTCGAGCCACAATAGAAATAATATTATAAAGGATTATTTTTTAATAAAAAATCAGCTTCATTATACAGTTCTTTTTAACATTTCTATACTAAGCTACTAAAGTGCTTGTATCATAGAAACAGGACAACCAAAGTACATATTATATCAAAGATACATTGGTACCGGTGAGTGCTTTCGAACACGTGCTCTTGGTTTGCGTGACCATTGCACTGCCACTACACCACGGTCGCCTTAAAGAATGCTTAATAATTATATTAGTTTAATGCTTTTTATTAAAGCAAAAAGCAAAGCAATTATCTTCATATTTTCGTGGAGATTTCAGCGGTATTTTCACATTTCAAGTGGCAGGTAAGCGGCTGTGATAAATAGTGCGAAGTAGAATATCTGGGGCTAAAATAATGGACTTTTCACCCACCCCTGCTCGTAATTTATGTTACTTATATTTATGTCTCACTATCTCTCATTTTCTCTTTTATTTGCTATTTTTCAGGTCAAGGTAAAGTCGTTCTCGGTGTATATTATTACAAACATACATTTTAGTAGTTTTGTTCCCTTAATAGTAATAAATTGTAAAAACAAAATTCGCAAAATTTCTAGTGTAGCACTGCCAGCGTTTCTTACGTCAGTATATAGTACTGTCGAGCTCTACGGGAGCATCACAAACCCATCTTTGGGTTCCGTGGAGCCGGCGTACATGTCGGATGCCAGAGATGCCTGGTCAGTTGCGTGCCCCAATATTTCGCTACCAATTTCACCTAAATTTCAACGACTATGGGACGAGCCGCTCTGCAAAATGGTAATGGAAGATATATTATCTTCCAGTAACATGAGAGAGCGGGCTCGCCTCATAGCCGTCTCTACTAGGGAGTCGGGTTTCTGGTTGGGACACTCCTTGACAGAAATACCCTGACCCTGGCGGTATGTCTTCGTCTCGGAGCCCGGACTGTCCATCAACACCAGTGTCGGTGCAGAGAACCGGTGGATAATCTTGGACACCACGGGCTTTCTTGTGCCAGAAGTGCCGGTCGCATTCCCCGTCACGCGGCACTCAACGATATCATCCGAAGGGCTCTTGTCACTGTTGGAGTGCCCGCAATTTTAGAACCCTGTGGTATTGCGCGGAGCGATTGCAAGAGACCTGACGGAATGACTGTTGGGCCATGGAAGCTTGGCAGGTCTTTGGTGTGGGATGCGACTTGTGTAGACACATTAGCCCCATCTCACATCCAAGCGACTTCGTTAAGCGCGGGAAGTGCGGCGATTTCTGCTGAGAACCTCAAGTTGCGCAAATACGCTAACCTCGGTACTGGTTACGAATTTGCGCCGTTTGGGGTCGAGACGATGGGCCCTTGGGGACCATCAGTTAAGCGCCTGGCCAGGGAGTTGTCCAGGCGGCTGACGGAGAAGTCTGGAGACAGGAAGGCTGGCAATTATTTCTGCCAACGTATTAGCCTTGCTATACAAAGGGGAAATGTTGCCAGTCTCCTTGGGACTATCTCTGATGCGACGTCATTGGATGATATTTTTTATTTATAGTTTAATTATTACTTTTAATGAAATTTAATTGTAACTATTTATTTTGTTTCTTAACTATATGTATGGACTTTATTATATTTATAAGAAATATATAAAAACAAGATAAATGAGGTTTGCTATCTTTAAATTTTGAAGGAAATTTTATTAAAGAAGATTTTAGGAAAAATATTGTATAGGGGAATCTGCGGGGTTAAGTTAGTATCGTCTCTCATCGGCGATTGTCAAAATAATAAAAGCTAGGCTAAATCCAATAAAACGAGACAATCAATCGTTGTGACGAATATCGTCTGTGCGACGGCACGTTTGATCATTATCATCAAGTCTCATTTGGTGGATTTAGCCTAACTTTTATAATTTTGCCAATCGTCGACGAGAGACGATTATCGTTTTAACTTGCTCAACCTAACCCCGCTGATGAAACTGTGCATACTTTGTCGAACCAGAGCAGACAGGTCCGTTATGCTAGACTGGTAAGATAGCTTTTTACAGCGCGCTTGAAGTTTCAGAATTATAAGACAGATGATAGTGTGTTTTAAATCCTTAGATAAGCAAAAATATCCTTTTTTCATCCTATCCTAATCTAATCTATAGTAATAATTGTAGCAAGAGTGATCTGCCCAGTCTGCCGTTCCAAAATAGCACCACCGCTTTCAAGACCGTAAAGTGACTTAGTCGCGTTTTAGTTTTAGCTTGAAAGATGTTGGTTCTTACTTGTCGTCTCCATTTATGGTCTGCACTCCAACTGAACATCAGGCAGATGTATAATTTTTAGGCTACACTTGTATAATTTGCTCAATACAGAGTATATCTTTGTTAAAAGAACATGCCAATTATTAGGCGTACCTATTGGTTGTCAATTCTATTCATAGACTAAAATGGAATCAATAGTTTGGCATACCTAGTCTTTGCCTGTCTTATTTTATTGACACTGAACCCGTGTTATGTTTGATTTTACACTTGTATGCATTCTATATTTGCATTGTGGTAATCATCGTGTTTTTTTGTACTGAGACTCGATACGTAACCTCTACCTGAAGTGTGCCGGAAATTAAATATACGATACAGTTTGAGGCGACCGTGGTGTAGTGGCAGTGTAATGGTTATGCAAACCGAGAGCACGAGTTCGGGACCACTCACCGATGCCAATGTATCTTTGATATATGTACTTTGGTTGTCCTGTTTCTATGATACAAGCAGTTTAGAAGCTTAGTATAGAAATGTAAGTAAATTAAAAAATACGGTTGTCTCAGACGCCGTCAATATGCCGGCCAAAACATATGTGGAAATGAATGTGGTTTGAAAGAAAACTTGTCAAAAAGAACATTATTTACAAAGCACAGTGCCTTAGTCGATGTTTTTGTCAAGCTATCAAGCTGAATCCAAAACTCTACTGAGTCACTCCACGGTCTCTGAATCATTCCAAAGTATTATAATAATGCGGAAAGCATAGAGTTTACATGAGGTACAGTATAGAGCTCCTATATTTTTACTCTAAGGCGGAATGTTTAACAAAAATATATAATTTTATATTTAATATAAATAATTAAGATATTATATTTACCTTTAATGTATTGTTTATACGCAATTATTTGTGTATTTCCTAAGTGTGTATGGTATATAGGTATTTATGATGGTTTGGACTTTTTTATTTTTAATCTGCACCTACTCGTGTGTAAATATAACATTTCTCTCTTGTTTTCAAGGTAGACTGGCTGAGAACGCCCAAGGGAATCAAGTTCATCTATTGTTTTTTTAATTATAGCTTGACATATGACAGAGCCCCACTTGTTAAGCTGAAGTGCGGTCCGTGAATGGAAGTAACTGCTACTAGTAAAAACTCTAAGTAGCAGTCACAATCACTATGCCGGCCTATAAACTGTATAACACTGTGTAAACGAAGCGTTAAAATAAAATAATATGAATGTATAAATTAAGTTTTCATAAACAGCACGGCGCGACGACAGCAACAAAACAAACGGTTGCATTGAATACGTGGTTTATGTTAACATGCCAGCTATTCAGGGTTGTCACAAATTAGTTCCAGTTGAAAGTGATCTCATCGAGCACGGGCCATTACTCATCAGATGTCGAGTAAATTGCGATTACAGAGGTCATTTGACAATAGAGGGCGGGTCGTTGCGATTATTGTGTAGCGAAATATCTTACCCTACAAACACAGACTATATTCCTATAGACGGCGGCACGTAAAAAGATTTTCGATACTGTCAATCAGAGTCACTACTACATGGGACTTACATCTGAAAGTGGTATTATCACCGCGGGTTATTGATTAGTATTATTTTATTGTGACTTGACATCTAACCTCCAACCTTGCCTGGGGAAGGCCAAGAGTGCCTACGACTGAAAAAAAATCAATTCAATTCAAAAACAAAAACAAGTTTATGGCTACCTAACTTTGCCGGTAAATATAAGTACTTATGGTAAATATCAATCAATCAAACAAATTGTCACGCCTCTTTCCCATGGGGATAGGCAGAGACAATGGAGCGCCACTGGCCACGATCCTGACACAATTCCCTTCATATTCACAATTCTCTTCATACAAGCTCTAAGGTTATGAGCACTAGGTAACCCAGCTTTATGGTAAATATACTTAGAGTAAATATGCCTTTGGTAAATATGGTTGTCTCGTAGCTTGTATTTTAGATGAATTTAAGTTAGTCAAGAGAAAATCTAAGCCGAAATTCAGGACTGTAAGGATCTCAATCTCAAATTCAGTGTAGGACGTCTACCAACAAACCAGGTAGCTTACTGTAAGGTCTCTGTGAAGATCGCTGGGTGAGGCCTATGTTTAGCAGTGGATAGCTATTGGCTGACATGACATGATGAAGAATCTTGAAATACTATTCTTAGAAAGTGTAACCCTAAAAATCCAACTTTATTATCGAATTTTTTTCCTTTTCTATACTAAACTACTAAAAAATGTGCTCGTATCATGGAAACGGGACGACCGAGGTACATATATCAAAGATCAAAGAAAGGTCATGTAAATGGTTTTGAACCGAGGGCTCTCGGTTTGCGTGTCTGTTTTACTACCACTACACCACGGTTGCCTCATCTACTGCGGCATTCAGTGATATTTGATCTGCCCATAAAGCAACGGAGCGTAAAATCGCACTCGGCTCTAATTGCCAGGCAATTCAGTCATGCCAATGCCATTTCTTTTGTTTCGCTCAGTAATTTTAATGTGAAGATGGTCAATGGAGTTAAAGTACTATTTTTATTATCATTTAGTGGTGTAGTGCCAGTGCAATGGTTACGCAAACCGAGGGCACGGGTTCGAATCCACTTACCAATGTCTCTTTGATATATTTGTTTTGATTGTCCTGTTTCTATGATACAAGCACTTTAGTAGCTTAGTATATAAATGTAACAAAAAAACATGTGGGAATTATAGGGTAATTAAATAATTTCCTATATACAAAAAGGTATTCCGGAAGATTGTTCCTTAATCAAATCGGGGAAATTTAAGAAAAGCAGGGTTCCCTATTGACCATTACAATACAAATAGAGTCTGTATAAGGAGAATTGTGGATGTAAAGGAAATAAGAGAGTTGTGACAGAATCTTGGAAGTAGCGCTTTGTTTACTCTAGCTATTCCTGTAGTAATTAGGGCGTGAAATTGATGATCAAGATGGTATGGTATACCTTATATACAATAAGATATGGGAAAGTAAGTCATAGAAAATGATAGTCTTGATATAATCTAACCAGATCAATCAATCAAATTGTCACGCCTATGAAAAAGCTTCAGTTAATAAAATTAAGTAGAATAATAATAGAGAGTTTTCTAGGATTTCTAGGATCGCAGACGGTGTTGTTACGTTGTCTCTGCATATCCTTGTTTACGTAGGTGTGATATGTATATAAGAATAAGGAAAAACCACTAGCTAGTTTAAAATAAATGATCAAAAATATTATAAATTGTAATAAAAATAAATTACAACCTATGGCTGGCGATGGCGATAGTGATGGCGACTGAGTCAGCTGTAAACCGAGGAGAATTTTACCAGTCGTCGGTACTCTTGCATCTTCCAACGCTTTCCACCAGGCAAGTCAAGGTCAGATGTTAAATCACAATAAAAAAGAATAAAAAAATGTTCTATCATTCTAGTAATAAACCTTGTAAATCTTGTGCAAAAATGAAAGTAATAAGTGACAGTGGAAATATACAAGATGTCTAGTTTAAATGAGAGAGGTGGGTCTGGCGTGCGGTATACCGCAAAGCTTTCTACCACGACTACCGTATTTATAGACTACATTTACTTGATAAGAGCATGCACAGTGAAATAAAAGTATTTAGAATTATCTTAAATTTCGCACAAACATTGATTATTCAATTAAACAATTTTTTATGTGGCTTACTATTGCGTTAATTATTGGTCCCGAGAGCATAATTATAAAGCACTATAGTAAAAAATGTAAAATAATTATTCAAAATAAACGCGATAGTAAGCCGTATAAAAAAATGTTTCAAAATATTTATTTCATAAAAGTATTCATTTATTTTATTGTGTAATATAATACTTACACAAAATAAAATATAAATATACATCATTGTACGGTAGTGACACAAAAAACAATCTAATTATTACACAGCAATCTCTTTTAATATTTGGATGAAAAGAAAACCGATGTAATAAAAATACGATTATATATCATAATAATTATAATTATAATTGACCCATCGCTCGAAGAACCGACAACCAATGGGGAAGTAAGGTTCTAGAGTGGAGACCACGAACCGGAAGACGCAGCGTAGGTAGGCCTCCCACTAGGTGGACTGACGACATAGTGAAAGTCACAGGTAACCGGTGGATGCAACTGGCATCTTGTCGTTCGGAATGGCGTTCTAAGGGGGAGGCCTATGTTCAGCAGAGGACGCCTTCTAGCTGATGATAATATTTATAATAATTACTTATATTATATACATAATATTGGGGATCTGAATCTTTATCTAACTTAATGGGTTTGCTGAATTTTATAAATTATTACTTATCCTTTTAGTCCCTGGCGCTTGCTTGGCACCAAGTCAAGATCAGACGTCGAGTCACAATAAAAGTAAACTTAAAACATAACGATTTTTTATGAGATATTTAACGGATAGGACTTTTAAAGACTGAAAAGTCGACACCATTATTTGACACTGTATCTATACAATACTATTGATTGGTTTAAATTCAACAAAAGGTTTATAGGAGATAAAGAGTGGTAGGGAGACATTCGTGGTAATTTCATTTAGTCTGCCCCAGGGCCTTACTTTCAGTCGCATTTAGGGATCAGCATAAAAGTTGCCTCCATTCATAATAAACACGTCAAACTTAAAACACAGAAAACAAATTTAAGAAAATAGGTACAGACTATAACATACAAGTACATAAACGAGCATTAGAAATGATAATCAAGAACCAAACATCTGCCATTTTGTTGTTTGCATCGTTGCTAAGTTAGTTTGTAATTAAGGATAATCTATCTAGTAAAGGGACTCTCAGATAACGACTGCTTTACGTACAACCAAATGATCAGTTACTAATCAATTATCTACAATCTAGAATACTAGATACTAGGGACGTTGATTTTCTCTCGCTAATGACTGTGCTGGGTATACAGAATTATAGGTTTAATTGTAGGTAATAAGATATGGAATAAATATACACTACGTGGCTGCTGTAAAGCTTTTTCATTATCAGTTTATATTAAATTTGAATTAGTTAATTAAAGTAGAGTTGCTTAGTATTTTATTTTGGTGCATAATTTTGGACGAATCTAAGAAAATATTTAGTTTAACAAACAAGAGATTAAATCTAAGTATACCTGGAATTTTTCTCAAATTAAAATAGTACAATTTGTTTACCTGAAGCATAAAGAAAGGAATGTTAAATATGACATTATTTTAGAGTGGTTATATTATAATTCCTAAATGACAGGTACGATTAGGTAATTACGTTGATTGATTACCTACAAGAATACCAAATATCATCGCAATATCACCGACTTTCCGTCGCCATAAATATTATTATTTAAAGCAATACCGATTAGTATACTAGGATAAAGCAGTGGCAGCTCGTGAACACATTGTTTGACTGTTGTGTATCGAAAGTATATATATAGTATGTATATAGTAATCGAAAGACAGGTTGCCAATCCGAGACTACTATTTTCAGGTGTACAGACCTTGAAGTGAATCAGTCGCGTCTCCGAATTAGTTTGAAAGATTCCGATTGTTCTACCCTTCAATCATGATTCTCGAGCCACAATAAAAAATATTACAAAAATACTTCTAAACTATGTTTTGTAATGAAAGAAACATTACGGTTCCAAGTTGCAGTTTTTAGAAAAATCGTCAACCGAACATTTGTTAATTTCCCAAACAAAAAACAAAGAAACAAAAAGTTTTAATGGCAACCAAATAGTCTCACAGCTTGCAGTTTATAGCTCGATCTAATCCCAGAAGAGCGAGTACGAGCTCACAATAAATACAAACAATGGGGAGTTACGTTTAAAGTGAAGTCAGCAATGGGATTATCCACAGTGGATTCTACTAGGAATTTATACCCCACTGAGAGTAGCATCAAATGGTCCTCGAGCGGGTACAGTTCGCGAGGACACACTACCCACATTTCTATTGTTATGGCGCACAATGCTGCACGTTTCAAGGATTTTGAAGCGATTTATTCAAAGATTATACGATGTGTCGGTTAACTACGTCGTTGTTTGTCTTTTGGGAATTGATGTTTCCTGTTGTCTTCATTGGTGCAAACCTCAAAGGCACTATCGACTAAAGAATTTGTCGGAACATTATAGAAGATAAATGAATATGTAAAGAACCAAAGTGAAGTAGTAAGAAATATTCGTGTAAAGATTGGGTGAAGTTATTTAATAACAATAATAAGAAATCCCTACGTCTATTATTATCATGACTATCTGTAGTCGAAACAATAATCAGATTATATCCTAAAACCGCAATAATAAGAGTTATATTACAGATACTTATCTACGTTTTGTTTTATTTTCTCGACCACTACATAAATGTTGTTGTATGCTATATATAGCCATATTTGCCAATTTTAAATTATTTTATTACCTATCTGTACCCCGGCATGTGTTCTGTTTATGAATGAGTCACGCATTGCCAGCAAATATTAGTTTTATTTTATTGATTTGCCTTGTAATATTATTAAATAATTTCAATATTAATTATATTGTTTTTATACTTTCAAAGTGCAAAATTTAACTCACTAAAGAAAAAATATTGTGATATTATTTATATCGATTTTATGAGACAGAAACCCTCGCTGGTGTCCTCAGAAGACCCTACCAAAGATTCTTTACAATCTGATCAATGGTTTAGAAACGCACAGTGGTCAAACATACAAACACTTATTTTTGTTTATATAGATAAATATAATTTAAAATATATTTTTATTAAACCGTTATATTTTACGGTTGCCCCAGTTGATGTTACTATGCCGGCCAAATATCTCGTAGATGTCAATCTCGAGCAAAAATTGTATCTTTTACTGTCAAAAAAAATCGGTTTTCTGTAAAGTCGGTTTACTGACGATAGTTGAACGTGACATTTTTCAAAAGAAAATTTTAATTTTATTTGTTTGATAGATATTTTGTATGGATATAGAAAAGGAAGTAAATGTAAATCACAATTGAATTGATCAAGTTACATTTATTTGTATTGACATAAATACAATTATGTCAATTTTTTTTATTGTATATTAAAATATTAAATATTAATAGTATTAATATTAGTAATATTAATAGTACGCATCGCTCACTCAAGTAGGAGAGAGACAGAATGTCGAACGTTACCGAACGCGGAGGCCGATTGTGCCTCTTTGTCGCTCGTTCCGCGCTCTCGCTTGCACTTCAAGCCTTAAATGGAACGCGGCGAGGTAACGCCGCATGAGTCATGTTTTTTCGTGCGTGCTGCCGGCTCGATCGAATTATAAGACGTTGTCACGAAAAAAAAAACAAATTGTTGTTCTACATTTAAAAAGAAATTCACTTTTTAAATACAATTTTATTTTAAGCTAATAAACGTGCGTGTAACATAAAAACAAGACGACCAAAGTATTAAAGATACATTGGTACCGGCTAGTGGTTTAGAACCTGTGCTCTCGTGATCATTGCATTACCGATACACCACGGTCGCCTTTGCGCGCCTTTATTACCTACTCTAGTTTTCAAAACAATGTATATATTACAATGTTATATGATTACCTACGTAGGTATATAAGATAATATACTGCGATGCATTTGTGGCTGCAACGGAGCGAGCCGTCCTTGAATACGGATGAACCAGAAGCAACTCATGTTTATTTTATGTTAGTGATATTCATGTCCATTTACACGTCTTTCGTTGCACATATCACCTACAGACAACCTTTTTCTGTTCAATATTTAAAAATATTCCTTAAACAATAACGATTTGGTTAAATATTTAGAAAAAAACTACATTATTTATATTCTTACGTAAAACAAACGATTGGTTATTTATTTGTATTGTAATTCAACATAAAGGCATAGTGGTAGTGCAATGGTCATGCATACCGAGAGCACGGGTTCAAAACCACTTGCTGGTACTGGTCTTGGATATAAGTACTTTAGTCATCCTGTTTCTATGTTTTCGGTAGCTTAGTACAGAAATAATAAAAAAACGACTAATAATATAAGCCTAATAAGAATATAAGCAGATACAAAAAGAAACAATTTTAGATCAAGTAAGTTCAACTTCTATTTTTAAATTTAAAAATCAGGTACTTCGGATCCTGGAATGGCATTCTTTAATAAATGACCCATCATTTTTTTCATATTGATCCATAAAATCGATATTGACAATATTGTAAATATGGAATTCTAAATATTCAAATTAGGAAAAAAAGAAATTTAAACTAAAACTATTACAAAACAAGAAACTTTACCAATCCCAAAACAGTTCAAACTTGAACAATACATACAAATTGTAACAATTTAGTTTTTTTTATTAACCATTTACTTATCCACGTCAACCCTTATCAAAACTTTTAGATCAAATTTGTAACTATATAAAGTTGGATAGCTAACTTTAAATATAAATATTTATGATTCTAATAAAACTCCAGGCACTTGGAACACCTGTAGATCCTGAATGACCTAAAGATCTAGGTGACCTAGAAACCTCTAACCTCTCTCAGTTCAAATATTGAGCGGTGTCCTACATTTTGATGTTTAATGTTGTAGCGCTATTAAACTACGTACACGATGGTTTCATCAAATATGACATCTCCATTAGTGTACCAATTTCCAAGAGAAAATTGCCTTTCTTCATCCAATGTGTATGTGCTTTATTTTTGGACAACCTTCATTTATTTAACCGTGGTGAAAATAGTGAAATAGTCACGCAAATCTAGTCCCCAGTTCAAAAAACACTTACCAGTGTATCCTGATATTTGTACTCAAGGTGTTCAGTTTTGCCGATATAAACACTTTTAGTAGCTTAGTATAGAATTGTTAATAAATATTATTTAATTTTATTTAAAATTGGAATAGGTATGTTAAGGGTCTCTGCCAGTCATCTTTTGAATTGAGAGAGTACAAAGCAGATAGATGCAGAAAAGTGCATACATACAGAACATTGTTAGTTATAATAAAATACCTACAAGGCGACCGTGGTGTACTGGCAGTGCAATGGTTACACAAACACGAGTTTGAAACCACACACCGATACCAATGTATCTTGATATGTAATTTGGTTGTCCTGTTTCTATGATACAAGGCACTTTAGTGGCTTAGTATAGAAATATAAACGAAAAAAATACATATGCAAATATCTATACGAAAATATTATATATTAAAACCAAAAATAAACTACAATCTTCCGAGATGGTATATAATTTTCCGAATATTTGGTCGGTTATTAGGTTTGCGAAGAAAGTAGGCCAACAAACTCCTTAAGGATGCTACGATACCTCGTCAGTAATGTATTCTTAAATAAGATTTGCCACGACCTACCTTTAAATAAATATTAAACGTAATACTAAATGAGTTTGTAAATCATTGACTCTTCTTTTGGATGGGAACTATTTTATCCTCTTAACATCAAAAACCTCTCCAAGCTAATTTGACTGTACTTGTTGTACCCCGGATTGGAACTGGGCACCACTGCTCTTAGACACCAGATCCGGAACACACATCCGTCCCTTTTTTTGTTTATTAACAAATATTTGTAGTATCGTGTATTTGTATATTTATATTTTTGTAATATAGTTTTAATCTAATTGTTGTTCTTTAAAGTGATCCGGGGTAGTACCACCATTTACAAGTATGCAGACCGTGAAGTGATTTGGTCGCGTTTCGGGATCAGCTTGTAAGTTGCCGGTTAATTGTCATTTTAATCTAATTGTTAAATATAACAAATAAAAGCTATGGAACAAATTTTTGTTTCGAACGGGAAACTAACCTAGGACGTCTAATGCTTACCAGTCTGCCCAGCGTGTCGTCAAAGATAGTATTGCTATGCTCTATGTAAAAGTAATGTATCAATACAGATCACATTGAAATCCTTTTCTAACACTATTATATTATAAAGAATCATTGTACATGCGCAACTTCATGGGTGAACAGTTACGCAGGTTTGGATGAATCGATTCAAATCGATGTATTAGGAGCATGTTCTGACATCAGTGTTCACATATCAATTCCCTACACAATTCACAATGAAGTGAATTGTATCGGGCGCGTGCGTCGTTATTGACACTTTAAATGCATATACGTATATCCTTTGCAACCATTATGTATACCTACTAAATATTGATACAATGACGGTTCAAATGTTTTGAATTAAACTTAAATAATTTTAGTTTCATAAACTAGAGGATAAGAGAAGAAAAGTAGAAATATGAAACGGAGACGACACAGAAGATTGTTCCTTGAATAAATCGAGGACAATCAATCAATCAAAAGACATAATAAAGCGCCACTTGCCACAATCCTGACACTGCTCCCTCATTTCCCTCATATCCACCATTCATTCCATACAAGCTCTACGATTTTGGCACTAAACAACCCAGCTTTTTTGAGGATGTCTTCGATTTGGTCAGAAAATACTCTCCTGGGTTCCCCACGGGTGTCTTAAAAAATACTTTCTGAATTGCTTGGGAGCGTGAGAGTTATGTTAGGATCGTGAAAAGTGTCGCTCAGTTGTCTCTGTCTATTCCTGTTTGACAATTTAATTAATTGATAGATTGAATGAATCAAACTTTTTTATGTTTTACGCAAGTGTTACAATTATTTATTTAAACATTATCTTTAATAAAGGTGTAGGATTTATTTAAGTGGGGAGCATCAAATCTAACAACAATGTTATGCCTTAATTTCCATAGAGATAAGCAGAGACGATCACAATTCTATATGGTTAGGAGCGGACTCTTGTTTTTTTGAGGGTTTTTCCATACCTAAATAAGGTACTTTATGATGTAATAAATAGCCTAAATTTTAGTCTTTATTAAACATACTTTAGACATGCATCTAGCATCATTTGAGTCAATTTAAACGATGTTAGGTACCACAAAATGACGTTTGACTATGTATATACAAATAAATAAACACTTTTTAAAATATGTTTTGTAGTTATATAATACCGATAGTATTATATAATTTAGTTGTCACATAATCAAAGTCTAAATGTATTTTTAGATAAGTAGGTACACGAGCTAGACATATTAAATGTTAGAGTACCTAAATTAATCTCAATTAATTATTTTTTAGTTAATTTAATGACATAGTTTTTTAAATATACGTTTTAGTTATATAGTCATAATTAATAACATGTTATTGATTACTAGGAAGTGGGAGTGGACATTGTTATCAAGTATGCAGTTATGGACGTAGACAAACGACACAATGGTGCCGCGCAGGCTGACATTACGGTGTTTGAATACTGTCGTCTGCACAAATGCATATAGTGCGATAAAGTAAATTAAATTAAACCCTTTGCCCAGTCTGCTGATATGGGGTAGTAACATTACTTTTAAGTGTACACTGTGAACTGACTCAGCTTATTTCGGAATTAGCTTAAAGGTTTTCGGTTCCAACTAAGCCGGCATATTGGATGTTTAGTTGGACAGTGTGTTATTTCTCTCCAATTCATGAATCCCTTAAGTGAACCGTAAAAAAATCTCTATCTAGAAACGGCGACTAAAGCAGGGTCTTCAGTCTTTGCTGCTCTTGGACCTCTGTTCGCTTACCAGCTTTATAATTAGGCTCTATTAATTAAATCATTGGCGCATCTTTTCTCAAGTCCAATAGACTGAACACTAAACCAATGTACGTAAAAGATTTAGGTATTTGTTTACGGAATGCTTTTATGCAAGTTATCATTATGAGTACGTACAAGGGCAGGTGTGACATGAATTAAATGTATTTTAATGTATACATTGTATTGTATACATGTGTACGTTTTATGGCACTGTGGTATAGAAGTACTCTGTTAGGAAGCAAAATATTTTGTTTATTATAGTGGTGTCGTATTTACCTAATTCCCATAACTACTATGTGTATAAACTACTTGTTCAAATAAAAATATCGTCATAACTAGTCTGAAAGAATATTACATTATTATTAAATCGACATTATTATTATTATTATACTACTACCTATATTATATGTGTATCTAGATATTTTTTTATTGTGACTCGATATCTGTCTGACCTCAATTTACCTCATGGTAGCATGAAGGAGGTCCAAGAGTGCAAACAACTAAAAAAACCGAGTCAGTTTACGGCTGTCACAATCGCCTTCACTAAGCCGGCCTAAAAAATAATATTATAAATATTCCTATTTGTTTAAACCTAATGAAGAAAAATTACAATAAAATATTGTTTAATATAACTTTGAGAAATTCTGTAACTCGATAATTGAAACCTTAGAACTAAACTATCACCTAAGTTTTATAAATAATCATTGCTTTATAACCGAGCAATAAAATGACACAACAAAAGTGCCATTACCTAGACATATGCATGCATAATATGGTAATTTTAAATGCGACGTGCCGGTCCGTCTCGTTGCGCTTGCACATAATAATCGACACTTCCGTGCAGACGAAACATATAGCATATAGTTACAAGTTTATAGCACACCATAAAGCATCTTAACGACCATTTTATTAGGTCTTTTTTTAATTAAACATAGGTCATGTCTAATAAAGATTATGAAACCACAAGTAGGTACTCTTAAGTTTGTGCTCATACGAGTATATGAGTATATATATTTTTACTTTTTTAATGTTAAATGCGATGATATCTTTCGGTAAGAGAGGTAGGTAAGTCGACACTGTGGTAAAGGAGGTGGGTATTATATTAGTCATGCTGGACATAGGATAAAGCATATTTATTTATTTATTTATTTATTTATAAACTCTTTATTGCACAAAAATAAGGTACATAGGCGAGCTTAATGCCTTAGGCATTATCTACCAGCTAACCTTTGTTGTGTAGTGCTGTGATTGGCTGGGTGCAAACCATTTATTATAAAGATTTAATATTATTTTAATTGACATTTGTTATAAAAACACATATACACAAATATACATAAGATTAAACACATGTATGAGATAATAAGGATGTTATAAGGTTTGTTTATTTAAAAAGTGATTGGTGAGTAGGTGTTTAAAGTTGTTGATAGTTGGGGCTTGTCTGATAGTCAGGGGAAGCTTGTTCCACTGGTGAGCTGCAGAGACTGTAAAATATTCGCCGTAAGCAGAGGAAGAATGAGTTGGAATTTTTAGTTGATTATTTTGGGATGAACGAAGAGAAAGCTGGTGGGAGTTACAGAGGAATTGAAATCGGTTTTTTAGATAAACAGGAGACAATGGATTGTAAAGGATATCATAAAGGAAGGTAAGGAGATGTGTTGACCTGCGAAAGCGTATGTTAAGCCAATTTAACTGAGTTCGATAAGCAGAGACGTGATCATACTTACGCAAACCAAAGACGTAACGTATGCAAAGATTCAGCAACCGTTCCAACTTGTTTAAAAGATCTTCGTTTAGATCAAAATAACAAATATCAGCATAGTCAATTATGGGGAGCAATAGCGAGTTCACCAGCATGAGTTTCGCCTGGATAGGAAGGAAAAACTGAAGCCGCTTGAGCTGAGCATACCTCACAGTAGTCTGCTGAAAGCTGCCTGCTTCCACATTAGCGTTCCCAGACATTGGGTTATTATGTACTATGCTATTGTATCATAGAATCAGAACGACCGAAGTACATTATAAAGATACTTTGGTACCAGCAAGTAGTTTTAAATCAGGTGCTCTCGTTATACGTACCATTTCACTACTACACCATGGTAACATAAATCTAAAAGATGTCAACGATCTGTAGTATATGCAATCATAGTTATATATTTATTTGTATGTTTGTTATTTACTGAAATAAAATTGTCATTATTATCTCAGCGAAATTGTTATTATCATCAGATCTGCAGTATTTGCAATCATAGTTGTATGTTAATTTGTAAATAGGTATTTTGTTATATACTGAAATAAAATTGTTATTATCATTATTAACTTAATTAAAAGCCTAGAACATAGTATTAGGTTTCTGAAACATATAAATGACCGTCATTGCCAAGCTCTATTGTGTTGGTATTACGGAAGTGTTCCCACACGGTTTAAAACCTTGACGGCATTTTTTTTTAATTTTAAGCTTTATATGTTAACCAAGCGTATATTAGATAACTAATTGAGAATAATGCGATGACTGGTATTCAGTGATTAGTTAAAAAGGCCACTCTATAAAACAAATCGGATAACTACCGCTTCCGAACTAAATAATACCTATAAGCGGTGTAATTTTATCTCTAACCTCATTACGCAAGTCGCAAGGGGAGATCAAAGAGTGCTGACAACTAAAAAAACCGACTCAGTTTACACCTTAGTCGCCTTTACTATGCCGGCCAGTGGATCCACAGTTATAGGAAAGGGTTAATACATGGGAACAAATCATTGTCAATTGTTCGACAAAGAAAGAAAGCGCCAAATCGTTTAGTTACTAACTCTAATAATATTATAATAAAGGGTTTTTCAAACCAAATCGGAGACATCCTCAAGAAAGCTGAGTTGCCTAGTGCCCATACCAGAGCTTGTATGAAATGAATTGTGGATATAAGGAAAGCAAGGGAGTTGTGTCAGGATCGCGGCAAATGGCGCTCCCTGCCTACCCTGTGCCTAGGTGTGACAATTTGGTTGCTTGATTAATTGAATTTATACTACGCCGGGGTAGAATGTCGTATGAAAGTATATTTTAAAAATCACTACAAATTAAACATCCGAATTATTTACCGCGTGTAATATTTATCGCTTGCACCCACGATACAAAGGTCAGCAGAGGTGTGATGTTATTCATAAATATTATTATGACAACAACAAAAAAAACGAGTAATACGAGTATGGGTAAAACAGAGAGTTTGATGTTAACATTACACGTGTCATTTCTTTTGATGAGGATAAAATTTTATTTTGAAATATTATGTAGGAAATAATTTTGTTTTTATTTATTTTTATAGTAACCCGACATCTGACCTTGGCTTGCTTGATGATAAGCAAGTGGAAGTCAAAGAGCTCCAACGACTCAATTGCTTTAATCGTCGTTGCTATGCCGAGCGGAGGTGCTTTTTCACGCTTCGGTAGGATGAGGCTCCACGCCAAATCGTTTACTTCGAATTCTGCATATCGGTTCGATGGGCAGAATTTGGATGCTTTACCTGACCAGAGCCCCGATTCTCTCTATACACAACAGCTAAATAACTTGTGAACAAGTCTTTTAGCTGTTAAAAATCAAAAGTTGTAAAAAGAGAATCGGGGGCCATATCAGCGTCCAGTGCGCGTCATGTGAGTTAAAAGGCGGGATGAAAACTTTAGATCATAAGATTGTTTATTTGAATAATTTGGACAATTGCAAAATGGGCGATCAAAAACCCACTTAACTCCCAGGCTTCACACTATTGGTAGGTAAAATAAGTAAAAATCGCACAGAATGAAATGTTGTTCCTCGGGTTCCTGATTTAAATTAAAACCACACAATACGTAGAATGTCACTTAAACGTCATTCACAGTCTTAACATTAACTAATTTAGGTATATAATAAAAAACAACTTTAAGTTATAAGACACGTGTATGTGTAAGCAAATTAATATCATTAAATCTGTATAAACATAGACAAGTAGTGAACAGTTGATTTGGCGCAAGATAGTTGCGAAAGACCTGTGTGGCGACCGGTTCACATGAGTTCAATTTAACCAGTGCTTGTCAACTATCGGTCCTATATAGTATTTAAATATAATTTTTCGTTAAATATAATTTGTTTAATGAGTTATGCACCGGCATAGTGACGGCGACTGAGGCAGACGTGAACGGTGACTGTTGTTTTCAGTCGTCGACAATCTTGGATCTCCATTAGGCAGGTCAAGGTCAGATGTCTAGTTACTTTAAAACAAATTAGGCTAAGCTAAACGTATAATAGAAAATAAGCATGCAAAGTACACATATCAAGAATACATTTCATATTACTTAAATATGTTTAGTTTAGCTAATAGAGACAGCAAGTAATTTTATTTGTCAAAACCTGGTGCTAAATATATCTCAGTAAGAAGGACCCAGTAATTATTTTTAATGTTTATAAATGACCTACTCCTTGTCACAAGACATAAAATAATACGATTTGCTAATGCTATATCACTTATTGTTAATGACGAAGACCAAAGGACCAAAATGTAACACAACAAGTCTGAAAAAAATCAATACTCACTGTGCCGCTCAGAGGTTTACAAAAATGTTAAATTTAATTATAACTAAAAGAAGATTACACACATAAAAATACAATTGTAAAATGGTTTGTGGTCGCTGATTTATACGCGAATTGCAAAAACACCGACACAGTAACAAAGTTCGGCCTTGGCCCGTCTGGTGGCAGTGTAGATTTGTAACAACAACAATAAAATTATCTGTGAAGCTATATATGTATATTACTACAATTCGGTTTAAATATTTGCCTAATTACATATTTTTTATTAAGATGCGGTAATAAATCGACTTAGCAAAGGAGAGGTTGAAGAGCGCTGACAACTAAGAAACCGAAAGTTTACTGTTATCTACGGACAAACCCCTTACTGACATATCTATTTTATTAGTAAAATCTTTTAATAGTATCTGTATGATTAAAGTTGTGGATGTAAGAAAGCGAGATAGTTGTGTCACAATCGTCGAAAGTAGAGCTTCGTTGTATCTGCCCATCCTTGTGGGAATTAAAGCGTTACAATTGATGATGTATTTATAGTTAATATTGCCCTTATCAAAATACATACGATTTTGAAATTTGTAATTTTCATTCGAACGTCACAATATTATAACGTTTTGTTGTTTTGGCCAAGTTTTGTAAATCTGCCTAGTTGTTCAATATATATTTGATTATTAAACAATGACTATTATATATACGAGTATGTTAAAATATTTATTAAGACATTACATTCTATACAGGAAATTTTCTATCCAACATTTTTTGTGAGAAAATATTAAAGTAAAGATGTTGATAACTCTGAAACGTACTTTCAGTTCTCTCATTTCAATATTTAACACATAGAATTCATTTGTTATTCGCTAGAAACTATACAATTCGTATTCTATAAAGAGTATCAATAATGTATTCAGCAATAACAAATCGGAGATACGCTGAAATTTTTGAAATTACAATAGTTCCTAACGGGAAGTTTGAATTGAAGTGCCTTTGTCGTTCTGGTTCGTTTATTTTATGCTACTTTTATATTTTTACGTGTCTCTGAATGACTTTTATTTTGCTGAATGAGAACGTGGTTTTTATTCTTTGTTCCCTATTTTTATTTGAGTGAACATATATTAATTATTATAAGAACACATATAATTATTATTCATTTAGTAATTATATTTAATTTTCTTCTAGTGACTCTACCTAATTAAAGTTGGCCGCTATTTTCTTCAATCAATCAATCAAATTGTCACCTCTTTTTCCCACAGGGATAGGCAAAGACAATGAAGCGCCACTTGCCTCAACTCCCTCGTTTCCCTCACATCCGCAATAAGGTTAATTCAAATCAAACTAAACATTTATTTAATAAATCTCGACAATTCATATTATTTACAAACAATAGAATCTTATTGTTAATCACTTTCGCAAGTTAATTAGTTTTTTTTTGTTTTTTAAACAGAGAGAAAAGAAGAGAATTTCGACAAACAAATAATTATGACAAAAATAATATAATTAATGTAAAAATATGGAAAGTTTCCAACATTGCAGTATCGTCTACCAATGGCAACCCACGCTTCAAAATGCACCGTGTTTTCTTTTAAAAAAAAGTCAAATTAGGATGCTTTAAATACTTCGATTGCGCTCTCAAACGAGCTGTGAGATATGGCACTTCGTGCTTTTTTGTATCTTTTTCGACATTTTGCCTGGTAGTCGATTTTAATCGATTTTTCTTTGAGAATATTTTATATTGTATTTTAAAATTTCTGTGACATATTTATTTAATGAAATATGATATATATTAAATTTAATACAAGGAAGTAAACAGAAATACATGAATAACATGTGAAAATGTATTTTTAAATATGGCCAAACGTATTTTTTTTCGCAAATTGCTATCTCTATTTCACTTTTGTAAATTTTTCGATACAAGAAAAAACTTTTGTTTATTGAAATTGAACATATTAAAAAGATAGGAATATTTTTGATGGATGTGTTTTAGAGGCAACAAAAAATATCATGAATAGAAATCCGATGAATCTAAAAGAGATACCAGAAAAAACTGTACTTGATTTGTAAATCCATTTCAATTCAACATTTCTGCTTTATTTTTATATCATGATATTTTAAAACGACAAAATAACTTACTGGAATATTTTTTAATGTTTCCTTCTGTTAGTAAGGACAGGATTAACCAAAACTTAATCTAAATTTGGTTAAATTAAACAAAATAAAAATCAGATTTCCAATTTTTAATAAATTATTTTATTGTTCTTTGCAACTTACAAGCTAATATGAAAACGCGAATAAGTCACTTTACTTGAAAGCGGTGGTACCACCTCGTATCGACAGACTAGAAAAATGACCACACACTTAATAAATCTAACTTAAAGATACTTTTCTGTTGTTTAGGTGCATACAAGTATGCTTAGTGATAACATTACCTCCACAGTTGAATAGTTACGAGTATTTTTTTTCTGACTTATTTTTATTTTTTTATTGTGACTCGACATATGACAGCACCCAGCTTGATGTTAAGATGAAATGTGGTTCATGAATGGATGTCACTACTACTACAATTCAATTAACTGTAAGTAGCAGTCACATCCAGTATGCCGGCTTAGTTGTAATGGAACCGGCAACTTATAAGCTGACCCCCAAACGCTTCACGGTCTGTATACTTGTGTGTGGTACTACCCCCAATCGGTAGACTACTGCCTACCTCTCTTTCCTTAAACGCAGTTTAAATATCGGTGTGCGCGGACCCAAATGGTACACTTATATCCAAAAAGTGCAGCGAGCGGAACTCTTATAAATCTTAATGAGAAAATAATGACCGGCACTCACAGACGCGATACAAGATGCTTTTAGCGAACTTCAAATACCTACCAACCTTACAATATAAATAATCAGAGCGAGTAAATCAGTATGAACTGTTAGCGCAAGTATGAACCCTGTGTAGTGTAGCTTTAATGACTCTGTCCTTAAAATTATATTTTGAGTCATTTTAGAAATATGAATTATGAAAGCTGGGTTGCCTCATGCGTTGTGAATGTGAGGGAAGCCTGTAGGACAAAGGCGTGACAATTTGATAATATGAAAACTTTTCAAATTTATTTCTTAAAAAATAAATTCACGGCAAGCCCAAATGTAAATGGCGGGATGAGATAGACTCCTACAATAAATAGTCCATGGCGAGAGAACGCAAAGTGTCGTTAGTATTAGAAAAAAAGAGGAAGGCATTTTCCCAGCAGCGGGATAATTAAATAGGCTAATAATAATAATTATATGTTCAATTTAAGTACATTGGTGATATTAATATTATTAGTTATGGATAGATGCCGCTTGACATTAACTACCTGGCAAATCTTTAGAATATTGTGAACGTTGAATGTCGGAAAATAGATGCAATAAATATATAGAGGTCGCTTGGTATTATCTGTTATCTTAGTACATTTATGATTTAGGACTATAAAGGTCGTTAGTGCCAATTCATAAATGGACAGGGAAGTATGCGCTCTCTATTGTATCAACATTCTAAGCTATCCATAAATTCGCCAACAAATAAATTTACGATCGGGACAAATATTTCTAATTGATTCCGGGAATAAAGGAACGGATTCTTCTTGTAATAAAAGAAAACATTGATAGTAATTTTATATTATTTAAAAGCTTTTTTTTATTTTTTATTGTGACACGACCTGTCTGATGATAAACAAGAGGAGGGCCAAGAGTGAGGATGACTGAAAAAAACGAGTTAGTTCACGGCTGCCCCAGTTGCCGTCACTATGCCGGGCAAAGGTGCTTCTTCACGCAATAATAAATAATGGCATGTAGTCGAGGAAATTCCTTTACTAAAAAAGCTTTAATTATTTTATTGAGGTTTTTCGACATGACAGCGGCCCGCCTGATGTTAGGCTGGAGTGCAGTCCATAAGAGAAAGCGAGTGCTATTACAGTTATCTACCTGCATCACTATGCCGGCCTAGTTGAAACCGGCAACTCACAAGCTGATCCCTTTGAGTATACATATCAATGCTGATCCTTAATCTATACTCAAAGGCCTGTACACGCCAAACATCTTTTTTATCTCTTAAATATTTATACTTTATTTCTTACTTCCCTTTTTTCTTTGAGTAACCATGCATTTTTCTTATTAAAAAAACAATGACGCCACTAAAACTATTTTAGTATTAGGTACTATAGTTATTAGCACATCCATTATTATTTCATAGAGAAGACGATCACCTCAATGTTCGAGGTTAGTCGCGATTCACACGTCTATGCTAAATATGAAACTATAAGAAAAATGAATCGATCTGTACGCGCGTCGGATTTAAAAAAAATAACACCTATTGTGAGACATAAGCATTACCATACCAAATCTTACTCTGTTATAATCATGCTATATTCATTCAAAACTTATTTCTTCCAGGGATAGACAGAGATAATGAAACACCACTTTCTTTGATTCTAACCATATTCTCTTTATACAAATAGCTATTTTTTTTATTGTATGCGACATTTGACCTCGGCTTGCCTGATGTTTAGCAAGGGCCAAAAGCGCCGACAATAGAAAAAAAAACGTTAGTGCCCAATAGTGCCGACGACTGAAAAAAACAATACAGTTCGCGTTTGCCTCAGTCGCCGACACTATGCCGGCCAATGGGATTTTTACTAAGTGAATAATAACTTTTCATTTCTATACTAAACATGTTTGTATCATAAAAGTGCTATAAAAGATACATTGGTACTGGCAACGGGTCTCTTGGTTTGCGAGACCACTTATCAACCACTAGACTGTGGTCATTTTGGGCGTGATTATTAAATTAGATAGATCTATACTTAATTGCTACGATAGAATTTTGAATATAACTATTTCTTACTACATGCAGATATGCAGAAATAACGGAGCGCCTCGATTCTGACACAACTCTCTTGCTTCCTTCACATCCCCGATTCCTAATATAGAAATTAATTAGCATTATAGTACAAAGGCGACTTAATGCCAAAGGCATTCTCTACCAAAACCTACAGGATGTTTATCCGACAATGTAGATGAGAGGTAGAGTGCAAGATAAAAATAACTAAATACATATGGAAAATATGTAAATTAATTCATAGATACATGAATAACACGGACATAAACATACATATTATAATCATATAATATAGACAGGAATATAATCAGATATAAAATACACAATATTATGCGTAAGTATTAAATCTTATTACATAAAAATATTACATTGAAATGGAAAATATTAGGTGCATATTGTAAAAAACAGATAACTCGATTTAACCTAAAATGAATATAGATAACCTATTCCACAACGAAAACCGAAGAAGATAAATTACGATAAAAAAAATACTGTTGCTATTTACTCAAACATAAAATATAGACTAAACAAAAAAAAACATTACAAAGTAAACAACGGCAGTAGATTAACACGTTCAAGATCACTGCCCCTCAAAAAAAATACATGGAAAAATAAATTTAAAAAACGAAATTATTTAACAAAAAAAAATTTTTCGGCGGCATAGTGACGGCGACTGAGGCAGTCGTGAACTTACTCGTTTTTTTCAGTCGTCGTCACTCTTGGACCTCCTCTTGCTTATCATCAGGCGGGTCGAAGTCGTTTTTTTATTGTGGCTCGACATTATGACAAGACAACACCCCACCTGATGCTAAGCTGGATTACGGTCCATGAATACTGCTAAGTAACTATAAGTAGCAGTTACATCCACTATTCCGGCCTAGTTTTTGTTGCCACGACATATGACTGAGTGGAGACGACTGCTTCTCGTATAATTTACTGCTATGCCGCCCTTGCTGGGTTTCGACGGGTATGAGCCAGATTCTGAAACGCGAACGAGTCCGCGGTCTTTATGTCTGAACGATCGCAATAGCAACAACTGTCTAAATACCATTTAAAAAACACACGAACCTAACAAAACAACTGCGCTTGTTGCTCTTCAAGAATTAACTTGTAATCAATATTACGCCGTTTAATTATTTAAAACACCGATAAATAACAATAATTATATATCTTAACACTCATAATCCATATCACGTCGGACGCCGATAATATGAATTACAAAATACGCAACAAAGTTCATTGCTCCTGCATGTTATCAAATTGTATGATAACTAGGAACTATTATGATATCTAAATACGGAAAATCCTTCCTTCACATACGTACTTTTCAAGAAAGGGCTGCCATTCATAAAATAGCAATAATTGCATTTATATTTAAATACAATTGCAGCTTATTTTATTTACTAAACTATATATACAAGCCGTAGATTATGGGCACTAGGCAACTCGATATATAAAGTAAAAAGTATTTAATATGTGCTTAATAAGTTAAGCTAATACACGAGTCACCAAAATTTTACATTCTGTAGTTTAAATGTGCTTAAACTAAAGAATGGCTTTTTTTTAAATAAAATAAAAAATAGTCATTTTGTCTGTCATTTGCTGTACACTTGAAAGTGATGGAAAAGTGGTTAGTCATTTGATAGTGATAGTCATTTGCCTGACTATCAACTCTCTGCCAACCACTCTTAAATAAACTACTTAAACGTATGTATTATTACTGATTAGAATTAATATATCTTTTGTTCTGTGATAATAACAGAGAAAAACAATGAATATTTATAAACGTAAAGGGACATTTACTATGTCCTCTGCCATTTATTATAGTGGATGAGTCCTTGGTCATGGATTATTAGTGTTATGTCGCAATGAGGTCATAAACGAGGCCATCGTTTTATTATTGTATGTGTTCAGAATACTATGTGACTCTTCTTTATTTCTTTAATGGGCAATTCGATTTCAGTTAAATTAATAGTACAACTAGCTAAGAAGACTTGCAAGATCGCAAGCTATTGCGGAGAGCGTTTTTTTACGTATAGTGTATAGATTCGTTATTCTACCTTACCTGCGATTGAATTAAAAAATATATAAAATTATAATCAAAATAATACGGAAACAAAATCGAACGAACCTTACATATGGCTGTAATTTTTTAAATAAAAAGCAATGAGTTATAATATTGTATTATAATCGTAGTTAGAAAATGAGTATTTCCTTTATGTCTACAATTGCGGCTCTATTATGACAAAAAACGCATGAAAATCATTATAAATCTTATTTTATGTTTAACTTAGATACAGCTTAGACGATAAAAACAATTCATTCGGATAAACCGGAAACATCCGATCGCATACGCGGATTAATGAGAGATACACGATCTGAATCCTTTAATTAAAACGATTCAAGATCTGAATCCGTGTAATTAGAAGGATAAATGATTTTACAATTTATTTAAAAATATAATGGATTTTTATTTAAATAAATAATCAATTGATTCTTTAATAGTTCCCAACTTTAAAATATAAATGATAATAATACGGCAAGTGGTTATGAACAAAGGCCTCAAATTGGGAAATTATTTTACCTTCGTTCTTTAAAGAAAATAGTAACCACTACATTACAGTGTACCTATATTTGCATAAAATAAAAATAATCTTAAAAATGATAAATGATATCGTTATATAATATCAAGTGCTAAATAACTTAAATTTTGAAGAGGTCAATGTACGTGAAGAATTAAAATTACTCGCTTAATAAAATATACAATGTCAATAATGGTGACGCAAGCGTTATATAAGAGAGTGTTATCTTCTCTACCTAATATTAATAAGAGTATCATTTTGTTTTCCTTCTGCGCGTGTATAAACAACTTCAAATAATCTCACATGGGAAAATTACGATTAGATGAACTTTTCTTTATGTTGCAATAACATTGTTCTCTTGCATATTTTTTTATTTTTTACTTAATATTTTGTTACTTTTAGTTCTATCTATATGTATGTTTAAATGGTGTTAAATGTATAATTCAATAATTTCGTTTATTAATATCATCATTTTAAAAGCAATTCCTGCGGAGTTGAGGGGTGGCAATTTAATTGATTTTAAAAGCTTATTAATCGTCCTTGTACTGTCAAAGTTAAAAGGTAGTTAAATTTTACTTCTACAATAGATATGAAATGTTTATTTAAGAACAAGCCATAATTTATAATATGACTATCCAGTTACTGGATATCAAATAATTATATCAGTTGTCCGGATTAATAGAATATATAAATCTTCTAGTTACCGGATTATATTGTACAGCCAATAAATTCAATGCAATGAAGAGAATAAATTTTCATCACAAATTGCTACTACATTACCTATTTTCCAACATACCCTAAAGTATGTTTACAAGGGATGGGAAGTGTGATGAAGATATTAAGAAAAGAGTGCAAAAGGGTAACGTAATGAACGGTGAAAAGAAATGCGGTCGTTATGGAGTGTATGTGGAGTGACAATAGCGGATAAAATAAGGAATAGCACAGTGCGCGATAGATGTGATTTGAAAGAAAATGTAATGATAAGGATTGACAAAGGAATGCTGCGATGGTTTGGGCACATAGAAAGAACGAGTGAAAGCAGATTGACGAAAATAATTTATAAATCTCATGTGAATGGACACGTTAAACAAGGCATGCCCAGGAGGATGTTTTCCGATCAAATCGGAGACACCCTCAAGAAAGCTAAGTTGCCTACTGCCCATAACCATAGAGCTTTGCATAAAGAGAATCGTGAATGTGAAGGAAGTGAGGGAGTTGTGTCAGGATCGTGGCCAGTGGCACTCCATTGTCTATCCCTGTTGACCCTAAAATTACCAGTAACTAAACAAAAGAATAGAGTATGGTGTAATAGAAAATGTGAATATAATTTACAACTGCCAGTACGAAGGCCATCGTTAATAGCTGAAGGTACTTAGAAAATGGACTATTGTGATTTTATGTACTTCACACAAAGGATACAAGTAGGTCAGGCCATGTTGAATATTAGACACCCTACTGTTTAACCTAATAATCTTCTTAGTGCTCAATATTTTCATAGCAATTTCCTTTTAATAATATTATATTAAGTGAGTTGTTTTATACCAAAAATACAGTAAGATTATTAATTTCAAAAAATAAATCTTTTTTGCAGTGAAGTGTCGTTACTTCGATACAGTATCGATACTTATTAGTATCGTGTCAATTTTGAGCCGGTTCGTTTTAATCCAACGCAATGTCCATTAAACATTTTTTGTAAAATGTTT